>OX376648.1:21267808-22467808 GCA_947386135.1 Melanchra persicariae | reverse complement strand
GGCAAGCGTGCTCCATAGTCGATCACGTCATCACATTACCTAACAAACCGTCAGCAAAGAATAAAATCTAAAGGCGAAACAATAAGGAAGTATTATATATTTTCGAGTTAACATTTCTTGGGTTTTATCGGCGCACTGCTGATGTAATACAGATAATCGTAGACCACGCGTGTCAAGCCGAGAGGGTGTAAAAAGAGTGTTGCCAGTTCACAATATATTCAACATCTCTCTTTTTCAAAAAACACACATACGTACGTGACACACGGTTACAACTTAGTCGACAAGACATGTAATTACACAATACTATTTAAGTCTAATTAAGGTACAACACTAATCTTAGAATATGACAGACAGCAAATAATGTCATTGACTTTGACATTTAAACTGAACTAATTAATTACAATTTGATCTTAAAAAATATTAGTCCCTATACCTTGCAGGCTTTTTTATAGCACAACCGCTACGTGAGCGAGTAATTGGAACATCTACCGTATTACATGGTGAAGATTGTGTGTCGTGAATAGCAGGTATTATATCTGAACAACTTTGTGAAGATTGTGTGTCTGAACAACTTGGTGAAGTTTGTGTGTTGTGTGGTACATCATCATATTTGGGTTTCAGGATGTGATGTCTATTGCGGCGAAACGTACCTTGCGGTGACATTATGATGTAGGATCTCGGCTCAGGTCCTGTACTTAATACTATGCCAGGAGTCCATTGACTATTAGGCTGCTTTTTGAAGTATACCTTTTCATCCTTTTCTAATGGAGACAATGCTGTGGAATGTTTATTGTAATAAAGAGTTGATTTTTTATTTTGTTTTTCAATGTTTGACTTTAATTTTTGTAAATCTGGCAATGAGGAAACTAATTGGCTTTCGTGTATGGGCATTGTAGTGCGAAGAAGTCTGGACATACATAACTGAGAAGGTGAATAACCTGTAGTTTTAGGTGAAGTTCTATATAGTAACAATGCTAGATAAGGATCAGTGTTATCAGCATGACATTTAGTTAGTATATTTTTAATTGTTTCTATAGCCCGCTCAACCATGCCATTGGACCGGCTATGGTAGGGACTTGAAGTTGTATGTTGTATTTGCCATTCTAAGGCAAAAGATTTAAAATCATGACTGTTAAATGGGGGACCATTATCACTAACGATGACCTCTGGAATACCGTGTCGGGCAAAGATAGATTTTAAGTGCATGATAACTGTCTCAGCTGCACTTGAAGACTGAAGTAATGCAATTTCTACGTATTTAGAGAAATAATCAACACATAAGAGATATTTCTTGCCATTCCAATCGAATAAATCAATTCCCACTTTGTTGAATGGTAAGTATTTATACTCATGTTGCATAATTGGTTCTTTACTATTACTGGAACGATAAGTTAAACATATGCGACACTGACTGACAAATTTTTCTATATCTGAGTTAATATTAGGCCAATAGACTGAAGTTTTAGCTAATCTTATACATGTATTTATGCCTTGATGTCCTGTATGTAATTTTTGTAATATATCTTGTCTAAGTGACTCAGGTATTATAATATGTGAATCTTTGAATATGATATCATTGATAACATGTAACTGGTCTTTTAGTGAAAAATAGCATTTGACTGACTGACTGACTGAACGTTTGTGCTCTGGCCATGAATTTTTACTATAATACTTGACTTGTGACAATATAGGATCCTTGTTGGTGTGTTCTATGATTTTATTTATCATTTCTTGACTGGCGGGAAGACTGGACATGATTAAATTGACATGTAAATTAATATCTTCATCTAAATCAGATAGAGATGAGTTAGGGATTGCCGCTCTTGACAAAGTATCTGCAATATATAAATGTTTCCCTGGCTTGTAAGTGACTTTTAAGTTGTAAGGTTGTAGTCTCATCATAATTCTTTGAAGTCTAGTAGGTATGTCATGCAAGTGTTTTTTAAATAAAGTAATTAGTGGTTTGTGGTCAGTCTCCGCTAAGACAGTTCTTCCATACACATACTGGTGGAATTTGACGCATCCAAACACAATAGCCAGAAGCTCTTTCTCTATTTGTGAATATTTTTGCTGACAACTAGTTAAAGTAGCAGAAGCATATGCAATAGGCTGCTTGTCATGTAGGATTACAGCACCCATGGCATCTTGAGATGAATCTACTGACAGAATTAATTCTTTTTTGGGATTGAAATAAGTTAGCACTGGGGCTGAACTAATTAAAGACTTTATATGTTGGAATTCCTGTTCATGATTAGGGGTCCAAACATAGGCATTTTTTGTTGACAATAATGAGCGCATAAGGCATGTTTTTTGAGATAAATTAGGTATATATGAACCAATATAATTGACCATTCCCATAAATCTTTGTAAAGATTGTAGGCTTGTTGGGCTAGGCATTTGCAAAATAGCATCAACTTTTGAAGGATCGACTTCAACTCCTTTCTCACTAAATATATGGCCTAAATATTTTACTTGTGCAGCACAAATGTTAGACTTGTCCTTATTAAATTTTATATTGAGTTCTCGTGCTCTGTCTAAGACTTTAGCTAAGCGCTGGTCATGTTCCTCACGTGTTCTTCCATAGACCAGGATGTCGTCCATCATGATTTTAACACCCGCTAAGTCTTCAAAACGCTTTACCATTTCAGAGTGAAATATTTCTGGAGCGGAGGTGACACCAAATGGTAAACGAAGAAAACGATACCGTCCCAATGGGGTAATAAAGGTACATAGTTTGGATGACTCTTCATCTAATTTGACCATGTAAAAGCCTTTATTGGCGTCTAACGTACTGAAATATTTGGCTCCCTCTAGATTGGACTTTATTTCATCAAAATGTGGAATTTGGAAATGTGGTCTCATCAAGTTTTCATTTAATTTATTAGGGTCAAGACAAAGTCTGATCTGTCCATTCTTTTTTGTAACAATAATAATAGGGCTTACCCATTCTGTAGGTTGATCTTGTCTGGCAATAATGCCCTGTTCTTCAAGACGTTTCAGTTCTACTTTCAGCGGTTCTTCTAGGCTAAACGGAACACGTCGACATGCTGCAATATGGGGCACTGCATCTGGTTTTAGAAATAGTTTGCCTTCGAAGTTAGTGATACAACCAATACCCTCGAAAAGATCTGAATTGTCTGAAATAGCGGATGACAAATATGATGATGTATTGACTGTTTGGACACGCTTGACCAACTGTAGTGCCTCACATGAATTTCTACCAATGACATTTTGGCAAGGTAAGTTGACTATGTGAAATAGAACATCATAATCTTGTTTATTATACTGTACTTTTAGAGTACATTGACCTATTGTAGGTATAGACTGTCCTGTGAAAGTTGTAAGCTTGTCAGTATTTTGTGTAATGTGTTGTGATGGTAGACACAATGTGTTGAATGTATTCCAAGATAATATATTAGTATCTGCTCCTGTATCCAAAAGAAATCTAACAGCCTGTGCATTTATATTCAAGTCTGTATGATATGAAGTATTTAAAATGACATTATTGACTGATAACAGACCTAGCTGAAAATATTTTGTATTGTCTTGACTATCATGACTCTCTGACTCGACTAAATTTATCTTAAATGACTTACAAACTGATGCAAAATGATTAGGCTTCTTACAATTACTACATATCTTCCCAGCTGCTGGACAGCGAACACGATGTACTTGCCCGCAGCGATGACATACCTGACTGGAGCTCGTTGATGGTGATTGTTCTTGTCGGAATGATTGCTGAAAAGGCCTGCCTGCTGGAGAATGACTGGAACTGTTTGATGAAGGTTGACGAAATATACTTGACGATGACTGTGGACGACGGTATTGACTGGTATGGCTTGACTTGACCGCTGCAACTATACCATCTGAATGTGACTGCAACTGATTTGATTCAAGTTTTGTATTTCTAATTGTCTTGGCTAGCTCTACGGCGCTTTCGAATGTTTTAGGCTTCTCCACTAAGAGTCTTTCTTTAGTGTGTTGACATGTCAGGTTCCAAGAGAATATATCTTTTAATAAATCATCTAGAAGGCTTCCGAAGTTACATTGGAGAGCCATATTTTTGAGATCTGTTGCATATTTTTCTATGTTCTCGTCCGGTTTCTGCTTCCTGTTGAACAGTTTGTGCCTTTCCATAACTATGTTGACTTTTGGCGTAAAATGTCTTTCAAATTTTTCTATGAGGACCTTGAAACTCACGGTGTCTATATTGAGGTTGAATGAATAAAAAACCTCAAGCGTTTCTTCGCCTATAAGGCTCAGGAGGATAGCGACTTTTCTTTTGTCAGACTCGTGTTCGAGGTCGCTGGCGCGTAGGTATATATTTAATGCAGTTATGAAATTTCTCCATGATAATGGCATGTTATTTGTAATTTTGAGATACGGTGGCGTCAAATTGAAACCTGTATTTGTATTGCAAGGCATTTTACCAGATTTCTTGTCTTCTTTGTCTTCGGAGGCCATTTTGTCCGCTGCCGCTGGCGTCGTTTGTCTTGATTGTGTGGCGTCGTCGTTGTCGGCGTTGTCCGCAGTGGACTTCTGACACCATGTCAGGTTGTTGGAGAATAAGAATTAACACTCAGGTGGTTGGAAGTATTATATATTTTCGAGTTAACATTTCTTGGGTTTTATCGGCGCACTGCTGATGTAATACAGATAATCGTAGACCACGCGTGTCAAGCCGAGAGGGTGTAAAAAGAGTGTTGCCAGTTCACAATATATTCAACACTTTGGCGTTCCTCAGGGAAGCGTGCTCGGCCCAACTCTCTTCTTGGCCTACATTAATGATCTCTGCAACCTTCGAATGGAGAATGCAAAGATACTCACGTTCGCGGATGACACGGCTATTATATTCCATAGCAATAACTGGGCTGGGGTCGTTGACGCTACTCACAGAGGCCTAGCTAAGGTGATGAAATGGCTGCAACAAAACCTTCTTACGTTGAATGCCAGTAAGACGAAATACATGGCATTTAAAATATCGAAGCGGCTGGAGCCCGAAAACCCACTCCGAATCAAGCTCCACTCCTGCAAGCACCTTGGCAGTAATTCTTGTCAATGTGTCGAGATTGAACAAGTTGACCATATAAAATACCTTGGTGTCTTGATCGACAATCAGTTATCCTGGATCAAGCAAATAGATGCTGTCACTGCTAGGGACACTAATGTTCATATTAAAAAACTTCGGAACATAGCTGACTACAATGCCCTTAGATGTGTGTACTTCGCTTTATGCCAGTCTATTTTGAATTATTGCATTGTGGCATGGGGTGCAGCAGCTAAGACTCATTTAATAAAACTAGAACGAGCGCAAAGGGGCATCTTAAAGGTTGCTTATGGAAAGCCCTATCGTTATCCCACTGACAGGCTGTACCAAGAGTGCAACGTTCTTAGGATAAGACAGCTTTTCATCCTGTCTGCCTTATTACGTTTCCACCAGCAAGCGCCCCAAACTCAAACCAAATCTACCAGGTCATGCAGACAAAAAAAATGGAAAACACCCACTACTCGCACTAAATTCGCTCAAAGATCTCCTAGATACATGGGTCCATTCATCTATGAAAAGGTCAACAAAATTCTGGACATAGTAGGTTGTTCAAAGCGCACATGTAAAATCAAAGTCATTAAGTGGCTAACAGCTCAGGACTATGCACGGACTGAAGCTCTCCTGACTCACTTACTTTAAATCCTACGGAAATACTCACCCAAATACTCACCCAGGCATATCACAACTTTAAATCGCACATAATATATACACATACATATACATAACTACAAAAACATACAATCTACACTACATTACACTCTACACAAACCTTATATTTTATTGTAATTTTGCATGTTTTCCTTAAATATGTTAAGATGTTGTTTAGACTAAGCAACCAAACGATTGGATACTGAACTACCCACTAGTGCACTTGTAACAAGTCATTATCTTTGAAATAACTGGATCCCGCGACACAGGGTATCCTAGTGTGGAATCTAGGGTTACTTTATTGCACGTTATCTTTATTTATTTCTTTATTTTATTTTGTTATCTTTCATTTGTTGTGCTTAAGATGTCAAAAAACGTGTCTTAATAAATTTACTTTATTCCATGAGGTGAGGTTCAGGTCAACACGAGTCTATCAATAAAAAAATATGATTTCAAAATCATGATAAGCGCTTAGGTTACACATACCTACATAGATATTATTATCTCAACATTCGCATTCGCAACAGTAACATTTAAATATTGCGACTGACATACTAATGCAAACGTTGCTTAAAAACTTGTAGAATTGGCACTCTGGTATTGTGTGCACCCATGTCCATGCTAAGCTTACAAATTGATTGATTGATTGATTGATTGATCAAAATTGGTTCAATGTGAACCATTTTTCATGAATTTCGTTATAGATATAGATTGGGACTTCGGAGAAGGATCAAATATACTTTTTACCCCAAGAGTACGTTTGCTTGGGATAATTTCCGACTTTCATGGGGGTGAAGCCGCTGGAAGAAGCTAGTTATTAATATCGAAATTACTGCTTATATTTTGAAGCGTATTTTAATTACCACTAACTCCAACTTTTTTTTTAAGGATGGGAAATCATCAAAATAATGACGTCTTCCGCTCTGGGTGAAGCAGGAGGGAGTGTCAGACTCTTACTGACTAAAACCCATCAGTGCTCCTCCTAGTGCCATTTGCATTCCATTGCCGCGGTGACACCACTAACTCCCCCGGCCCCTTAAATATAACGCACTTGGTCGTCAGTTATTTCAAGTTTATCGCGACTCTACGTAGTCTCCACTAAGTTCGGCTAAGTACAGGACCCTGCCCAGGGCGACCACATGTAAGAGGAACTTACATACGAAGAGAGTTAGGTTTCGGTACATGGCTCCTGTTTTAAAAGATCTTTGAGTTGAGTGTTTTAGTTATACTTCGAACCCTGTACGGGTACTTCAAGGTCTTAGATTGAAATTTACTAAAAAATTATCAACTGATATTATTTTGTCCGTAGTTGATATCTACTAACTAATGAAGGTGCTTAAAATGTGGCTAGTTTAATAGTGAGATCAAAGTGTCAATTCTAATATTTTTAAACAACATTCGCATCCGCATGTCTGTGAAATTGAGGCTTTTTTTAAAGATTGCGACTGACATACAAATGCGAACCTCACTTGAAAACATGTAAATGCTATTATTTTGTAAGTAGGTTAATCATAACACTTTTATATGTCAATGTTTTTTGGTCATTTTAAGCTAGATGAGGCCGGTGTTTCCTAGCTGATTACCCTGAGAAGAAACACCGAAACAAACTCAGAGGTCAAAGTCTCTTTTGAAGTCCATACAAATTTGACTGGTAAAATCATATGAGAACCATGTAGGTTAGTAATATCTGAGGTGGCATTTTGAGGAAAGTGCCACACAGATTTGAATAATGGTAGAATTACCACTCTGTATTTAATTGCTCAAACATGAGTTGAATTCATTCAAAACAAGGAATCAGCTTGTTCATGGATGTAGCTTTGTTGATTTCTCAGTAGATGAAATATTTTTCAAGACATGATGCATATCCCTAGCATGTATGTACATGTATCTATTACTTACCGGTACAATTTTAATTTGTACTTTACACTATCAAAAAAGTAAGTACTTGGTCTCAATGATAAGTAAGACAATACTTGTTTATTTTTAAACAATATTTCTCATTCATAACATTTTTTCAGGCATGACTGTATCAATTGTGTTGAACAGAGGGGGTAATAAATTCGTTAGAGCCGCACAACTCGCTACTCACGGGGGTGAAAACTACCCGTCATTATGATGTGCTCGGGGGTAAGAAGTAGCTTTTTATTGTTAGTGTAGTTATTGTACGAGTAATGTTGTTCGAAAGGGAAATGAGGGTACGTCGGTGGATCAGTTAGAGCTTCGTGTTACAGTCAATTAATTTTGCAACTGAACTTCCAACGGCGTATTGATTGCTTTGAAAATGATTCTAAAATATATAATAAGAATAAGAAGAATAAGGATATGAAATAACTTCTACCAACTATATTTACAAGTATGTATAGTGCAGCAAACTAATCTTGCTAGATGGCTTTTGTTGAAACTACGGAAATCGCTGTGAAAATTGAAAGAATCATAATATTTTTTCACCGACAGCGCCATCGTTACCGGGCCAGATAGTTTACGCACTTATATATAATATCTTAAATAGTAAAAACATGTACTTAAGAGGTGTCAGGTGTAACCAAAAACAGACTGTTTTCTTATACTGTTTTATAGGAAACTACATAACAGCTTAATATTAGCGCTTACTACAGATAGTACTATGGAACACATCTCTCAAGCAACTATAGACAAAATAACGACTTCTCTTTTGCCTCCCCAATACACCTTAGAGACAGAACTTATCAAGCTCGCTCAAATAGTTATAATGATACGCTAATGTCGCCGGGGGTCGGATGTACCCCTCCCATCAGTATGGGGTGGAGGGTGGCTGCGTGTGCCGGAAACGCACGGAGCTGTGCCCAAGTAGGACTACTCGGACCACCACTAACGTCTTGAGGGTAGACTGAGGAATGGATAGAAAGGACACTGTGAGGAGACGTCTTCATGCCCAGCCAGGTTTTCACGGGGATGAGAAACTTTAAAAGTTCTTCTTTAAAACATCTTCGACCACATTATCGCTTACCATGAGGTGAGATAGCTGTCAAACACGTGCCTATCAAAAGTAAAAAAATAAGTTGTTATGAGTATTTGGTACACTCAGATAAATACATATATGGAGGAACAAATATGCATACCTAAGGAAACTTAATTATATAACAATATCACACAAATATGCCTAGTGCAGGAAGTCTTTGAAAATCTTTTTTTAATAAACTGTTAAAGAAAATCAAATGTTCTTGCACAGACGCCTGCACATCAAGCTGCCCGAAACTGTAAAATTTTCCCAATCAACCTTGAACCTAATGTTTAAGCGATAAATATATCCACTTCAGCAATATGCCAGACAAGTTGCCAGACGCTAGTTTCCAATTGAGATAGAAAACACTTGAAAAAATAGATTTTTAACAAAACATATCGCATTGCTCGTTTGTTCCTTCACAAAAATGAATTCCATTACCTACAGTCAGCATCATAATAATCCAAGAATACATCGATTTTCAATTTGTCCATTCGTGACACTTCGCGTGTAACTCGTTCCGTATTCACGTGTCTGTCCGTATCTATTTGTAAGCGAACTAGTTGCGAAGTTATTCGGGCTCACCTACACTCGCTATAAATATCACTTAACTTGGATACTCTCACCGTCCCAGCCAGTCGATCGCAAGTTGTTGTGCCACTCAATGAGAACATTCAGAAGGTTTAAACTATATTGAGTTTAGAGACATTACAGCTAAATTCAGTAATTTTTAGTTTCTGTGTATGCTCGTGCAACATAAGGAACGAAGACTATGACTTTAAGAATTTTGAGTTTTTTTTTTTGGGTTATCAGGATAACTTAGTATTCTCGCAGACCAGGGGCAAAAATTTAATTTCACGCTGCATCAACATTGTAAATAACTACTGTGGAATATGCGTTTCACGAATTCGTATTCAATATGAATAAAACCTGTTTGGAACATTGTTGTTTCTGTCAAATTCAATCAATTATAGACAGAAAGTCAACAACATTTCAATTTCGTTTAGTGCTAAATGCTAATTTACGATTTTGGTGCCTATGAGTCCAGTTTTCCGTTTTCCAATTTATTTTCATAATCACCTTTTGGTCCAGATGAACATTTTCGAATCATAACGTACTGCTATTGAACGGAGTGGACCTTCTCAACCTCCTGAGAGGTCACAATGCCTGAGGAAACGGCCCAACTTAGACAATAACCGTTGAGATTAGACGGGGCCAGCCCGAGGTGGGCTGTAAACAATACACATTCAAATTGAATATTATGAACCGGTGAGGATTCGCGTTATGACTGTTTGTTACTTGAGCTGATGTAAGAATCATTATTACAAGTATTTGAAATAGGTATAAGTACCAACGTAATTGTACATAATATTATGTTTCTAATAAAACATACAGCTATGTCAATGTAGTCAAGTCTAGAAATCTTAGTAAAGTAATAAGTCTTTAGAATGCGAAGTTTTTAAAATACGTCTTGGAACGCACCGATACACAATGTTACATTTCAATGAATAAGTACCTTTACGTTGTTGCTAAAAAGGAGTCATGTTATAGGTATTTTTAAAAATAGAAAGAAAATTAAGAATATACAAAAAAATAAACCGACTTCCAAAAAACACTACTAAGTTCAAAATAACTTTAATTTCAGAAGTCGGTGTTTTTGGTTGCTTCTTCGTTGTTTGACACCGACTTCCGAAATTAAAGTTATTTTGAACTTTGTAGTGTTTTTTGGAAGTCGGTTTCTTTTTTTTTTTGTGAAAAAGTTTTTTATTTTTCACTTTTTAGTGGTACCCCACACCTAACAACACCACTGGATAGTCACAGGAAAGCAAAAGTACACAATTTCGTGTAAATGAATGATTTTTCCGCATATTTTTTCCAGCTATTTGGATTTAAAAACCAAACTAATAAACCGATTTTGATAAAATTTCAATGGGACCATTTGGAAAGTATACCCTTTCCAACAAAAAAGAATTTTTCAAATCGTTTAGCAAGCGACGGAGTTATGCCCGATCGACATAAAAAAAAAAATACAAACATCCGAATTGAGAACCTCCTCCTTTTTTAGAAGTCGGTTAAAAATAGATATAGCCTCTTGGTATCTCTAAAAGAAAGGCAGCCGATACCCTCCTTATCTTGGAGACAAAATTCAAAATTAGAATACCTCACGCTCTTTACTGTCATCTAAAGAAAAATGTACAATTTTATCGCGTCTTTTATTTGTTTACGAGCGTCAATTTTTCACCACTAATCCTTTGGCCAAAAGATTAGCACAACAGGGGTTGTATTTTTTAAGAAACAATATCGGCGACAATGCCGCGACATTCAGCCAACAATAAAAGAAAAAGCAATTAGGATGTTTTGTTTGTCACTACTGAAGGAAGGACATTTTTCATTTTTAATCTGTTGTGGTGTAATTGTTTTCTTGATGACGTCATTGTCGTTTATCGAGACTTGTTCACGGTTGACGGAGACTGAATGTGGGTTTTGTAAGTGTTGAGACAATGGCGGGCTTCTGTAAGGTTCGGTGGAGCTGAGGCGGTGTGGTAGGCGCGGCGGTTATTTTTCTAGTCATCTTGCCCGTTCCAAAGATTTTTTACATTGGTGTTCGGAAAAGCGACTGAAGAAACACTTAAAAAGAACTGTCAATAATGATTATCCATCAGGATTGTTAGAGAAGCCAATTTTCCATAATTATGACCGTGAATTGGTGGCAATCTAGCGACGAAGTTCATACCTTCTGTTCTTTCATAGAAATAATATTTCTAATTAAATAATTTATTTTGAAATTGCAGTTTAAAATTTCCTGCAACTCTGAAGGTCGTGAGAGTAAAATAAGATTTTTCACTCTCATTTTTCTCAGTATTCACTTTGCTCAAAGGCATAGATAGTAAAAATATCTCAAAGGAAAATAAAACAACGTCTGGAGCGGAGTCGCGTTCCATAGCTAGTATTTTAATAAGTTAGGTGCACATCATATATTAAAATACCTCTTGAAAATAAAAGTAGAGTCTGTCATGAATAATATTCCGATGATAAAACATATTATCATATAGAGTCTGAATACAAATCGGCTCATTTGCTCCACACTCAACGTAATGTAGTCCTTTTAAAATTCTGAATATTTAGTACTTACTTTTCGATGCCTTGAACCTAAGTTTTATGAGACATTTTATGTTTCTAAAAAATTAGATGAGAGACTGTTTGTATGATAAATGCTTGGAAGGGTAAATATGTTAGACTTGTTGTGAGTCAAGAAAATAGTACGAACGTTCTACTTGGGGTACAAAGTCAAAAGTCAAAGTCAAAGTCAAAACGTTTATTTCAATTAGGCCATTAAACGGCACTTTTGAACGTCATCATCTACATTAAAAATAATACAAAGTGACTCTACTGTCCGTTCGAAAGGGTAGATTCTTATGGAGAAGAACGGACAAGAAACTCCATAGTTACTCTTTTCAAATCAATGGTTTACAATATTTTGAGTACAAAAATTAATTTTAATATATGTGAGGTCGATGCACCTAGAGTATACTACTTACAGGATCATAGTACATGGTACTCACATATTTACAAATCTTGGAACCATTAATAAAACAGAGTGTGTTAACAGAAAAATAAAAACTCTTTTACATCTGTAAAGTGAATATATAAATTGACCAATTTGATTTTGCCTACACTACACCCTTGATTGTCCTATGGAGCAGGACCAGCATGTTTCCAAGCATTCTTATCTTGAATGTAATCCTCCAACTTGTAATATGCTTGTTTACAAAGTGTGCTTTTTACATACGTTTTAAATTTTCTTTCATTTAATTCTAATATGTCACAAGGTATTTTGTTGTAACATTTAACACAGTACCCCATGAAAGATGTGTGTACTTTAGCTAACCTATAAAATGGTTGATCTAATTTATCTTTATTTCTAGTATTAAAATTATGTCGATCACTAATTTTATTAAAAAGATGTCGATTTTTCCGAACATACATAATATTTTCATAAATGAATTGGCAAGGGACTGTCATAATATTAATCTCTTTAAAAAATCCCTTAGAGAATCACGGCGACGCAGATTATATAGGGCTCTGACAGCTCTCTTTTGTAAAATAAATATGGATTCAATGTCAGCAGCCCGACCCCACAGCAAAATACCGTAAGACATAATGCTGTGAAAATAACTAAAATAGACCAAACGTGCGGTTTCTACGTCTGTTAACTGTCTAATCTTTCTAACAGCATAAGCAGCTGAACTTAGACGACCCGTAAGAGATGTTATATGGGGCCCCCATTGTAATTTCTCGTCTAAAGTGATTCCTAGGAAAACCGTCTGATTAATGAAGCCCAGTTTTTCTCCATTCAATATGATGTCACATTCGCTACTTTTAACATTAGGTAAAGTGAATCTAATACATTTGGTTTTTTTTTCATTTAGTACCAAGTTGTTTGCCGTAAACCAATTTTGGACCTGATGAATAGAGTTATTGACGTCGTCAAGATTTTGTGAACGTCGATCTATTTTAAATATTAGAGATGTGTCATCCGCAAATAATACCATATTTGGTTGATTTTGAAATAGTTGGGGCAAATCATTTATGTAAACTAAAAAAAGGAATGGACCCAATATTGAACCTTGTGGAACGCCCATTTTCATTTCCGACCCTAGTGAGTTTACACCGTTAACCTGAACTTTAACCTGTCTGTCCATCAAGTATGAACTAATCAAATCAAGGGCTCTATTCCTAATCCCATAGTGCTCCAGTTTCAACAAAAGAGTCTCATGGTTAACGCAGTCGAACGCTTTCGAGAGGTCACAGAATATTCCAATGGCGTCTTGCGACTCTTCCCAGGCGTTAAAAATGTTCTTTATTAGGGTAACACCGGCGTCAGTTGTACATCGCCCTTTAGTGAAACCGTACTGTTGTTCATGAAAGATGGAATTTTTATTAAAGTGACGTAACATTTGATTAAGCATTAACTTTTCAAACACCTTGCTGAGAACTGGCAGAATTGACACAGGCCTATAATTGTTGGGTTCTTGACAATCACCCGATTTGAACAACGGAACGACTTTAGTGTGTTTCATGAGATCTGGAAAAACTCCTTGGTCTACACTAGTGTTAAATATGACTGCTAAGTAGGGGGCAATAGTTTCAATGACCGATCTACAAACTTTTACAGAGATTCCCCAAAGATCTTCTGTTGATTTAATTTTAAGATCTTTAAAAGCTTTTATAATAGCCTGGGGGTTTGTATGTTGAAACTTAAACTCCGATGGACATACCTTTACATTCTTTCTAAGTAAGGCAGCAGAGAGCGTGGGTGACGAGTCGAGAGACTCTGTAGTTTTAAGAGGAATATTAGCAAAGAAGTTTTCAAATTCCTGAGCTACCTCTGCATCTGAGTTTATTGGACCATGTACAGTATTTAAATTAAATTTCGATTCACGCTGTTTCTTCCTACCTGTTTCGTTATTAATTATTTTCCAAGTAGTTTTTATTTTGTCGTCTGCTGATTTTATTTTATTGCTAATATGCAGAGCTTTTGCTGTTTTGCACACACTTTTATATGTTTTTGAAAATTTCGCAACATACTTCTGAAAGCTTGTATTATTCATATGTTGCTTTAAACCATATAGTTCATATAGCTTACATTTACGTACATTATGGTAATCTGAAAAGTTATCGTGGTTTTGGATAAAGATATTATATTGAGGTACCTAACAATCGTTTGATAAGTAGGTAACTAATATTATCAACTGATTAGTGATCTCAATAATCCAGGATATCAATAGATACTATTCGTCTGCACCATATAATGTTAATACGTAGTGATTGGGATTTGTAACTTATATGGGGAACGCTATCAAAATGTAGCAGCGACACGTCATGGCCTTTTACCGGCTCATACTTAAGTTACTCGGGGCCACTTTACTAACTATGGTTCTATGGCGAGACTTTTTTTGTTAGAGATTTTAGATGTCAAATAGTAAGCAAATGTAATCTGCATACTTTTGCAAACAAAGTATCATCCTACGTTTTGTACAAACATGAGTAAATAAACAATAAATCCAGAGAGTCACATTACTCCGTTTCAAGTACCACCATCGTGCACCATAGTGCACACAGCCAGTGCAGTGGCAGGTAACAATTGACTTGCTAGCGCCGTGTGTTTACTACCGCGGTATATTGCGAGCTGTTCCGACGAGTTTATTTTGGGAAAGTATTACTTTGTAGATATTGTTGCTTTGCTAGAATTGTACTAGATTTAATGGACTGGTTTTTTTGTTGAAGATGGATTATAGTAACAGGATGACCTTAGCAAGATAATCGCTAAGTTGAGCATATTCTACAATTGTGATGAAGTAGCAGGTTATGGTAAATTAGGTGACACACAAGATAGGTAATTTAAATATTGGAAAAAAATATAAAAATGTCAGTACGTAGGTGTTCCTTGTGTGTTCGTTATTTCAAAGAGCTAGGTAGTTAAGGTAATCACCGAACTGGTTTTGCGAAATAATTCCGGTTTCCTTGTTAAATTAATGTTGAAAGACTCCAGCAACAAACGACGGGCTAACAACGATCTCACATATTGTGAGCACAAATGCGATGTTTAAAGTCAACACATTACAGCTCTGCGTGACTGTGAATATACTGAGAGCACACGTTACTCGACTCACACCTTAAATCTCCACCAACGTATAAATAAACGCGCGAATTACCGAAAGGTACGAGCATCACAAAGTAGAACACAACTCCCAACGATAAATCCTTTTATAATCACTGCATTGTATTTTAGTAAATCGTACTAAAGTATTTTGTATTTCGGATCGTTTAAATTACCCCATAAATACACGTAAACGATTCGCAACAAAGAGATGTCGCTGGAGTGCCGCCGGATCCGAACAATAAATCTGCTGCAGCACAAACAAGAAATAACTTTCACGGCTGAAAATATCAAATGTAAAATGTAAATTTAACTACCTAATACGGGCTTAAGCCGTACGAAACTGCGCTTTAAAGCGCTGTTTATTTGATATTTGAGTGTTGTTTTTATGTTAGTGTCGTTGGTTCGGCAAATAAAAACGTCTGGTGTGGAGGATGCAGCGCCGGTTATGAATGGCCTATGAGCTCCAACGCGCCGCGCACAGACCAGACACGTGTTATTAGCGCAGAACAGACACTGTTTGATAAGAAGCCTACGAAAGCGCTACTTGAAAATGTGACATTGAGAATAAAGGTCTATTTTCAGATTTTAATGTTTCTACTGCTGCTCAAAACTTGTCATCATCATCATTATATAAGCCGAAAGACGTCCACTGAAATCAAATGGGGGGTTGCCATAATCGCTACGCTTGGCAGGCGGGTTAGCGATCGCAGTGTAGCTGTTGCAATGTAGGTACCTACAGAGAATGCTGCTGTCCATTCTCTGGTGAGTCCCTTAGTCGCCTCTCACGACATCCACGGGAAGTGATAGGATGGTGCTATTCTTTTACGTCTGACACCATACGGAACAAAACCTGTAATAATTTTATTTTAATTAAAAATCAGATAACAGGTGATTCGAGAATCGCTTGTTCTACTCGCTGAGCACGAGGTGTTCTGTCTGTAAAACTTAACAAAAATAAACATGACTCACGAACACGGCTGACACACAATCCCCGTGTTTCGACTGCACAGCGAATAAAGTTTGCTTATTTTATTTGAATGCCAGTGAAACTTAAAAGACACATTGTCTTGACACTTAGCGCCTCGGTTACCGTGAGTTACACAGGCATAAACAATCGCGCACTTTTGGAGATCGGTAAGTGTTCATTCTAATTAGCTGCTGAAGTGTGGGTACATCATCGGCTTGTCTCGTCTGAGTTCTTTGGTCTGTACGAAGCGTCTCTTAGGTGGCGTTGCATCGCAGGCAGTTTGCTTGATATAAGGCACGTCGCCGCCCGTTATTGCTCCAACCTACTTATTTATAATTGTCGTTCCATCCGCCATCTTAAACTGATCTCTCAGCCTCTTCTCACTCCTAACAAACCCAAGTCTTCCGGGGGAGTTGTATGAGATATGGGGGTTCCGACTACGGTGGGCCAGATATGGCCAAGGGTAAGCTTTCAAGAGTAGCCAGGGAGGTCGGTCCGGGCTATTTAGTTCTCTTTCACAGTGACTATTAGTGCGACCTTTATTGCGTTAGCCTGCACGGATGACGCATCGTTATGATCTTATGTTTATTTATGTGTTTCATGTTATTTGTATTGTTTGTCTTCATGCAGATTCGAGAGAGGAATAAAGATAATGCATTAGTGTACGAACTACTCAAACAAGATTTGTGACTATAGTAGGCGCCAGAAGAATAATGGTCATTGACCTTTCCTTAATATCTCTTCGTAGGTACCCCCGGATAGTAAATTATCAATCGTGTTTCATTACTAGAACAGTAAGGATCACGATAGATGTCGATTCAGGACAGCTTAATGTCATTATTTCTGTTTTTGAAATTAAGTGTGTCAATAAATGTAGGTGGGTCAATTACCGTTATTCTTCATTTATCTGGCGCATACTATAGTTATGAGTAAAATTCGCGTAAGCGTAGGAAGCTTTCAATCATAGATAAATGAGCTGCAGTCGAACGCCCATACCGGTGAGGAGAGGATGACCATTTCATAATAGAAGACTTTATTTTAGTAACCATACAGTAGGTATAAGAGTTACTCATCGGCTCAGGCACCGACATTCCAGGACGTCACGAAAGCGCTACTTAGATTTAATAACATTTTCAGAGAAGTAGGCAAATAACATAGACTCCGGGCTGCTTCAAGAAGTTCTGGCAAATCACTGTCAATTTTAAAGTAAATCTTTTGACGGTCTCTCCTTTCTCACAAACTTGATTATAAAGCCAAGACACTTACGTAACGCTTGAAGTAACAAGTCTCCATTAATTCCAGTGTCACAGCACACTGAATTAAGTAACACAGCTAAGTAGGCTTGGCAGTGGTACAACGCGTGGGTTCACATACCTACACACTGCTGCGAGTCTGTGACGACTCCCGCTGAGATAGCTTTAAAAGTTTTTAACAGGTACAGGTTGCTGTTTTTTTTTCCAAATTTTTTCCTAATGCCATCAGGTGATTCCTTTTCATTTTAACGTGGTTCCTTCGTACAGAAAATGTCAGCGCTATTCTACATAATAATTAATTTTGGTCAACATCGTTCATTATTTTTTCAGGTCTATTGACAAGAGAATGCCGAAGCCCGGACAATCAGCTTACTTGCTGCCTACTTCTGAAGATATATGAGAGTGTCATGATTTAAGATAAAAACAAAAAAAAATCATTAAAACTGAAACACGGTAAAGCGGCAGAAGTCGCCCACCGAATACCTGAGGCCCTTACAATGTGTCATTCAATTAGCGAATGCGACTGACGACATGCCACAATGTAGGAATTTGATCACGTGACATTTCGATAGCATCTGTCAATCCCATACATATTTGACGTATTGACAATCGTCTTCGCCACGCTACCGCTGACGGATTCTCACTTGTCTCGAGCCCCTGGACGAGGACAATCCACAACGTTATGTTGAGTCAAAATATCGTTGTGGATTGTCCTCGTCCTTGTCAACATTGTAGACGATGGGCTAAACGCTGGAAATGACGCAAACATGTATCAAGAGGGCTGAAACCAAATAGGAAAAAAAATCAGGGGATTGATTGAATACTGAAACACACTATACCTACACAAGCATTCAACGCTTATAAGATTAACGCACTGAAATTGTTACTGCTAACGCATTGAAAAGTGTTGCTGAAAAAGCCTGTAGAGTCCAACACTGTGAGACTGTATATCGAGGATTTCCCAGCAGGAGAACAGGTCGTAAGTGTTGCTGAAACAAAGGGGGTCCAGCCATGACAAAAATTTGGTCAGAAAGTATACTACTGCTGTCTTCTACGTGCAAAAATTGACGAGGAAAATTGTTCGCGAACAAAATGCCAACAGTCCAGAGACATTCTATCAGCGGTATTTGAACAATACCATTGGTTGACAATTTGACACCAGTTATCATTGATCGTAAGTCACTTTGGCTAGGATCTCTTCTTTTACAATAATGAGAGTTTTCAGGAAAATTCACGCCACCAATTGAAGCCACTTTGGCAAGAGAACCTCTTTTTTAGAAACGTATCTTTAATGTAAATATGATGTTGACGTCAATTTAACTAATGTAGGAAACCAAGCGTTTTGACACTAAAAATAAAAAAAAAATATACTGTTTTCAAAAATTAGATAAGATCTTGCCTTCTGTGTCTATATTGTACAATACTTATCTCCGTTGTATAAATTTTAAATTGCTGCAAAATAAAAGAAAAAATAGAGCTCGATAGTTGTTCTACGTGAGTTATAGTTCAATAACTCATTGAAATGCAGCAGAACGTAATCGTAAATCACTTCTATCTTGTGATGCTTTGCAAATAGACTGCGATAGGTATGTGCCTACGTCTGATCAACTTATAAAACTTTAGTAATTTTCCATTCAGGCACATTTTTCTCTTTCAAACCGAACAAAGTCTTATCGTAATTGGTTTTCCAACTTCAATACTTTTTATTTACTCAATAAACTTCACAAAGCTTATGTACTAAAGCAAAATATTCATCGTTTCGCCCGCTTTTGTTTCTAAGGGGGACCGATTAATTTTATTGGCCCGGCTAATTCTATCAAAGACTCCGCCGGTTTAATAGCGCACAACAAAATAAGTCCCTTAAAAACTAATGTTCAGCCTTAAGTCCGCCGCAAATACCTCTTTGTGACTCCAACGATACCCGCCGTGCCGCCTTCCCAGACCTGAGTACACGGAATTTTCTTCAGGATTTACGAGACAGGAGAATTTGAACTTAGTGTAATGAAGACTAGAGTTGAAGTTTCAAGGGAAGGGTGCTACTACTTAAGGCGAAGTAAGACGCGCGCAAGATTAAAAAGTTCGAGTCGGTCGCGCGATGTCATTGTAAGTGGAAAATGAGTTAAATAAGGCAATACATTTTAATTAGGAGGAAGGGATCCCTTTATTCCTTACGCGATAACTCGCCGCGTTCTCTATTAATTGAATTTCATGTTTAATTAAGTCGGAGGCGGCACAGATAATCCGGGCTGATCTTGCCGTTTGTTCGGCGTGCTCATTTAACTCGCTTTTGGCGATCGCCTCAGTTTTTTGAGCGACCGATATTGCGACCGCCGCCGCCGAGCATATCTACTGTTATTTAGTGCTGTCTGTCTGGATAGGTTAAGGGTTGCTTGATCTTAAGAATAATTGTGTTTAGAGAAAGTTCTATGCAGATTGTAATCAAGCATTGTTTTAATTAGAAAGATAGAGGTTCTTGAAATTCTGGAATCATTATTCGCAGAAAAGTATAATTATCTTTGATGGGACAACTTTAAAACGCAAAAGATTTTCATAGTTTAATTCCGCCAAGCCCATTCCATCATCGGACCACAAGACGTACGGCGATGCGCCACCGGTACATGGTGGACGTCCCACCTACACGCACTAAACGTTTTGGGAATACAATCATTGTGCGTACAGCTAAGGAGTGGAATACCCTGCCAGAGTCTGTGTTTCCTGATAGCAACAACCTGGGAGTCTTTAAGTCAAGAATGAATAGGTTACTTCTAGGCAAGCGTGCTCCGTCTTCGGCCACATCATCGCTTTCCATCAGGTGAGATAGTGGTCAAGCGCGTGCCTATCAATAATAATAAAAAAAAAAACTTTCATACATTTGTGAAGTGCACAATTGAGTCGCTTTTGCCCCTGTATGTTTCTCCACCCAACTAAAAACCAGTAAAACATGGCCAAAGGAAATTTTCTATCTAAGTTTATAACAAAAACTTTCCACACTTAAGAAAACCCGTGCCACGGGATCCACGAACGGACGCTTTCCGATGCATGGTAAACCAATACTCCTGAATCTCACTTGATTCCCTCAAATTACCTCCCCATCTTACCTCCCTTCAAAAAACTGAAGGTTTGTATAAAATACCGGTGTTCAGTTAAATGTAGTGAGATAATCCTACTGTAAGTGGCTCGGTCGGGACTCTTTGCTTAAAAGATTAAAAACTTGGGGAGCACCGAGCACTGCTTTACTGCGCTCAAGTCCTAGGGTGTGCTGCTGGAAGGGATGGTTTTGTTTTTATTATAGCTAGGAAAACAGTAAAAATACATGCATAGAAACAGTGCCTCACTAACAGTACAATGTAAATTAGTACTGGTTACAGACAGACAGCAAGCCTATAGTTACACATTTTGATGACACTTTGGAAAATAATGTTCACTTTTAATATTTATCGGAAAAGTGCAAACGCCGTAAGATTGTAAAATATCGCGTGAAAGAAAGTATCATGTACATTTTTATATATTGGGAACTATTGAATTTGGATGAGATTGATTGTTTACAAAACGATTTATTCCCATAATATCGAGAAATTATAATCTATTAATGTTTTATTTTAATCTATATATCGGTGAGTAAAATTTTACGGTGACACATATAAAAGGATTTTTTCATAATTATAGAAACATTATAATCTTATAAAGATTCATTACCATCTTATGGAGAGAGCGACAGAGATTTTAGCCAACAACTATTTGCCGTAAAGACCAGTAATACCTACCACTACAAACTACACCATCTCCACATATCAGATACTCATCCGATTAGTTTCCATCCACCATTACCATTTACGGTGTAATTTCCTTAAATAGGTACAATGATAGCCATATTCGTGCCATTAAGGTTGGCTGCGTGTTATCAGTCAGTACTCACTGCTCCGGGGACTCAGATCTTAAGGGGCTAATTGCCAGCCCCTTACAGCACCTCGTTAATATAAATTATCGTCTGATTGTATCGTTATTTTCTCAGGAATAGTGAGGTTTTTTTTAGTGTTGGTGAAATGGTCAATTGAAAAAAAAAAAGATTGTCCTACACATCATTTTGTTATGTAAATGAGAAAGCACAGAGAAGGTAGATGCACCACGTGATATACCAATAAAAAAGTCGAAAATATGATTGCTTAGAAGTTATTGTTTTACAATACAGTGTGTGACTATTGCAAAAAAAGAGTTGGAATTGAGATGATATTGTTATTTGAATTTGACGGGTTTATAATAAAGAGAAAAAGCCTTCGGAATGTGATAACTTGTAGATTGTAGTTTCAAAGAAATCATTCGCTACATTTATTATGCACTCATGTATTGAACACTCTGACAGCATCTGCATTCACCAGCCTTCAAAGCAAGAGTGAACAGGTCTCCTGGACCGTCTCGTTCCACCGCTTGCCATCAGGTGACGTCAAGAGCTGGTTCATCATGAAAAGAAGAAAGAGTTTGTTTACACAATATGTCTCTAAAACCATCAAAATTTAAATACAGACTGTATCATAAAACATTTTGACCAGATTTTCACGCACTTGTTGAAAGAAAAGGTGCATGCTCTACTAAACGTCAGCCATCTTGTGGAACGAGTTTACGACGCATCGGCGCGGAAGCAATTAAGTGCATTGTAAAAATTTAATACGTTGTGAGTGTAAATCAAACGGCTGTCCGTCACAAAACCATTGATGACGGGAGACAGCGCACAAAAAATATACGTCAACGTGACGTATTGGAGAAAGAAGGGTTCTCTAGGTTTAATTTATTAATGCATCAAGTTACGGCTTTCGTTTCTCCTTGAAAATAAAAATCAAAAGTCATTTATTGAAACAAGGCTGGAAAACAGCACTTTTTGAATGTCAAAATCGCCAAAATGTTTAGTTATCTATTAAAACTTCTTGCAATATAAGGGTGCGTTTCCACCAGAGATGTGCGAGGATACGTAGCGAGGGATGTGTTTGTTAAGAACCAATAGAATCGTTTAATGAAACAATTATATTGGTACTTAACAAACACATGTCGCTACGCTATCCCTCAAAGGCTAGGTAAATGTACCTAGCCTTTAGCGACGCTGCGTTTAAGAACCAATAGAATCGCTTGCGCTGAGTGAGGCTAGGTAAATGAAGCGATTCTATTTGTTCTTAACAAACACATTCCACGCTACGCATGCGCACATCTATTGTGGAAACGCAGCCTTAAGGTGCCACATATTCTGATAAAACTCGGCAAGGCCAGGATTAGGATTGGTCAGTGAAGTTCACATAGGTACAGACTTCTTTGGATCCTTTTTTTTTGTTTTATATTCATCAGCCCTGTGCAAGGTATCTACACCTTTAATGTCAAGCTCTGTAACTTCATTAGTTTGCTGCTAAAGCTTCATAGTGCAAATTCAGGATGGGATAGTATATTATTAGCATTATTCAACTGTGACAAAACCAAAAAGGAGAGTAAGTAAGATACTGTTGCTTTTGTTCTTTGCTCTAAAACTTAAAGGTTCACGTCATTGTCACGGTACCCTAAACAAAAGTGAAGCCCATAAAATGTCCTGAAGCATTAAAACTTGAGACTTTCCAATTTCGTGCGTTTGACCTGATTAACAACGACACGAATTATTAGTTTACTTAGTACACAAAGGATGTGAGTCCAACGCAGTCGAATTTCAACCTAACAATGTAAGAACAAGGGTAGTTTTAGAATGTGGGTGTTGATTCTAAGAATGCACGCCATAGTTTTATAGTGCAATTAAATTGAACAAGTCTGTTAAGTTTGGGATGAGTACAGACTGCAGACTGAGGGTGCACAGCCTACCTTTCGTGTGAGGTCGAGTAACCTTGTGTTGACTGATTTTGTCAAATTCTGTTCAATGTTTTGCTAAATAAATCTTCCAGTATTGTCAAACAACGCCTAGTTTATTTACACTTCGCATAAAACTGCGTTTTGGTTTGTAATAAATTTTGAAACCATGTTTTATGTGCAACTGACTGACCCGACAGTTGTTATCTTGTCAAAATTTTTGAATTAATAAAAAAAAATCCCATAAAGTAACTTTTACCTGAATTCTTATATTACCCGGGAACTTTTAGTTATTTTTTCAAGAAAACCCATTTTCGGACTACAAACCCTTAACACAAAAAAGCTTGTAATTAGACAAAGCGGTTCAGCTGTTCTCAAGAGTTTCGCTTACCATCAAACAGAATTCCATTTTTTGTAAATACGTGTCAAAAACTTGTCTTGTGTCTGGACTTAAAAAAAAGAGATTTGAACACAATACACGGACACATTTCACTTTTAAAATGAAAGTTTCCGAATAATTTCAATGTAAAACTAAACATAGGTAGAACCCTCGTATCCAATCTAATTCTTAGGTACGCTTTAGGCTAATTTCCCAAGAAAGGACCCTCAAACTTAACCCTAGGCCCGCAGGCGGCGCGCGGTCGCGGCGACCCGGCCGCGGCGTGCTCGATGTAGCAGCGATCCGATCGCCAAGATTTATACGTTATACTTACGAAGAGCAATACGATCCGGCGACGATACACGATTGTTCTACATGTTTCTGTAATCAGCGCACAGGGGAACACTGAGAGACGATTTAGATTCGAATGTTGAGTCGCTAATTGAGGAATTGTTTTTAAATCACAGTTTAGAAATGTTAATCGTCGTGCTAAACGTCGATTTCAGTTAACCATCGCACAATGATTGGCTACTAGTCTTGTGATTTGATTGAAGGACATAAGACTTCGCAGGCGAGCCAGTAGCAGCAGGATAAGAGTTGTCATGAATGGCGAGCGGATGGAGAAGACTAGTGTGAAAACATTTCGTTCATGGTTGAAAATTAATTAAATCTCAGACTGTTTGTTCAGATCACAGATGTCACAGTAGCAAGCAAGTGGACATTTGAAACCTAATGAAACCTAATTAATGTGATTTACGCCACATGGTAATATGACTACTATTGTCTTAAAACGCAATAAAGTACAATAACGTCTCCATAACTTTATTAGCCAGCATTGTCCAGCAAGAAAGTGTTCTCCGGGGAGCAATGGAGCGCCTCGGGCGAGGGTGGCCACACTCCTTTATCAGTCATCTGATCCGATAGTGTGACCAGTCGTCCCAGTCTTGCCTCAAATTGTGTTATAAATCGTGCATGTATCGGACACTGTCTCTAATTAACCGTTAGCGCTAAGTTTTATTGCCAGCCGGCAGTTTCGGGTTATCACGATTTAAGTTTAAATTGTCCGCCATATGTGTAGTTTGGTGTCGCAGGAATTATCGTTTTGGGATCCCTGGAATGGACTGCCGTTTGTGATAATTTACGTGTTTATGAATAATAATGTGTCATATTATTATTTAGTTTCAAGTTCTCTAATAATATTATTTATTGCCGTGAAGGTACTTACCTACCTTCTTTTTGTTTACTCGGAGTAATGACTAATATTACCGGATAAACCAATGTTGGAAAATCTTTTGTTCTAATTTATTGCTCTAGGTACCTATATCTACTTACACAAAGGTATCATAATATATTTTGCTGCAAATAATTATATTATTTAATTTGTTACAAGTTTTTGTAACGACACAACAATGTAATTAAGTATAGGTAATTATTGTGGTTCTAATCAGGATTAGTTATGACTGTAAATTCTATTTTATAGGTGTAGGTAGATGATTCAATTTACTCGACTGAAAATAAACTTGTTCGAAGGCTTCATCTCCGCGTCAAAGCAATTGCTTGTCATTATTCAAATATTTGTGAGCTCTATTGAAGCAGAACAAAGTAAATTCATGCAAATCGACGTATTTGCAAAATGAAGTCCTTTAACACCAAGAAAAAAAGCTTTTAATAATAACAAGAGAGTAGAGAGGCCTTCGTATTTCCCTGAAGGAGCGCTGAGGTATTTTCCCCTTAATTTAATCAAATCATGGACTGTGTAGTGTATTTTTCTGAGTCATTTATTTTTAATTTTGAGCGGCCATGTTGTTCTGCCGTGATAACGGGGGCGCTCATTGAAATTGTTTTCTGTAAGTACGACGTTTTGGAAAACGTTTTTGAAACTTCCTTAGAAGGAGAATGGTAGAGCGAACATTTTCCGCCTGAATGTTTTCCGCTGATTGTAAGTAATGGAAATAATTATTTATTCAGGAGGTTTTTACGTTACGTTTTTAATTTAATTTTGTAGTTAGGTAGCATTTTGACACGTAGAGGTATGATAATGATTCAGAATGTGATGTTATTCAGGTTTTCTCTTTATAATGGAAACAGAAGACCAATATTTTAATCCGTATCTCACTTTAAGTTAACAAACTATAACTTCATCAATTACGAAATAAATCTGACATCCAATATTAACCAGTAACTGTGTCCCATAGTCCCACTTCGTTAGTATGATACTACAGCAATATTTCAGCTCATAAAGCATCATTAGATACCCACACACCTCAAGAGAAGTTGACGGTAGTTGGAAATTGTTCGATGGTACGGGGTCGGTACTTACACAACTAGGTAGGACAAGACAGGGGTAGTCGGAAAGTCTTCAGTGGTACGGGGAAAGTTCGTACAAGCCTACGATAACTTAGCGATAGTTGAGAATTGTTTGGATGTCGTGGTATCTAGGTTATTGATTTCACAATAAGTTCGATGTAAGAGTGGAATTAGAAAGTTTACAATAAATTTATACTTTGTTTTATTTTTGTGCCTCGGTGTGTTGTAGTATTTTAATTCGCGAATTCTCTCATGAGTTTCCGTGGTGTAGCGGTTATCACATCTGCCTAACACGCAGAAGGTCCCCGGTTCGATCCCGGGCGGAAACATAGCTTTTTACTCTACGCGCCGAGCGATAAAACCAGGTGGATATTTATTTTTTAAACGAGATATTTCTTTTGGCCTTAGGACCCAAGGGCTATCAAGAAACATGGATAGTTATTGAAGAAAATTCAAAACCACGAGATGATATGAATAAGCAAGCAACTTGAGGATTGACCTGTAGCTCTTTATAAGAGCGAGTGTAGCGTATACGTAATGTTGATAATCAACTTTCACTTTATTTACTTTTGATACCTATTTATTCATATGACATTCATAGTTTCCGTGGTGTAGCGGTTATCACATCTGCCTAACACGCAGAAGGTCCCCGGTTCGATCCCGGGCGGAAACATAGCTTTTGGTCTTTTAATATGAGAGTATCCTTTTTTTTACTTGCAGAAATCATTTATCTATTTATATAAAAGCAAAAGGTCACTCACTCATTAATTCGTTCACTCCTTGATTAATCACGAAAACTCAAAAACTACTGGACCTATGAAGATGAAATTTGACACAGGTAGATTATGAGTAGGAGACGTCACTTAAGATTTTAGGAAACTCTCCCCGTAAAGGTGTGATAAAGAGGGTCAATGTTTGCATGAAAAATCTTATTCCTTGGGCCGATTTACCACTACACAACTTGGTACGAATACTGACCCAAGTGAATTATAAAGGTTGTCATCATTCGTTTTTCAAAACTAATCCCGAATGTTTTTGTATTTTTTGAAAATCAACCCCTAAAGGAGAGAAATGGATTCATGATTTTACTACTTGCTTGACTTAACTGGAACATTGATATAAAAACACACAGCTGTTTTTTTTTCGCGATTTCGGTGTTGGTGTTGGTCCTATAGTAAAAGTTGTTAATAATGAAGAGTACAATGACCCCTTTTCAGGTATTGCGCTTATTCTGTTATACGTTGTATTATTCAATACTGTTAAAGTGACGCTCCGTCGCGAACAATAAGGAATACGTGTTTTTGGATTTTCTTAAAAACATTCCCTGAGTAGTGGTGTTAGGGGGTAGTTTTTAGGGGAGGATATTATCTTAAAATGAAATTATTGCAATGGGTCTATATTTTTTTTCATAATCAACACCCAACGGAATGTAGGACGCAACTGTTGCGCTGATTCTGTGGTCTCCTGGAGTAACTCATGAAACCACGCGGACGAAGTCGCGGGCGAAGTGCTATAGTAATATATGTACTGGAAAGATAGAGAGATGCCGAGACATATCTCTCGGCATCTCTCTGTCTTGTACTAAGGCAAGGGAAAACTCCGTGAAATAACTTGGTACAGTTCTGAATTGTTTCAAGAGTATAATTTACATTAATGACAACAATGAATGGTATTATAATAGTGTGTAAGTGTGTCGCTCTATCCCGGGCGCAAAGTTGGCTGGTTTCAGGTGGGGCGGGAGGTGATGTATCAAAGTTTGCAAGTTAACGGAGTGCGAGGTGCGAGCCTATGAGTTATGTCGACCGCACGCCCCGCGGACGAAGTTGTCGAGCTATAGGCGAAGGCGGATTTGAAACGGGTGTTAGAAGACTGGTCCTTGAAATTGTAAGTACGGTTCTTTGAGAGATAATCCTTAAGCAAGATATTTTTATTTTATTTTTTTTATATAGGAATGGGCTAGCTCTTGACCTCTATCACGGCTGATGGAAAGCAATGGATGAGGTCTATGATGGAGCGAGCGTACCCAGAAGATGCCTTAAGGCACTGGTACTCCCACGCGTCGACGAAACACAGCAGGCTGCTTGAAGCCGGTTTTCGGTAGCGAAGCAGGCGCTACCACTGTTAGGGAAGGGTTGGCCAGTCTTATAAGTTATGGTGAGACTGTCCAGGATGCGCCGCGCACTCTCCTAGTTCCTCCTCGTGTAGCGCAATTTGTTCTATCAAGTACTCCTGATGGAACAAATTGAGCTACACGAGGAGGCTCCTTCATGCATCCCAAAAAAGATCTCATAAATGCACTTTCAGCCATGGAAACGTGAAATTTCTTGTGGCCCTGACTGCGCTTGTACCTAAGAAAGTAACAAGTCAAAAAATACTAAATCTACAAAAAATACTCAGTGTATACTCTTTTTAAGGGTTCGGTACCCAAGGGGTAACAACAGGACCCTATTACTAAGACTCCGCGGTCCATCTGTCTGTCCGTCTGTCTGTCTGTCACCAGGCTGTATCTCATGAACCGTAATAGCCTGACAGTTGAAATTTTCATAGATGATGTATTTCTATTGTCGCTATAACAAAAAATGTAATAAAATAATTATTTAATTGGGGATACATAAAACATGATTTTTTTGCCGTTTTTATAGATAATGGTGTTCCATAATCCCTTCGTGCGTGTGTCCGACTCGCACTTGTTTTGATAAGTAATAATTATAATTATTTAAATTGCCAAATGGACAACATTTAAAACAAATAATCTATAAAATAAAATGTAAAGGATGGTTCTTTTATATCAGTTTTTTTTATTTTATTTTAATTTTGAAAAAATTACCTCCAAATTCCCATGCTACCTATTACAAGGGATTGACATGACATTTCGGTGGCGCATTTCCATCTCATTCATTTTCGACGTTTTAGCAATCACCGTTGCTGATATAATGTCACTTTGTCTCGACTCCAAGGTTTTTTTACGCTAGTTGCCCGCGACCTCCCATCACTTGCACGTGTGGTGTAACCAAAACGCATATACATCGCGTCGACCTGTCCTGTGTAATTGAGTTACCGCGCTAAGAAACTGAAACGGCTCGCGGGAGAATACTAGTTCAGATAACTAACATTTACTCGTCTTGCTATTGTACTGTGTTGAGTTATTGAATTTTGTGTTTTATGCTATAGGTATATTTGGTTGTAGTTCCGTCTTCGCATAATTGATAGACGTGATTTTAAGAAGTTAGAAAAAGTCTGCCTGGTTTCTTTTAAGTGTTGATGATTGAAAGTTAGAAGAAGTTCGTAGTACGTAGAACTCTCTCTCTGTTTGAAAATTAGCTGTGCTCAAAAGGGTCCATTAATGTTTATTTATTTATGTTTACCACCTGTATGTACATGCCGCAGCCATCTAGCTTAATCAGTCGTTTCATTAAAAGCCTAGCCTTTCATTAACATCAGCGACGTGTGACATGAGCAAGTCATTAAACGATATTGAACAAAAGTTCTCACTTAGGTCGCTGTAAAATCGGCGCATTTAAATGAAAAGGCTAGGATACCAATTAAACGGCTGATTAAGGTAGTTGGCTGCGACGTATAAATTAAGAATTGCAATAAACGATTTGAGATTTAAACTTAGCCATAGTTAGGTACATTTTACAAATTCATAACTATAGTGAGAGACAATGCTGGTCTTTTGCAATGTTCTAATTTATTTATTTTTATTTATTTAACAATTTATGTACCTACTTACACACATTTATTAAAAATATAAGAAGAAGGAAACAGAAAAGTATTTAATGTCAATAAGATTCCTTTTTTGGTGAATAACCTAAGGAAACAATATTCTTGTTTATGTTACAAAAAATATATATGAATTGTTTTTCCGCTATAAATTCCTTCGTGTAACCGTGTGAGTGTATTCCCCTAATCCCCCGCCGTGCAACGGAACTGACACACAGACGGACAACGACACGCGATAGTTATCAATACGGATTATCTGCACACCCTGTATATCACACCTAGAGCAGGGCTGCCACACTGGGCTAGCAAAAAAATGACCTAGATTTACCGTTGTAACGTGACACCTGAGAGACTTTATGTGTTATCATTTCAACCATAAGATGTCCACTGCTGGACATGGGCCTCTTCTAAGTTTCACCACATTAACCAGTCCTGTACGTTTTGCATCTAGCGAATTCCCGCGGCCTTCACCATGTCATCGGTCCACCTTGTCCGGTCCGGTCCAACTTATTAAAAAAAGAACATTAAATTTAATTTCTTCCCATAACGTAGACATTTGAAGTGCAGTAGATCGTGCCTCTGCATAAGGGGATTATTTCAAGGATTACGGGGATTTAATTCATTTTAAAACAATCTGACCACTTGCCTCTGAGTAGCAGCCCTGGCCAAGCTACAGGGGGCGCAAAAAACTGCGCGGAACGTGACGCAGCATATTGATGGTCGATGTTTTCAGGCCAGCGTAGGTGATAGCAATAGGCGTAAAATAAAATTATATTTGTGGACATGAACACTCTCTGAAGCTTAACTATTCATTAGTTTTGAAAGCTTCTAAAAGATTTGTTCGTATAACTTCTACAACCTGTTGTTGGGTTATCGTTTTATCATTTCAGTGTCCGGGTGTAAATACTGAAAGCCGACACATCTAGTTTCATATTGTACCTATTGGTATTATCATCATCATTTCAGCTGAAAGACGTCCACTACTGGATGTTACTTAATGGACAAGCCTCCAGCAAATGTCATCTCATCGAATGATCCTGCGTGTCTCGCATCCAGCGGTTTTACACGGCCTTCACCGAGTCATCGGTCCACCTTCCTGCGCTGCGTCTTCCGGTACGCGTGCGCCACTCCAGGATCTTTAGACTTTACAGAATTATTTGGATTACGTTTTCCTCCAGCATACATTTTACCACCTAGTTTGATATTGGCACCATTAATCTACGACTTCACTCAATATTAGTGCCATATACCAATCACAAAATACTACCTACGCAAAATATCACTAAACTTCCATGACGAGACGTAAGAAAAACACTAATAATATCGAAGTTGTTCTTACGACGTGGAAGTTAATCGGTTCATTTACGACACTCCTGGCTGACGAGTACCAGGGCGGCAGGGTAAGGTGGAGGTAACGGCTCCCGACTGCTGATTGATTAGTTTTTATGATTGCGTTTATGGCAGTTCGCAACAGTTCGCCGGGGACAGAGGTGGGCTTATGACTGTTTTTGTGCTAAATGTTCCATTTACGGATTCCAGTTATGGCTGATTAGATTGGTGTCGTATCTTGAAAGTAACTGTTATGTCACACATCGTTAGGAGTAAATCTCCAGGATTAAGGATGATCTTTTCAACTTGGTTGCTGTCGTGCGGCCTTCTCTATAATGCGAGGATGTTATTAAGCTAAAGAACTTCGATACGTCAAAACGCAGTCTACCTTTAATGATCCTCTGGCAGGGTCCACGAGAGTCTAGTCTATACTAACAAACAGGAAAAACTGACCAAGTGCCTGTCGGACTCGCGCGAATGAATAACTTAATAATTGTTTATTTTAAAATTATGAATAATATTATTGGAACCCTCATCATAAGCCCTTCCATTTGTTATGTAACTCGGTACAGTTTGAAAAACTTTTTTTTGAGTTTTTCTCCCAATATTGACCCTCATGCGCAGAATTTATTTATTTACGTAACGCGTCCGTGTTTGTACCAAATTACAAACATTCATATTTGTACTAAATTAGAATAGAATCGGTCCATTAGGTTTGGAGAAAATTGGCTGTGACAGACAGACGGACAGACAGACAGACTCCCGAGGTTCCGTTCTTTACGGATGTTCGGAACCCTAAATACTACTTTTGCAGAATGACTGTCAGTTACTTTTCAACAGTTCGAAGACTTTTTTTCCAAGAATTAATTTCCTCGGAGTGAAGTGAACCCTGCCAATAATTCGGGAAGTCTATCATTTCATCGTCTACACAACTATAAAATTTACGTATCAAAACATCTCCAGTACACATGCCGACGACTCAAAGTATCAATTTGTCGAAGTGAGCTATATCAATAAAGAACTTTTTATTCCCGCCATATTCTTCCCCTGACCCTCCGATATGATTACGTTAATGATCTTTATTTTACGAACTAATTAATCATTTATCTCTTTGGATGATGGCTTTCAATGTAATGGGATTGGTCGGATATTGGGCTGTTAAAATCTTAATTTTATTTCATTTAGTGTTTCGTAATGATCTCGAAGTCGAATCTCCTTTAGGGTGGGGAAATGGTGGTTGTTATAGAAAGTTGTGGTAAAATTCTACATATTCTTCAGCTAAGCTCTTCTGGAAATTCAGAGATTTTCAGGGACAGTGTGTTCCAGTTTCTTCTAAGGTTAGTCAGCTTGGAAACACCGGTCCCATCTAGATTAATATGCCATAAAAAATTGACGTGTAAAATAATTAAAGTCAAAGAATTTATAATTGTTTTATTTTGGTGTTACAGTAGGTCTTATAGATAGGTTATGATACCTACTCAAAAAACTACTCATTAGGTCATACATTATTTAAAAATATAAGTATTTAAAATCGATATTACATAGGTAATAAAACAAAAGGATATTACAAATTAACAAAAAAAATAATATTTAACATTCAATAAATTTTTATAATAACATTTAGAATACAAATAATTATTGTATTATATATTCATAACACAATATTAATAAGTCAAGTTTTTGAATTTTCAAGCATAAATACATAATTATTATTTAGTTTATTACTTACATTTCGTCAAGAAGGAAGTATTTGGTTAAGTATTTCATATTTGTTACCTACTTGCAAAAATACATACTGTTCATTTAACATATCATTTAAATGTTTAATATAAACGAAGCTCTTCCCAGAACCTGTATTATAATCAGTATAGCCACACATTAGTTCTGAACCACGCTTGCCTAACTACATAAATCACGTTACACCCGAACGCTAACAAGATCATGTCTCGACAAGACGACAAACTGAAATCTGTAAACTCAAGTACCTGTTACTACCTACCCGTGTATCGTGTTACCTACCCTAATGACGTGATAGCCAATAGCTCCGCGTGTGAGGCTCACCACAACCGACATTATCAGTACAAATAGCTCGTGATTGCTCACGTAAGCCACTTTCTCACGTCCGATCAATCGCGGCCTCTTCCTGCCCACTGCGCTGTCGCACTAATGACTAATTACGCTTGTACAATCCCTCCTTTACACTATACCACTTGAATTACCGGCTACAGTTTATCTGCAAGCGAATCTCAAACTTATAACCAACTAACAATGTTGGAATTGGATTGCGAGGTTCTATATTAAGACGTTTCCTATTCACGGCGGCTGGTGTACGCTCATTAGGTACTTAGTGCTATTGTGGAATCATTAGCGAAGTACTTTGAATCTTATAACCCGTCACACAGGGTTGAGTTTCGTTCGAGGGTGTGTCCAGAGTTAGGTCCTGAGTAAAGTCTAGGTGGAGAGCTTCCTGAGGAAAGATATCGGCACGTAATGAGTTGAGTGGCATTCAAAACATCGTTATCTTTGTTCACCGCAGCTCTTTGTGACCGAATAACTTGTGTTCAGTGCTCAGAGGGAATACAAAAGTGAAACAGAAACAAGATTATAATAAGAAAATTGTGTTGTTTGCAATATGCATTCTGTTTTGAGATGGAAGGGAGAAAAGTAAGATTCTTATAGACGGCTAAAAACTGTTTTCAAACAGATGAGTGTTCTCAAAATTTTAATGCTTTCCATTGAATAGCGATGAAAGGCAATTTGTATGTATTAAGAAAATTACTTTATCAAGTTTTACTGTGGGCTAAACCTGAATTCGTCTCTATAAGATGCTTGAGCGTGAAATAGACAAAGCAACCACTGCAACTCCTGAGAGCCAGACTCCACAGTGGCGACAATCAGAAAAACGCCGAGTGAATGAAGCTCGTCGAGTTCTGAAGAAGCGATTCAACTTGAATCTCGCAAAGAAGTTAATCAGAATAGAACAGAAGACGAATTAGATTTAATTTCTATTTCCCTCAGAGCTAGGTCAGTAGGAGCTTATCAAACAGAGTGATTGGTTATTCAAGTGGGATTTCAGAATTGATGTGCAACGATGTGGACCCCTGTTTTGACTTGGGGGCTAAATTAGGTTATATTCGAGTACACTCAATTGCCAATCACCCTCTATAATAACAAGGAACATTTGAAACTGGGTTAGAAAAGCTTATTAGGTGGTCTCCTTAACTGAGACCACATGAAACTCGCCAGGAACATAACTCGATTGTTTACAAGCATCACAGACACTAACAAGATCGGAATAACTCGGCTTAACGATGTTAGTCTAAGACCATAGTGAATGGCGATATTCTCGATACATCGCTCTAATCGATACCTAGTTTCGATGTGATTGAGTTAGCGAGTTTGAGGTTGAATTAGCTTTGATGGATTGAGCACGGGGCTTTTGCAGTGGAGACAGCGTATATCTATGTACCTTCGTATACCTTAAAAATTTTTCGTATGACTGTACATTTTTTGATTTCAGTTATCATTTATAAGTGGTCCCAGTCGCCGGAAGAAAAATATTTATTTTTTACGGATCCGGCGACTGGGACCGCGGTCCTAGTTAATTGCGGTCCCAGTCGCCGGAAGCCTCGAGTAAACAAGGTACTAAAAGTAATTGAAGTGAAAGTCAAACATCCACATTTGACAACTAAAAAATGGCTACCTCTCACTCATTTTACTAGGTCGTTCAAGAATGACTAGTTTATTAAGATCCTTTTCCTCTTCTAGGGTTCACGTTATCTTAAAATTCAGGTTAACGCCAAGTGCATTCTGGAGATGCAGAAAAATACTATGCTTGGAACTTGAACGACCTAGACTTGGAAAGTATCAGCGTCCCATACGCAGGACCTAGGTAGGTTATAACAATCAATAGAAACCTAAATTAAAGTACTACAAAATGAACACTAAAAAGATATGTTTCCGCCCGGGATCGAACCGGGGACCTTCTGCGTGTTAGGCAGATGTGATAACCGCTACACCACGGAAACTATGCACAGCATTCTAAAATACGACACTGTATATTGAACCTAGTAGTTTTATTTTATAAAAAGTCCAAGTTTCGAATGTAATTACTTGATTATTGAATTGCATCTGATTGAGCTATTTTCCTTCTAACAATTAACCTGTTGTAGATTGGCACAAGAGGTCAGTTCCATATTCGCTGATTTTTATTGTCTATTTTTCGCTATTGATTGCTTCTCAGCCACAATCATCTTTCACACCACACATCTACTTGGTCAAGCTCTAACACCCATCACATAAAAACTTAAGATAATCTTCATTTCTCAATCGAACCTACCTAGATACTCAACGCCAGCACAACGAGTATCTGTTACACTCAATAATAACCCTTCATTTCTATATTTTTCGGTAGGTACTGTAATCTTAGCAATTACTTTTTTCCTAGCCACACTCATCTTTAACATCGTACATCCACTTTACCTGCCCCTGACAGCCACCCATATAAAAATTCCTAACACCTATGACTATCTTCAATCTTCGATCGAAACTACCTAGTTATTCAAAGCCAACACATCGAGCATCTGTAACACTGAACATCACACGACGTAATCCACTTGTCCTCAATGGAGGCCTAACTAATGTGCATTAATTGTCGCTTGCTAATGAGTCAATGAGGCCGTAATCCTCGGTACACATAATACGCGGTAATGCGGCACTGAGCGGTGTTATCTCACCGTACCTTGCTGGTTCCGGTTATAGTTTATTGGTAACACGATTACTCGTGATCTGTAGTGTGTGAAGTGGTGTGTTGGTTCCTGGATTCTGATGATTTACAGACCTCGGAATTTTAACACTTCTGTCTTCACTTCAAGGCAACTGGCATGGTTTACTGGCCTTACGGAATTGTTCTAAGGTTACCGCAACACTAGAACGCAAAGGGCACTAGAAGTAACATGGGTGAGTTTTATTCAGTAAGAGCTTGACGCTGACTCTCCCTCCACCCAGAGCCGGAGATTTCATTTGATGATTTCCCATATAAAAAATGTAAATGTAAATTTTTTAGGCAAACTCAGAGTCGATAAATCTTTGTTCTATTTTTATATAAAGTGTACCTTGAAACCACTAGCAGTAGGCAGGAATAGGAATGAATAAAGATACATAGATTGCGTCTGTAAAGTACTTCACAGCGTCTAGTTGTCCAGAATGCATGATCACCTGCACCAATTTGAGGCCTTCTTTGATGTTGATAAAATATAATTATTTACTTTATTGTTTTTTATCATTTTGTTTGTCCTGTTAATGTGTGCTTTATATGTTTGTGCTAAATATATTACTTTTTCTTTCTTTCTTTCTTTCGATCAACAAATACAATCAGATAGATTTCACTTCGGTACATATTGTTGATGTCATTATGTCTTCCCGGAAACAGACAGGGCATAAAACACGCGAAAATTATCGAAGTGATAATCAAACACTTTAGTGACAGTTAATACTCTAACGTTACAACTAAATGACAGTAATCGCTATGTGATAGCAATAAACAGACACTAATTCTAATCAATGATGAAAACAATGGACGAGAACTAGGCATGTTACAACTTTATTAACTCAATGATGTCTGAATATTGAAATTGACGATGTTTTTAAGATTATATATAAAGTAAAACTTATTATTGTTGTGTGTGTACCAGTAGCAGTTTATGACACTGATAATAATGTGTAGTATTAATACAGGTGCAATAAAATAAACAAAGTGTTATGTGATAACATTTTGACCGCGATGTTTACACTTTGTTCATAAGATATATTATAACAGGTACGATTTTTAAGAATTGTTTTTTGATTGTGTTTTGCATAGTTTCCGTGGTGTAGCGGTTATCACATCTGCCTAACACGCAGAAGGCCCCCGGTTCGATCCCGGGCGGAAACATAGCTTTTTGCTCTATACCTAACCAGATAGATATTTATTTTTCTAATGAGATAAGTATTTTTTTGTTGGCCTTAGGACCTAAGGGCTATCAAGAAATTTGAATAGTTAAGGAATAAAATTCAAGACCACGAGAGGATTTCAATAAGCTAGCAACTTGAGGATTGACGTCCATAGCTCTTTATACTTAGAGCGAGTGTAGCGTATACGTAATGTTGATAATCAACTTTCACTTTATTTACTTTTGATACCTATTTATTCATAAGACATTCATAGTTTCCGTGGTGTAGCGGTTATCAAATCTGCCTAACACGCAGAAGGCCCCCGGTTCGATCCCGGGCGGTAACATAGCTTTTTATTTCACCAATTTTAAAACAATTCGATTTTGAGACATTTTTGTTTGCTCGCGTGAATGTCGAAAATTCTCCCGGGATCAATAGTATCCTATGTATTTTTCCAGACTATAATCTACGTATGTGCCATCATCATCAAGATCCATTTTATAGTTTTTGCGTGAAAGAATAACAAATTTCCATACTTACAAACTTTCGCGTTTATGGATGGGGCGTATTGCTATTTCATTCATCATCGTCATCTGCGGTCCGGGTTCGCCCATTGCTAGGCATAGGCCTGTTTTGTCCTGTACAAATCCCCAAGCTTCTGTGTTAGCTATCAAGTTTCATCCGCGATGGCAACAACGTCGCCTGCCCATTTCGCTGCCGTAAGAGCAACATTTCTACCGTTCCTTGAGGCCACTCAGTCACTGCTGTACTCCACTTTACCTTGCTTTTATAAATGGTCATAGGCATCAGAAATGGGTCAATCAAAATGTTACAGACACCGACACTCTCCCGTCCAAAATTTTGGCGACACAGCTATCCAATAAGCCGCTTGCACATTTGGCCACTGTAAAAAGTTTACAGCCAACCATAACTTCGTCCATTACGATAATGAATTATGTGTAGCGTCGTTAATCTGGCTCAGATATCACTCCTCATCTGCCGGCAATTACACCTAATTGAATATTAAGACCGAAAACGATTGCTTATAAAAGTGCGAAATTGCCGAGTGTAAAGGCGGCTTAAGAGGAGGGGTCACCCGAAGTGTGTAAATATCTTAATTAGAGAAGTGATGAGTGAGGTGTGGGGTATCAGAACGAAGGAAAAGGAATGGTTTAGAAAAACATTTCAGAGGCTCTAGACAAGTCCACATTCTGGCTGCAATAGCGTGGCGAAGGTGATTATCAGGACGTTAGAAATGCATGGAATTGACAAACGCTGTCCCGCTATCTCGTGATCAATCTCTTACATTCTGGCACTTCGAAATTTCTAGATCATAGAATGCCACTTTGCCTAGAACTAGGTTCTATTTAAATATAACTCACAACGGGATACATGTAAAAAAATTACTCATATTTGTCACATTTTACTATGAGTGTTCACATTGTGACAGCAGAAAATGTTTAAAGAAACTTACAAAATTGACCGATTATTATTAGATTGTCACCTTTATTAAATAGACCCCTTTTTAGAAACAGAAGATTCCATAATTGATCTTTTACAGTTAATATTTATAAGCGAATGAAAAAACTTGAACTATTTTGTCATAGTTGTTCATTCACAGAGCGGTTTTTTACCTCGGTGAGGTCGTAAATCCGTCACTATCTATCTACCAAATATTTTATTGCTAGTCGTAGATAAACGAGGACATGTAGCTTATCAGCAGTCGTAAAAGTTTTAACTATTTTCATTGACAAGGCGGCTGGCTACCATAAAGAAGATAAGAAATAAGAATTGATTGGGAGAACAGTAGAAAATAATATAATCATAGCTTATTTCATCATTTTCTGTAGAATTTCAATACCGTTATTTTTTCAGAAGCATACCTAAGCGATAGAAGCATAGCTAAGAGAGAGAGAGGGCCATAATAATACGGGGTTCAGTGTGTTTCATTTGAATGATCGCTCGCTTTTTTTACCTTTTTAGATTATTTTGAATCCTATTTACCTAAATGTATCCATTAAATAGTAAATCAAAGACACGTAGTAGACCAGCAGTATTTTTTTTGTACCATTTATCGTAATTTTCTGAATTATCTTTCTTTCTAGGTCTCAAATTAAACATAAATCTTTACGCTACAGATTATACGCAGCACACACATAGACATGGGGCTACGGTGGATATAAAGATGCGGACATACCGTGCGGATACGAGAGTGCGGATATGTGCGGATATAACGGTCACGACGACGCATCGAGTTTACGCCCTAGTAAAAATACTATGAAATAAATTGAAAAATTATTACCAAGTTATTGCGTCGTTCAAGGTAAACGATTTGGTGAATGATTAGGTAAATAGTTGCACGGATTTATTGTTTGTAGTAACATTTCCGTACTTATTAGGTATTTGCCAAAGCAAGTATTTTCTTTATCGGGTGTTACTGGATTCCCAAATTAAAGAAATGTAGGTAAAAACGTTGGTTATGGGATTTAAAGGAGACAGATTCTACGTTTTGGATTTCAGGATCGAGCGGGTAACGCACAATACCTGCTGGGCAAGAGTCTTCGCACAATGGATTCCTGAAGATGGAAGGCACCTTCGACGCCCACAAAGAGGTCGCGAGGTAGATGGTGGGAACGCTGACTACTACGTGGGCTAGTTCGAAACGTGGAAGTTGGAACGAGGGAAGAGTATCTGGATGGAGTTAGAGGAGACATTCGCCAAGCTAGATTAAAAAATCTAGATTTGTTGAAATTCCATTATTTGTTACCCCCATATTTAAAAAAAAAGAAGTTAGCTGGCTACACTCCACGCTTTTACTTCTCGACACCTACGGAAATATGATTCAAATGAATACATTAAAAAGTCAATAAAACGTACGTAGATATCGTTGCGTAAAAGTGTGATCGTAAATAACTTTCGTTGTTGGAATCGTTCTCTCGCCTGTAATGTATTGGCGCAGTGTGCGCTGCTCCTTAACTGCGCATTATTGTGACTAATAGCCGTATTTATTATTGCTAAAATGTTGTATTTTATTGCTTTAAATGTTATATTTATTGCCTGTAATGTGACGGTGCTTGAGGTGTAAAATGTATTTTATTTGAAAAACCAATTCATGATAAGGCAGTGAAATATCCAAATGACATAATATATCTTCCTTCATATAGGTGTGTTTTATTTTGGATATTTTCATGGTAAAATTTTAGTAATCTTGTGATAAATAAACTTTTATCATTAAAATGTACCTCTTCAAGATTTCCAAAGTCTAGAAATCTTCAAGTAGCCTACTTAATTTACTTGCAACAGCTAAAAAAGTCTTAACATTATGAATACCAAAAACAATCCATTTATTCCCTAATCCCAGCAATCAGCATCTCGCAGTACCCAAATAGTTAGAAGAAGCTATTTGTACAAAACGTCTCCACCTCGCTTATCCCACTTCGAATACTTTTAAATCACGTATCCGTTTATTTATTTACTCGCACGCGACAATTTACATATAAGAACCAATTCAATTCCGAGGCTCACGGCATTCGCAAAGATTAAGGCTGTATATCCACCTCCCGAACGACCTATCCCCCCTGTCACCCCCGCAGACCATCCCCACATAATCCGTATAAATCCACTTTATATTCATCCACCTTAAAGGCCTCAATAAAAGTATCTTGTGTACTTTTTTCGTTGGAGTTAAGTGTGTTGACGATTCATTTCGAATTGGAATTTCGGAATGGTAATAATGGGAGTCTTGTCTTTAATGCTGTAAAAGAGAAAATTACCTACCTAACGGTCCTATCATTAAATTCATAAGAGCCGTGGCTGAATGCACAGGCAAACATGGCAAAAATAAAATCAATGGCCAGTGGTTACCTGGCAGGCTTCTCTATTAATTGCTCATTTCTCTCATTAGTTTTACCATTTCATTACTAACCAAACTATTATTTATTACTGCTTTTAGCCACAACTTCGTACGCGCTCACTCCTCATGGAACTTACATGCCTTTCAGCATTCTACGATCAGGAGTTTTGGCTGTGTTTTTTGTCAGTCACTTAAGAGTTTAATATACATACCTACATTTATTTATTAGAAATACAGTTCAATGAAAGCAAGTGATGACAAAAAACAACCTTAAAGTGTTCAGTTTTCAAAACTTTTCCATTTTTATTACGGAAGGATTAGGTTGGTACCTTTTACTCAATACATTTGTTTACAATAAACGTAAGAGTCTACTCACAAATAATACAGTGGTAAAGTAGACAGGCGAAATGCTTATTGCAGCTGAAGACGATAGTTTATCGGAAACGATATAATAAATCAAAGATTATGACATATTTGTTAAGTGGTGCGCCGTTGAGGTATCGCGCGGGTTAGAGTCAAACGCATAGAGATTTGAGGTGCGAGGGGACGAATGTTATAGTGAAGTTTATTTGCCATAACTATCTGCATAGGAAGTTTCAATTGCATAAATTCGTACAATTTATTTAAGCTTTTCTTTATAAAATAACTGACTTTGACTTCTCTTAAAACTTTACGCGGGACTGCAAAATGGTAATGCACTGAACACCTTTGCCCGCCCAAATTAGCTTCAAATGAAAAAAAGTAGACCAAGAAGTTGATTTGTCAATTTCTCGTATTAACTACGAGTATTTAAAACATCTTGTCACTGTTTTTTTATATTTTAAATCAACGAAAAGGGTGAACCTATTTAGAGGACAAGATGGGGGAAGACTATGGGGAGCCAGGCTGTCCCACAACCCTTAAAGTATTTCCCATATTGTGCATATCAGGGTGTATACAAGCTATAAACAAGAAGCGCCGTCCGTCTGGCCACGGTTATCGTTCGGCCGCCTATTAACTTATGAAAATAAGCTACAATAACACTTTGTTTATTTTGTGTTATTCCTTGCCAGGGAAATTTGCGATGGACCAAGGAGTTAGGGGTGGGGTAGTCAAAGTTTGCTCGGTTTTTCTCGTGTTTTTTGTGCCCCACGTGCAATTGTGAGGTTCAAAACTAAACGAAAGAAAAAGCAAAGTAAACTAATTAATAATGATTAAATATAACCCTAAAATCACTGACAGAATAAAATTTTCTCAACCTAAGCCCTCATTATTAGCAGTTCATATAAATAAACCGTTCGTAGGTACCATGCCAATGATCCCACAAATGTGGATGGGGGTCGTATTATCGTCCAACTACAGTTCCCTAGTGACGGTATTGCTTGTCCCTTGTGAATTGTAAATATAATACAGTGGATTTTTTAGTTGCGAATTTTTTAAATTGTTTTTATAAACCTTCTTTTATAATAAGAAAATAATTCTGAATTATTTTGTATTACGGAATAAAATTGAAAACTTTGAGCATCACATGCTTATAACATTTTGAAGGAATGGCCAGTTGTGTGTGTCCCATGTTGAGCAGCAGCAACGCTTGTGTGTGTTCCGTGTTGGGCGCCAATAGCGCTCGTGTATCCCACGTTGGGCGACAGTAGCCGGTCAGTCGGACACCGCCGTGCCAACGTCTAATGGATGTTGTCATTGTAAACACGAGGGAAAAAATACCAATGTGATTACATAAGGTTGTCATAACTGTTTCAGGTTCGTAGGTAAACAACTGGACCGTCCTGCATTTTATTCTGTTGTTATTTCAAAGTGTCTTGCTGAACCCTTTTGTGTGGGTAATGTTTGGCTATTTGCGTATTTTTCTTTTTGGAGAATTGATGTTTTTTCGTGTAAGCCTCTTCATGTTTTGCCTTCTTCTCTCTATACCTTTTTTTAAGAGTCCTTGTTGAGTCCAATCTATGAATAAAAGTTTTGTTGAAAAATTTATATTACATAACGTTCATCAGTAGATATTCAGTTGAATTTACGTTTACTTTGTAATACACAAAATAATATGTGCATTTCGAGTCTTATTGCTTACTTTGCATATCTAATCTCACATCGTAAACGAGAACCTCCCTTTTATGTTCCTCCTTAACACACATATAACAACAAATCCAACCTGTTTCATTTGTAGCAAGCACTAGACAGTCGACATGAATTACACTCAATCGGACATAACCTCCCCTCACAAATAAACATCTATACAGCGCAAAGGGAACACTCAAAAATGCCCCTGACAAAAGCGCCGTGAAATCTTAGCCCACCTCATAAAACACGTGAAACAATATCTTGAACGCACCATGGAAAACCAACACTTCTTAAACCTCAATTGCTTGAACCATAGAGTTGAAAGTCACAGTATTCATCGGCAAAGGTAAAGTAGCAAAGAATCGGCTTTTCCTGAACCATAAAAGTATATTGTGCGTTTGTAAACGCTCAGTTGTTTGTCACCATTTGCATATAGATGTTTGCGTACGAATCTAAAAGGATTTGAATAATCATAGATTGTAAGTGGAGATCGGCAGGTGGATATACTTGGGAGTCGTCCAAGATTTCGTGAAGGGGAATTAAAAGACTGGCGAGTTACGTGACAGGTTGCACTTTCGAACTCTTACAAATTGAATTGCTATTTAATTTCAAATATTTCGGATCGGGGAAGAAACCTGTGCTTTCGCTTATAAATATTTATTTAAAGTTTGCAGATGTTGGAAAGTTGTTCGGCATGTCGCCAAGCTTACCGAGTGAACTTCGTATTAGGTTGTGGAGTTGCTTGAACAGTCGATTGCTAAAGCAGGAAACCTAAAACAATTGCTGGTGTTTGGCCAATTTTTGCCTTTCCCATTTTCCAAAAAAAATCAACAAGGTATGCTGTTTTTGTTACCAAGAAATGGAAATGTCCGTATATCTACAAGGTAATTAAAAATACCTCCGCCTATTTTTATTTTATGTAAGCACGATTTCATCTCTCAAAAAGTTAAATAATCTTTTAAGTACACACTTTTCCTGATTCTCATAATCGTGTAGTATTGCTAGAGCGCCACGAATCTAAGGCTCCATGGTGCCGCAGCATTGTATCATCAGATCCGATTATATTCATTACGTTTATCCACCGGAATGAATGGAACGAAATGAAAGAGCCGAGGTGCTGGGAGCAGACACGCACTTGGCTGAAACATTTTGCGAAATATCTGGAACTTCGAAAAATGTATTTTGTAATATTTTTGACATTTATATGGATAGCACTCGGTTTCAGTCAGAGACGTACCATTAATTTTAGTCCACAGAGTGTCCATTCGTTAACAATACAAATTAACATGACACAAAAAGTATGAAATATCTACCTAGAAGAAAAAGAAAAAGTGTTTATTTGGGCCAAAGAAGCGCATACCTAAAAGCCTGGCCTTTGATTTTAAGCTAATGCAATATAGTTGGGAAAAGGCTAGATGATGAAGCGCATACAATAAAAAGAAACAAAGTAACCTTAACAGGTGATCTGTAATTCAATTATGTTAAGATTTCAAGACAAATTTTTCCGTTTATTCAATTTAATACGAAAGTAAAAAGTACTAGCTCGTCAAAATAAATTGATCTTACAAATTCATCCCACTCCTCCCCAATTTTAATCAGCCAATACCATCCATATCTCCGTACAAGATTACCATACCAAAACAACAGGCCAATAAATAAGCGTATTTTCTTAATTCACTGTATCGCAGTCCGTCCCTCTATCCTTGACAGCAGTAAAGAGGTCCGTAGTAGGCCGTGCACGTCCCTCCGCAGTCGCCGAGCCGGTGCCTCCTCCAAATTATATAAATACCCCATAAATACTGCCACCATAACTGCGCAAGAGTAATCACGACGAGTGTCACCATCATACTCAGTACTTTGAATATAGAACATGTATTTGTGCTAAAGATTCGGATTAGGATCGCCGTAATCAGTAAGTGACCTTGTTGAGAATTTGCCTGGGAATTGTTTCTTTTTTGGAACTTTCAAGCTGAGCAGCAGTTTACATATGCTTCACTTTCTATCTCAGTATTCAGTTTCGCCATAACCGTGAGCTACCGAAAACTAGCTTTAAAAACAGTTGGATCATTCATTATAATCATTTGCTTAAACATTGGTCTTAAAATTGGGCTGTCTATATCTTTTCCAGAATCAAAATCAGAGACACAAAGCACAGGTTGATTATCCTTTGATCATTCAAAAGCTATATCTGTATTTCCATCTCTCTTTCCTCCCTTATTACAAACAAAACCCTCGAGCTCCACTCAAATTCCAATTTTCATTTCAAAATCGTTGTCGTGTTAAATAAAATGATTGCGGGAGTCTGTGGCATTATCTCAATGGTTCTGAGCTACCTCAGATGTGAGAGTCTCTCTGAATAAAGTGGCAAATTAAGTAATTGTATGCAAGTGTCCCGAAGGGGAGCATGATTGGCCCCAACAGATGCTTGGAGGAACTCTTATGGTGTTTTTTTTTAACGAGTTTGCTTTTGCATCTCGTGGTTTTAAGGAGGCTGAAAGTGGGATAATGCCACCTAATAAAATATTGAATATATACGGTATTAAAAAAAAAAACTATTCGTTGCGGGGTCAAGAGATTGCCTAGAAGACTAGTCACGAAATATTTTTAGAATATTACCCTTTATCAACAGTAATAGTAGTATTTATTCTCAGTAAGAGAATAAATTTCCTTGATCAGCGTAGTATTCACATTTAAGCGACTTAATGCCATCAACGAAAAACGCGAAATACGTAAGGAGAGACCTAAGCCCTCCTATACTTAGGTATACTTTTAATTCCGCCGGTCAGCTGTATTGTCTTAGCTGTGATCGGGTATTTAAAACCAAATTCGGTCTAGCGTGTAATATTAGGGCACACGCTAGAAAATAGTGTCATAGGGTCGCCGTTGTCGAAATCGGCAAGGAGGACGGTATATAATTCACATATTTCTTTGAAGTTGACGATTGTTTTGATAATAGTCCAATCAACGGGGCTTATATGATCCGAATAATTCTCCCGCCTATGAAATTTGGCATGTGATGAAATTAGGTGATACAGATTACAGATGTACAATAATCCAACATTTTTTTTTACGAGAAGTTAGGTTATTTTACCTAAACATGAAAATTGCTTATGAGGCTCTGTGAATATTTCCTCAGGCTGAAATACTTTCTGTTTACGTATGAATGTACTAGTTAGAATAAGTATGTAAAGGAATCCAATATTTTTTCGACTTCGGTGATACCCCAAATTTAACTTTTAACATTTTGCACTATAACTTCCGCCGGAAAATTGCTCTGCCAATTTTTATGTTTCCATATGTCTTTATGTCCCTAAATACATAGCTTTGTTTAGTTATCCAAAAGATTTTCCTTTTTAAACTTGTATTTTTTATTTTTGCTTAATTACGTAATGTGAAAAAATCCTCCGTCCATTTTTATACCTTTATTAGTCATATGATTTTATATTAAAACAGATTTATCAATAATCCAACAAATTTTCCTTTAGGAAGAACATTTTTTTTTCATTTTTACTTTATTACGTCACGTGAATAATTGCTCAGGTTAATTCAATACGTGTATGAGATTATCCAATAGGCCAATGGAAATTCGGCCTAATACTAAAGTTTTTACAATCTCAATAATATAAATTCAATCTCAACATACCTTTATTAGTCATGATTTTATATTAAAACATATTTATCAATTATCCAACAAATTTTCGGACGGTCAATATTTGTTACGATATTTCACTGTTATAAGCTAGAGCGACGGGTTGGCCATCACTTGACTGAAAATACTAACGTAGTAATGTAGGGGAGTTTGATGGCTACCGATATTATTACAAATATTTTTCTATAAATATGCACAACGTGTGTACAGTCAACAGCACATCAAGTTACCAAATACTGACAAAATTTCTCATTTGATTTTGAACTTAACATTCAACATTTTGCGAGTGTGTATTCGATTCGCGAGTCGCTGGGAGGGCCCGGCACGACCCTCAAGTCTGCTATTACAATAGTGTCAGAATGGTCTACCATTGATTTCATAATTGTTGATTTTGACAAGTTTGATAATCTACTAATATAAAAGCGTCATTATGACTTTCCAATGGTCAACCACTGACCCTCCCATTGAAAAAAATGTCATAGAATGGTAATCTCGTACATAATGACAAATGACTGATAGACGTATGCGGTAATCTGCTAAAATTTTGACAGTTCCTTTGATCAGTGACCTACCATTAGAACGTCCTTGTGCAGTCATTGCTTTTGAAAGACATTGAATATTTAGAACCATGATTCTATTACGAGACCATTGACCGACCAATGATCGACCATTATGAATTTAGCAGATTACGAACTTATTGCAAAATGACAATGGGATCGTGTTGGAATGACGAATTTATTTTTAAAATACTAATTAGCCATATTTTCGTAATTGAGCTATATAGTGCGCTTTGAGACTACATATTCAGTTGGACAAACGTATAATATAAAACATTTTAGCACATTACAATGGTTGTATTCCTCCTTGAAGATAACTCTGACGTCCATTTTTGTCAAACGCTAACTGTTCTTTTTAAAAGTGTCAACAAAAATTATATTTTTCAGGGTAGTGTTGTAAATTAAAACTTAATCTTTGTAAAACCGTAATATTCTGTGAAATAATCTGCTCACATCATTACGATTTTGATCTTGAAAAATTAAAAAAACATGAAGTTTTCGTCGCGAATCGAATACACGCTCTTAAGGTTTAAAATCATTTGAAGAAAAGATTTACAGAAAATATAAATTAATGAAAATCAATTTAATGAATCGTGGGGTCCGAGTGCTCATTACTTGTTTAAAGATCTGTCAAGACGCTTAGTAGACACTTCGCGTGATCCTACGGCTGGCTTTTACCTGGGACAAAGGATAATCATTGCCATATAACGTGGCAGCCTTTTGGGTACATTACCAGTGGTCTGCGATGCGGAGGAATTTTTCGACGCCATGTTTTAGATTATTTTTAGTTTAAGTTAAGTCTTTTATTTAAGTGTGTATTTTTATTGTTTTTCGCTACTTACATTTGCTTTTGTCAACGGATCTCAATTCTCGTTCACTTGCTGACTTTGTGCTACTTATAAAATGCTGCATATTTTATGCTTGTAAATTACTTTTTTTAGTGGGGCAAAGTTATAACAGCCGCACGGACCGATCTTCAAGGATAAGCAACGCTTGCCGGGGTTGGTCTGTGGATGGGTGACCATCTTAACATACCGAGACTCGTCCGTGCCTCGGAAAAGCACGTTAAGCCGTTGGTCCCGGCTGTCATTTGGAGATCTTTGGCAGTCGTTACGGATTGTCAGAAGCCAGAAAAATCTGACACCAGTCTTGCCTAGAAATACCGTGTTACCCAGTTAAATGGGTTGTGGAGGTCTGGTAGGCAGCCGCTCCACGTAAAATTCTGGTATTCAGCTGAATCCGGTTTGACTGGGAGCCGACCCCAATATAGTTGGGAAAAGGCTAGGTAGATGATAGTGGGGCAAAGTTCTATAGTTTCTGTCCTTTGACAGTTTCGTATAACCTGATGTGCGGTTGACTGTACAACGGCGTTTAGACATTCGCTCATACCAATTTCTAAAGAATTTTTATTACTTAAATTGTATGGATTTAAAATAAACGGACTTTGTAAACTATGCGGAAAATGGTCAAAAAGTTAAGGAGATTTCGAGTTAAGAAAAAAAAGTATTGTCCAAAGGTGTACCAGTTAGCTTATAATTTTTTTCAGCATCTGCGTCCAGCAATACAATTTAATTAAGCTGTAGGAATCACTAATACACTTAAAGCTAACTAATAACTCTTGCTAAAATCTCCGAAACGTGTGAAATAATAATTAATTCAAAAGATTTGCTATACCAAGGGTCAGCGCACATCTGGCGCCACCAAATGAGTGAAATTTACCCCCAGAATCTGTCAAGCCAGTTACGATGCAACGAATGCCACACGAAATCACGTTGGCAATGTAAAAAATGCATTAAAACATTGTGCATCGAAAAAGGATGTTTTGAACAATACTATGCATAAGTCCATTGGCCCTATTTGAGTTGGTATGGTGTTTTTGTAATACAAAAGGAAGGTTTTTTTTCTTTCTAAAATGTCTTTCTAGACTGCAATAGATAGATACGTTAATAAAGTTTTTTTCCAGAATTTTGCTGCTAGGTTTGTATTTGGGTTCAAATGGGTTAATTTGTGCGTATTTGTGATAGAATATTAGATTTAAGAAAATATTCAAAATTTTCAACTAACCGCGTAACTAACTAAACGTATAAGCTCACTGAAAACTGTACCGAATTGAAAAAAAGGAAGAGGTTCTTCAATTCTTCAATTCGATTGTTTTTTTTTGTCATTTCAACAAACCCCAGTATAACATTACTTTTTTTTATTACACAGCCAACACACACAACTCGCCGTTACCTTAGACCGTCGTTGCTAGCCGACGGCCGGCAATGCAATTATTGAGATTGTAAAAACTTTAGTATTAGGCCGAATTTCCATTGGCCTATTGGATAATCTCATACACGTATTGAATGAACCTGAGCAATTATTCACGTGACGTAATAAAGTAAAAATGAAAAAAAAATGTTCTTCCTAAAGGAAAATTTGTTGGATTATTGATAAATCTGTTTTAATATAAAATCATATGACTAATAATGGTATAAAAATGGACGGAGGATTTTTTCACATTACGTAATTAAGCAAAAATAAAAAATACAAGTTTAAAAAGGAAAATCTTTTGGATAACTAAACAAAGCTATGTATTTAGGGACATAAAGACATATGGAAACATAAAAATTGACAGAGCAATTTTCCGGCGGAAGTTATAGTGCAAAATGTTAAAAGTTAAATTTGGGGTATCACCGAAATCGAAAAAATGTTGGATTCCTTTACATACTTATTCTAACTAGTACATTCATACGTAAACAGAAAGTATTTCAGCCTGAGGAAATATTCACAGAGCCTCATAAGCAATTTTCATGTTTAGGTAAAATAACCTAACTTCTCGTAAAAAAAAATGTTGGATTATTGTACATCTGTACTCTGTATCACCTAATTTCATCACATGCCAAATTTCATAGGCGGGAGAATTATTCGGAAGTCTCCATACAACTAATGTCCTCGTTGATTGGACTATAAAACAAAAAGTATTTGTTCTTCATAACGCAACTCTTGACGCAAAGTCACGCTAACATTAACAAAATTAATTAAAATTCTAAAATCGATATAACATTTGAATCTTAATGAAGTGTAGGAAGAATCATGTCTAGATGGTTGGGCTTCAGTTGTCGACAGCAGCGACAGTTTCCAGTCGGAAAGTCGTCGCTGTGCCTGACACGAGCCGTGTCCGGCGCCGGGCTCAGAGCGCCGAGGTCGTAGAGCCGGCCGTGAGGCACAAGTTTGTTACGTGTTCTACAGTCACTGAAGTAAGGTTGGGAAGTTGCGAAAATGTTGGGTGGAGACTTTATAGGTAGGTAGTACATTGTTTGGACTGGAAATGAAACATTTAATATTTATATTAATGAGCAAACAAATTTTAAATCTAGGGACAGTTATCTTTCGAATTCGAAGCGTAACGTGTGTCAAATCCATCCAATCTGTAAAAATGCCGCTTTACTTCCTATTACATTTTTTAAGCCTTATTATAATTTATGCCAACTGACTTCATTTGACAAAAAAAATACTACAAACGTTACGAACCCTGCCGCGTCTATCACAAATACAGGCCTATGTAAATGATTAGACATCATAGGTCGGGCGCCAGTGGTGTGTGAATCAGATGCGCGTCACCGCCACTGCATGCACTTCACTTGCTCACTCACTGTTTGGAGGGTAGTCCGAAATATTAGAGGACTTAGACCTTCTGTGGAAGGCACAGACCAGGAGAGGGAAACAATAGGGTGTTGATGATAACAACTGCAATGATTGGGTATACCTATGTACTTTTACTGTGCGTGTTGAGAGGAATTCCCTGCTGGAGACTGCGCTTCCTCATAGCTAGATACAACCTGGAAACTTTAAGTCAAGAGTGAAAAAGTTCGTCGACCAGATCGTCGATTACCATCAGGTGAGATAGTGGTTGAAGGGGAGCTTTAATAAATAAAAATTGATCGGCATTTTGCAATGTTTCAATTTGAAATGGGTTCAAGTTGTAAGCTTGTCCATTAAATAATTATGGCTCTGCTGGTTACTATGAGTATACGTGTAAGAAGGTGATGTTGCTATATTATCTTTACTACTTAAGATTATCAAGATCAAAAACTAATATCATAAAATACTACATGGCCTTGCAAAAGTGACATTCTGTGTGAAAATTTCACTTCGTCTAAAGCTAGAAACAATAGTTTTGTGATATAATTTGTTTTGAACAGCAGCATTATATCTGTCACACATTAAGTTGGCTGTCCCTTGTCCCCTGTCCCCACCGGCTACCGGTTGTATCAATTAAAAGCGACACTCAGTGACTCGGAAACGACACGCGACTATGTCCGACGCATGCATCCGCCTCCGCAGATCCGTTGTGAAAGCTCCGCCAATATATAAATGTAGTGTTTAATGAATATGTGTAAACTAAGGACAGTTGATATGAATGTCCTGACGAGTCTTGAAAGTTTTTTTGTTATTATTTATAGGCGCGAGTTTTATGACACTGATGTTAAGCGAGTCAAATGACAGTTATCTTTTTTATATGGTGACTGAGTTTTCTTCTCAAGGAGGCGCCACCGGTAGGTACATGTTGCGGAATTTGTTCGACAGAGTCACCGCGGCCCTGGAACGCAAAAGGCATAAGGAGGAACACGGATGGGTTTTAGTCAGTAAGAGCGGAAGAAGTCATTTGATGATTTCCCACAAATAAAAAAAAACCGTTGGACACTACATGGTGGACACTGGGAATCCCACCTATACTTACAAAACGTTTAGGGAGAAGTGGAATTCCTGTCAAAGTCTGTGTTTGTTGAGAACATGGAGGTCTTAAAGCCGAGAGTGAATCTAGGTTACTTCTAGGCAAGCATGCTCCATCGTCGACCACATCGTCGCTTGCCATCAGGTGAGATTTTAGTCATACACGAGCCAATCAAAAATAAAAATCACAGCCTATTTTTCTTTCGCTAGCAAGCCTCATGACAGATCTTCATCTATAGGTTTCACGGCTGCCACACCATACTACCCGCACCGCACCTCCCCGCACCCCGCGACACCTCCCCCTCCCGCGATGTGCACGTAGCCATCAATTAAACAGAACGGTCGCTGATTCGGAAACGACACGCGTCTCTCCGTCCGACACACGCGACTGCTAGCGGCTGATGCGAGGGTCTCTATTACGTGTACCGATAGGAATCGCTGTCCTGTAGAAGGTGCTCTTGGTTTGATAACAGTATTGACACTCTTAGTGGGTAGTCAGAAGCTTTAACAAGTCAAAGGCTTTGTCAAGAAAATTTAACACCAGTCTTGCCTGGGTATCGTATTTATTAGTCTCAGTAACTGGGTTGTGGAGGTTAGATAGGAAGTCAATACTTGTAAAATACTGGTATTCAGCTGCATCGGATTAGACTGCAAGCCGACTCCAACATAGTTGGGAAAATGTTCGGCAGAGTTATTGTTTAAACTTCGCCATGATCTTATCAAACATCGTTTTCGAGATTCTAGCTAGGTAAAGGAAGATATTGTTTTAACCTAAATGTGTCACAATGATTAGTTTTGTTACGCAAGTAATCAAAAAGGAACTGACCTATTGCTATGCCATAACACGCAATAAAGCAGATCCTTCACGCATTTCGCATCAGAAAGCGCATAGAAAACCATCCTTTTAAGATTAAACAAGCAAACATCAACCATAATCCCTCAACATAAGACTGAACCAACTTTTCCTAAGTAATGCCTAACGAAATGCACAGTCATTGTCACATAAGAGATGAAATCACACGTGACTTTGTCGTGTGGGGTGCAAAAATAATTTTTACGCTCACTGGCTCCTTTTTGTCGAAAATGACGTCATCACAATCAGCCTAATCGATGGTAAGGAAAAGTCATTTTGTGAATTTGACAATGTAAGAGCATTGGCGTTATTTTTTACAGCAGAAGAGCAGAGACGACCGCTGATGTGATTTCGAAAAAAAATCCTGGGCCGAGATTCTAGCCTTTTCAGATAATCTACAAACCAGAGGCCCAAAAGACACTGACATTCTATTAAGTATAGCGATTACGATAGGTAAAAAATCCAAAAATTAAATGTCATGTGGTCAATCTCTTACATTTTGATATTTTAACAATCGCTATTTCTGATTCTAATATCCTACTATGTAGTATTTAGAAGCACTTATTTTGGATGCTGAAAGAAAATTCGAGAAAAATGGGTTGCAAAGGTTCCCTCAGAAACTAAAATAAACAGTCTTTCGGACACCTGCTGAGAGAGAAAGCCCACCATTTTCAGCAGCATTTTCTCCGAGATAAAAAGTAATGCCTAGACAAGATTTAGCAAAAAAACGTAGCCATAGCCGCCTGCGCAGCGGGGACCGGAAGGAAGCACATAAGTCACCGAGAGCGCGCACTTCCGGAGTGCGATGTGCGCCACGTGACCACGTCAATTAGACCCCGAGGGGTAGGCAGCACTGAGTGATATGGCTGATCGCCGGGAAGGTATGGGAATTGGTAGATACGATGTTATTCGTGGACGTATTCGAGATAAATATGTTATATTGAAGTAAATATCTACGATTGTCAAGGATTTCTTCCTATTAATACTCAAAACTCTATTCTTTATTGCGTTCCACAATGTAGGTTTAGGTGCTAAACATTTTTTTTAAACAATCGTGGACCCTGTCGGGCACAGCAAAGTCAGATATGTGGAGGTATTACTACAAAAATAAAACAGTTTTGCATCATTCCTAAAACTGGTCTTAAAAGGACATTGCCATAATATTCTTTCAACGTAAACATATTTCATGCATTATTTCATAAGCAGTTCTTTTCGACATACACAACATTACAAATAGATACATAGGTATAATTCCTTCGTTTCCAAAAATTCAAAATTTTTAATTCGTTTGGGGCAAATTTTGCAGAAAGATTTAGACAAAATGAATGCAATGAGAGGGATGGTCTTTAGATTTCTATCAGACCATGCGTCTGATGGAGATGAAGTGATATTTTTAGATTATAAAACTCATTGCTCATTTGTAGTTTCAACAGCACAACTGAAAAGCATCTAAAGTTCAAGACATGGCACATCCACTAATTGTATTCCCGTTTACCTGGAAATCGTCAACCCAATGATCTCAAGAAACAAATGAAGCAAATCTAAAGGTTCGCATGCCAGCTCTGATTGCATAATTAAACTTGTTGTTCCTCCTATCATCTCCTACATGATAATTGCCCTACGTTTGACAGATGTATTGCAATTCACTTCATACAAGAGACAATGGCGCAGAGTGTAACGTCTTCGATGAGTGTTTGATGTCTCTAATGTACCATTAAACAGTTTTGTTTCTTTGGCTAGTGACTACTGAGGAGCTCAGACAGGCAGGCGACAGACGGAGTAGTGTGAATATAGTTGTTACTTTGTTTTTATGAAGAATACATTAGCCCCTATGTTCAGTGATTGATGCCTGCGGACGGTGAGCAATGGGTAGTTCACCATCTGATCAGAACAGGCCAAGGAAAGAGAAGTCAGCAAAGAGGACGGGGCCCGCTAGGGTCAGAGCCTGCCAGGGTCACCGTGGCCCTGGACCGCAAACTGCAATATAAGGAACATGGGTTTTAGTCAGTAAGAGACACTCCCTTCCGCTCCACCCAGAGCGGAAGAAGTCATTATGATTTCTCATCCTTAAAATGAAAAAACCCTATCTTACAGAGTGGTCAAAAAAGGTGACTAAAGTATGCTTTGGAGACGATAGGCAGCAGCTTTTTTGCTCACGGCAGTTATAAAAATAATCAAACAGTTGAAGTACTTAATGAAAATTAAATAATCAATGAGCTGCTAAAAGTTCAGGCGGCTTCTTCTGTCAACATCTCATGTTCACTTCTCCTAAGCTTACACTGTGAGTAGTTCACAGAATCGCACTGCAGCTAAGTTTGTGAGTCGGTTATCATCTCAAACATACCTAAAAGCCAATATTTTAGGCTAGCAAGTCGCCGACATATCATTTGATTTGGTCATGGCATTCACTTGTAGAACTTTTTGGTTTTTTCGTTCACGTTATCGGTGTTTTAAACTTCTTGACACTTTTCCACTCCCAAAAACCCAACCAAAACACGTGTACATCGTCCTCACCTACAATAATTCAAAACCGCATCTAGAATTAAAACTGCCACCTAATTGCGACGGACATATTTCTTAGTTCTCGCCTCCTCGGCCGCCAGGAAGCAAGATGATTTATTCATCTTTCACCTCTGCCGGGCGCTAAGTGGCCGATTATTTGCTCTATCTATTATCATATATTATACTCGAGACGTGCTATTAATATTTCAGTGGTGGCAAAGGTTTGCCGATCAGAATAACTGGTAATTTGTGGGTTTACACCTGTTTGTGCTTGTTGGTATCAGTGATTGGATGTACTTAAAGGAAAATAGTTTAAGCGCCAGCTGATAGACTGGCTATCTTAGGAGTTAAAATGAATGAGTACGACATTGTGTCTTTGTGCATGAAGTTTAAATTAATAAATCTGTTTAGCTTGTACAGGTTTTTAAATAATCTGTTAGAGTAATATTAATTTCTATATCGGTAATTCGGTAGATGCTTGGATTCCTTCATGTACCAACATATTTCTGTGACTTGCAGTTTTTCATCTTTGTTTATTTATCAGATACTTACTGTTTACCAATACAACACAGGATAGACACCTTCAGGATTTCTTATGGAAATAAGTCCCCTGGTGCCTACTCATAATTCTGATACATTAGAAGGAATCCATCAGGAAAACCAGACAGAATTTTGTCCCACCACAATCTCTGGCACTGCATTTAAGAAATATTTTATCCATTTCAATCCGACTGATATTGCGCTAAACATACAAACATCCTCTCATACAAGCTCATCGGTGTTGTGATTATCTGGTGGTTTGCGTGAGTAGCGCGCGCGCAGCCGTAAATCAAGCGTGTCCTCTCCGCGAATAGATCCTACTTGTGTACCTTTGTTTTTGAAGGATTAGTTCTGATGTGTGTGTATGTGAGAGATGGATCGGTTTAGAAGTACCTACGAGTTTAGATTATGCTGGGTGATTAGAGACCTATCTTTTGATTTATTTCTTAAAAATCGAATAATGACTCCTGGTTGATAGACACCTAAGGGTTGAAAAAGCATAATAAAGAAAAAGTAAAATAAGCACAATGACGAAAGTACACGATAACACCGCACAGAATCGTGCTCAGTGGAAAAGAAAGGACAAGAAAGTAAAAAGGACACACGGTTTAGAAGTAAGAAGAGTAGGAAAATAAATACACGAAAACCGCTCTGTTTAACTTAAAAAGCATTACTAGAAAACGATTGGTTACTTACATGATCATGCTCTCTGCTTTTCCTGCTGGCAGCTTGTTTGAGAAGAACAAAAGAATAAAAGTGACTGTTTAGCCATTAGGAAACACGAGACACTTACGAGTATATAGTACGATAAAGACAAACGTTTGGTTGGCTCTCTCTACATACCACTTCATAAGCAGTCTGAGCTTCCCAACCATTCTTTACACCCAGACATACAAGAGTAATATAACCAGGACTTTTGTATAACAAAATGATTTGAAAGAGTTTCTTGCTTCTCCATAGAAGATATATCTACGCTTAGGAACATGTAACTAGCTAGCTTCATTTTTTGACTGACCGGCCTTGGGCTCTAGACAATTGAGATTCTATCAACGGTAGCGTGGCAAAGGCGATTGTCAATACCTACGTCAAAAAGGTATGGGATTGACAGATTCCATCGAAATGTCACGTGATCAAATTCCTACAATTTGGCAATTGACAATTAAAAAGAAATGGTTTATACTTTGAATGTTGAACAAAGAACACAGTCGCACACTGTATCATCCGCATCTGAGTACAGTCGCCAACACCGCTGTTAACTGGATCAATTCGTTGGCGCGCGACAAATCATTTAATTGCGTGTTTGCTACGGATTAGCTGATGACGTGTGCGATGGGACTGGTCGGTGTAGAAGGAATGTTGGTATTTTAGCGCCTGTGTTTGTGCTCCTTGAGATTATTGGTTTGATTATAGCAGTTAGTGTATATTAGGTCAAGATTTTTTAGGATGAGGCATCATTATGTGCTTTCATTAAGTTTTAGAAGTTTGAGAACTTGCGTTAGATCAAATCGCAAACAGATAAATCTTACATACAAGAGGGTCAATTCTACTAATAATTAAGCATCGTTCGCAATCGCATGTCAGTTGCAATCTGTCAAAAATGTATGGAAATTAAGGCATTTTTGATTAAATGACCAAACACTTCTGGAACAGCCTGTATTAACGATTAAAAAGCAGCGGCATTTTTCCCGGTACTGACTGACTTAATCAAAAACCTTACCCACTTTCACATGACCTAGAAATTTCAAATTTGTCATCCAACTAGGTCATTGAGATTTAAGTTTCCAATCAATCGGTTTTGTTAGGTTAGTTTGGTGTGTTTACAATAACATACTTGAGATCATATTTGGACAGTGACCTCCGAAACTAGGTTTTTCCTGAAAAAATGTAGGTAAATTTTTGTCCAGGAGGTGACTTTAAACTGTCCATCACATCAAAAGCATATTATACACCTGGACAATACATAGTACGCACGTGAAAATTTAAGCGGTCGGAAAATCTCTGAACACATTTTCACAATTTTAGCTGGAATACCAGTTTATTCGAAATCTGTTTAACACAGATAAAGCTGCTGAAAGCTGAACTTAATGCATTGTTCAAAAATATTAATTAAGCCTTTGGTTTATCTACACATGATTCACACCCCACCTCATAATCGCTGCGGAAACGGATGGACCGCCATACTGTATGCGAAATCAGCCGTTTGTTGAGCCTTCCACACTGTTGCACCTGTCAGTGTCCACTTATTGCACACCCATGACAAAATAAACCTTATGTACTTCACTTTTGGGTTCAATTTCAGTCTGTCGTAAGTCTTAGCTTTCAATCACCACTTCATAAACGTATATCAGAGCAAACCCGAACATAAACATATCGAATTAAGCTTGTATTTCGAATGTATACCAATCGCAGGTGACAAGAATTGCTATTCCATTTTCAAAACGGTTGAGAGATCATCCCGATGCCCAGTGATTGTAGTACAAACTGATTTCAACTTTATCACTTGCACGTTTAAGTTGTTTATAAAATGAATTGCAGTAAATGCGATCAAGTTGGTGGTTCAATGGGATTTCAGCTCTATTAATTTGTTGTTAAAGTGGATTTTGGAGTGTTTTGAGTGTTACTAGAGGTGTACATCCGCGTGTAAAATCCGTTGGTGAGACCGCGGACAGGTTTCCGCTGTCCGCATTGTTTTCGCGTCGGAATATGAATTAATGCGGATTTTCAGGTAAAGCGTCCGCCAGATTGTAGCCGTCGCGGATGTACGGATACGGATATTCCGCCATTGTTTCGCGCGTTATTGTCCGCGCTGTAAATTGTTCAGTGGAACATCGATTTGAGGTAATGTATTATGCTGATATTGAGATCCATTCCATTTGAGTGTTTGTTTATGAGGTTAATAACCCAATAACATTAATTAATAACAATTCGCAAAGTGATAATTTAAACCAGGTATATAATATACGATTGTTTACAAAGCTTCGAATTGAAAGTAAGGGTCTATATTTTCAATTAAAATAAATGCGATGAGCTCATCTAAACCACAATCAAGGGCTGGCTTTGTCATAATTGCTATGGAAAATTGACCCTAGAACGCTGTTGATCGCGTTCAGTTGATTGGTGAATTATGCCCTAAGGCTTTTCCATTTCAGTATCAGACTACGCTAACTCCATTTAATTTTAGATCTAAGCTATCATCATTGTAAATATTCCAACACTACACAAAACAAGACATCCCCATAAGCCCCAAAACTTTCACTTGACTGCGTATGACGTCAGATAAAAAAAAACCTGCCTCGTCACCTCCAGAGCAGTTCCAGTCATTGTGCACCTGCCAGAGTGACGTCATTAATTATCACCCCCTACAACCCCCCCGTCACCCGCCGAGGTCACCCCCTGTCGCCCACTGCTCCTGTTGTCTGAAGTAACCGTGTTGTGTCAAGGTGATTCTATTGTTTCTGGATGGGCTGATGGCACCGTGGTAACGAAAGATTAAACGCAAAAGTTACTGTTACTCAGTAGTTATCTTGAAGGTGACGTTTTGTGATAAGCTTAATCAAATAATGGGCCATCGTATGTCTCCATTCAAGTTAAGGTAGCGCTTACAAACACACGGCCTACGATACAAGAGAAATTCAAACAAAAAAGTAAATAACTATTTCTATAATGCCAAAAGAATACAGTCACGTGACGTGATTAAAGTCGCAGCTACCTACACTTAGTTAAACAATTAAGCTGTCAGGTCTGTGACTCTGTGTCCTCGGTGTTCTTAAAAAGCTACCTACCTAAGGGCTTTCCCTAAACGGTGATGACCTATGCCCTCTCTCTTGATCTCTTAAACATTACTTAAGCTCACTTAACTTAATCCAGCCTTTAACCATCGCTTAATCTCGAAACTAAACAACAATTAAGCCAGTTCCTCCGTGCGGCCGGCTGGTAAGGTGAGTCGTCGTTGATTAACGATCTGGCGGACGTGTTTATTGTGTCACCCGGCGCTCGCTACGTCACCGTGACGCTCGGCGAGCCAGCCAGAAGATATCATTAACTTTTAGACTACGGAGTCATTCTCTTAGCTTTGTGGAAGGGATGTTGGTAGAAACCAGTCTATTGAAATTAATATTCCTACTGATTGTAGGCTTTGTATTCTGAAGCAAGATTTTAAACCATGATCAACGACAGCTCTTTGTATTTATGTATCATAAGAATCAAGATAATACCGAATTTGTAAAGTATTAACATTTTTGTATTACCTACATATCAACGAACATCTTTATTCCACCAAGTCACTTCTTAGCGAGAATGTTTGCAAGTTTTTTTTTAAATTATTGATGGGTTGCGTAAACGTCTGACTGCTATCGCATCTGATGGTTAAAGATGAAAATTATGTCTGACGATGGAGGACGCTTGCTTAGAAGTAATCTGTTCCATCTTGACTTAAAGAGGAGTCTGTGATATCTGATAGATGTAACCTAGGGGCGTTTTAGCTAACAACAAGGGATTCTACTCCTTACCCATTCGCACAATGACAGTATTGTGATCCCAAAACGATTACTAGAATTTGATGAGACCAAGAAGATAGTCTAGACTGTGTAGGTATTCGTGTGATGTTTACTGTCTACAACTCAATACACCTAATTAATAACAACAAAACATACACGGCATTAGAAACTTCACTAAACCATTCTGAAGCGACTATCAATCGCGTCATACCTCAACCGCGCGGCACGCGACGGAGATTGGAAACGAAGTTAGTTTAATGAGGTAGCTTCGTGTTGCGGTGACGCGAAGGATACGCGACGGGGACGCTGCGGGGACGCAGCGGGTACACGGCGGGTGCCGACATGTCGGCGCCACCTCCGAGGTAGGCAGACGTGCCGGTAATTAATGAGGATGAGGTAACTCAGGGAGGTTGTGGTAAAGTTTTGGCTTTGATAGCGATTTAAAAGAACGCCTATTAGTGTATTTTGTTTGATAAAGCTCCACGGAGAGAAGTTGAAAACTAGGCTTGGGTTTAACTTTTTTATTTTCAGACTATATTCTGCCAGTCTATTGGAAAGGTATCGGTTGACTAATATGATATTTCTGTGCAGAAGGCCAAAGTTCTCGTACTTAGGTACTTACAAATACCTCAAATTTAAGTAGCAATATCGTCTCCCCCATTTGAAGGAGGCCTATGTCCAGCAGTGGACGTCTTTCGACTGATATGATGATGATGACGAATATCGTCTCAGCAACAATCAATGTCTAGGACTTGTTTAAATCTAAAAAAAGTAGGTATTTTTGAATGTTTGCGACATCAATGCGAGTGCAAACGCTTCTTAAAATACTAAAATTGCCCCCGGGTTTGGTAATTGGACTTATATTAAATATTCAACACTTTGGAATAAGTTCTAAAAAAGTAATATCTTCTACACAACCCCGGTATCCAAGACCTTCTTAAATAACTTGGAACAGTAAAGTGGCGTGAAGTGGTGTGGGACAGTCTGTACCTAGAAGAAATAGGCCAAGCGCTTGGGCGAGCGACGCGGGGAATGTGAGGCGTCGCACCTACTGCTCATAAATCGAGGCCGGACCTTGAGAGAACAATTAAACGTTTCTACAACTATGTGAAGACGAGTTTCTTAGCGTTCGGCCATGAAACTGACTAGTACGATTGGGTTGTAGAAAGGTGAAAAAGGTTATTAGGGTTAAAGGTTTCGCTTGAACAAACTAGGGTTCTCTTTTTAACTCAGAGTAATCTGGTATCCCGGGGCCATAGTGTATTAAATATAATTGTTATATAATTTCGTGTAAGCAACACATTATGAGTTAGGTGTTTTGCGCAATTGGGCCCTAGTCTAGAGTATCTGGAGGTGTTAGTATAAAAAGAGTTGAAGTGAAGATTCTTCAGGTACCTATACTCGACATTAAAAGTATCTTTAGGCAGTCTTTCCTTGTCAGCATCTGCATCTAATTAGAATGGACGCTGATCTCAAGATAGTTTGGAAATAGATTGAGTTGATGATGATGAGGAGAGGTTTTGGAGAAAAAGGTAAGGCTTTTTAGAGGCCGTAACCATTTGAAAGTTTCTCGAAGTACATAGATTTACAGTAGACACACAATCATTGTTTCACCATCTTGCATAATCACTTGCTAATTTAGTGGCTCCACGCGCAGGCCTTCATCCGATATTAAGTTTCGTAAAGGTATTCGCATAGCGCGGGAGGGTTCGACGCAATGTAACGAATAAAGACGCCTGTGTTACTACTTACTACCTCTTGCTATGTCCCTGGTACGTTATCGTTAAGAATTTCATGAGATTGGTCCAGAAATGGACACGATTAGTTATAGTTTTTGAATATTTTGTCACTTAAATGGGTTTTTGCCACGGATATCTATGATCTTATGGATAGGTATTCATTAGCTTTTCGTTAACATTTTCCGGTAAGATTTTCAAATAGACATCTCAGATCTGTGTTTCTACCTACATACAAAATATTTGGACTGTTTTATTGCAATACGGAAATCAACCCACAAGTTAATCAATTGTAACATCCTTGTATATTTTCTGAGATTTCCCAAACTGTCTGTTATTACGGAAAATATCAAAATACGAGTACCTACACATTTTTCACCCTTTCCCTACCCAGCCAAGAATAATATCCACAGTATCTTATAATAGGACATGACGTAGATAACGCGATTAGTGCGCGGTGAGTCGCACCGATATTTTCTATTATGGTGTGATTTTTCCCATCAATGCTGCTTCGTGTCAGATAATTGAATGCAGCGAAGGGCCCAACCCTTGCACGGACCAGCGGCTATATTCTGACGAATTCTTATCAGCCTTGGCACTGATTTTTTTTTAAATTATATCTGTTATTCTCGCGTGTGAGCACAATCTCACCTGATAGAAAGCGATGATGTGGTTAATGATGGACCACGCTTGCTTAGGAGTAATCTATTTAGACTTTAATTGTTAAAACGTTTGGATTTTTTTCTCGATTGCCAATGACAATAAACTGTTTTAAATAGAAATCATCTCGTCCCTTCTAAGTAGTCCTTAGTATAGGTTATAGTATAGCCTTGTTTTCTCCATCACTAGGTTGGAGTAACTCTGAGTGGAGTAGGTACTGGTGTTTAGCCTCAAAGTTGAGACATTGATGTTTAGCCACAAAATATAGACCAGATTGACGGCTGAGCCAGACATTCAGCCTAACAAGGTCGACTGCTGGTTTTCAAATCCAGCGCGATTACAAAGTAAAAATGTCACAGTAAAAGTCAAAGCAAAACTTACAAGAAAGTAAAGCTGTGTGCAGAATAGCGGTGCCGCGCGCGCCTGTCCGCCGCCGGTGTGACCGGAGACAACCGCGCCTCCCCGAGGACTTCACTCAATCTACAGGACAGACAAAATGTGTCTGTTTAATATAATGTACAAGATATAAAAAAAAGGCTGTTTTCAGTAGGTACCTTGTTCAGGGCAAATGAAATGATTTTGCAACCTAAACTTACACAGTGCTTTCCTAGATTTCATGAATTGGCTTTCAAAAATTATTTATTATAGGTACAAGTTTCCTAATTATTTTTGAAGTCAATCACATCTTTAATGCTGTGTTAAAACATGCCATTTTCCCGACACAGACTAAACAATTCACCTAAAATCAATATCAATCTCGTCTTAACTACCAGTTCACGTGAACATTCATCTTTAATTGACTGTATGCAATAGGTGGGTTACAGACAATATTGCAGCCACCTGAATTAATAACATCGTTCAAACATTCGCAGCCGGCGCCGAGTCGTGTGCCCCGGCCTTACGAACAATAACCAGGTTCTAGGGTACCGCGGTGCACCGTGAAACAGAGCGGGCACAAAGGAAGGGTATTATTTAATTACAGTTTCTGTTCAGATACAACTAAGTTGAGAAAGACTGAAGCTAATTAAACGGCAGTTCTGAAGATTCAAACGAAAATAATGGAATTGGTCTGGTATTATCTAAACTAAAGTACTAAATGACAACTCTTAGTGAATATTTGTCGTCAATCCCGATGCGTAGCAGTAACCCTCGAGACGTATAGGTTACGTAAAACAAAACTATCTTTCAGAGTTTATTATATCCTAACTAATTAAATTGGAAAGTGAAATTGTTTGTTACGTTTTCACGATTGCTAAACTAATTGTGATAAGTTTTGGTAAAGAGATAGATTGAACCCTAGGAACAGTTTTAGGCATTTTACTTTTGCGAAAATGTTTATAAGCGAGAGCGAAACCGCGGTCCAAACCTAGTTATTGTATATGTACCACAACAAAAAAAAGGAATAATCGAGATCCCCAAAATTAAACGTTGTTTTGTGCAAGATAATTTTTGAAATTATAAAGCAATTTTAGAGAAGCTTAAAATACAGCGTTTCAAATAAAGAGAGTAAGTCAAAAACAAACCAAAATACTTCATTATCCATCTCCACTCACATGGCGACATCACAAATACAAGTCAAAGAGATAGGTAAACAATACAAGCAGACAATTCATAAGGGCAGAGCACACGTGCCGTTACTTACCCACGCAATAACTGCGAGGTTATGGTTTGTCCCCCACATGTAATGAATAATTCTTCAGCACAACATGTTAACCATCGCTGGAAGTTTTACATTTTATTGTTATTAGGTAGGTGAATATGTTAACAGGATTTTGGAAGGAAGACAAACAACAAAGACGAGATGAATTTTTCAATATGAGTTAGTTAACCTAAGGTTTTAAATGAATATGAAATGCAAAAATTATAAAAAAATGTGAGACGTCCTTTTACGTTATGTGTTTTCTAACTTTAATAAACGCTCACTTATGTACAGTCAGTAATAACAATTAGCTGACCCACCTTTGCATAGGTACAAATGCAAAAGTGGGTAAGCTATTGCTATAACTGACTGTACTACTAAGTAAAAACATACCGGCTGAATTGAGAACCTCCTCCTTTTTGGGAAGTCGGTTAATAAAATACGAATTTAATTACTACCCAATTTTATTTTTGCTTTTAGTATGTTTCCGCTTTGGGACGACGAAGCTGCCTCCGAAACTTTAATTTTCTATAGTTTTTAAACAAGAGTTAAAAACTATAAAACTGTCATTGGTAGGCCTTCAAATAAATCCAAGCAGACAATGTGGTTCGGAGACAAAGTGTTCCGTATGGTGACGGACGTAAAAGAATAGTACCATCCCATCACTTCCCATGGATGTCGACCAGAGAATTGTATATTGCTACAGCTATACACTGCGATCGCCAACCCGCCTGCCAAGCATGGCGATTATGGCAAACCCCCCCATTTGGGGGAGGCCTATGTCCAGCAGTGGACGTCTTTCGGCAGATATGATGATGATGATGAGACAGAGGAAAAGCTGTGTCTAACAATCAGCAAATAATTTCCCAAAACAAAGAAACATCCCATCGAGGGTACCTATTCAATCAGGCCATCCAACACTACACACTACGAGGGTACACAAAATATGATCATACTGTGCATGTTTGCACAGGGTGGTGGTAAAAGTTATTAGTTTCACCTGGGGGTAAGACGCACTTTGTTTGCGCACCAAACAATAGATTGAGATTGCCATAAACCCTCCATCATATGTGTGCATAGGTGGGGTAATTAAAACCGTCTCTGTAATGTTTAAGTATGGGTATATTTCAATTTAGAAGCTGTTTGACAAAATGCTAGAAAACAGAGCTTTAAAATAATTTCAGTTCAATTATAAGTTGCTTGCAGCTGGTAGTTATCGATCCCACTTTGCCCAGGAAAATGTTGCGCTAAAAGTTTTGAACTTATCAATGTATATACTAGTAGAGTAGGGGAAGACCAAATAAACGAATGATTAACTATGTGAAAGATTATATGGCTAAAAATGGGATTCCTATTGAGAGCAAAAGAGAAGTAGGTATGGCAGAAGAAATCATGTTGCGTTAACCTCATTAAGAATATAATTATACACATTATCATCATCATCTTATCAGCCGAAAGACGTCCACTGCTGGACATAGGCCTCCCCCGAATGGGGGGATTTGCCATAATCACCACACTTGGCAGGTGGGTTGGCGATCGCAGTGTAGCTTACAGAGAATGCCGATTTTCTGGTGAGTCCCTTAGTCGCCTCTTACCCCGGGAAGTGACGGGATGGTAAATTTGAACACTACAAATCAGTAAAGTTATAACAAAACCTACGAATTATTATAAAAAATTAACCGAGAAGTGTACAAGAATTGTACATTTTAATAATGCACTCCTCTTAGCTGTTACAAATTATGGAATTTGATATTAGATAGTCTTTGTTCTTCTCCGTCCACGTATTATCGTAGGAAAGAATTTCCATATAGAATATTTAAATGCATACCTTATAAGAGAATTCTTTCCTTATTGTAATATTATCCTGCTGAGGAAGTGGGCACATAACGTCGCAAAATAAAGTATCTCTAACAAACTGTTTTGTGGTTATTTTTCCCAGTATATAAAAGTGATAGTCTAACTAACATAGGCATAATAAAATCATGTTGTTTGTAATAAACTATAATTAAAAGGAAAACGCGCTATTGTGGTGTATTTAGGTACCACATCTTACCTAGAACTTACCTATCCACTTATGGCTTCAAAACTCCCACGTAAAAGTTATCGAATAATACAATTGTAGGGAGTTCCCTCGTTAACTGTACACCCAGGTCACGTAGTCTTTGTTAGTGTCAAATACCTTTACTGGCAATTATGTTCAACCTACATCTATATATATACCACCTTTACAAATAAATATAACAGGAGTGTTTGTTTTTAATATGAAAATAACAGCTGTTCACAAAATACTCATGAAAGTATACCTACACGATACTTATACCAGTTTAATTCTAATTTCTGACACAGCTGGACTAATGTTGACGGAACTTTCACTTAGAATTAGCTGATATTATAAGGAGGCTACTTTTATGTTAGAAAAAGAATAAGGGTTCCGCGCAACAAAAGTAAGTCCCTTAAAATTGTCATTTGAGCTGTTTTAGGGTTCCGTACCCAAAGGGTAAAACGAGACCCTATTACTAAGACTCCGCTGTCCCTCCGTCCGTCCGTCTGTCTGTCCGTCTGTCACCAGGCTGTATCCCATGAACCGTGATAGCTAGACAGTTTAAATTTTGACACATGATTTATTTCTGTTGCCGCTGTAACAACAAATACCAAAAACAGAATAAAGTAAATATTTAAGTGGGGCTCCCATACAATAAACGTGTTTTTTTTTGCCGATTTTTTATAAATAGTGGTACGAAACACTTCGTGTGTGAATCCGACTCGCACTTGGTATGTTTTTTATAGTTTAATGTCGCGGACGAAGTTGCGGGCAACAGCTATTTATACTTTATAATATATGTGGCATAGTGAATTTTCAGGTGCATTACAACAATTCACATAATTTCGTTCTATGAAGATAGAAGATAGAGAATACCTTCTACCTACCCCTAAATTAACGTAACACACACTAAACAATCGAGTGTCGATGGCAAGTTATGAGAACGGGTTCCGCAGGCCACGTAATTACTTAAGCGTAACCCTGCAATGTTTGCACGGGTCTCGAAGACCCGCCGATTAATAAATTTTGTCTGTTTGACTTGTACTGGGCCAACGGATTATGTTTGTGGATTATGGTTTGTGAACGATAATTAAACGGTTTCAGTATGTTAGGGTCTGTTGTACCCGGAGGTGAGCGGCAGTGGAAAGGGAATCAATTAAGTAATATGGGAAACAGTCGAAATATAAATATAATCTAAAGGTGGATCTTTTAGAAATAAAGATAGAGGTTTTAAGTATTTATTAAAAAATTATGGACTAGTGAAAATAACTGCACCAAAGTGGACTTAATAGCTTAGGTATTTACTAGCAGTCGACCTTAGGGTGTTGCAAATCAGAACATGGCGGGTGCAACTTGGTGGAAAGGCAATCAAATTTCAATTCAATCAAGACAAAAAAAAATTGAATGTAAATGATGACGTTCAAAAGTGCCGTTTAATGGCCTAATTGAAATAAATGTTTTGACTTTGACTTTGAATCAGAAGAAAAAAAAAATCGGCCAAGTGCGAGTCAGACTCGCGCATTAAGGGTTCCGTAACATCGTTCAAGATTTAATACTGTGTTGGTACTTTTTATTGTTTGTTGTTATAGCGGCAACAGAAATACGCACTCTGTGAAAATTTCAACTGTCTACATATTGCTGTCAATGAGATACAACCCGCAGACAGACACACGGATGGATAGACGGACGGACGGACGGACAGTGGAGACTTAGTAATAGGGCCTTTGGATACGGAACCCGAAAAAACTATAAATACGTACAAATGAAAACATAAAATGATAAACGATGCTACTGTGAAAAAAATGCTAATTCAAGGGAAAAATGCACAATATGTCATAGAATTTACGCAATACCTGAAAAAGGGTAATTGTAATCATCATTATGACCAACTTTTACAATAGGTAGACAATGGGACAAATAAATGATCATATCTTATCTTATAAACTAACATTAAAATCACGAAAAAAAAATCAACTACCCCATACATTTATGTGCGTATAACTCGACAAAATGTACTGAACAACCGTTTTTATTTTCAACATTTCGGGGGCTAATCCCATAGTTTAAAGTTGTTCATAATGCTGAGTACAATGACTCCTTTTCAGGTATTGCGTTTATTCTGCTACACGTTGTATGTACCGAGAAAAAACTAAAATAAACTGTCGGGAATCTCACCACGTTCTGTGTTACTTACCTATTATTTTTGACCCAATTTCCCTGAAATGAAACTGTTGCTACATAGCTGTTCCTTTTTTGGGAAATATTACTTTTCCTAAGCGAGTAGATAGGTACCTACCTAAAGTTATTTTCCAGAATAAGCCATTGTAGTTGTTTATCATTGTGCCTATTTTGAATCAGGCTCGTGAAACTTGCTGACAGTTGCTCTAAATTATGATTGAATGGACGTCTAGCTAGACGAAGAAACGAGGAATCCTGAAGTAAACAAGACTAAAAAATATTGTAGTTCGTTCTAGATAATTCTTTGGTTTAAATCGTCCCGAAGTAGGTATAAATAGGCATAATCATAATAAATATTTAACCACTATTCGTTTAAATACTAATTAGCAGATTTTTTATTTACAAATCCACTGAAAATTTGACTGTGGAATCCGCCTCTGGTTAGATTTTGTATGAAAAGCCTTTATTATTGTTTACGATACAAACATAAAAGCATCATTTTTAGAATATAATGGAGTAGTATAATTTATTATTTAAGAAATAACATACAAATTCGTTGATTGCTGGAACTCACACTAGGATCTCTGCGTCGTGTTTTACGAAGACAAAAATAATAAACAGCAGTGAATAGTGAAATCAAACCAGATGAATGCGAAATAACCCTTCACCAACTTGAACACACGATAGAAACCAGTACCGACGAACAATACCTACAAAAAAAAACATGTTCACTTTTAAATTTCGGTCCTATAACAACATTAGCATTTCAATTTCGAGTCATCTTTACCCCTATGTTATTGCTAGAGAGAGATTCGTCCATCAGCGAGCTAGGGTTGAACAGGGTTGAACACCTGGCGGGCTTTTGTTCAGTAACGAGTATCGAGTTACACTGTGCTGATACGATCGATAGCAACCCTGGCGGACACATTAATATGTTATTACGCTTTTGTATGAGGTTTAATTGAAGTTAGAGTGTTCAGTTGAGTGTGAACCTAGGTAGATACTCGTAGAGTGGAGCTATTGTTGTGAACTGTTTGGATAGTTACCTACATATATTCATGCCATGCATAGATATCATGGATTTGTATTTGTAGAAGATAAGCTTCTGTTGATCAGAAAAATCTTTTGTAGTGAGTCACTACAAATATACGACGCCCGAAGTTTTTAAAAATCCTACATTTCGAACTGTCCTGTCTGCAGTAAATATTGTTTTTGCTATCTGCATGCAAAATATGAAAATTGTGCAGCAAATGTCTTGCTGTACAGTAATTTATACATAGAATGAGTAGGTATATTCAGAATACTTATATTACAAAAGTTTCATAAAAATAATTTAAGTAGATTTTGCGTGAAAGAGTTACAAACATCCAGAGTTATATTCATCGAGCCACCCTACCTCTCAAACTTTTTCGTTTATAATAGTACCTAGCAGGATATGGAAGGAGCAGCCAGCGTTGCGGAATTCGTTCGAAACAGTCACCGAGGCCCTGAAGCGCAAAGGGCATTTGGAGGAACATGGATGGGTTTTAGTCAGTAAGAGTCTGAAGGAGAAGGAGTCATTTGATGATTTCCTATGCATAAAAAAAATATTGGAAAGGATGTAAAAGTTAATGGCTAATTAACTTGGAAACTTAGAACAGTTTTAAATGTATGACATGACACAGCTTTAGAACTTTCATAGAGACCTTCAACACCGATACCATTTATAATTGTAGTATCATTAAGCACCCAGCGTCTGGGCCCACATCGGGTTCAATTGCCCGCTATGCCCAGTCTGCCCGGTCAGTCCGATGCGGGCACAGATCGCAGATAAGGTGATGATGAGAGCTTTTAATTGCTTTGCAAATTATTGTTTTATTTTATTTTTTTTATTGGCTGGGGTCGGAATTACTTTGACCGTGAAGGTAGAGGGCGAATTCATTGGTGGGTTATGAATTGTGGAAACTTTAATTAAAAATTATATTTTACTAGTTGACCCACGCAATCTCGTCTGCGTCACATTCTTGCTCCGCTCCTATGGGTCGCAGCGTGATGTTATATAGCCTATAGCCTGTTTCGATAAATGGGCTATAAACTCTAATTATATATTTTTTAATTCGAACCAGTAGTTTCTGAGATTAGCGCGTTCAACCAAACATACTCTTCAGCTTTATTATATTAGTATAGATAAATTTATCCGTAGAAAGAAAACAAAACGAGCTTAATAAAAACACTCTTACAGTCTCTCTAGCTAGAAGTAAGCATAAGTTATAGTTTCTTGAAAATTTGCCCAATATATTTGTTTATAATATTATTACTAATAATATCTAAGTGATGATGTGGTCGACGATGGAGTACGTTTGTCTAGAAGTAACCATCCCAGGACTTATAGTATACCTCTTGTGCCACCGATTGCTTTGAGAGTAGACGGCACTTTAAGCGGAGACCAAGATGGAAAAGAATCTTTGGAAGTCTTACCCGCCATAATTAGACAGCTTTGCTGAAGCTAAGGTCTAGAAAAGTTTTCATTTGAAGCTCATCTTCTTCAACATCAACAGTTGCTTCGACAGCTAAAGAGCCCATTATAGTACTATGTCGTTTTAATATCCATAAACGCTATGAAATAGCCCACAAAACTACATTCTCATACATCTAAATATACACCATAACGTGCACGATACAGATGATGACAGCCAATTGAGCCACATTTAAGGTGATCGCTCGCCAGGTGGCCGGTGACTCAAACAACAATTTAGTTAATAGGATCCACGTGAACGCAGCAAGTGGCGTGGAGTTGACTTAATACTAAATATTTTTACGTGTGTTTTGTAGTTTTCAGCTAATGAGATTAGCTACTACATTATATTATTAAAAGTGTCATTTACAGCTCATTAAATTCTTATACACAAAAGCAGTTATTTGAAAGAGCTTTCCTGAATGATGATACCTTACGAATATCCTGGTAAGAAAGCCTTGATGTCAACAAAAAAGCATTAGAAGATTTTATGATTTTATATGGCGACTTGTCCAAGTTTGAGCAAGGTGAAACTGCATAGCTCTATTCTATCCTAACTAATATTGTTAATGCGAAAGTGAATTTATTTATTAGTTACGATACGCATGGCGTTAAAACAATTAAATTGAAGAATCAATTACGACGGATTTTAGTACCTACAGAGCTAGATGGGATCCTGGAGAAAGTTACAGTCTACTTAATCGCAAGTAAAGGCAAACATAGTCTTTCTATAAATCTGTATAACTTGAAAGCTCCTCAAATATCCGAACATAGGTACACAACACGAATGCTAGAAATGATTCCACAAGTTTTCCTACCCACTGCACCCCATTCCCTGCGCCACTGACCCACATGTAGACCAATTGAGTCAGTTTAGGTGCTGCCAGGTACGGGCAACGTGTAGGGTGCGCACGAGTAGAACTAATCTAGAGGTTATTGTCTCAAGTGCCTTGAACCAGTGTTAGCGCATTGTTTCTGCTTTGGACGGGACTTCTACTCTGAAGTTGCTTTACTTTGATTGGTATTATAGTTTTTTATGCAACTGTTGTTTAAGAAGGGGTATTGACTAATTATGTACAGTTGCATACAAGACTATAACTGCACCCATAATATGAATCCTCTTTAAAAGGTTCTTTTCCAATTCATGAAATCATGGTACGCCTTTCATGAAATCTTTCAAATTGTTTTCTGGTAATGATTGGTTAGAAATGTCCTTTGCTGCATTAGAAATATCTGGTGGTGTGTTAGCAAAGCTTGTTTGACTCCAGAAAATTTTATAGAGGATTTAAAGCATGGAAGTAGATAAAATTATTTACACCTATCACAGTTGATCTTTAAGTAAGTTTAGGAAGAAAGTGAGCAGTAATACGATCAATTTGCTGTGAAATTTTTGCACCTATTTGCGTGATAGTGACTTAAATTTTGCGCAAGGCCCTACCTCTATTAATTTAAATGAAAAATTATTTGAAAATATTACAAAGTGCCCAAATATATGTTGAATAAAGAACGTTACGGAGGTCCACAGTATCGAACTTGGAAAAACTTTACCCTATCTAAATTTTATGAAAGAGCAATAAAAATCCCTCCAATAGAAAAATCACAAAATACCAAAAAGACTATTTTTTTCTTTTTGTATTCTGCAGTAGCATCTTATGTTAAACGAACTCAAGTGACCCAAATCTTCCAATTGGCTGAGGTGCTTCAGGTACGTGTAGGTGCCAGCACTACTTGTCACTCAGACGAGTTGATTGCCGTCAGCTGACGGGACGAGGCCACCTCACCTTGTTAGTCTATTATCTATGCCTTCAAGAGATTGACCAATTGTTTCTGTGTTGCATGATTTGATTCCGGGTTGATAAAGATTGATGACACCATACATCTTTTGGAGACGAAAGCATGATGCGAAGGAATGACAACGGTTAGTTACAAATAAAATTATAACATTTTAAAACTAATTCTACTTATTTGGCTATATTTAGCCAAATTAGTAGAATTGGTCCTAATATGTTGTAATTTGAAAAATATTGTAAAAATGGCCATAAAAAGTATAAGCTCGCTGTGAGGTGTTTCCTTACTTGATGTTCGAGATTATGCAATATTATCACACCACACTGCTGAATGCTGATAGTAGTTTTATCAGTCATTATTTATTCAAACAATAAGGCTCCATTCTTAAACACCCGGTTAAGGATTGTTACACAGAATAAACAGTTAACCGTAGCCTCCTTAGACCATTAGCACCACTTACCACAGCTTTAACATCCATTCTTCCACATGTTTTACATACGAGCATCAACCCTAACTAAACTAGTTATCCCTTAAAATCCTTTTGTAGCATAAAATGTAGTGAGAAATTAAATAAAGGTTCGCTTTGTAAAGGTGTCGCCCGCAGTGTAAGGGCGAGTCCAACTCAGCTAATAGAGCGCCCGCATACAGAACCCTCCGAGATAGTTTTAAGCGTTTTTAGTGCACATCAAAAGGTAACAATTGAACCCTTATATCGTGAGTTTGAGGTGTTTTATTTTATGTGGTGGAGTTGAGGTGTTGAGTTTCTGAGGGCATTTTGTTAATCATGTTTTGTACTGTTTTATTTGTAAGTGAAAGTAACAGCAACGCTTCGAGTAATCTGTTTCAGCGTTCGTATGTATGTACCTATCTGCAAATTCAGACTTGGCAACTAATTGGATTGTTACTCTGAGTCATATTTGCATTTTTGATTCAATCAGTTCGATCAACAAGCAGCTGTTTTGATTTCTCGGAATCCCTTATTGGAATTGAGTTTTTTTTTTATCTGCGTCACAATCACCAGTAAAGATAGACATACATAACGCAAGAGAAACTACTTCGCGTGCCCGTTTCGGTGCCCAGCATACGATCAAAAATCGTAGGCCGCCACTTCCGCGCTCAGTTTGCATCGGTGTACTACGCTAGTCGGACGTCAATTAGGTGTCAGTTATGTGGTTAGGTCAGTTAGGTGCTACACGTGGCGGCGTCTTTGAATTGTTTTGATTTTCTCATCACCTAATAGTGCTTGTGTTGACTTCATAGTAGGTAGTCAAAAAATTGCACGCTTGGTTTTCATACCAATCGTGATACTTGCGATAGCTATGTCTATTTATATCTGTGGTCACGATCGATACGAGCTCGAATCACAACACTACACACTTACCTTTCAGGTTTATCTTCAAGGTGGTGGAATAATCTCAAATAATATTTTGGCATACTATGTTATTCAAAAAACAGAAGTGATAAAGTAACCAAAAAACAAAGCACAATGTTTTCCTTTTTCCGCGACCATATTACACAATTTTCTCAACTCGTTTACCTCCATCAATACCGAGACCCTCAGAACCTCCCAACAACCTCTGACCTCCCAAAACTCATCATTCATTGTCAAAGACATAACGCTTACCATATCCCTTTATTAAAAAGGTATTCGGAGGTACGAAGGGGACCTTTTTGTCCTCAATTGGTGTAGGTAACGTTAATAGGTCCAAATTAATAATTTCCTTGCCCGCATGGCCGATGTCGGCTACGATAGCCACCCCGAGCCCTTTTGTTTTCTAATTGAATGTTATTTCTTTGTACTGCAGGAATTTCTGATATTTAACGTGTAAATGTGCAGTCCATTTTGGGTTCTTTTAAATTGTGAAAGGAATGGCTTTGTGCAAGGTTTGCAAATGTGATTTTGAATGGATGGTGTTATGAGGGAAACTAGGTGTTTATTTTTTAATGACTTGATAATAAATAAGTCAATCTTGTGTCGAATTTTTATGTCTCGATTAGGTAACTATCGGCATTATTTTGTGATCAAACTACAAATCACAGCATATTGAGATCATCATCATCATCATACCAGCCGAAAGCCATCCACTGCTGGACATAGGCCTCCCCCAAATGGGGGGTTTGCCATAATTGCCACGCTTGGCAAGCGGATTGGCGATCGCAGTGTAGCTGTTGCAGTGTGGCTACAGAGAATGGTCTATTGAGATATTGAGTGATAATAACGATCGTAGAAAATCGAGAAAATCTAGTAGCACTTTTAACGACTTAATTCTGTCCATTGGAGTAAATATATTTGGGCAGTACCAACATTGATTGGCGGTTCCATGTCGTAACGGGTTGCATTATGTAAATTCATTCAGATAACTTACCTTGTTATACACCTCGATTTCACTACAGGGAGTTGATTTCCCATCCTCAAAAAAAAAAAAAAAGGGAGTTGGTACGGTTATATTCTAAGAAAAACGACTCCATGCCTAGATTTTATTAGCGTTGGTGTGGGTACCTTGTATCCCTAAAACGAAACGATAGGTACTCGTACCACTTCACATCTCGCATAGATATCGTAAGAGGCGATTTGGCGGATGGATAACATCAATCACTCTGTCACAGCATCCCTTACGTTGAGGCAACAGATGGTGGTTTCTTAGACTGATGCAACGACGAATCATACATCAAGACACGCTGTGGTCCGTGGTCCAGACAAGCCGTGATTTCATATGTTGTTCCAGTGGGTGATGCAAATAATTTTGAAGGTAATAAAAATTGTTGGGTTTACCTAAAAACAAAATACTTTATGAGACCGAGCCTCTTAGGCAAAGTGAGATTGTATTAGCGATACCGATTGTCGATAAGTAAAAAAGATTGACAAGCGCTACTGAAGTCTCACTCGATCTTATAAAGCTAACCTATACAAATAGGCTTGGATTATAAGATATTATATAAAATAATAATAAAGAAAAAAATAATGAATAAAAAACTAAACACAACAAAAATTAACGAAAAAAATCAGTGCCACTTACGATGCAATTTCCGTGGGATTAGCGAATAGGGTGTCCAAGCCGCGAGCGACGCAGGGGACGAAACAATGGACTCTCACGACACACGGCGCGTGCCGTGCGGGGCGCGGGGCGAGGCGCGCGGGACGCGGGTAATGCAATATTTGTTCGGTGACACACGGGTGACACGCGCGCGCTCCATTGTGCACCTATCGCCAGAGGTAACGCACTGATGTTCAGTTTTTTAGAACCCCTTTAGCAGGGTTTTTATTATTATTATAAATGGTTTTAAATAGAACGGGTTTTTGTATGATTTTAATAACGGTTTTTTGAGGAGACTGTTTTGCAGGTTTGTACCAACAAGAGGTGAGTAAACAAGTGGTATAACAAATTTTAATTACTTAGGTACTCATTTAAACCTTATTATTGTAGAAGAATATATTTTCTTATTTAAATACAAAAAGTTGAACTAAAATCATTATGAAATTGTACGTACTGAACCATACCAAAATAATTGTCAAAGTTCCAAACCTCTGTCCCACACGCTAATCCCTGCACATGGGGTGCAACGATAAAAAGATAATGCGGGTCGGAGTCGCGTGCGCATCAAAAACTGGCTTTAATGACGCACCTATACAGGCGGGCTTATCGCGCCTGCGCGCCACAGACTCCGCTGAATAGAGTAAAAATAACAAATGAGCTTAATTATAATACCTTGGCAAGGGGTGCGCGAGTAGGGAGCGGTGTGACAAAATAAACATGCTGGCAGGAGGTCCCGCCGTGTCCCGACGTGTTTTTATTGGCGATGCGTGCTGAGCAGTCAATGTCGCGAGAGTAATGACGAGAATGGATTTCGGAATCCCCTGCCATTTGACGGTAATGATGATTTCTTATCTGTTAAGGAAAAAAATATTCTTGTTTTCAATCGCGCAGTGCTTGTTTTTTATATAACGTTTCGAATAACGGTGACGTAAATATCAATGTTTCTGTTTTCGAAGATATGCTTAAGAGTCGTATATCAGAATGTTTATGATTGAGAAAACGTAAATTACCATTCCTGAAGATTTATTTGTGTACATGTTATTAGGATTTTTTATTGAACAAAGTAGAGCTGAAACTTTTTGAGTTAAGGTACTTGTTTAGTTGAGGACAAGACGTTAGTAGTCTTGCGGAGTACCTACTCAAACAGCTGAGCTATTGAGGATTCTTAGCATGGAAGAAACATGGCATAAATAAGCTTTGAAAGCCCAGGAACTTTTAAAAAAAATAATAACCCATGTTAATTTAGTAGAACAATATCAATGAATAGTTACAGTTATTGTTATTTTTGTTAACAAAGTTTACTGACTGCCCGTTTTTAAAAACATTCAGCCCATATGTTTAAAAATAATTACTATTCGTACATTGGAAACAACAAGCTTTTCAGTAACACCCCCAATGCTCACAGATTTATACCGTAACCAGTTAGTATTGTTCGCCGCGTATAAATCATGCGAATGTGTCGTACGGACTAAAAATCATTGGGAGAGTAATTTATTGTAGGTGAGGGGTGCGGGGCGCGGGAAGGTGAGGGCAACTTTTTGTGAACTATTGTCCCGGTCGTATTCCGGTTAAAATCCGTTGCTTTGTCACCCTTCGTGCAGACGTCATTGCGCGTCACTCGATTGTTTCATCTGCGTGTGACGCTGAATGACGTTGTGTTAGTATTAGATACTGAAATGTCAATTATTGTTGGTAGTTTTGATGGGAAATGTTTTGATCGGTTGCGCATTTTGGTGTGGCGCTCTAGATTATAGTTTTTTTTTGCTGTTTAAGCTATTAATGTTACAACTTGTCACAACAAACTTTGTATCAAGCTGTGAAGATGTGCCTGTGAAAATCTTATTGAACGGATCTGGATGAAATTTAGTACAGAGATAGATTATAGTCTGGAATAGTACACAGGTTTTTTATCCGGGAAGAATGTCCCTCGGGATAATATCCGATATTCACGTGGTTAAAGATGCTGGCAGAAACTAGTTTTTAATCATAGTTTGAAGCAAAGTTGTAGTTTTCCAGTTCTAAATGATAATTTGAGGAAACTTAATAAAAAATAAATATATTTTTACTGTACACCAATCGCTGACCCAAATGAATTTTACACCAAAACCTTTTGAATTAAAAAAAGCAGCGACAGCACGTCCACACCTCCCAACATTTGGCAACGAACTCACACGCTTGTGTTTCCCATCGTCCGTTTCTTCTCATTCGCTGGCAGGTTGGGGCGACAATCTAATAAAGTGTCCCGCGCCCCGCTGAGACCGTCCGATTACGTGCTCCAAATCTTGTTACCCTACTCTGATTAATATTATGGCCGTACTCATGACACTTGACGCCCAGTTTTATAAAATAGAAAATGTAATCGAGTTACTTGGCGATATGTGTTGGGGTATCATCATTGTCGATGTATATACTTAACTCATACATAGCACTTTTGAATTCTGAGCTCTTAATACCATTTTAAGGTGGAACTTATTGGAAGCAAGAATTCCATTTTTTGTTTTGAATGAGTACGTAGTTGTTAAACAAAACGCTTTCACATAATGCAATGAGTGTGTGTTACTACAAACAATAAGGTTGAACAACACGTGTGCTGACATACCTATGTAGTTGCCAGGGTATATAACATCTTGATCAATCAACCACTGCTAATAGAACTTCTTTATCAATAAAGAAATGCAATACGATGCCAATAGGAAAGTCTTCAATCTACTAAAGGTAAATAAAAATTCATTGCATCGACGGTAGACTATCGATAAAGCTCAATTGACAACGTTTACGAGGTGTAAAGGCCCCGTACGAGGACAGCTCCCCGTGGCCTCGTATGGTGATACCTCCCTATGGCCTCGTACGGGGACGTATTGACGACTGTAATAGTCACATGTAGTTGTTTCAATTCTCTCCATTCTCGTGTTATGGGATTTGCATTGGGTGATAATATTGTTCATTGAAGTATTCATGTGAGCGCGGCTTCTGTTGTTAGTGTGCATGTTATTTATTGGTAAAACCAATACTCAGATTCATTGTATAAAATTGGACTAGCAATTCACACAGACTCACTTGGAAATCCTAACTAATATCTATAATGTGAAAGTGAGTTTATTCGTTACGATTTCATTCCTTAATTGATGAACTAAAAAATCATCAAATCATGATGATTTTTTTACAGAGATAGATATAAAAGTCAAAAGTCAAAGTCAAAACGTTTATTTCAATGAGGCCATTAAACGGCATTTTTGAACGTCATCATCAAATTTAAAATAATATAAAGTGACTCTATTGTCCTGGAAACTGTTATAGCCTATTCTTTTATGAAAAGCTAGGAGATAGAGAGATAATAATGATTTGCCTGACAAACATCCCTAAAATGATTAATAGGAATAAAACATTATATTTACTCCGTCAACAATAGTTGAATACGGCATGAGAACTCGTCAGAGTATAGACTACTGTCAGTGGATATATAACTGCCCATGCGTCAGTGGCTGAAGCGACATCATTACGGGGAGGCGGTTTTTACGACAGCTTACACTGTAGTCGATCGCTGAAACTGTCGCGAATATACACTGTACAGTAGGCCAAGACAGTTGTCCTAGTGAAGGCAAATGTTGTAAAATCATCCAGTCTGTTAAACTTTCAGACCGTTGCAGTGGTTAAAAAAGTAAGTTCAAAAACTAAATCCCAACCGGACTTGACTGAAAGACACGTTCTAAAAAGTATGTAACAAAAAAATATTCATAGTAATGATAGCCGTAGTCATATGTCACTAATTTACTTCGACGTAGTAGCGTAAATCAGTTTTTTTGGATCAATTTGGTGCTATTTATTTGCAGGCTTGTTGATGTTTTCACAGGCTTTCACTAGTTCCATACATTAGAAAGTTTATTCTCATTGGACGTAATTGTTGATTTTCTCTCAGAAGTTTAATCCATGTTCCACTTATTTCGTTACCAATATTGCTATTATACTGCTTAGCACTGCTCTGTGGCTGGACGAATTATACGCGCAATGCTATTTACCTACTACGCCTAAACTACTCATTTGAATATTTATAGTGATGTGAACTATCATAATTTATCGATATTGTTTTGGAAGTCACACAATAACTAAACACACTCTTATCTATTTATATATACGGAAAATATCCTTTGTACTCTCATATTATCTGTGTTTATGTATTATTGTTTACCTACATGTAGAGATTGATTTTTATGTGATTTTAACATTTTGTTTCGTTATCACGTAGTTTTCAATCAGTTAGTCCATTAATGTGCAATGGACCGGAATGCAGTTAAAATTTTACTGCAACATGACTTTCTCTGAGTTTATTCGTAGATGACACAACATGAATATTATTTTTGTATTTTTATTCGTTCTATTCGTGTTTTTGTGTAAAGTCAATGCGGTGAGATTAATAATTGACACTATTATTAGATTCTAGGTTATTATGACTTGTCTATTATTATTATGATGAAGTATTATTAAGATTTGTGCCTCTGTCGTCCCACTATCTTGTCCCACATTCCAAAGAATTCCTCGTTCGTCCCACTTGAGTTTTAAAGTCACCACTCGTCCCAAATTCCTGGCAAATTCAAAGTACAGTTGACAAAAAATATTGTACTATATCTTCCAATAAATTGAAACAATAGTTTTTTCTAATAACATAAAGATATTAAATACTTCCAGTTCTAGGTATGCATCCGCGATGCATGTTTTTAATTTTAATAATTAAAAGATCTATTGCAATTTAGGAAAATCTTTATTATTTAGTATCACAATCAAATCCAAATCACAGTACTATTAATTGCACCTATCAATATACACATTTGTATTTATCTTATAGAAGTACCACGTTAAGATAAATATATATATGTATTACACATGTAATATTTATCTGAGATACTTCAACATAATTAGAACTACTTATTTAAAAAAACCTTTATTACGTGACTCACAATCAAATCACAATCACAGTATTTGAATTAACCTCCTATTTATGAAAAAGTGGTATTTTAACGATTAAATTTCCAAAAAATCAACATTTGTATTTACCTATATGTACCTTATAGAAGTACCACGTTATGTTATTTAAGTTAATGTGGTATTTCAACATAAATTGAAATATTTATATTTAAAAATCTTTATTACGTAACTAATATCACAATCAAATTACAATCACAGTATTTTAATCAACCTACTATTTATGAGAAAGTAGTATTTTAACAATTAAATCTCCAAAAAATCAACTTTTTTAAACTTATCATTAATATAGACACATTAATATCATTAATAAACAAAAGGGCTGATTTTTTCCAGGCAATGGCCCAGTGATATAGTGCCATTCAACATTGCCGTTACAGAATCAAATATATATTTGTCATGAGCTATATCATCAGCACGCCGAGGTTTACTTTGGCGAGCTAAAGAAAGAACAGCGTCGTTTTTGATCACATTCAAAAAGCTAATGATGTTCAGCTTTTCCGAATATGTTCTGTTTAATTTAGCGTTACTGCCTTCCACTGGGTTATTTGTTCTGTAGATATCCCCCCAAAAATCCCATTTGCCTCGATAATATTCGTTGTCAAGCCATGCCGATACAAAATAGTCATTGAATTTCTCAATATTGAGAGTTTTCGGACAATCCTCCATTATATATAGCCATCCATCGCATTTAAGTTCAGGTGGTAGCAAAGCTAACGCTGTGCATATGCTTTTTGAACATTCTCTTTTTATTTAACTTTAACGCCTTTGCTCTCTTCCAAAGTGCTTGACTAAAATGGAAGTAACAGCCTTTGCATATTACATCCGGAAAGATGTTACGGATTGCGTTCATGGCTGCTTTCTCATAATCAGTTCTGAATGAAATCGGATGCCATTCTGGAATTTGCGATTTGATAAGAGCAAACGCAGTCTCATCTGTGGACTCTTTTTTGTCCATTAATAAGATGTATATTAAGGGCACGACGTGAATTTTCTCACTTGTGCTGCCAAGGTCACCGTAAATCACATATAATTGTCTGAATGGTTTCACTACACACTTAAATGTACCATCTGCAAGGTAATGTTTCACGTGTTGATGAAGTCCTTTACTATTTACATCAGCGAAAGCTAATATCCTTGTTTTTCTGTACCCATAATCAAATAAAACAAAACTCATGTAACTTACTGGAATTTTTACTTCAAACGGCGTTTTAAATGTAGCTTTCTTTATTTGCTGGGCTTTGTTTCGAGCACTATACAAGCTGTTCTTAACATTCGATAATTCAGGTAATTTTTCTATCTTGTCAGTACCTTTGTCCAATAATTTTTTTATGCTTGAATTGAAGACAGAAGGAATCGATTTTCCTTCAGAAGATTTTGCTTCTTGCTTGCAGCGATGTATTTCTTCTTTGATGTCATTTCTTGCTATGCTGGGCGTACAAATGTCATGACGAAGAATTTTCGTCACATTATTATTTGAAGTCACCATTCCTCCATGACACCTTCTGTTCACACATCTCCAGACGATTGAGCTATTTTTGTTCTCTCGCTTTTTCGTATATTCGTAACCGGCATGTAAAATAATAGGCACACCTCTTTGTGATTCAATAAAGGTTATCTCTTGGGATGTAGAAGCCAGACTGCAGCCAGTCTGAAGATCAGCTCGGGATGATGAAGCCACTGGCTCCATGTTTCAGGATGAAGAAGCCACGGCTCTATATCTGATCACCTGCAAATACAACGTGAATTAGTTCTGTGCCTCCTGTAAAAAGGGGTACCAAGTCCAATATACCCTTTTCGTTTTTAAATGAATATAAGAGAGCAAAAAATTAGCTTTCATCTGTCTAAGAAAGGTATTCCGAACGAAACTATGTACAATAGTTTCATTTCGTAGATACGAATCGTGAATAGCTATAATGATTAAAAATCATAGCTGAAAACCGACTTCAACGTGTTGAATATATATATTATCATACATGCTATTGTCAGAACTGAGCCAAATTGAAATGAGACTACACGGGAAGCACCAGCTTTCGAATCAAAAGAGTCATCAAAACTGATTCACCCAGAAAACACTTTGTAGTTGAGAACATCCTCATTTTATGAAGGAGGTTAACTAAATTAAAATGCGACCAAATGGGAAGCACCAGCTTTTACATAAAAGAAGATTTATCAAAATTGGTTAACCTAAAAAATACAGTATAACCGAGAACATCCTCTTTTTTTGAAGTTTGTTAAAATGGGTAAACAAAATTAATGTGAATTAGGGCTCAAATCAAATTATTATTTGTTCAAATTTCTAGTTAATGTGAAAAAGGGTTACTCATTTAAAAAAAAAATACTAGACGATTTCGTGAAACAGGGCCATAGATAAAGAACTCCATGACAGGACCTAGGAAACAGGAAAAAAAATATTTTTCAAAATTTTATTTGCGTCTCCTAAAAAGTAGCGATGTACTCTTTTTCACAGGAGGCACAGAGTTAAGTATGCATATAATAAAAGACCATAATCCTTAGACAGCAACTAATATAAAAGTAAATAATTACCACAATAGTGATATAAGTCAAATCATTTATCATGACTTCACAAAATATGAAAAAATCGACATAATTATAATTATTACTTACCCTTTAAAACTTCACAAATATTGAACCTCACTCTATGAATACACCACGCTTAATGTAAACACCTCATATTTAAAATTAGCAGATGCACTTTGTAACCGCATTTGCTCCGATTGCGCTGATAACGCAAAGCCACGCCATTGGTCAATTGATTAATACAAAGAAAGCAGAGCGAGAGAGCAAGCTCTAATCCGGTCGCACAAAAATACCGAAGCTATAAACATTCAAAAACTTGTTCTAGGTTAATAATAATAGTAGTGGTCTAAGCAGTGGGGTGCACAGGGTTTGTACTTAGGGTCGGCTATGTGTACTTTATTAATGCCTTCAATCTAAACCTAAAGTTTGATCAGAAAAAACTGTCATGGTGGCATAACTTGTAATTTTATAATTTATATTATAGTGGAGTCTCGGATTGAATTAGTTCATCAAATTTTCCGCAACATGAGGTTATTTATCTTTCTGGTCAGTCAGGTTTTTAGGCTGACTGTACAATTAAATCAAATTTAACTCATATGAAAAAAATGTGGGACGAGCCAGGCATACGAATTGGGACGAGCGGGGAATAAAATATTGAAAATTAAGTTTTGGGACGAGCGAGGCATACAAATTGGGACAAGTGGGGAATTTTTTATGTGGGACGAGACTCTGTGGGACGACCGAGGCACAAATCATTATTAATAACATGATTAATGACATGCTGATTGTCAACTTTAAATCTTTTCAGGTTTACAATAGGGATGTCACTTGTGTGATAGATGCGGTAAAATATTTATATTTATTTTTAGTGTGTACTCTATACCAATGGCGTCTCCTAGATTCTCCATCCACCATGGATGGAATTTAACATGGACTGTCTCGTATTCACTCACAGCCATAACTAATTCTATTTCTTTTTGTGCAGCTGTTACTGCCCCACTGCTGGTCAAAAGCCTGCCCCAAGTCCTCCTAGATATTGTTCTCCCATGCTGTCTCAAACCAGTTCTAATTATGCGCATCCAAATCATCTCTCCACTTTTGTATGGGCAATTTCATAAATCGTATTGTAAATTACAGGACCAAGAACCGGTGTGCAAAGTGTCACCAAAAGTAAGACGTAGAAGCACTACCAACGCTATAAAACCATCGCACGATCCCTATATTCCCAGGAACAACACCCTGCTCCACAACTGTACCATAGCACTATGTTCCCCTGTCATATTCACCTCCATGACAGAACTGACCTCCCCAAACTTATTCCTGAAATCCTGTTACATAGAAATCACAAAAACTGACGACTACGCTTGTGAAACTATAAGATACAATCATTTGAAAAACATCGACAAGGTACTGTTCTTGTCTAACACCATAAAAGGGAAATCTTTTTACTTGGTGGATTGCTTATTTTACTCCGACGGAGGGAGAGTATGCCACAGGAAAGACGATGAAGCCTCAGTATCACATGCTAAACTGGTAGATATAGGGACCCTGGTGAGACCGAACGAAACCAATGTGCTGTCACAGGACGAGTTCTTATGTGAAGAAGACAAAGACAGAAACGTTCAATGTGATCTCAACCCTTTCGTGCCTTTTGAGGATGGATTGAAGTTGAAGAAGGTCATGAAATTTGATGATAACGTGCTGCTCAAAACTAAATCTTATGTCATAGAATTGAAGCGTAGTTGTTTGGGATCCTGGTGTGGCTACACGGGACAGGTGTCACCATCACGACGTCAGTACCCGTATGAACCGCCAGGGGGACAGACGTTCCGGTGCTACATTGCTAATAAGCAGCAGGTTTGCAAGCAAATTGCCAGCCCTCAAGAGATATACAACCAACGAAGTTATCTTGATAATTAAATAAATTTTAAAAGTGGTTAGTCGTTTTGTCATAAAAAACTATACTACGAGTATTTGTATGATGTTCATCTGTTTTCACTGAGGGTTCGAAAGAAAGCATTCCTGAAATGCTTTCTCGTCAAGTAAGTATTTTTTCCATTCATTTTATTCAATTTGACTTTCTAAACATTGCCCAGAAAATCGCATAACAATAACTTGAAAAACTTTTTTTTAAGCAATTAGATGCGGTAAAGCTTGTCGCTTATTCCAAATTTTGAATTCCAATACCTAAATCGATCTGTTATTTTACTGGTTTATAGTATATTTTGTAATCTGCCTATAATGAGGACATTATATTATTACTAAAATGAGGGCATGTAGGAACATGCTGGGGTACAGGGCTAATCTGTCTAAGAGGGAGAGTGGGCTGTGATTCACTACGTGGGCCTAGTGGGGATAGGTGCATGTCTTTGTTTATTTGGTTTTGCGATATGAAAGTTTCCTCACAATATTTACCTTACTGACTTTATTGCAAATTTTTGTTAAACACAGAAGTTTTACCCTTAAAATAGTGTACACCAAAACTATCGACACCACACTATCCCCTCCCTCATCGGTGAAGGAGTGTGTCGACGGCAGCGTGGCGTTTGCATAAAATCCTCGTTTGTCACGGGCCTAATGCGCCGCGTCCGAAGCAGGCCCGCTGCCCCGAGTCGTGTTGTGACGAGCTCGCGAGCCTGAGCTGTAACGATGGCTGGTCCAGACGTCGGCGTCGTGACGCTTGGGACTCTTCATTGCGTTTGTCTTCGAAAGGGCTCACCTTATTGATGGTACTGCGTTTGTCACGTAGCACGGGCCTAATGCGGCGCTTCCGAAGCATGCCCGCTGCCCCGAGTCGTGTTGTGACGAGCTCGCAAGCCTGGGCTGTAATGACAGCTGGTTGAGATGTCGGAACTCTTCACAGCGTTTGTCTTTGAAAGGGTTCACGTTGTCGATGTGATGTTACTACGGCTGATTGATTTGAAACGGTTTCTTTAGTTAGTTTGGTTTTTGTTACACTACACGACAATAGAAATCTAAGTAATAGTATGATGGAGGGCTTTCGCTGCAAAACTACGCCTAGTAGGTACTTGAGGTATTTTGGGACAGTGTTAAAACTTGTTTTGTTTGTTACTAAACCTGCAGAGTTTTGTTGTGTTGAGGAAGCTATTCCGGTTACTAAAAGTTAGGGTGTTACAAGTCAATCAAAGATTGCTCGCTAACATTGTTTTTGAGCATCTTCAATCTATAATCTTATTACATCATTAAAATTAATTTTATTACATTCCATCAATAACTAAACAAAAGTAAGTACTCTAAACTAAAACTAAATCAATTAATACAAATATCAAAAGTTACTTCAAAGAGCTCAGAGGATCTCAGTTCACCTCGACATCAAACAATTACAAAATATAAATTTTAATTCATAATCGCATTAGAAAGTTCACCCGTCATAGTGAGTAAGTTTCGTTAAGACGTGAGACGCAAACTCATCGCTGTCCATTAAATAGAAGAGGCGCGACTTTGAAGACCTCCACATAAACACTTCAATAAACGCACATTAAAAGATATGTCTCCAATTTAACTTGAATTTATGGTCACCGTAACTCCTTTACTATGCATTGGGACAAGCTTACTCCGTTCAAATTCCAAGAAAGTATACATTGCTGCTTACGTTCAAGAACTTTCAACTCCTCTTCTTTGAAAAAACAGCGATGGTTGTTGAATGTGTTAACATTTTCTTATAAGTTTCGACAGTTTTATTGTGCGTTGACTTAGGTTTAGGTACTTAGTCCCCCACGAGTGTTCGGCCCATAAACTTTTAGAAATGTCCCGTTTATACTTCATAAAATTTATATGCACTTTTATTTCATCAATAAAGATCGATTTGACTATTTTGTTTGTTGCAATGTCGTTGAGGGGTTAGGAAGGTACGGAGATGAAAATTTAATGTAAGGTGCCTAAATGTGAGTCACGTTATGATTTATTTTGGATAAAAATAAATCAATTATTTTGTCTGTGGTCCATGATTCATGGTACATCCCTGATCAGTTATGGATATAAACAGGTACTTTGTAATTGCAATGTGCGTGTTGCAGCCAAATAGATTAATCATCCGTTTCATCAGCGACATAAGTGACATGGGCAAGTCATTAAACGATATTGAACAAAAGATGTCACTTAGGTCGCAGTTAAATGAAAAGGCTAGGATTTTAATGAAACGTCGAAGTTAGTTGACTACTAGACTTCAGATTACCTATTCTACGTAAATTTGAGTCTCAACATTATACAAAAAATTGTGAGCCCAATATTTTTAAAACACATTCTTAATATAGAGTAACAAGTACAAGTATGATCGTTATGGTCAACACACTTCACCACTTATTAACCGTTCAATTAATCTGCATGCTCTCGATTGTTATTGATTCGCAATCGAACACTTAGGTACAATTCCGGACCTCGATCCCCACACTTGTAAACACGGAAATATTACACCGATTGATTTGTTATTCCTCACTCAAATTACCCATCAGAGGTCAGGTTACGAGGTAATGGCAATGACATACTGATTAAAAAGACCCTGACAGCTTAAAAAGGCACTAGTACTTACAGGTACAGGGTATGTAATGTAATGTATACAAGTGATATTTTCGATGAGGAGGAGATGAATAATAATGATGGTGGTACGTTAAGCAATGATGATATAGATGAGACTGAATCGAGGAATTTGAATAATTTAGAGGAAGAAATTACTAACAGTACAATGGAGAGGAAGGCAGGAAAAAGACCGAGAGAAAACAGTGAAGAAAGTGAGGACTGTGAGCAAGGATATACAACTGTCACAAGACGAAAGCCAAAAAAGATAACAAGAAGTGATTCAATAAATCTACTGGAGGAGGGTAAAATTGAAGTTTGTATAACATCTTTAGAAGTTTTACCAAAACAAATGGCTATGGCAAAATTACTAAGAGATTTGAATATACAAAACATAACAAAAATAAAATATCGTAGCCCTTACAAAGTCCTTATCCAGTTTGATAAAAGAGATCAAGCGGAGAAGTTAGTCGTAAATAAAAAGATAACGGAATTAAATGCTAGATGTCAATTTGTGGATGAAGTGAACATATGTTATGGAGTAATTAGAGGCATAGAATTAGATTACAGTGAAAAAGATATACAAGAAACCCTTAGAAGTTCGTGCGAAATATTATCTGTAAGAAGACTTAAACGCTCCGTTTTTGAAGGAAAATGGGAAGACAGTGAAACCGTCCGGGTGGGTTTCAAGGCACAAACTACCCCTTCGCATGTTTACGCGTATGGTTGCAGACTTGCAATTTATAAATACGTATTCCCAGTTACTCAGTGTTCCGGTTGCTGGAAGTTTGGTCATATCAAAAAGTACTGCCCATTAAATAAAATTATATGCCCTAAATGTGGGTTAAACCATGATAATTGTGAAGTAGAAATATATAAATGTCCTAACTGCAAAGGCCCTCATATGGCCCTGGATAAAAACTGCCCCATGTTTATTAAAGAAAGAGAAATCCGGAACATAATGACTGAAGAAAGTATTACCTACCGTAAGGCTTTAAAATTATACCTAACCAAATATACTGAGAACTGCGTGCCAACTTGCAACTATAAAAGTACAATCACTAGTAGTCATACCAGCACAAAGAAAACGTATGCCGAGGCAATTATACATCAAGAGGAATCTTCAGACGATATAGAGGAGGAAAAAGTAGAAAACAGTAAGAAAAGCTCAGTTACAACTCACCAAACAGGCACGAAGAAAAAACTTACAAAGATTAACCAGGAAGCGAAAGTAACTAACACTAATTTTAGTTATTCAATAGAAGAAACTGCGGAAAAGGAAAACAGAAATGAGAGAAAGAAAAGTTTTGAGTTTAGAAGATTATGGTTAAAACTAAAAGAAATCGTTATGTCTGCTGTTACATTTGAAGATAAAATAAAGTTAATGTTGAAATGAATAATTGAAGAATGTAAGTTGTATATGAAAAATGTGTTAAACGACTGGAGTGTTTTACAAAAATTGTTTGCCTTTTTTGATGGATAGCGGTCTTAATAAGCTGCAGGTTAATTTAGTGCAGTGGAATGCACGTAGTTTAAAGCCGAAATTGGTAAGTTTTGAGACTTTACTAAACATAGAAAAAATACACATTGCTATTATAAGTGAGACCTGGTTGGATGACGAAGAAGCTATTAACTTAACTGGATATAATATTTTTAGGCACGATAGAAGTGACTCGTATGGAGGCGTAGCTATAATTACTCACAAGTCAATCCAAACTCAACTTTGTCCCATTCGTGTTTTTAATCCGGGTATAGAAATATTACAAGTCAAGCTACTGAACTGTAAAGATCTTGAAAACATTGTTTCTATTTATTGTCCATCATCTGTCAATGTGCATGCTTCTGATTGGGACAATCTCTTTTCTTTTGCGTCAAAAAAGACTATAATTGCTGGAGATTTTAATGCGCACCATTCAAATTGGTCTTATAAGACCGATCAGAGGGGGATACAGATACTGGATTCGTCATTAGAGAATGGGTTTGTTTCATTAAACAACGGTGATCCAACTAGAATTACTTTGGTTAATAATTTAGTGCACAAATCATCTCCTGATATAACGTTTTCATCGACAGACATAGCAATGGGTTTAAAATGGCAAGTGGACTAACGAGAACTTAGGTAGTGATCACCTCATTATTAAAATTTCAGTAACTTATAATGATCACGTACATTTTACTGAGAAACGCAACTTTAAGAAAGCTAATTGGTTAGGGTATCGTAACGATCTTGGTGAATCACTGCGCAATTTTAATGGGTCAGTAAATATTCAGGACAGATATGATTATTTGATTGACGAGATTAATTCAGCGTGTGATAAGAATATACCTAAGCTTCGCACATGTCAAAATCCAATAGGGAATTTTAAACCAAAAGCGTACTGGGCCCCGTCACTATCTAAAGCTGTTGCTGAAAGAAGGTTAGCGTTAAGTACATTTAGGAGAAACCCCACTCCTGAAAACTTTAATAAATTGGAGGGAAAAATAGAGAAAGCCAGGCTACTGTTACAGAAAGCTAAGTCCGAAAACTGGAGAAAATTTTGCAATGGGATTAATGAAACCACTTCTGTGTCCGATATGTGGCAAAAAATGCGATGGTACAAAGGTTACAAAAAATCTAATTTTTTTATTCCTGACGAAAAATTAAATGAAATGCATTGTTCTCTTGCTCCGAGTTTTGTCCTAAACTCACCACCATTGATACAGTCTAGAAATGAATTGCTTGATTCACCCTTTAATATGCAAGAATTCAAACATAGCTGCAAGAAAAAAGACACAGCTCCGGGCAGTGACGGGGTCACGTATTCTATGGTCTGGAACCTCCCTTGCGTTGGTAAGCAGTACCTGCTGGATTTGTACAATGATATTTATGTATCTGGTGTTGTTCCAAGTCAATGGCGTAGAATCTTAATCATCCCCATCCCTAAATTAGCCAGCAATGGTAGCGGTGAAGCTAAGGTTAGACCTATCTCTCTCATATCATGTTTATGTAAACTTTTACATGGAATGATTACTAGGAGGCTAGAATGGTATGTTGAGAAATATAAAATATTGTCTCCGTATACTTCAGGCTTCAGAAGGGCTCAATCGTGTCTAGATAATCTGATAAGGCTAATCACTTATATCCAGTTGGGTTTCATAAATAAATGCCCAACAGTGGCTTGTTTTATAGATATAGAAAATGCTTATAATAATATTTTAGTAGATAGAGTAGTTATAACGTTGGATGACTTAGAGGTAGGTAATAATATTTGTAAATACTTATGGTCATTCTTAAGTGCAAGATGTCTCCTGCTTAAGAATAAGAACAATGCGGAGAATATGAACGCTAGATGGACCAGTGTAGGTCTGGCTCAAGGTGATCCATTATCACCTTTATTGTTTAATATAGCAACCTATAAAATTTGTAATTCTGTTAAAAATGTTTTTGTCTCCCAATATGCTGACGATTTTGTAATTTATTTGAGTCATAAGGATACTATTTTTTGTCAAGGGAATCTGCAAGCAGCTCTCAATGCTATTGAAATTTTACTCGATGACCTGGGTTTAAAAATATCGGAAACAAAATCGAATGTTTGCGTTTTTTGTAGGGGAAGGAAAAGACATCACGTAAGTTTAGAGAATAACAATAAACCTATACCTTTAGTAGAATGTGTTAAATATTTAGGTTTATGGATTGACAGATCATTGTTATGGAGTAAGCATATTAATGAAATTATTGAAAAAACATCAAGATTCCTAAATTTATTAAAAGTACTGGCTGGTCCGGGTTGGGGAATTCACCCTAAACATCTGAGAACATTGTTCGTATCATTGATAAGGAGCCGAATAGACTTTGGAAGCTTTTTGTATGATAGTTCAGCTAAAGTCCATTTATCTAAACTCGATAAATTGCAAAATCGAGCATTAAGAATTATAGGTGGTTTTATCAAAAGTTCACCAATATATGTAATGGAGAGTGAGTTGTGTATTGCTCCACTTAATTTAAGAAGACTATACCTAGCTTATAAGTTTTGTATAAAAGCAATCTCTTGGACAGAGAATATAACAGTTGAGTTGTTAGATAATTTAAGTGCTCCTAATCACATCAGTTACTGGCGAACTAAAAATAAGTCGTCACTTTTATTAGTTTATAGTGAATGCAAGTCATATGCAATTCATTCATCCAACCCACTTGAAATGTTTACACTTGATACTTGGGTAACTTCTATACAAATGGATAAAGTCGTTGTGGATAATTTAGATTGCATTAAGGGTCCAAAAAAGAAGGAGGATTTGGCTACTCTAAAATATCATGTAATTGAAGAACTACAACAGAAATATGTTAATTGGCGTCGAATTTATACTGATGGTTCTAAGAGCAAGGATGGTCGAGGAGCTGCTATTTTTGATCCAGTCACACAGTCTTCCTTCTGTTTTAAAACAAACGCCTTTGTATCCATAATGACGCTGGAACTCATTGCCATTTCAGAAGCCTTAAATCTTTTCGCTAATACTGAGCAAGATATCGTGATAATCTCAGATAGTAAAAGTGCTCTCCAACACTTAGCTCGATGTGCTTCTGGGTATAGAGGTACATCGATAGCTTACAAAATTTTAAAATTCATTTATGAATTAAATTTAAGGCTGGTAAATGTGAAGTTGCAATGGGTTCCATCGCACGTAGGATTAGGGGGTAATGAGGAGGCTGACAGGTTAGCTAAATTGGCAATTACCCAAGGCACAGAAGTCACAATAAAACCTGATTATACAGAAATTCTTCCAAAATTTAAAAATATTTGTTTTGAAAAATGGGACCAGTACTTTCAAAGTGTTAGTAAAGTCAAGGGGATTTGGTACAGGGTCTTACAAAGTCAGCCTCCTCGCATTCCGTGGTTTATAGACTCTAAAATGAGTAGAACGCATATGGTAGCGGCTTTTAGGCTGCGTTCTGGACACTATCCCACCAAAAGATTTGGCCATCTGATGAAAAAAATTGACTCCCCAAATTGTGAAGTGTGTGGAGTTATCGATGATGTCCAGCATCTTTTGGTGGAATGTGTCAAGAACCAGGCATTAAGGGAGTCATTGACAGAATTTCGCAAAATCAGTAAATATAATATGGGTACTTTCCATGAAATCCTCGCAAGTCCAGAGAGTGATGCCGCTAAAATTATTTATGAAATGGCATTACGTCGATGACTCCACTTTTTGTAGGCATTATGTTAAATCTTGCATGCAAATAGTTCGTAGCGTTGTTTAAATTTAAGTTAGGTTATGATGGGGCTGACATGCCTTATAAGGATAAAAGTCCCTAAAAAATAAAGAGAAAAAAAAAAAAAAAAAAAAAAGGTACAGGGTGTTTCAGAAATACCTGGTCTTATTTAGAGGGATGGAAGGAATATCTCACAATACAATAGCAAAACCTAAAAATAAAAACACTTTTTTTAAAAACCTGACTACACACAACGACTAAAAATTTCCAAACAAGTGACTCTTAATGACTCTCAAGCAGTCTGATGCAGTTTAGTATTTATTGAAGTTCAATGACAGATTTGATGCCACCAACTGCGTCAGACTGATTGAATAGGTACCTAGTAATTTGTTTGGATCAAAACGAGCACACACTTCTGGAACAGCCTGTATTGTATAGACCAATCAAAGGTTACGGTCATGAGGCCCATAACAAACCACCTTGGAGTCATTACCTCGTGCATAAAACGACAATATTCGTCACTCTGTTGTAGACAACAACCATTTAGATCAGTTTATGAGTGTTTACGTTTGAGAGGAGATTCATGTTACGTTTTTATGGCTGTATGATTTTTTTATTAATGATAAAAGGGGGAATTAATTTTGGTGAGCGGTTATGGGGTATGAAAATATTAGATTTACTACACGGTCTTTATCAAGGAAGTTGCACATACATTGTCGAGTTATTATTTTAGTAAATAATAAGTGCATAAAGAATTTTCACAAGCATTACTCACTCATAGTACTTTCAGTAATGCAAGTAGATGCTGGCCTTTGTTATCCTTTCTACTGTAAGGTCAAAGGTAAAACTGTCAATGAAACTTGTAATAATTCTGAGGCCTTGGACACTGTCGAACATTTAAGGCGATATTATTTGTAGCTAGCTGTTGCTTCTTGAGTTAGTGAAGACTTAAATTAGCCTTTAAACGTTTAGAAACGTTTAAAGGCTAATTTAAGTCTTCACTCCATATATCTATCCCATATAATTACAAAAGCGTAAGAAATAACCAAAAAAAAATTGACATATACGTATTCGCAATTATTAAGATTAAGACAAGCCTCCAAATAGGTAGAAAATACCAGTAAAATTAAATGAAGCACGAGACCCACTCAATACACAAGGTGTCCGGTAGCCATAGCAACAGATCTTAAGAAACATACAAAAGCTGCTAACACACTTACTACCATTGACGCTGTAACATCGTTACCTTCCTGCCTGAAAGGGCTGCCAGACGCAAATTAACGATATCCATGATGTTCTCGTTTTGATTCGCTGTCGTGCTCACGGCTTTATGTTAATTTAATATTATATTTCGGAGGGTAGTCTCAATGGGGTGAACACGTTAGTAATGGCTGATTTTATAGAAAGTGAAAACGACTTCACGTGCTGTTTGGTTGATGTAAATGTGTGTTATGATAATAATTTTGTTTTGTTATGTAAGTATTTAGAAGTTCTATAAGCCGAAGCGGGTGACCTATCCCTTCATCCAGAAATTAATGAAAATATTAAAGAAATGTTCCTTCTTTGTATCGATGGTTCAGTAACGTCTTGTTCAAAAATTCGCCACTACTTAGTCAAGAGTGAAAAGGTTACTTCTAGGCAAGCGTGCTCCATCTTCTACCACATCGCCGCTTAGCATCAGGTGAGACAGTGGCCAAGCGCGAACCTATCAATAATAATAAAAAAAACTATGGCATCGTTGGGCATCGTTAGTGGAAAAGCATAATTATGTCACTTTGGCTACAAATATTTGATAAGTATAATCTCATCCAGTCTGAGACCCGGAACTAAGACGAGAGCCTGAAGATGTGATAACGCTGAATACGTTTAACAAACCGAATCATTTGGCCAATTTTACTCAATTTTAATAAACCATCTTTTGCATTCGTATCTGTCAAAGTGTTGCGATTTTTTTTTGACAGATTCCGACTGAGATAAGAATAATAGAGATGCAAACCTTGATTAAAAATTAGAACTCAAATCCTTTTTAAACTACTTTTTGGATGGGAAATCATCAAATGACTGCTTCCGCCTCGAGGTGGAGCGGGAGGGAGTGTTTTTTATAGAATAAAACCATCCATGCTCCTCCTAGTGCCTTTTGCGTTCCAGGGCCGCGGTGACTCTTTCGAACAAAATCCGCACTCTGGTAGAAATTACTTTACTACCTATATTCTATCTACCTATACGATACGCAGATATTATCAGAAGCGTTCACAACCAGCGCCGCAGCGGATTACACCCCTGTGCAAACTCTAATGTAATTTTAATAACAACCGAATGAAGTCCCTGAACTAAAAGGCATTCTACCTACCTACATATAGGTTATTCAGATCAATATCAGAAGCTTTCACAACCAGAGCTGCAGCGGACTGCACCCCTCAGCGTTCCCCTGCACCCTGCACACTGTCCCCTCCTGTCCTAGTGTCCCCTCCTGGACATGTGAGTAACGGCGAGGAAGGGTAGCCGGACCAAAGGACGGTACTTACTCATTATTATGATTTAATTTTTGCTTTTAAGTTCTGTGATTTGATTAATAATCAGGTTCCTGTTGTTTTGTGATGGATGTAATTTTGCAAAGACATAGGAAGGAATAATGAGTACATGCAAGTATCATAGATTTATAAAATGTACGCGAACTGTAAGGAGCCTAAACCTAAACAACTGAGGAATTGCTAGAGCCATACTAAAATTATTAAGAGCTGTCATTCACTATATTGTCGTTCGGTGTACACCTAGGCGGAGGCCTAAGTTTACACCGTGTGATGTCGAGAGAAGTGACCGGCTGTTAACATTTCGAAGTGAAAGCTTAGGCGAAGTGAGCTGTCAAATAATACAAACAAGATGGAATGACAGCTCACTTGTCGTTCACTCCACCTAAATGTACACGGTGAGATGTCGACAGAGTAGACCGTTTGTCTCTCTTCATGTCTGAATGGGTTTGGATGATACTGTTTGTTGCGGGACTATGTTCCTTTTTGATTATTTTAGACTTTTACGTCAGAAAAGCTGCTGGAGCTAGTTTCTAATACAGTGATTAATTTGATAGATAGCGTTGGCAAGTGCGTAGCATTCATTAGGCTTACAGTCATGAATAGTCATGATTGAGAGACTTTGATGCAGGCATAATCGTGTACGACGACGATGGTTTTGTAGATCAAGTAAGTTTTTAGCTCCCATTGCCGAGGTAATTTTCCATTCTCATACTGTTCAGTTTACAATGTTTTCGGTTTGCGCACACACGAGCATGAGAATTTATCTCAGCTATGTCAGTTAAACTTTAAAAAAATCCAGATAATTGTAATAAAACAACAAGACAATACACACGCTTTGTCAAAGGGATTGAAGAGTCAAACCATTTATCATAACCGCATCAGTCAGCTGAACTTTACAAAAGCGACGCACGCGCTCTCTCAGTAACATAACTATGACCGTTACTGATCAAATCCCGATTCAAACCGAGGGCCCACACGGCCACACGGCCCGCACCTCATCACACGGATCCAAGGGGACAGAACAAAGGCAAGGTGCACACGATCGGCCGCGTCAAATCTCCGCGACTATTGTGTCGCATCGAATGTCGCACGTCGCATTGTGTCCGTCACCCTCCCGCGCGTCAACGACATTAAATATTATTATTAAAAGATTTATCGCGTGGAAAATTGCACTTATTGTTAGTTACGATAGCAATATTTCATGTGATTATGAATTTATTTTTATGTTAATTATGTACGAGCGCATAGGTGGAGGGTTTGCTGAATTACTATTATCTAACTTTACGAGTAACGGTCTTCTTTTTATGTAGATAGTTTTTTGTTTTGTTTTTTATGTAGTGCAAAAAATTATAGTGTTGAGAACGGGGTATAAAGAAATTTACTGTATTTTTTCACTAAGCACTATGACGACTGTGTGTGCGGAAAAAGTCGTACGTTTAGTTTAATATTTTGAAGCGTTTAATGATTTATTACAAACAGTTGCTCTGGATATCATTTATGTGGCAAAGAGTAAAAAAAAGAAAATATAGCCGAGCTGAACGTTTCACAAAGTTATAACTTGTAATGTCTTTGAAGTAGTCATAATCGTAACACAAATAATAACAAAACTGCTTTTTAAAAACGTAATTTTGATCCCTATTAAAATGCAAATACTAACAACCAAAACAATTGTACCTAACGAAATCAAATTAACAATATTCAAATCCATCCATCAGCGAAAACAAGAGTTTTTAATCGGCCGCGATTCGACAGCGGCTTAGCTCCCCCGTGACGCTGACAGTGGCGGGTGACGGGAATTCGCACGCGCGAGCGGCTCGCTACAGTGTGGCCCCAGCTTTACAATCAATCTGAGTTAGACTAGGGTTGAAACGGCGTAAGTGGACTTCAGGTGGATAAACATTTAAGTTTAGTTTAAGTTTGGGATAAAAAAATGCTACTTACACTTACTAATCAGAATTGTTTTAAAATAAAGTTGGCTGCAGAATAGAAAGAGAAAGAAAGAATAAAATAATAGAAGTTAAGAAAGAATAGTAGTTTTCATTTATTCAACGTATTTGAAACTAGGCAACTTTCATCATAGGTGGCCTATTCCACAGGAACTACGGCTAATAGCTCTCAGCTATAGTCCAGCTTACGTCATAAGATCTGTACCATCAGATAATACATCTAACAAAAAAAACACGTTTAAATTACCTCTTTATAATAAAAAGTTTAAAAGTATGGATGAAATATTAAACAATAGATATAAATAATGAATTCATGATAAACCTAGTAGTGCCAGTAGTTAAAAGTTTTAGTAAAAGTCCATGTAAAATAAAATCGCGTTACCAATCAATCGCATTTAAGCCCTTTTCTCTCCCACACCCAATCTATAGAGATTTAAATAAGTATATAAATAGTGCGTGCTGGCGGAGGTAGCGTCCGCGACAAACAATAGGTGAGGGTGTAGGGGACGCGCCACGACTCCGCGACTAATCGCCTTTTCATCCGACAGTCGCACAATCGCAGCTCTGCGCACGGCTTTATTAATAATGCGCTGTTGCTTTTTCACATGGCTGGCGTTTAAAAGAGTCAGTCAGTTTTAAATATGTTTGCGTTATGGAACAAAAAGTTATTAAAAGTTTAGAAAGAATATTGCGAAAGTTTTTTAACGAAAACAATATTTAGGTTTTTTTTGTCTGCCATGTGTTTTTCCATAGGACTTAAAAGGACATGTTAAACGTAATGCAGGCTATGGGTTTAACCGTAGTTTTTTTATTCAATGCTTCATTCAGTAACCAAATCAAGTTACTAAAAGCTTTTCTGACAACCTAACCTGTTCACAACTGCATAAAATTTAATAATAAGAAATCTGAGAAAAATATAGAGGCACCAGGTTATTGTTGAAATATTTGACCACAAGACATGAAAAACTACACTAACCAAAATGTTTTAAGTAAACAAAGATCCATCACATTAGAAGCGTAGTTAGTGTACTTTCGATCACTATCAGAGTGCAATAACATTAGGTGGCATTAAGATGTTATCTGAAAGTAATTTAGAGTCTATTCGCGCACAATCGCTGCGCATCTGTCTGCGGCAGCGCGCATCGGGTAGGTACCTGTCATGTGTGCGATGAGCTGCTGACTCTATACTGTCTACATACGGTGAGGGACTTAACAAGAGAAAAGTTTTTTTTCTAATTTAATGAAGTACTCATTGAGGAGCTCGTGGCTAAATAATAATAACAGTCCCACGGATCGATCTTCAAGGTTAAGCAACGCATGCCGAGGTCAATCTGTGGATGGGTGACCATCTTAACATACCGAGAATTGTCCAAGTCTCGAAAAGTACGTTAAGCTGTTGGACCCGCAGTCATTTATAGATCTTTGCCAGTCGTTACAGATTGTCAGAAGCCAGAAAATCTGACACCTATCTCAGTTACTGGGTTGTGGAGGTCAAATTGACAGTCGTACTGACATTCACCACTGTTAGCTCTAGTATTCAATACTCTTTACTAACAAATTATGGTATTTCCGAATTTAAATGATTTTTATTTGGTATTCAACTGCATCTGCCCAGACTGGAAGCCGACCCCAACATAATTATCCAGCTCTGACACAAAAGCTGTGAACTTACCCTTTGGTTCCGCAATAGAGTGAGTGTTTTTTTTTTTTTTTTATTTATTTATTTTTTTTTTTTTTTTTTTTTTTTTTTTTTTTTTTTTTTTTTTTTTTTATTATTGATAGGCACGCGCTTGACCACTATCTCACCTTATGGTAAGCGACGATGTGGTCGAAGATGGAGCACGCTTGCCTAGAAGCAACCTATTCACTCTTGACTTAAAGACTCCCAGGTTGTAGCTATCAGGAAACACAGATTCCGGCAGGGAATTCCACTCCTTAGCGGTACGCACAATGAATGTATTCCCAAAACGCTTTGTGCGTGTGGGTGGGATGTCCACCATGTACCGGTGGCGCATCGCCGTACGTCTTGTGGTCCGATGATGGAACGGGCTAGGCGGAATCAAACTATGCAATTCCGTTGCACACTCTCCAAAATGCAACCGATAGAAAACCGACAGGCTAGCAACTCGGCGTCGATGCTCGAGACTTTGGAGCTTCGACTCGACGAGCCTATCATTGCCGATGATCCTCTTGGCTCGTTTCTCTATTGACTCAAGGGCATCAAGCTGGTATTTGGCAGATCCGTCCCAAAGATGCGAGCAGTACTCCATACACGATCGATTTTGTAGCGGCATTCATGCCGCCACAAAAATCAACGTAGCATAATCAACATCACAACAAATGAGACTCGCAGCGCCATCTATCTCGACAGCTGCGAACTAACTACAAAATCCTAAATCGCGATATCAAAGTTTACCGTGCGATTAGAACATATGTAAAGCCCGAATATCAACTCTCGGGCAGTTGCCCACCAGACACAAACAGCCGTCTGGTCGGAGGATCCTCCCTTTTCAATGGAGGTTTGCGGGACTTTACTCTCTGTTCCGCTACCTCCAAACTGGTGACCCTCGACATTGAACGTCAGCGCAGCCTTCGTGCAGCTACCTCATCATGACGTCATCATCATCATCACTTCTCCTCATCTTGTCCTCAAGCTCTCGAGCAGCGAGTCATACAGCCAGCCAGTACCCACGGCTTCTACGGGTACCCTGACCACCAGCATGCAGCGGACGCGCATTCCTGGTCAGCATCCTCAGCCTCTATCATCAACGTCATCAACGTCATCAGCGACCTTGGCAAGCACACTGCACTTTCGGCCAGTGACATGAAGAGCCTTGAAAAAACCTCTCCTGGTCGACGCCAGCAGTCACTTCAGCACGTCGCACAGCTCCGACCCACCTTGGCAAGCACACTGCACCTTCGGCCAGTCATATGAAGAGCCTTGAAGAACCTCTCCTGGTCGACGCCAGCAGTCACGCCAGCAGCAGCATCGGGGCACCGCAGACAGTTCCGACTCACCGTGAACTCTGCGACGCAGACAGTTCCGACTCACCGAGAACTCTGCGACTTCCGGTTCCGACTCACTGGAACCAACCTTCTACTGGCCTGGCAAGCATCTCAAGATGTATGGACGACTCATCCACTATCGACCTCCGGTCTCCGGAGGGGAGTGATGTAGCGGCATTCATGCCGCCACAAAAATCAACGTAGCAGAATCAACATCACAACAAATGAGACTCGCAGCGCCATCTATCTCGACAGCTGCGAACTAACTACAAAATCCTAAATCGCGATATCAAAGTTTACCGTGCGATTAGAACATATGCAAAGCCCGAATATCAACTCTCGGGCAGTTGCCCACCAGACACAAACAGCCGTCTGGTCGGAGGATCCTCCCTTTTCAATGGAGGTTTGCGGGACTTTACTCTCTGTTCTGCTACCTTTAAAAATAGTTCAGGAATATCCAGAAATCAGATTGTGGTTTGGTGTCGGATGTAAAAGAATACCACCATCCCATCACTTCCTGTGGGTGTCGTAAAAGGCGAGTAAGGGACTAACCAGAGGATGGGCAGCAGCATTCTCTATAGGTATATTGCTACAGCTACACTGCGATACCCAATCCGCCTGCCAAGCGTGGCGATTGTGGCAACCCCCTCCCCCTCGTTTGGGAGAGGCCTATGTCCAACAGTAGACGTCTTTCGGCTGATATGATCCAGAAATCTCCAGTGTTTTAAATTTTCCTGAAGCAGACTGAAACAATATTCTCATCATTGACCCAATCCAAAACACACTATAGTCAAACACTATCAATTTCACCGGCCTACCCGACACTGCCTACCGACCGTCCGTCGCACGGCGCGCAATCAGGCCGTGGGGATCTTTTCATTAAGGTTATCTGACGGAGGATCTTAAAAACGCCACGTGGACAGCCTCCCGATCCGATGTGTGCTTCAATGAGATTATGTATTATGTGGGAGATATTCGGTGGAGTACTTACTTTGATGCTAGTTAACCATAAGGGATTGGAGTAGTATCTGTAAGTACAGCATCATTCTGTTGAATTGTAGTTTATGAAAAAATTACGCGTTAATAGTACTTTATTTATGAAACTTTTGGTGTATTAATAGTGACTGTTGAACTACAGTTAAGAATCTTTAATTTCGCTTTAGTGAACATGCCTAATACATTGGCTGTATCCATCAGAGGAAAAAAAAACCCCCGCTGGATGGATATGAGCCTCGTTCAAGAATACATCCATCATCAGTAGATAAAGTACCAAAATGTGAAAAAAACAACTTTTCTGTAGACACAACCAAAAATAGGGATGTCATAATATATTTTATAGGATCCATTGAGGTACCTATCCCTAAAGTTGGTCAATTAACTAACCAAAATCGATTTAAAAACTCAAACTCCAAAAGACTACGATGCTCCTCAACAATGCACGTTAATTGCACCTCTCGCACGGGCACGCGGTGGGGTGAGCGCGCGACTTATCGGTAATTAATAATCGCACTCGCGGCAGAAACGTTTTTAATTTGCACTACACGTGCGCGACGAATGGCGGCGCGTGCGCGTATGGAGGGGATGCCGTGTGGGAATGAAAATATGGTCCGTTTTGTGATACCGTCAGCTTTATATGCAAAGCATAATTAGGAAACCGATTATGTAAGTCGTCTAGACGCTACTGTCAGGGTTTTATAAATGTTAGAGGTCTTTTAATGTTTTATTTTTTGGTAAAAGCAAAAAAGTTATACGAAAAAAATACTATGCCAAAACCGAAAAACGTCCGTAAATCCCTAACGTTTACACAAAAGTGGCACATTCAAACACGGACAGCACGACGAGTCGTCGAACACTTTTATCAATGTTCGCTTTTCAATAAACCTCTAACAAACTGGCCAGTTGACTCGCAGCTTTTTTACGCCAATAGAGTCGCTTCCGCCGCCGAACGGAAGTGGCCCGGTTCGGCGCGACCGACAACAGGAGCGCTTACCTTAGTTTTTTATTTGTGCCTTCCTGATTTATGGTTGTTTTGAATTTGTTTGGGCCACTGTGTCCGCGCCAAAATGCTTTCGACACTTTCAGGAAATCTGGACATGCTTTTTTTCCAATCCAACTCGCGAACAAGTTGAAAATTCTAACTTGCAGATACAAAAATGTAGCAACTTGTGTGCGTGGGCTTTCTATTACAAATAGATCCGCTTGACCATCAATAAGTAAAACTTTTGAACGTCACGTCCGTTACATAATGGATAACATTAGTTACGTAACATTGTCGCTAGCTCTTTTTTTAAGGAAAAGTGTTATCCATGGTTACCATGGGAGAGTGGGTTTTAAAAGTTGATCATACAAAACAAAATTAACACATTTCGATGCCTCGAGTCACGTAGCAGAAGGATAAATACAAGTAAAGCTTCATCCAACAAAGAGAAACCATTCACCGCAACCTACGTCTGTTACTACAGCACCTACAATACCTCACAATAGTCTGTATAAAGAAAACTTTGAGCCAACACAAAACCTTTCTCGCAAAAAATAAACTGAAAGAGAGCAAAACACTTTCAAAAAAAGTCCAGTGAAATATTTTTCATTAGGGCCGAGGCAAACAATGACAATTGAATCTCGTGCACTATACCTTGCGCGGATTACTGCGACTTATTGCGACTCGACAACCGTCCCGCGCTCAAAAGAATAATATGTCTTTATAACGGATCCCGTGGCTTTCCCTGCCTTACTTCTTACACATTTTTCAGTGAAATGTGAGAGCTCCTTTAGTTTTTCCACGGTCTTCCCATTCGAATTTCAACTCAAAGCCCAATAGTTTACGTCTTCTTTTTCTCTGGACTGCCGCCTGGGAGAATAGATTGCATTGTCTTGTGACGTAAATCATTCTGGAATAAGACGCGTCAAGATGAGCACACGAAATTGTACTTTGAAATTGAAGTGTAAAGGTCAATTTACAGTGATGTTACGTAGCGTATGTGATATTTTTGAGTGCGGTGAGCAGTCTCACGTGGTAAAAGGTCACTCTTCCCGTGACGGACGAATTAAATTTATAAAATAAAAGAAAGCGCCAGGAGTTGGATTATCTCGCTACATTTTATGAGCAAATATACATACGAATTGTATTTAATAAATGTCGCAGAAGTAGTAACTGTCTGATTTATTAATCTTTTTGTAACTTTTGGTGCCAGATTTATGTTATCGCAGAAGTTGAATGAATGGATGTCAATTTGTCTTTCAACATTTTTATTACTATGCACGATCACCAAAATGGTTTTCTTCACTTACGAGTAATTACTACCAATAATTCCGTCGACGAAAGACCTTCAAACATGATTTCTTTTCTTGGAGTTTTCTATATTCAGGCGTTATTATCTAGCATGGAATACAAACGAAGCTATGTAGCAAAACAGCACCTACCCAAAAAAGTAATTTCATCCCAAAATATATTCGAGATCGTAATGAAAACGACGACAATATAAGAGAATCAGAACTTATCCCCAGCCTGGGGGATAAAGACGTAATTTTATTAGACAATACACCTTAACTCTATAAACATAATCTTTCATTTGCACAATTCTTTACGACTTTAGGCCTACTTATTGTTCTATCTTTCTCACACTTGAGTATCTGGTGTATTTTGGTCTCTTTCTGAATGAAGGTGCGTTCCGTGTAGTGTTTATTTTGATCGTGGTTGACCCTCGCGTAATGATGATTGGTTCGCGCCACTAAATTGGAGGTGGCGTGGACACACGAATTCACTTAGTGGTCACAGTGCTGTGCGACTGTTTGGCGGTAATGTTGCACATTAATAAGCGTCACGTGCATTCGTGCATGACATTTTGTATCTAGACGATATTTTCCCTTTGCCTTTTTTTTGTCTTGTGTTAAAATCATTATGTGCAAAAGACCTGATTTGCCGGGATTTCTCAAGTTGCTCGTTTTCTTTTACTACATGTTTTTACAATATGTTTTCTTTATCTATCTTTTCTGATACACATATGATGTACATAGTATAGAGTAATCTATTCTATTCTTTAACATTCAGATTTATTTTAAAGTCTGCTATAATTGACGTCATTCTTACCCTATCTTTTCAAATTCAACCACAATAATGACTGGTATTTCTTCATTAAACTCCGCTGCCATTCACTAGCACCCCTATCCCCCACATATGTTTTTATAGGCACAAACAGAAGACCTGATGAATATTTATTATTATGCCCATACACATTTCCTAATAGCCCGTGTACATATACTGCGTTATTTATAAGCATTATGTATAGATTCGTATCGAGTTCGCGTCATTACCTTTTCTTAGATGTGTTCGTGAAAGAATATTTTTACATTCAATTGGTTCAGGATAGGAAAGGCTTTGTATCGTGATTTTTATGTTTTTGTTTTTTAGTTCCAGAGGATTATTTTTGGGTGGAGATGTTTGGTATGTTATGTGTTGGTTTCGACGAGCTTGTGGCTAAATTATAATAGCCGCACGGGCCGATCTTAAAGGGAAGGCAACGCTTGCCGAGGTTGGTCTGTGGATGGGTGACCATTTTAACATACCAAGACTCCTCCGTGCCTCGGAAAGCACGTTAAGCCGTTGGTCCCGGCTGTCATTTGTAGATCTTTGGGAGACGTTACCTACGGATTGTCAGAAGCCCGTAAATCTGACACCAGTCTTGCCAAGAAGTACCGTGTTACCAAGTTAATGGGTTGTGGAGGTCTGGTAGACGGCCGCTTCACGTAAAATTATGGTACCTATTCAGCTGAATCCGGTTTGACTGGAAGCCGACCCCAATATAGTTGGGAAAAGGCTAAACAGGTGTGTGTTGGTTTCGATGTAAATTTCGTGTACAGTTTTGATAGTATCGGCCTTTGAAACTGCGGCAGGATGTTGCAAAAAGTCGTTTCATGAAGGGATTTAATCTTAGCATAATGAATGATATAATTTTCTGGCACTAAACTATTGTCATGTCTATCTGGCCCTTTACTAGTGTATATGTTACGGCTAATAGGCGAAGTGCGGCTACACCTAGTTTTAGCTTCCGGCTGCATAAAGTTGTAGCCGGGAGGCGAAGTCGGTTTAAAAAAAGTTAACAACGTAGAGGACGGCTTGGTCTTTCAGACCCCGCCATCCTCTTCTAATCTACCCTGTTCTTGTCGAGGTCGAGCGGGAAAGAATATGATGTATTATTTTACAAGTTCTTACCAAAGATAAGTAGGATACATTTAAGTTTATCTGCATATGGCCTGCTGCACCTAGTTGTAGCCGGCTAAAAGTAGGTGCAGCCACACATCGGCTATTAGCCGTATATATAGGGCGAGAGCCGTCATGTGATACGATACACTTTTCTTATACGAATGGCTTTCGAAATCACTGATCGGCATCAAACGTCAGCGACACTGAGAACGTCCCGCGACCCATCTCTCTCACAATATTTAAACAATTAATTCTTCGATTTATTGTCAGTGGAGCGGTAGTGTGGCGAATGCGGCTCAGTGCTCACACGCGGCCTCCCTGTTCTCTCACATGACTATGAATGCCCCTCACGTGACTATGTTTGAATGCCGTGGCTAATTGTGACTATCAACCGCCACGTGGCTTCGAGGGTTGAAAGAATCACCTCTCTAGCCGACAACCAATTGTTTTGGGTAAGAGGTTTTCAATTGTGGACGAATATGGGTCGGTGAAGCGGAATTCCGGATGTAATATAGAAACGAAAATTGGGGCTTTCTAGTGGTATTGTAGTTCTGTGTGCTACTGAAAATGCATATAATGAGTACATCTTTGAAATTAATTTAGTTTATTTGACTAGGTAATTTATAAAACTACTTCACGGTGCTTTTTAGTAATCCTACTAAAAAGCACTGTGAAGTAGTTTTAGTAGTAGTTCTAGAAGAAAATCTATATTTAGGTAAATGTCATGCGACATTTACCTAAATATAGATTTTCTTCCACTTTAAGTTAGATTTGAAGCTAAACGCAATATACCTAGCAGAAAAGGCTTGCATGACGGATAAAGTTATCCATCATCTTTAAGTTATGCTATAACCGAGAGACTATCAAACATCCACTATATTCAAGGTGTTATGACACTGTCTTCAAGCAGTGTCAAGTATAATAACAGTGCAAGTCAAAGTCAAAGCATTTATTTCAAATAAACCAATCTTTTGAACTAATGTCAGAGTCAGTCCATCAAAAATATGAAGCTATTTGCACGTTCCAAAGCTTAGATCTCTATGGAGAAGAACGTGCAAGAAACTCCATGGACACTCTTCTAAAGCATTTTATGATTTACAAAAATCCTGGTTACATTATCCTTGTTGCTTATACATGTGAGAACAATTTAAAGAAACAGAAAAATGAATTCTAAGTTAAAATAAGTACTTATTAAATATTGAAATAAGCCAGTGACAGCTAAGAGATGACCAGTCTGGTCGAATAAATCCATTATTTCGCACTCTAGTAAAAGTTTCGTCAAAATATTCAGTAACAGATATTATTTCTATATTTCAGCTCAGGTCATGACGATATCTCTTTCCACCCATATCAAAACAAACAAACATAACCTCTATATTCGCTACGAAAATATTTACCTGTCCATAAATACGTCCGGACACGTCGATGCAATATCCACACATTAAAAAAAATCCCCAGAGTCGGCCACCTATTCAGTTTTTGAAATAGCACTCTCCATGCAAAGGATGTTCAACCTTATTTTGAAACACACACGCTTAAAGTTCCTTTGCGATATTTTTCCATATGACGGAAATGAAAATTCAATGGAAAATGGACTTAATGCAGGATGGATAAAGTGGGATTTTGTGTCGATAGAAAATGTGGTAGCAAGAGTATGTCCAGCAAAATGAACTGCGGAAGATGTATGAGGCTGCGGATTAAAAATATTTGTACGCGCCATTATACATGGTGTAATGAAAACCCTAAACGTGCCTCTTTATTAAGTGCTAGCTTTTACCCGTGGTTCCGTCCGTTTTATTCATATTTCAGTCGATTTACATGGGGATATGGTTGTTTTTGCTCTTACTGTGAGTTATTATGATAATCAGAAAAGCGATTGAAAAAATTGTGTGCAAAAAGGGAGCAGTGTGAATTTTATTTTGGGGTTGGCTAAATTAGATACTTGAACATCTTTTGACATTGAAGATAGGTAGCAGTAACATGGCCGCTGACTGGTTTTAAATGTGAAACATAAGTTACTTACATGGTCATAAAACTAAAAAAAATATTGTAATATTAGAACGATTAGAGCTTTTGCAACACGCTCTCAAAACTAACTTAAATTCTCAACAAACAGACATCACAAAACATGACATTATACAGGGGGTGGTCAGTTAATTGAAGGCGGGGTTTCAATAAAGATCTTTTGAAGCCTGATGAAGGTCTGACGTCACGATCAAAAGATTTTAAATTTTGTAATTAGAACGTTGCTTCATGTGTTGTTTTATGACCGTTATTTGTGACGTAATCCGTGATGTATGGAATATATTGAAAGAGGATGGTTTATCCCTGGGTGATATTAGATGTTTTCATCTACTTAATTTGTGGATCACAGTTTTAGGATTGGTGAAATGGTGATACATGTCCATCACGAGGCAAAGATTAGCAATAAAGTGATTTAAAGCGTAACTAGTAGCGTTGTAATGACTCAGGAAGAAACAAGGTGAGACAGAAATAACGCAAAATCTGAAAAGGGGTCATTGTACCACTTATCATTAAGTAACACTTTTGCTACGGGAAAATCCTGAAATCATGAAAAAAAAAATCAGTGGGTAACAAAAATTTGTGGGGCTGTTTTTTTTCGCTTCTTCTTGGACCCATATTATTATACAGGTTTTGCATTATTACTACCACACCCTATTTAAAACATAGACCTAAGTTATATCTCTTTTTGCATCTTCCTGAGAATATGACTACTGTAAACAACAAAATAATGCTGGATAAATCTTACAGCATCAATGGTACCTACCAGAACTAAAACCGCACAGTTCTCTGATTATAACTGCAGCAACACAAATAGGTGGTATTATATTGCACAATCTTCGCACACAGGTTGCCGTTCACAAAGCTTCTGTGTCGTGCGCGAGCATTCATTAGCGCCGAGTAATGAGCCACACTCGCCCGCCACAGATCACCGACTTAGATGAAACAGCCGGTCTATTCACCCAACATCTCACCGTGTACACTTAGGTGCTGTGAGCGTGAAGTGAACTGTCATTCCATCTTGTTTGTATGGTTTGACAGTTATGTTCACTTTACCTAAGTTTACACTGTGAGATTTTACAGCACAGCACGCTACAGAAACCCTTTGGAAAGATTTAAAGGAAGTACCTACTCCTATTTTTTTTTCTAATAAATTTAGTCTAACCTATCTCTTGAGAAGGCTTAGGCTTAATCTTTTAAGTCTTGATCCAGCCCATCCATCCATTCGGTTGTTAGACAAATGTTAATGTTGCGAGCTCTGTCCGACACTAAAGTATTAGTTTTCACCTCTCAAAAAATTGCTTACCTATGTATCTTATGTATCTACAAGTTTGTCTTTACCTTCAGTTAGGATTGTACTTTCTTCAGCGTTTTATTTTTTTTACCTTTGTATAGTATTTGTCTATATAAGAAATTTAGTCATTTATAACTGATAGGGTCACGGTTGATCATAATCTCACTTGTTGGAAAGCAGTGACGTGGTCGACGATGGAGCGCGCTTGCGTAAAAGTAACCTATTCACTCTTGACTTAAAGACCCCCAGGTTGTAGGTATCGGGAAACACAGACTGCTACAGGGAATTCTTCGATTTGAGCTGTACGCACAGCGAAAGTATACAGTATATATTTTGGGATGCATGAAGGAGCCTCCTCGTGTAGCGCAATTTGTTTCATCAGGCACTCAACTGAAACTCTCGCTTGGCGCATCCTGGACAGTCTCACCTAATCCTTACGAGACTGGCCAATCCTTCCCTTGCCCACTAGAGTCCGACGTCAAGCAGCCTGCTGTGTTTCGTCGATGCGTGGGGGGAGTACCTACCAGTGCCATAAGGCATTTTCTGTGCACGCTCGCTCCATCATAGACCTCATCCATCTCTTTCCATCAGGAATTATCGAGGTTAAGAGTTCATTACTCAATAAAAAAAATTAAATATACCCAAAGCGTTTGTGCTTATGGTGGACATCCCATCTATAAGCTCGCCGTACGCCTTGAATTTCACATTTTTTTGTTTAGATAAAATTATGCACTTTCTGTAAATAAACTAATCTTTGCCCCAGCCCGTACTTCGGCACCTTTTAAGGCTTTTAAACGCAGTGCGAGCTAATCACGCGGCAGTGTGGCGCGGGTGTGGAGCCGAGATTATCTCACTCGCTCGCATTATGCACTTCTGTAACGTTTTCATACTTATATTATACTCTGCGGCCGTTCTGAATATTATTAAGTTTGTTCTTGTTATTTAATTCTGTTATATCTTCTATAAGATTAATAGGTTGTAATGTTCTCTTGCTCCTAAGCTAGGTAATACTTTTGTTTATTTTTCAGAACGCATTTTTCAGTTTAGATTATTTATACGTTAAATTATAGGTACTTTTTGTACACCGAAATAGTTATCAGCAGTCAGCGCAACTGTTTTGTATTAACTGTTACAAAATAGTTGGTTCTAACCTTTGGTCTTGCTTACTAACAACCTAGCATTATCAATAATATGACTATCTAATATTTAAATAAAGCTTGTGACATAATTTTGAATTCCAGTTAAAAATAATCTGCACAATATTGAAATAAACAACTCAGATTAATATTTCAAATCAGAATGAAAGCCAATACGTTTGTGATTCAGATTCCAAGATTTCTAGTTGATACAAAATTTAAATCAATCAAAGTCTAAAGAAAATAACATAAAGTGTATCAAATACCACTTCCCAGCAATTAGTAATAGTCAATGGTAGGAATGTGATACTACTGACTCATACGAGAACAGAATATGACTATGAGAGATGTGAATAAAAAAACATTTGATAAAGGAACAGTCAATAATGCGACGTTTTATGTAACATATTATGTGTATCACATTAGTAATTTGAAGGTGTCACTTTATTTATTCCTTGTACTTATGCAGTTACACATGCATCAATATAAGGAGGTTTTTAGATAAAAACAGAAATTATTTTTAGGAATACATACACTGTGAGTTCAGCTTAAGAGTGGAATAAGGTAGATAAATAAAAAATGTAGGTAACTAGTGCGTCAGATAGATTTCCAAAAAGTAATGGAGACGTATTTTTTCTTTTTTCATGCAAACAAAAACATGCAGACGATACAGTGCGTTGAAATCTCGTGTGACGTCACATTTCAGTACACGTTTTACCGCAAAGTGACGTCACAAGCCCCACTCCTGATCTTTGATGCGTTTTATCTTCGTAATTATTGATTTGATAAAACAAAAAATACGTATCTAATATTTTTCGATATTAGAAAAATGAATCGGTGTTACTAAAAACAGAAATATATTTTTGTTACATACGAATCATCCGTATTCCCTGCCGGACTGTTTCCTGATAGCTATACCAGGGGTCTTTAAGTTAGAGTAAATAGGTTACTTCCAGGTAAGCATCATCGACCACAACTTTGCAAGTGAGATTGCGGTCAAACTATCCTATGAATTACAATGAAAAACTGACTGTTTTTCGAATGAAAGTCAACAGTCAGCTCCTCACACACTTTTTCGGCTGTTCTCAACTGATTGAAAGACTAACTGGAATAGTTGATGAGGATATTTCATAACTAAGACTTCCTCTTTCAGCCATCATTATTGCAATTACATTTTACGACATTAGTAAAACGTCAGTTTCCAGACCATCCTATATCATTCCCTAGAATCTTCACCCACAGAAATAGATTAGCATATTTTCTATTAAAACCTGATATATTTAACCTATATATGTTTTGATGAATTTTAACGACTTCTCTAATAAAAAGCGCTCATAACTCACTGTAACTCGTTTAATTTGACAAAAATGTACGTTTGTGTATGGGTGTGACATCCTGTGTGTTGTGAGCAAATTAGCGATGATGGTCGATCGTAAATATTATTAGGTGTGTTAGTTATGTGTTTGCCGCGGCGTCACTCATGGCCGAGGTGAGGTATGGTTCGTCTTTGATGCTAATTGAGTAGTATATAACAATCATTATCGTTAGTTATATGAACAGGTGTTTGACGTAGGTAGGTTAATTGTGACAGAACTTAATAAACCTAGAGATACAGCGCTGGAATTGTACTTAGATAATTCGTCAGAGCACAGGTGCTGATAACGTTCTGGATTAAAACTTAACAGTATTTACGCAGTAGCTTTCAATGGGTATTTTTGTTCCAGTGCGCAAACTTTGTGAACCACTTCACTTTCCCCAAGAAACCCATAGTCATTTCCTAAAAAAATTCGAGTCTCCCATACAAATTAAGTGAAAAGTAGATAGTGATTCTTAAAGTTTGCGCACTGGGATAAAAATTACCTAGTATAATTAAGGATCTCGAACTACACGGTATAGCCAAATTAACGTATCTCCCAAGGTCTAACAATATTTAAAACAGGACGTAACCTTTTGTAAAGCCTCCAAAAGTCTTCAAATATCTCCGCATACTTCTCTTAACAAAATGTACAAATTTTAGCCCCGTTCCAAATAGCTGTGCCCTAAAATTTCCATTAGACGAAAACACTTTACGACGTTAAAAGATTCTGACAGTTCCTATAACACTTTCACGAACGTAGAACTAGTAAATTCTGTTCCACCTACATTCAAGTGAAAATCTTCACAATTAGCAGACTTCTGATCAAAGCAGCGGATATGATATTTTACGTGTGTCGCGACAGACAGACGGACTCGCCTTGTTTTATATATGTCACACATATAGTGTGTATACTGTATATGTGGAGGAGATCCGACGGAAACATGTTATGATTGCAAACATGTCTAACCTTGCGGAATTTCGATTTGTGAGCTTTTTGTAATCTAGAAATATCGGTGAGCTAACTAGGGTAACTTAAAATATGTATCTATCCCATTTATAGGTAAGTTTAATGATGATACTTAAAAATTAATGGGAATAGGTAAATGTATCTAGCTCATTGACTATACGTAGGTATGAAGGCGATGATTTTAATTTTTAAAACAGCTGGTTTGGCATTGTTGCTGGTAACATCTTTTTGTTTGGAGTGCCAATTGTACTCATTTATAAGGAACGTTCGTCTTCACATCTCAGTCGCAAATGTCACGAAATTGAGGCTTTTTTAACACATTCCGACTGAGATATGAATGCGAACGTTGCTTAAAAATTTGTACAATTGGCCTTCTGAGGCTCAAGAAAAATAACATTCTGTCAGAGATAGCGTGGCGAAGGAAATAGATAGTCAAAACATCAAAAATGAATAAAATTAACAAAGGCTGTGATAACAATGTCAAGTGAGTATGATTATGATTAAGATTATGATTGTGATCAATGTCTTATATTTTGCTTTTTCAACAATTTGACAACAATTCGATTGAATTCGTTAATAGAACGGTACTTTGTCTAGCTAGAGCCTCTGGGCAGCACAATACGTATAAATTCTGCCAATCTGGCCACCGCAACCTAAGAAGCCCTGGCTGGAGGCCATTATTCATATTAAGGCCGCCACAGGCAAGTTCAGTTAAGCAGCTGACAGCCTCCTAGCTTGACATGCCAGAGGCCACACATAAAAAAAAACACTGCTACCTCACGACATCCCCCTGAACCCAATCAGTTCACAAATAACATGGCCCAGGCTGTTAGCACGATCATGGGCGGCGGGGCAGACAGTTACTTCGCCCCCAGCGAGTTATTACTCTGGACATTACGGCCAGGCAAAAACGGTCGACATATTGAGAGCTCGGAATGTAATAAAGAGGGTAATGTTGGGAGGGCAGGTTTTTATAACCACCTTCGAGACTTGGGTTATGAAGGTTTGTATTTGTGGTTTTGAAACCTGGGCGGGAAGTCTCGACATAGTTACCGATCGCCTACCGACTGACTACGGTCGATAACTCCTAAAGCCACCCGTACACTAGCTGTCAATCTTGAACGCGATCCATAGATCAGGTCATTGATTTTGATCGTGGATCGCGTGCAAAATTGACTGTGTCACTGTGTCGGGTTTGGTGCTTATTTCAGGCTTATAAATATCGTACCTACTCATCAATAATAAACATCGCACAACAAACTTAGAACAGGAGAAGGCGAGACAGTCGTCAAATGAGAAACAATCAATATCAAAACTCTGGCAAAATGTCGTTTCCTGACAGCTACTCGTACAACCTCGCACGTTACGCGTGTTCCATTCTCACGCATATCTTTGCTTTCCATCGGTAAGATTGTGGTCAAACAAGAGTCTAATAATCCCTACTTCCCTACTAATATTACAAATTCGAAAGTAACTCTGTCTGTCTGTCTGTAACGCTATCACGCTAAAACGGCTGAACGGACCGTCATGAAATTAGGCAGACATGTAGCCTGAGATATGGAGAAGGACATAAGCTACTTTATACGCGATAACCGACATTCACGCGGATGGAGCCGCGTGCAAAAGCTATTAAATTATAAAAGGAAAAACTAGAGAAAGAACAATGGCATCGCTTGTGCGCACTTGCTTAAAAGTAAACAATCTGTAGAAATTCGGGGTCGATCATTTTACTGTCAAGAACGATACATGAAGCATCTATAGCTTAAGTACCTTCATTAAAAGGTCTACCTACCTCAACATTTCACGGAGCATTAAGAAAACAAGTGCTCCTCATCTCAGTAACCCATCGATCTTGGCGTCTCAACCCACAGCCAATCTGTCAGCATCGCCAACAGTGACGATTACACTAATTGTGCCGTATAATAAACCCATTGTATTGTAGTGTATAATAAAGCTATAATCGCTGGATTTTTCCGAGTCGAGTGCTCAGTGAGCGCTAATGTGACCTGTATTAACATTTGGGTGCGGTGCCAGTGCTAACAAGTTCCCAACTAAAAAAAGCTCCTTCATGCATCCCAAAGAAGGGTTACTCAGCTGAAATCTTCTAGCTCATGTTTCAGCTTCATTCTACCAGCTTATAGGTAGTTTTAATATTTTACTATTAATATATACTATTATTTTACTATAATTAATTATTTTCTGTTAATTATAGTCTATTAACCATCGAGAGATGTTGAAGTTCATTCAGTGTTTAAAAAAAAAAACAAATGTATTTTTTTCAAACTAGGCCTCAGCCTAATTTGAATTTCAAACCGGCTTTTTTTGTACGTCAAAGTTTTATATAACAACAGTTCCCCAAAACGCCAGCCAGTCACCACTTACTAGTGATTTAGTTGTTTCATGTAGTCGTTAATAAACTAAATCACAATCAGAAAGCTACGAACTCAATATCCGAAATCTGACAAATCGCTGATATTACAACCCAACACTATTTTGTGCAGAACTAAAGCAAATTGGTCAATTATTTCCTTAAGTTTTTGTGGTCATATCATAACATCATAGCTTATCACTCAGTTCTATATGTCGGATTCAGATTGTTTTAGTAATGGGAATTATCTGAGATAGGTACCTACATGGCAATTATGGAGTGATTCTTTCAGCAGCATTGATTCAGAAAGACGTCCACTGCTGGACAAAGGCCTCGGGACCAAGTGTCGCCTCAGCAACCAGTTCTGTGCGTCTCGCATCCATAGGCTACCAGCGACCCATCGGTCATCGGTCCATCTTGTAGGAGACCTTCCAATGCTGCGTGTTCCGGTACGCGGCTTCAGAACTTTTCCATCGACCATCTGTTCTGCGAGCAATGCGGCCTGCCCACTGCCGAAGGTAGCCGATGGATGCGAGACGCACAGGAGCGGTTGTTGTGGCGACACTTGGGGGAGGCCTATGTCTAGCAGTGGACGTCTTTCGGCTGATATGATGATGATGATGATGAGAACCCACATTATTTCTTTTGTTACTGTAATTGGTTTTCAACCGTTGTAATAAAATAAAATAAATAAATAAACAATTTAGTGACTTCTAAACTACTCAACCGTATGCGTAACCTACGATTTTTGGGCTGTGGAGACGTCAATTGGTAGGTAATCATAATGTTGATATTAGCGTCCGGAAGGTAACCTCAACAAAATATTTTCAAAATGACGTCCCCTTAATCAAACAAACAATAATATAGGTACCCACATATAAACATAAAATCCCATTAATCTCAGGTACAACATACAGCATATTTCTAGGTCAGGGAGTGCACTCGGCGAGGCAAACATTTTAGCAGAACAAACAGGGGGGAGCCGCAAACAGAGGTACTACTGGACCGCGCGTTTTTAAACTGGACGTAATTTACTTAGAGTATTTGTTGAAAGCTGTGTTTGATGGTGGCGGTAGAAATAGCGAATGAGGAATTTCTTTGTGGTTTTGAATCATCACCTTACCTACTTCTCCTGCTGTCACGAGTGTCAGACTCCTACTGACTAAAACCCACCCGTGTTCCTTTAAATGCCCTTTGCGTACAAGGGGGTCTACTCTCTAAGCCCGAAGTCCGAAGTTTCGGCCTTAGTGTCGGGGGTTTTCTACTCCGTATCACCTACGGACTTACGATTAGTCCCAAACCCGAACTAAGAACAACTGTCAAATCTTGTTGTAATTCATTCTCTGACCCCTAGGACCGCCGTAACTCTTTCGAGATGAACGAACCAACAATTCCGCAATCATGAAAATGCAAAGTCTAAGTCAGGTTTGTTTATTCCCCCAGTTTTTGAGTCATGGATATTCGAATGAAAATAAATGCTATGCCTTGTCAGATTGTTTCTGGATTAAACATACTCAGTTACAGAAGCTACACACATGTGGATTTTCCAAAGTAATGTTTTAGAACGATCTTTGAAGTATAGTTAATAGAACTCATAGTGAAATGACAACTAGATGCTTGTTTACAACACACGATACTAGCACAAAGCTCATTTATTGGTAGGACAACCTATTTCAAAACATGTCGATATTTATTGTTTTTTATCAGCCTATATTCTCCTACTGACTGCTGGGGATAGGTCTCTCGGTGTGTAGCCTTCTCCAACCGACAAAATTAAATTAGCTTGAAAATCTGGGATTAAATAGTTGGTCATAATGATACCCATAATATTAAAATAAGGTCCAAAATGAGCTCTATACATGCAACAAAATTAAAAATCTCGCCATCCACACGATGCTGGACACCTATTCATTTTATTCTAGTTAGTTTGTCGCGAGTGTAGTGCAGATAAAATCACATTATATTTTCCGTATGTGCGTGTTCCAAATTGGACAGTATTCACTGTATAAAATGAGTTAGAGAGTTGGAGCCGCTGACGTGACTGGGCTGATGGTATGCTGACAAGAGACAGCGGTAAGGAATAACTACGCTACGTGACAAGACGCAACATACTAAGCTGTAACATTCCCATTACTGGGAGTTAAAACCCCTCCCAGTGCGGATGCAGACGTCACAATATTCCCTTGGTTTCTGGTTGTATAACGGTTTCTCTACAATGTTTTCTTTATAGAGCGAATAGTGACTTATTGGCAAGGAAAAACTGCTTCAAAGCTCTGAAATCTATCTATCTTCCTAGCCTTTTCGCAACCATATTGGGTTTGGCTTCCAAGCTAACCAGTTGCACTGGTGTATTCAAATACTCGTAGTTCTGAAATTATAAAACTTCAGACCTACAGTTATACCTGTAATTTTTAACTAAATCACTGGAATTTTATCTAGAATTAAAAGAGAAGAAAATGATGGCAAACCATTTCATGATGAACAGATATTTACCTGCCTAGAACTGAAGGTTCTTACAAAAAACATCATTTCCGCTTTCCGCTCCGCTCTTCAAAGTGTCCGCTACCCGCAGTGGTTTTACGAGCCGCTAGTGATAGTACGGACGATGCACATGAGTTATCGTTACTGCTTAGGTGACTTCGTATGGCCTCTGTCAACATTAAGTTCTCCCAGCATTTCTTTTACTTTGGCTGCCAAACGAACATTTTATTGCTCTGAGCTTGTATTTTATGAGGTACGGCTTGATAAGTTAGCAAGGAAAATTGTTGGGAAGATGCACATGAGGCAATTTAAAATGATACATGGTAGTTGGTATTACGGAGTGGTTTTAATACCAACAAGGAAACGTGAAATTGCAAAGTGACCTTCAATTAGTCAGAAGTTACCAGCTGAAAGATAGGTTCAAATTGTTGGGAAGCGCTACCGAAATGTCATATGATCAATTGGGCTCTAGACAAGTGACATTCCGTCAGCGGTAGCGTGGCGTAGGCTATAGTCAATACGTCAAAAATGTATGGGATTGACAGATGCTATAGAAATGTCACGTGATCAAATTCCTACATTTTGTCATTTCGACAGTCGCATTCGCTAATTGAATGGCGCATTGTCAAGGGCCTCTTTACAATTTAACTGTTCCACAGTCGGCGAAGTCATCACATCTAGACAACGTGAAACCTAATTGATAGCATTTTACTTTGTCCAGAGCTTCTATTTCGTACCTACATGAAATCTTCTGACACGATATCATTTCCAATGTTGACAAGTAGAAAACGAATGCTTCTATGCTAAAAGCTAGCAAGCAAATTATTTTTTTTTAAGTTACGGATTGGCTCGCCTATGACCACAATCTCACCTGATGGAAATCGTTGATGTGGTCGACGATGGAGCACACTTTGGGTTGGAAACACTGACTATAATAAATCACTGATAATAACAGACACGATTTCTGTCAAAAATACTACAAAATTGTAAACTCCTGATGTGCTTACCTACCATACTATCCCCAGTGTTTCATCAACAACACCAAGAGTACAATCCATCTAGTTTCAATAAGCCAAGGAGCCTTTATGTCACAGTCGTCGGACAGTTTAATGTGCACTACAATGTTACCATTTAACTTCAGACGTGAGGTTCGTTGTAAACTGGATTAGAATCAGTTCTTTGATTTGACGAGTTGAAGTGAAAGCTGTAAGGGTTTTTGTTTTGTTTTTCTCTTTTATATAATTTCTTTTGTTCATCTATTTAAAAGGGAAACTGACATACTGTCATGGCATTAACACATAGCCAAAACAACTGGGACTAGAAACAATAATTTTGCACAAAGATTCTTTTTTATGATGTAGATAAGCACTGAGAAGGGATTGAAATTCAACCATGGTGTTGAAAAGGGGGAGATTCCTCCGTGCCTCAGAAATCACGTTAAGCCGTTGGTCCCGGGTGTCATTTGTAGATGTTCGGTAGTCGTTACGGATTGTCAGAAGCCCGAAAATCTGAATCCAATCTTGCCAAGAACTACCGTGTTACCCAGTTAATGACATGTGGAGGTCTGGTAGGCAGCTGCTCCACGAAAGTACAGGTATTCGCTAAATCCGGTTTGAATGGGAGCCGACGAGATGATGATAGTGAAAAGACGGAAATAGTTTGACAGATTGCTACTGACATGCGAATGCGAGAGTAAAGCGGGTTTAAAAAATAGTAGAAACGGCCATCAGATGAAATGATGAAGCTGTTGGATGGCGCAATAATGAGACGTAAACCATCACCGCTGCCTATATTGTCAGGTACAGTTCCAACTGAACGTTCTATTTTGACAGTACCCATTCACTACGAAACAAGTACAGGATCTCCTTCTAAAGCTGCTCCCCCGCTAACCTTAATACTAGAAGCTTCATTACCAAGCCAAACAAAGCGTTGAAAATGAACTACACTATTAAACATGGCGTCTCCTAATATCCAGCTACCTAGGTCTTACACCCCTCCCCCCGCTCGTCTCCCGGCATCATATTACCTACCGCTCAATCTTCTTTCATAATTAAAGTGGCTTTTACCTCAGCACCCTGCCTCACCCCCTTGGAGTCTTGGATACCCCACCACCTCCTTGGCTTGTTGTTATGGAATAGAGGAGCAGAAGGTTTAGATATGCCTCACGGTTATGCTAAACCTACGGGGTCGGTCGTCGGTGTCGTAACGTTGGTTAATAGGATCATGTCAAGGGGATTAACTCAGACTCAAAGCGTTTATTTCAAATAAACCATTTACTTTTGAATTGTCAAGGTCGGTTAGCAAGAAAGAGGAAGCTATACGAGTATTTGCTCGTACCAAAGCACTAGATTTCTATGCAGCAGTGGAGAGCAACGAGCAAGGAACAAGGCATCAACTTAATTTACTTTAAACAATCATAATTTCTGAGTCGTAATAGGTAGGTACTCGTAGTTTCCACTCTGAAAATTGTCTTCACGCATGTGTTTTTGTTCGGTATGGTATTGGACGTAAATAATAGCCCATTACTTCCCATCACTTCCCGTGGGTGTCGTAACAGGCGTCTAAGGTACTCACGAGAGAATGGGCAGCAGCATTCTACGCTACAGCTACACTGCGATCGCCAACCCGCCTGCCAAGCGTGACGATATTCGGTTAGGCCTATGTCCAGCAGTGGACGTCTTTTGGCTGATATGATGATGTGAAACTCAATTTATCAGAGTCTGCCTTGATTCCATACACGATTATCTGAGGTTCAATTCGTGCGATTTTGTAGCAATTTTGAAGTCTTAATTACAAAGACAAATGATAGAGGAATATCTATGTTTTTCAATACCAACACTAGGTAATGAAGACTTTATGCTATCGTCTTGGTACCCCAGATATCTTGAGAGTGATGGCTCTTCTGCACCAAGATCTACGTCGTGTCATTACCTAGGACCTGCGCATAGGTTTACTAGAGTCGTTATGTGCCCCACCTTGAGGGGGGAGAGGTAATTGGCAGTTTTCGTTCTCAATGCCGCTCTCAAGGAGCGAGATGTGCTGGGAATGGCGTCCTGAGACGTGTTTAAAATAACTTGATTGGTTTTGTATTGTTTCGTTTTGTGTAATATAGGTAGGAATAGGTACGGGAAAGAGGTATTTTTAGAACTTCATGATTATTGTCGTGGTGGTGGCTGCAAAAATTATTTTGATATCAAGGTCATAACGCTTATTAATTACCATTACTACCTACCTTTCTGATATGATATTAATTAGATCTATATGATTTTTTTTAGATAAGTAGGTACCAACATAGGTTACCGAGGAATTTAAATAGGTAGGTACCTCCTATGGAGGCTTTTGTGAAGAGTGTAAGATTATTTCAGTTGAAACCATTCCATGAAAAATCACAAAAGGCTCATAGACCACTTTAGATAACAAAAAGTCTAAATCTGATAATACCTAGCCTGAAAACTTGTAGCACTCTTGTGCCCCGTATAGAGGAAAATGGCGAGAACATTTGATCAGGTTTACACTGGGAATTATTAACATCACAGGTACTTTCCAAAAATAGACCTACCTATGCACGAGCTAGGTTTTCATTACTAGGGCTTACTAATAGAGCATTTTATTCAAAAAAATATTTTTAGCCTGGAGAATATTTCAATAACTTTCCTCTATACTGTTCTTTAATATTAAACACACAAAGTTCAATAAACTTAGCCAAAGCTGTAAACTATCGAATGTAGTGGTACGTACCGTTCGCGACCTCGCCTGACCTTCCCAAGGACGCGCCGCGCCCACCTCACTACTAAATTTAGCACACCTCAAGGAAAACATCAATCGCACCAACACATGCGCACAATTTTTCATTTCCCACTGCAATGGAACCGCACAAAAACCGTCACACCGCACCGGTAACAGCCGCGGGACTGAGAACCGTATTCGTAATGCGAAATACACCTGTATTGACAGGTGTACCTGTACCGCACCTTGCGTCGACCAATCAGCGCGCAGGTTACCTGCGCAGCTCGATAAAAAGGGGCGTGGTTTGTGCAGAGGCGGTGGAATGGTACCTGTGCGCACCTGCAGCGTAACGAGGCAGGTGTGGGTGTCTCGGGTTGGTCGTGAGCCTTCCAATGGGCGCCAGTGGCGTGTTACCTGAGAGGTGCACCCGCGGAGGTATCGCCGCAGGTATTGGTCGGGCGAAGTGGGTCGCGGAACTGGGTCACCGCTATGTGCGCTCTCTATGTGGCCTCCCCAGCTCCGTATGTTTCCTACTGTTTTAAACTTAAATTATAGTCTTTGTTTGGCTTCCGTTTACGGAGATTTAGGGGTGGAATAAGACACCTAAGCGTGTTTGCGAATGTGGCTCCTTGTGACTGCTTAAACTGAGGATTTTAGCTGAAATGTTTATGGTAGCAGCTTTTTATTGTTATTTCTGGGTGAGCTAATCCAATAAAACAGTAGGGCGCGTAGAAGAGCTTTTTGTGATTTGATCTGAATTATAGATAGGTTTTATAAATCCCATTTCCTTTCTGATCACATCATATACCTGCGATACTTCTACTAGTACCTGCTGAAGGAGGGTCTTATTAAGCTTTTATATAGCTAAAGAAACTGACAGTATAAAAGCTTTTGTCTCTACATTATTTAGCCCTCCACTCCTCACAGTAAATCATGAAAAATACAAACATACCCATACCTAGGTAAGTCTATATACTTACACCTTAAAGTCTACCTAAGGCGGTACGGGGGGCGAGGGGGGCGACTGATTACACGGCGGGGGGAGGGGGTTTCCTCCCAGGTCGACCAAGTTTGAAGACAAATTGTGTGGTGGAAGGGGGGGGGGGGGTCGAGGTGGAAAAATTGTACCCCCCGCCCGCCACTGCCTTTAAATATAAATAATGGAGATTTTTTTTAATGGAACTGCGACCTTTGTGCTGAGGCCTGGCAGAGTGTGGAGATGTAGTGGTGTTGGAGGTTGTATGGCGTTGAGTGATGCCAACCACCGTTAGGTTTCGGTTTTCGAGTTGGAACTGGTTTAAGGTGGAATGTTGGGTAGGCAGGCAGGTCTTTAGCAGAATATGTTGAGAGAACGGTGGGTAATTCGTGTATGAGTAATTCGAACTCTACTTTTGATTTTCAAACGCTGATCAAGTTGATTCTGATGTTTATTTAGTGTTTTGTTTTCTAAATTAAAAGCACGACAGATTGATACATAAATGTCGCCCCAATCTCACTAACCGTATGTTTGGATCTCTAGTTGTAATTTAAGCCAATCACACCTAAACTTTTGAACGAATTGGGATGGTCACTCGAATAGACCGTAACTTGGAACACCTACTTTTTATCATAATAATTTTCAACCTTCAAGTGTAATAAATGCGGCCATGACTCATATTATTTTATCGCCTTCATCTCTTCGTATTGACTAACAAAAATATTTCCTGACCAGTATTTATCAACCTGTATGTACCATACGGCTCTGACATTGACTCGAGCCTCCGGTCCAACAAACAGTATTTTTTAAATCGACCAACGGAACAATTTTAAAAGAAACAAATTTCTAGGCTTGCCGCACCTCGCCCGTCGCACGAATCTCTGCAATAGGTGCTTGTACAACTTGTGCCACGAGTCCGACTACCCGCAACTTTGCAGTGGCACTCGTTATAAGTTCTCGCTTCCGACTGTACCGGCCTGTGATTTGTATTTCTACCTTTATGTATTTTGTTATTTATCTTAGTTTTCTGTAGCTCTGTGTGTTTATTGCGACCTACTAAGATTTTGTATTAAATGTTATAAGAAGAGATACCACCTGAAATCCAGGAAATGATCTCCATTGAACCTTATAGATTTCTGCCATTGATGCTAGATAGCCATTTTGTGGATAAAGCTGAAATATTTCGTCGTGCACAATATTGCGCATTTGGGTTTAAATACAGGTTTAATCAATGAATATTGATCAGGATCACCATTCTTCCACGCTGTAGTGGCATAAGTACCAACATTATAAAATTTCTGTAAGTAAATTGGTTTAAACATTTTTTTTTTTTGTAAAACTAGATGAGATAGGTGATTTTCATCGAACTATTAGGTAGATAGGTGATTTTCTTGAGAATCTCGGAATCATTGCCAATCAACCAAAGATTTCCAACAAACGTATGTACTTACCTCTAAATTAAACAGGAGCCTTTTAATTCAACTCGGTCACACACAAACAAAACAATCCACAAAACGGCGTCCTCAAAAAACTGTGTCCTATACCTCACGTATTTACATACAAGTGTGCAAAACCTTGTATTTTTCCATAACTTTCTCGTGTTCAGATTTCATATTCAGTTGGGGCATGGGAAAAAAGCGCGACTTTTTAGAGCAAGTTGAAATGAATTCACGCAGGCGGTGCCGCGGGAAAAAGTGGAGTTTGTGAGGTGCTAGGTAAGTATACCTATTTATATTACTGGCTGCTGGCTGGATAGTAACCTACATACTTACTTATCTCATTCCCAGAAAAACCAAGACATTACAAAAAAAAAAGCCTTATGCATGAAACTCCAAACCAGCCTTTAGAATAAATTCAAACAGCTTCGTGCAATTATTCGCACAGTTCTATAGGTAGTATCCACGTACAAAAAGCGGTGGTATGCGATGCACCGAGCTTATTAAAACATGTCCGTGTCGCTATGTCTAATTTTCCGGTTTTGCCCGCGTAGATTGTTCGCTACCCGTGGGACGTCGCTGTACTATGTAAGGTAAATGCGGATGGATTTATGTGGACCATATTGTGTGCTGGGTTATGTTTTATAGAGAGGTTTTTGTTACTTTTAAAAATTGTTTGAATTTAATGTTGTTAAGGATTGTTGTACCTACTTTTGTAACTATTTGAGTCCAGTAGGCTAAGTTCGAATTAGAGATTATGAAACGCTCTGCAAAAACCAAAGTACATTACTCATGGTAATGTAAAGCCCATGGCTAAGTGTTCGAATTTTTTTGTATACAATTAAGATTGCTCTTTATCGATCCGTGATTTAAAAAGGAATTCGCTAAGGTTTGTAATACACGAATAATTTTCCATCAAAATCCTATTTCCATAATCCGAACCACTATACCTAAATACCAACCAGAATACAGGCTCTTGACCCAGTCTCCCCCGTCTAAATAAAGCCTAAAGTGGGCCGTGCTTTGTGCTGGGCTAACGCGGCGTGACGTCATCAAAGCTGGGCTAATGACGTGTCCTGTGACGTAATAGGCCGTGACGTGTCTCGTGCCGCCAGATGGCGCTGCATTATTTAGTGGTTTTGGACGGTAGTATAACGTAGTTCGTGTTCTACGTAGATATTCTGTTTGGTGAATTGTTCATGAGGCTTGTGTAGGTTTGTGCCTTTTAGTTTGGGGTACCTACGTGGTACCTAGTATTGTTTTTAGTATCTACAAAGGCATCGGATTATATCCATAAATTACATTACATTGCCTACCCGACACCATTTGACTCCTCATGTTGGTAGTTATTCAAAAAATATAAGGTATCATCGAAGATATTTATATTTGTGTACCTATTCAAAATTTCGATTTATCCTTACACCTGGTACAATAAACCATACAGCACAACCTTGTAAGTACCCGCAAGTTTTTTATAGGTCTCTTAAATACATTAGGTACATTTCCCACCATTTCAAAACCTTCCCAATCTGCTGCCACACTTCACACGTCATCACTTAGCAAATTGTCTCATGCAAATATTACTCCACCCCCTCTACCCCCGCACATACCGTCACAAACAAACAACACTCCTATACTATCTCTATAACTCCTGGACTATAACTAGGTAACAATTTATATGCTAACACACTCGTAGCTCACACACGCAATCAAGTTAGAAGGATCGCGGTGTGTTGGGCTTTGTTCTAGACCTTTGCATTTGTTTTTGGTTAGTAAAAGGAAAAAAGTAAGGAGTCCCCAATGGGCGCCAAATTTTTCGTTGGCGCCCAACTGAGACACCTTATTTTTAACACTTTGTTTTTTCTTTACCTAAATCTTTTTAAATAACGTATTATAAATTATGGAAAAATGTATATGAATTAATAAATCGAGCATCATCGTGTCATCTATCCTTCTTCATTTTAAACACATAGGTACATAAGTCATTCTCGAAGATTGACAATAAAGAGATTGAAACTAGCTTGACGAAAAATTTAATAATCGATACTAAAAATGAATAGAAAACTGCTTGGAAATCCACAATATTAACTATGACATTCTACCTGCAATACATTTCTGTCTTTACAACACGTTACGTACTGCAATCACAAACCCATCAAAGTTACAACAAACAAGAACACAGGTGTCCCCCGAGCCCCCGAGGCAGAACCCCCAGCAATCGTCCATCCGAAAAATACATTTATCGAACACAAACGCCAATTTTTGCCAAACGTAACAAAAGTTGTCGGCAACATTATGATCATTACCCGCCATCACGCTAGGTAAGGCGACAAATCCAACTTCTACACGAACTTCGCAAGCCATAAACGGATACTTGCTCGAAGTTTTCCAATCTCCCGCGGCCGACTCTGTCATATTATTTTCTAACTATTTTACTGCAGCCTGCAATCTTACACCGTAGAAAATAGAATAACTCAGTTAGACGACTATGTTGAAAGAGTTTCAGTTTTCTAGTGTCGTCGTAAACATTGTGGGAATATTGAATAGTGGATTATTCTTTGGGAAATGTATTATGTTTAGGTACGAGTTGATTCTGAAGAGTTTGTTATAAGTTTATTTGATTTTTATTTGACTTATTGTGGATTCGAATTGTATAGTCAAGTTTACCAAAAGGTATTTTTAAGACCTGTCTTGAAAAGAATATTTGAACATGCAACATGACATTGCTGCCAGTCTTCTGTGCACGTTTTTGTATGACAGCGACGAGGAGGATTACTTCGACGCCTAAGTGTATCTGGTTTTTGTACGTAGATAAACGTAGTTATATAGATTGAATATATGATGTAGTAATCTATGATGAAATCTCGTTTTGAAAACCAACCTAACTAGGCACGTGAATCACCTCAATATATAGACATTTAACTTATGCCCATGACACTCCTAATGTGTCCTCCATCTAAGTATAAAGTTGTCTTTCCTGTGGGCGGTCTCGTGACCTTTCTTGGTGAAACTGATACGTTACGGGCACATTAAATACGTCATACACCTACTGATTTCAAAGAACAATATATGTAGACACCAATGTGGGTATATATAGGTCTTATCTAGCGCGTGTAGTACTCGCAAACTATTTATACTCTGTTGCAATCTTTAGACCTTGGAATGATATTAATTACTTGCATAAGATATTTAAGATTTTCATAGCAGTTGTTATCGATTAATATGGAATACATGAAATGCTTGCCTGATGTTAAAGAACAGAAAGCCGTAGTCTTTTCTTTAAAGCCAAATTTTGAAAATGGAGATTTTTGTTCAATCATAATCACGCCAATTGTTTCATTTCTATTGTGATGTCTCTGCATTTTAAGATAGGTACTTAAAGTAATTTTATCATCTCTCTCCTTTCTGTATGAACTTACCTTTTTTTTATATTTGCCGTAGCAAACCTTCTGGCTCATTCATTATGAAACTACAATCTTTTCAAAATATGTTGCAAGATTCGACTCGGCCTCATCTGTCTCCACAATAAGCATCCGTCTGCCACTACTTTAACACGTTTAACAACCTTACACTAGAATAAAATAATAAGCATTGTGTACATAGGTACAGTGGATACACACCAATAGTGCGTAGCATAATATCGTGTCGGACAAGACGGCCGAGGTATGGGCCGCACGTGTGGCCGCACAAAAAACGCGCCTTAATAAAACGACGTGCCGCGGGGGTCGACAATAGGGACGTGCAGCTTACTCGATACTTGATAGTGATTTGGTAAATTGTTTTGATGGAGGGACATTTTAAAGTTTAGGTTTTCCTATTTATCGAACGTTGGTGATATTGACAGCTATAAACGTAGGTAATTAAACATGGGTAGGCAAAATTAGTGTGACGCCAATCTATACACCAACAATGAAAATCAGTACCTAATGACAGAAATCATCTATAAGATTTCTATCAGTAGGTACTGATTTTCGTTGTACCTACATTGTAATCACCTATCAACCAATGGTTGGCGAAAACTTACGAAGATCAAATCTCTCCATAGCAAAATCGCCACATATGTATCAGTAAGCTCTAAAAACATCAGGAAACTTGTTTATTCTCCTGTTATTTGAAGAAATCTATCTCGAAATATTGCTGACAAAAGTTCGTTAGTAGTCAAGCAGGAGTCGGTAATCATATTCGGATAATATACAAGACATTAGGGTAATTTTATTAAAATGAATCATTTGTAATCTCATATGTTTGCGATTGGCCAAAACAGAATACATATTTAGGTACTGTTATTTTGTTTTTTTTTTGTACAGAAAAACATGTTTTTCTTATGAATAGGTGAATTTCTGATGAGCTAGAGGAATGTGTATGACCGAATATGAGGGTTGAGGGCTTGGAATGAAGGCATTACTATCTTCAAAAGTATACAATATTCAACATTTCCCTATAGCAAGTTCTTTTCTTTAATAATAATAATCAATTTTGATACACAAGCGGGATAAAAAGGGGAGGGGAAGAACTCATAGGGCATTGAAAAACTCGTCCACATCGCTGTTAACGGGAAAAGAGCCCAGAACACTGGCAAAATTGCCACGCTGAATGGCAATGCTGATTCGTTGGCCGAAGAAAATGCCAGCCCTAGTTAATTGAAAAGTTGACTTATTGCTTGATCAGTTTTGATATGTTACTTTAGAAGTAACTTCTATGTAGGTATGCATCTTACCTAGGTGTCGTTAAATCGACAACAACCACAAATCGACAGTGTCCCCTCCCTACCACCCTTGGACGGGTTTAATTACACGGCGCGGGCGACAGGTTGTCGGATGACGTCATCGCTACATATGTGTGTGTGAGTAAGTAGGTGTTATTATTTCCAACATTGTTTAATGTATGTATGCACTGCACACTGTCGTGCAATGTAATGGCTGTAGTGTGTGACTGTGTGAGAGGTATGTTAGGTAGATAATTGTACACTGTAAGTTATGGGTGTATGTTTTTTCTTACGTTCGAAACATGTGTGGAATGGTCTAGGAATTAAGGAAATATTAATTAGTGTCTAGCTTTAAAATAATGGTGTCGACTTTGTTGTTAGAAGACAAAGAACTTCTTGTTATTATATGACCAGTTAGGATTGGTATTCTGATAAAAGTTTTCAAAAACGGGACAAGAAGATTAATGTGCACATTTCTACATTGAAAGTCTTCTTTGCACTCACACTTGGAATAACAAGGATCATTACTGTACCTAGGTACCTACCCATAAAAATGTGTAAAAGTTAGTCTATCAGTCGCAGCCAATTAGCTTAATCAGCCACTTAATTGGTTGCCTAGCCTTTTCATTTAAATGTGCCGATTTTTCAGCGACCCAAGTGACATCTTTTGTTCAATATCGTTTAATGACTAACCCATGTCACTTATGTCGCTGATAAAAAGTAACAGTTCAATGAAAATGCTAGAATTTTAATGAAACGGCGGATTCAGCTAGTTGGCTGCGACATATCTACCACCAGTCAATAAGTGTACCTATCCTAATAATGATGTAATTGGTAACGGAGTTGTCAGCTATCACTCCTACTCTATGAAACGATTGGAAATTTTAACCGTAAACCTGAAAATCTCGTAAAAACCAAAATAAAATTCCCATATCATAAAATGACGAATAGACCAAACATTGTATGCACTCACTTTACCCACTTTTTTTCTAAGTAACTTTAAACGCCTAACATAATTTATTTCTACCATCGTAAAACCTGGTTTTAAAACCTCAATTCCTTGGCAATTAACTGTAGTATTTGACAACAAAGTAACGCTGTGTTCTAGCTGTTAATACCTCGTTAAACTGGAATGGTTCAAGATATGGGTTGATAAGAGCTTGCAGTAAGAGGGGCATACACTGTAGGCGGATGCTGAGTTTATCACTATTAGGTAATTAAGGCATGGCGGTTACTTTTGAAATGATGAAGAATTCACAAACACGAATAAAGCGATGAACGAATTCACTACAACCTAAAATATCTTGGGAGTGACATGAAGATTCGAATGCCTTTTTAAAAATTTCTTGCATTTTGAAGCTAAAAGAGATCTGAATTAATAGATAAAGAATGGAAAAGAAAACTATGACATTGTTATCTAAGTTAGGTAGATACAACCTCTTTTGGCTTCAATAGGTAACCTAACGGAGCTAAAAGAGGTTGTATCAATTAATCAAACTGTAGATTTTGATAGGTATTTTTTTTCAAGTGATGGTCTCTGGTTGGGCCATGGACAAACTGGTAGAATTGCAAAAAATAACTAACTTACTTCACCGTGACAATCGCATGATAACGCTGTGACAAGTTTCTAAACTAAAACAAATAACTACTAACAACGAAGCCATACAGACACTAGTACACTCAATGGAAGGTACTTTCCCAGCCAATCAGCTGATTGATAGAAACCTTACGATGATCACCTTGCCACTGCGTGCACACGTCTCGAATATATTTATAGTACCAATGAATTAATTTGTTTGGAGAACGGAAGGAAAGAAAGTCGGTATCTGACGTTGTGACACTCACTTGGAAATTAATCATTATGTAGGTACCTAGATACCTACATATAGAAATATGCATGTCTAGAACCTGTAATATTAAGATGGAGAAGAACGGTTCTGATGGTGAATATTAGCTATATTCAACTAGCGATGGTGAAATGATGAAGTAGGGGGAGGTATCGGAGATAGAATCAGAGAACATTCGGTTTTCTCTTCTTTTTAGGTTATGAATTTCTTCGAGCTGTGAGAATGGACTGAACTGGAGGAAAATTTTACACAAATTCACATAAAGCTGAAATTAATGAAACCTATATCAGTTTCATTTAATTATAACCGGTGGAATGGCATGGAATGGAATCAGTACCTACAATGTCTAATAATTATTATGCGTCATTATAACATGTTCATATACACATATTCTTTGAAATATCTCGAAGTTTAAACAAGTTAATGTGAAATTGATAGCAGAGCACTTTATACTTGTCAATTTACGAGTATATTTCAGAAGGTAATCTCAAATGGGGTCAATCACCACCTTTATCAGTTTTAATAAGTTTCCAAACAATATATCCACGTCACTGGGCTCTTTATCATCGGAACGGCATACAATTTTAGTAACGGCTTGACCTGAGATAGTGCGGGGTGAGGACATGATAAAACACCTTTATTGTTTACACTTATTTCATAGGTATGTGATAGATATATAGAGATTCAATACATTTCGTATTGAATTAAAAAATATGTATCTAAAACAGTTTGTGAAAAAGTAATAATTTTGAGTGGAACTTTATTCTAACAATACAAATTGCCCAATATTTTTGAAGAATCAACCACGTGTAAAATTCCACAAATTATGATGATTCATCAAGCGGTAAAACACAGGCAGTCATCTCTTCGATAACAGTAGCAAGTGATAAATAAATATACCGACGTAGAGATTCACAATGGTTAGTTTAGCGAACACAGATAACCTATTTTATCGGCCCACTTCCATTCTCGCCCTATTTCTCTTGTAGGTTACAGTTCCAAGCTGCATTGTTAACTTATATTAGGTACTATTTATACATAAATTGCTTAGAAGAATACAACTTCATAATATGTGAACGGTCATGCTAGTATTGGTCCCAGAAGTAAAGGTTATGTCCAGCCTGCAGTGGTCGTCTTTTACGTGCATTTCTTTCTACATCGTTCTCATATATGTTTGTATAATTTCAACAGGAATAATGTAACCATAAAATTGTAAAGAAAAATGGTTTAAAAAAGTAAAGAGTATGAGTGAGTGAATATTGAGTATTGAGTGTCCGTGGAGTTTCTTGCACGTTCTTCTCCATAGAGATCTACGCTTTGGAACGTGCAAATAGCTTCATCTTTTTGACCGACCTTGAAAATTCAAAAGCGCCTGTAAATGGTTTATTTGAAATAAATAATTTGAATTCAAATTGAATTTGAATTTGATGAAATGGGTGATGAATCATCACCCATAGAGTTTTGGTATCATCATCAGTGATGCGAAATAAACTTATGTCAGTGTAAACGATATCTAAAACTAATTAGAAACTATGATTGATGCTCAAATCACTGCTTTGACAAGGCGCAATATCATTAGGAATAGCGACATCATTATATATAGGTATATAATTTAACTTAAATACCTCTTTATGCTGAAATGTGACCTTGTATCAGTAACGTTTGAGTAACGTCGGCAACACATTCCATGTAGCGTCATAGTTAGCCAGATTGTAGGAAAATCGTGACCCAGATTGCATCATTTCGGTAGTTAGTTACATATCTATAAGTAGGTAGAATTCCACTGCTGAAAAATTAAACCGACTTAGAAAACTGTAATTTATTTAATTAATAACTTTTTTAAAACTAAAGCAATAATATGCAATAGTGGGCTGGCCATGTCGCATGAATGCACCCGGGCGGATTTTGTTCGAAAAAGTTACTGCGGCCCTGGAAAGCAAAGGACACTACGAGGACGGGTTTTAGTCAGTAAGAGTCTGACACTCCCAGAGCGGCAGGAGTCATTTGATGATTTCCCATCCATAAAAAAAGAGGTGGGCGAGGATCGTCACTCACTAGACGCCTGAGGAACGACGTTGTCGTCGAGGTCGACCGCGGCGAAGGTGGTGTGACGATCTCATCATGTTTGCGGGAAAAACTTGGCCAGACATTGCCAAAGACAGAGAGATTTGGAAAGAGAAAGAGGAGGCCTTTACCCAGCAGTGCGACACAAAAGTAGGCTTACAAAAAAAAACAGGTATATAAAATAAACAAAAAAGCCTTTAATTTCATGCAATAACAAAGTAAGTAAACTAATCTTAACCTAATACGAGTACAATAGGATTTATTAATTTGCAAGAACCACTCCGCAGTTGAAGGCCTCCCCAAAAGAACTCCAACTTTCTCTATCTTGGGCTGTTTGCATTCAGTTTGGGCCAGCCGTTTTACTGATGATTTCATAAGCGATCTTTCTCTATGGTATTCCCCACTTGGGCCTCTCCACTATGTCATCCATAAGGATGTCACTGTCAGAAGACTCACTGTGACTGAATGTGACTGTCAGAAGACAGTTCTTCTGACAGTCTTGCCACATGCCCCGCCCATTTTCATTTCTTTTGATTTGGACATACTTTAGGGAAGATTATGCTTCTTGCTTTTTGTATGTTTTATTTTTTTAATTTTCCTGTTTTTGAGCACGCTTCGTTCTGGGCTCCGCTGACAATTGTTAATTTTTTTCTATATTTATTATGTATTTTGTTTGTGTATTTCCAAGTCTGGCAAGCATAAGTTAGACACGGTAATAGGCAGTACGACATGGCTTTTACTTCAATTTTTTTTTTTTTTTTTACTATATGGAGTTAAGAACGAATATCACTTTAATTCATGAGCTTGCAAAAATGTTACTAGGTATGAAATCGATTCATCCAGTTTAAAGGGAAAACGATAGGAATATTCAGGCAAGCATCCACCATAGATTTTTACCATTACCTATATCATTGTCATCCATCAGGTGAGATAGCGTTAGAGAAAAAAGAAAGAAAACATATTTAATTGGTACAACACAGACATTCCATAAACTTCGTCATAATAGAAATTAACAGTAATGAAGAAGATAGAGAAACCCCGAGACAATACGTGGATATCGTTGAAGGAAAAGCAAATTTAGAAACTTATTTGCCTGCTTTATGAATTATAGGATTTAAAGTAGTGGGAATGTTGAGTATTTTTAAAACTGCTGCACTGAGATCTCACCGTGAAATGAAGAGAACTGTCATTGCACCTAATGATAGGTTAAATAAGAGTAAAGGTCGATAGGGTTGGTCCGAGGTGGCTCGGGACTAAAAGATCTGGAAGGAGTTGAGGGAGGCCTTTGTCCAGCAATGGGACAGAATAGGCTGATAAAAAAAAAGTTGGTAAGCTCATTACACCTAAGTGGTCACGATGAGAATTTTACAGAACAGCACTAAGCGTTTACAAACGTCTTTTATAAAGCGCACAGCAAAGGAGTGGAATTCTAACCTGCGTCTGTGTTTCCGAACGTATTCAACCCTAAACTTTGCATAGTTCACAACAGGCTTCTTTTGGGTAAGCTCGCTCCATCGTCGACTTTATCTCTGTCACCTCTGACCTAGATTAGAGTCAAGAGCAAGCCCAAATCAAATTAAAAAAATAGCACTACGGTGTCTAATTACAGTGGGAGGATTCAAAAGAGGGAGTGGAAGATAGATAGAGCAATCGATTGGAATTTTAAGCCGCTGACAATAGTTTCTTAATGTATTGACTTCGACACGGGTAATGTTCACCTACCAACTGATAAGAGCGGTTCCAAGGAAGTGGGGTCAGGTGTTATCGAGGTGGGTACTTGCGTCTTCAAGCCAGTGACGCAATGCCGTTGTTGCTACTCTATTGATTCATTAGCTAAGAGCTACGATTATTTTGGATGATTTTGGTACTTATAGCAGTCCCGAGCAGGTGAAGGGTTTTTAGACAGAAAGAAAAAGAAAAAAAATATATTTTGTTAAAAAAACAAATATTCAGATTAACATTTACGTTAATCGATTGGTGTGGTAGTTTTGGCTGATCGAAGAAAGAAGTCGATCGACCATCGATCGATTGGTGTAGTAGGAACTATCGATCGACGTCGACTTATCCATTCTATCATAACCCGAAGTGATCGATCTAATACCTACCTATAATAAAACACGGAGAACACCCACCTTCCGTCATTAAAATCTTAAATAAAGTAGCTATGTTTTCCCTAGGCAGAGCTCACTTTAACTAGGTCCTGCTTTTTAACCGACTTCCAAAAAAGGAGGAGGTTCTCCTCCTCCTTTTTCACGCCGGTACGCTTTGACCGGTACGCAGATGTGTACAAGTCAACCACGGTTTGGGGCTACTTATTCGGGCATAACTTTATTGTTTATGAACCGATCTTGATGATTCTTTTTGCGTTGGGTTTAGTTAAAGCTAACCACTAAAAAATTTTTTATTACAAAAAAATACAACCGACTTCAAAACAAAAAACACTTCAAAGTATTTGAAGTCGGTTGTATTTTTTTGTGTAGACATTATTTCAGTCTGGCTGTTAACGGATCAATTGATTTTGATTAATGACCATTTTTGCAGAGCAGTGTCATACTTGCATGTCACAGACATAAGTTCATTTAGATTGTCTGAAATACAACGTGTAGGTAACAGAATAAACGCAATACCTCTTAAGGAGTCATTGTACTCACCTCATGAACTTACTTTATTATGGGACCAACCCCGAAACACAGAAAATAAAATCTGCTGTTCAGTACATTTTGTCGAGTTATGAGTTGATTTTATTTCGCTATTTCAGTGTTGGCCCCACAGTAAAAGTTATTCATAATGATGCAATAACCCCATACAATGCTCAGCTGTAAATTAAGATATTTATATTTCATAATTATATACCTACTTAGACTAGAGATATTCCTAACTAATTATGTTGATAAAATCATAGATAAAAGTTTACTGCTACACCTATCAAATCTGCATCGGTATCGACTGAATTATGAAGTATTTTCACGACTTTAAAATTATTCTTATATCTCTTTTCTTAATTAGCTCTTTATAGGTACCTACCTAATTACTATCCACGATTTCCTGTGCCTCTGTTATTTCTAAAGTTTTTATAATTTTGGAATTTGGAACATGTCTACCTTCCGCCGGCTCCCAAGAACCCAATATGTTATCAAATACGACCATTTTTTCCTCATTTCGGGTCAAAAAGACCGCCATTATTAACACAAACGCCCACACATGGCCCCACCTTGCTCAGGTAACATTATACTTACCTTTACAACCACTCCTTATCGCATCGACATAAGATTCAAAACCGTGTGTCAAATTTTATGGGGTCTAAATCCACGGTTGATGGAAATTGAATGGTGGGTTCGGTAGTTAGAGTTTAAAATTGAATGGTGGTGTGTAATAGGTGATCACAAAAAGCGCATAAAAAGCGACCTTTGTCCTGCGCACATGTGCTTCTAAGAAGCAAATAATTAGCGATTGTGAGACAAGGTACGATGTGCCGGTTCACGGGAATCGAGACAGTATTTTTATTATACACACATTTACCTTGTAATGTGGGTTAGAATGCTTAGCTATGTTTCCGTTAGTTTTAGATAATTATGCCAAGGTCCGGATAAGATCATAGAATATATAACAGCCAAACATGTAGATATAATATACCTACCTAGGTAAGTACCTATTGCGTCAGGTGATTTCATTTATGTTCGATTTTGTATACTTAATTTTTTCATAGGTTATTAAGGCACCTGTCTAGATTAGTACTTTTAATAATGCCAGTAGTTAGATGCACTTCGTTGGTACCTACCTGTTGTAAAATTTTCATATTGACAAGAAATTAATGAAAAATCTAAAATAGGCTAAAACCAATAAACTAGGAAATAACTTAATTATTAAGAAATTAGACAAAAAATACAGTGTTCAAAAAAGTACCTACGAGTACATTCAAACATTGAATCAAATAACATCCACGAAAAAAAAACATACAGAAATGTTTGCGACTCTAGTTCAAACTTGAAGAACTACTAACGCCATCTAGCGTCTAGTAGAATTACTAAACGCCGAGCGCGCGCCAACTCGTTAAACATCGCGCTTTTTCGACCAATCTTTGTTTACGTTTTTTAGGAAGAGATTTTCAAAATGAATTTATTTTTAGCTAAGTAGTAATAATGCACAAATTCAATGAAGTTATGAATTGAATTACATGAATGAGATTATGAGATCGCAAACTATAAGTACTTAAATGGTTTTTATGAGCAGCAGTTTTGAGAACATCTGACAGATTATAATATAATTGTAAGTAGACCGAATCTTCTTAAGAAGTAGAAAGTCGAATTAGCCATAGGTACCTACCTACTATAAAATTAGGTAACGCCATAAAATCGTTCAAACTTTTCCCGTAACTAATGAACAATGTTTATATATCTCATACGAACGCTTTAAAACCGTTAAATAAATGCTTCATCATAAACTGGCTAGTACAAGACAATACATCTGTAACGTTGACTTAGTGCCAATAAACTAATTAGAGCCGGTCTGATTGGAAATTGTTATCAATATGAAAGATTAATTTTATTCTATGTAGACTGGTAATGGTATATGGTGGACTAGTGTGGTTGTGGTGGTGGTATATGCCACCGTATTACCCAGTTAATGGGTTGTGGAGATCTGGTAGGCAGCCGCTTTACGTACAATAGGTACTGGTATTCAGCTGAACCACTCCGGCCCCGGCGACACACCGGTGTGTCGCGAATTAATCGCGAATGTTTATTTACCTATTACATAAGATATTTTTTTTTTTTTGGGAATTTTCACATGTCGGGCCTGGAGCGGTGAATCCGGTTTGAGTGGAAGCTTACCCCAATATAGTTGGGAAAAAGCTAGGCAGATGATGATAAGACTGGTAATGCAGATCGTATTGTAAATTAATGAATTTTTGGAATTGATCGTATAATCAAAGCTTTAGGAACAAATCGTGACACATTTAAATACTGTTTCAAAATCAAAACTCATTTATTCAAGTTATGCTGAAAATCAGCACTTTTTGAACTTGCTGTAAAAATTCTCCCTAAAAAATCGTAATTGACATATTTTGCTTGCGATTTTTTCGTCTTAGCGATTCTAGTAAGACTATAAAAATGTCTTCAAACTCCTTTATTTCCTTCTAAAATTAGTGTTTCATATTCCTTATAATAATACACCGTAGGTACACCTAATTGGTCACCTGTGCGTCATCTAACACCGGAATACATTCTCACCTCAGAGGAAATACTTCGCCACAAAAGCCACACAGGCACACATACTATTTTCGTATACAATGGAAGTGATTCTAAGACCGTTGACAATTGACGTTACCAAATTGATAATGAAATAGCAGAGCACCGGTGGAACGTGGTACCTAGCTAGTGTGCCTGCCTCGACGGCGTTCGCGTGCCAAACGACCGCGACGCTGAATGACACGGGCGACGCGTCTGGATTTATTCTGCCAAAGAATATGATCGGAATGGCGCCCCTACCTGTTAATTGAGTAGCTTGCCAACTGCCAGTACCTATTGCTATTGTGATTTAGTGACGTATAGGTTGGTGATTGTAGGTAGGAGTTCTGTAATCGTTAACTGATTGGTTCTGTGTGAGAATAACGGAATAGTTGGCCGTAGATTTCATTGAATGGGAATAAGTTCAGTTAGGTTTTACAGACTTGTAAGCTTTTTCTTGAATTGAATTACATGAATGCAATTTGCAATATAGCTATTTTTATTTTATGTACAGTATGTTGCTTCTCTATACTAAAATAAGGATTTTGTAACAAAAAACATTTTTACCTCGCTAACTATAAATCTCTGCTTACCAGGTAGACCCACTTAATCATTCACTCACGGCGCGGGCGTCATTCAAAAAGGAAAACCGTGTACCGTAGCATCAAAATATTCCCAGTACCACGAACTAGCTACCTATGCATACCTATGTATAGTCTAATTCCCGAGACACGTGTTAATCTCACGGGCTGAGGTGTCCCTGGTTAATATTAGACGTGATCGGCCATTCGACTCCGTATTGGGTTCGACATCCGACTGACTCACTCATTCTAACGGATAGCAGGAGTAAACAGGATTCTAGTTTTTAGAAGTGACACGGTGTTTCATGTATCTAGGAACGTGGACTTCCTCTGTGAAACGAACCATTTTGTTTTAAATCTATATTATTTCTCGGATTTAGCGTAGTTTGTTAGTAGGTATCTGAAATCGTCTGTCTCGTTGGCCTATTAATTGGACGCAAACGCGCCAGCTCCTATGACACATTTTATGGGTATGGTGTCCTTGATTGGGCAAACTGGGTTTTTCCTTGGGTTTTCCCATACGACATTTTTCAGTGGCAACCTGAATTTCGGTCTATTACCTACCTATTAGTTGTCTATGTTTTGTCATTTGGGTATTTAAATTTGATCATACACTAACATATGTATAGGCTGATCTATAATGGGTTACGCATACCTAACAACGCAATACGCGGCAGGACTGAGGGCAAATCATTGCAATCTCAAATTCGTTGCAAGAGAGCTGGCGATTAAGGCTCTTTTTTTAAGACCATAGTGGTCGGTTACAAGCTTAACCTTTTTACCAACACATGGAGTGTTGGTAAAAAGGTTAAGCTGTCTGATGTCTAAATCATTTACCCATATTTTCGTCGGGATCACATAAGATTATGGGCCACGAAGTAACCTGAGCCGTGTGGATGTCAGGATGCGCGCATCCGGCGCCGGATGGCCGTCGGATGGCCGCGCATGAAGGAGCCTCTGTCTGACTGTCCGTCAAACATCGCGATATATAATTCGCTTTTGAGGTGAGCGACGGTTCACGCCTGATTATCACGAGTTGGATGCAAGCGTGGTATCAAGTAGTATTGTAACATGTTTTATAGAAGGATATCGATTACGTTTTTCCACGGAACGTATCCTTATGTATTATGTATTTAAGTCATTTAAATATGTGTATGTATGTATGTTGAATTGTATATAGATCTTACGCGTGCTCTGGAACTCAAAGTATGTTTGTTTGAAAACTTAAAAGAATAGAGGCGTGTTCGCAATAATTCTGCTCAATTCAACCTGGAAAATCCAAAGCATTGCAGGTTAGGCTTGGATTGACTGATTTATAGCAGTTGTTACAGTGTACTCGACAGATTTTTAAATACTAACCGATGACTTCTCGTATTGAACGATCTTCTACGGCCCACTCACACCAAAAGATTGTCGTAGTCGGTTAGTTAACTCATAAAATTAAATTAAAAATTGCCCGAATAGAAAGCAAACAGATCCATGAAGAATATTTTTAATAGCGCGAGGATGTTGGATGATGAAGCAGCTGGTCTAAACTAATGAGGATAGACGCCACAACTAATGTACCCACATTTATCCAGCGGATAGTACTCGTAGAGTGGGAAGATGTGTTTGGATGCAAGTGTGGAGAGCGAAGAGCTTTGATTGATTGGAAATAATTTAGTAGGTAGACCACTCTACTAATTTTAGTTGTCTACCTATACTTAGCTGTAGGATTATGAATGCTTCCTACGTTTAAGAAGAAAAATATAAAATGTCTCTGGATAAGAAGATGTCTATTTATTTCTGTAGACAGGTGTCTTTATAGAAAGTTAGGTGGAAAGAAACTAATGTTTCTAGGGTTATTCAACAGTCTTGGACACTCTTCAAAGTTAAAAAGTTAGTGACGGATTTGACAAATCTCTATCGTTGTCAGAAAGTAACAAAGCTCTAATACTGAACTACGTCTGACAACCTTTTCCTTATCTTAACATATTATACTTGCGAAAGTATATAGGTACTGGAGATAGGTGGTATACATATAGATGAGACCCTGGAAATACTTCTAAAGATACTTTTATTTGGAAAAATCTATAATTATTAACGCAATTGAAGCCGCAGGCAAAAGTTAGTAGTAGTTAAATTTGACGAAGGTAACACACATTCAAAAATACTTTTTAACCCTAACACTCATACGTTTTAGGCTGCCTACAAACTAACAATAATAAAAGTATTATTTATAAAATCGTGAACAGAGTGAGTGGCACGGTACTAACGTGTGGCTAGCCAGAAATAGTGCGTCCCCTAAGGTAAACATCGGTGTTCGTTATTTATTATACCTGGTGAACAATGCCAATTTTATTTTCTTTTCTTACGGAATCTGTGGTATTTTTGCTGGTATAAAATAATGTATGATTATATCTGGCGTAATTTAGACTTAGGTAGCTTCCATCTGTCAGGGTCTTCGAAGTCTGTATATCTTTTATCAATCATTTATTAAAGTTAATATCAGTGAATGGGTAAACATTTATTAGCGAGACCCCTGCTTTCTGAAGCTCCTGTCTTCATTTGTGAATCAGAAGCTCAGAAACGGAGAAAGAGGCTCCATGTACAGACTGCGTTTCAGCTGCATTTGGTTAAACTGGGAGTTAACTAGAAAGTATGCAAATGACGATAATTTTATATTAATACAATTCACCACGTCAAACTAGGAGGGACGGGTCTTAATTTCTGACCCAAATACTTTGTCCCACCTTTTACAGCTTAATCAAACCTTAATGAAACACCCGGGAGACATCCCACTCTAACTAAACTGAAGATAGATTAGGACAATATTATTAATGCCCACACATTACAAACAAGATGGCGATGATACGGTTAATTTGAAAAAATCTTATTCATTTGTAATCATTTATCAATTGTCTCCATAACTCAAAGGGATCATAACTTTTAGAAGTGTAAATTGATTGGGCTCAAAATGTAGGGTGACGAATTATATCATATTTTTGTGGTGTCGTGTTGACATAGGTATGTAAGTGCTTTTTAGCTGATTTGTGAATCATCTGGCTGAATCAGAAGTTATCAATTACTAGTACATACATATTATTATATATAAGTACAAAGTAGGTATTGCGCAATTATTAGTTAGATTACAAGTGGTCAAGATTTACTAACTTTAATAAAAAAAGGTCATCAGTCGTCAACTTGTAAACGTCACAGAATTCTAAATTTTGTATTCAAACGTCAATATTTAATTTTGTGTTTACTAAAATTGAAAACCTAGTGAGATTTTACTTTTATTCTTAAATCAAGGTAAACACGCTAATTGTAAAAAAAACTCTAGGTAGGAACAATATACTTGGCTCAGCAGACACATTTAAACACATGAATTTCATAACAAAAGACTCATTCCCACTGTTTGAAGTTCTACCTACACAACAACAGAACACCTCAGACACCATCTTATGAACATTAATGATAATCACTTTAATATGAAACGCGTCCCGCACTGTTTACTATTTCGACATGAAACAGCTCTCTCATTAGGCCGACATTGCACTTGGCAGAAACGACACATTTTTTCTATAATTTATTAGTGATCGTGCAAAGACGCACTTTCAGTAAGTCGCTGTAACTCTTTCCTACGTTTATAATGTTTTTTATTGAATATTTTCATAATTTTTATGCGCATAATGGCAGGTCTCCGAGATTGCGGCAGACTTTGAGTTACGTTTGAAGATTATGTACAATTAAAAGATGGATATATTTTATAAGTTATTTTATGTTGTTTATGCTTTGATCGGACATACACGTGGATGTTTTGCAATGTGAAATATGATGTATAATTTTGAAAAGTTGACGATAATAATATACTTGTTGGATGATTAGCGTTCCTTTCAAAAGGCTTGACAGTCGAAATAAATAGCCAGTTTAAAAAAAATTGAATTTAATAGGTACTTCATTATTTTGTTCTTAACGCCCACGTCAATGTTAAGGGCATAACCTCAGGGTTATGCCCTATTATGTTTTGGTACAGAGATAGATGGGTCCTAGTCAGCCAGGAACCCATCTATATCTGCACCAAAACACATCAAAATTGGTTTTGCAGTTTTGGAGTGAAAGCAAATAAAAAAATCAAAAAACTCGCCTTTCTATGATTAGTTACGATTTTCCAACTTTTTTAGAGTACCGTAAAGTCAGATTATTTAGCCCTAACTCGTTAACCAATAGGACCACAGAACACTGTCTTTACCGTGTTCCTATTGGTTAAAAGTTTGAGCCAAAGTTATAACCCAGTGGCAAAGTAACCCAACTTTACGTTATCTACCATACGTTTGAATTAGCTGTCGGGGTGTCGCTATATCCGACTTTTGAAGTTTTCGCGTGAAAACATGCGTGGGAGTGTGCGGTCCGTGTGGGGAATTCGATGCTAAGCCTTTTGAACTATCAGTAATTTTTCACATAATCCTATTAATAAAACAACCGAATCGAGAAAGAACCTCCTCCTTCTTTTGAAGTCTGTTAAACTAAAAATACATTTCATGATTGTTTTGTGAATAAGTTACAAATAACTAGTTGGTAAATGTTCTGACGATTTGCCTCAATTACTACTGTGCTTCATAAAATCCAAAACAAATATTATTAGGTTCAATTTTTCAACTTTATATCACTTCAATTTCTCAGGACTATAAGCAATCATAATAAAGACGGACTGCATTGTGTAATATTTATTATTACTTTGTATATTTTATATTATCTCGGCTACATTTTTTTCGTTCTATTAGCTAGATTGCGAGCTAGGCACCTAGCAATGATTTACGATATTTAGACAATTTTTTCTGCACAGCATCGGAGAGGGTTAGCAGAGCAATATCTCTGAGTATTTGTGATAAATATATCAGCTAATAAACGCTAAGGAGATATAAATCTTTTTAGCGCGCGGTACAATGTGTAGTGTAGGAGGAAACAGAAGGTTAAGTTTGTACAAAAGTTAAAAAAGTGACGAAGAAAATTTAAAGCCATACATTGACTTTATGGTATACCAAACAGCCAATGTATGGTGTATGGCTGTGAATGTTCTTTTTCCTAAAAATTCGTGAAAATCTCTTTCAATATACGGGCAATATTTTTTTTTCTTTTTGTGGTCCCTAACACATCCATCTATAAACATTTGTTTGGTTTAAAATCTTTCTAGCAATCTCTAATGAACCTACGTATGAATTTACCCTCTGGTACAGCGAGAGGCGTGTAAAAATACATATATCGTGTGCCGGGGGCATACATTTATTATTGTAAAATATAGCTATGTTCTGAAGCGCTGGTTAATTCGCCATACTCGTTGGCCGACCGGATAACATCGTATATAATGTATTAGCGCGCAACATATTCATGGCAATATGGTTTTGCGAGTTTTTTTTGTATTGGAAAATGGGGAACAATGGCTTCAGTTACGAAATTGTACAAGGAAATTACTGCATTCTCTTAGTATATTTTGTACATCATATTTTAAGAAAATATAATTTATGTTGTGTTATCTGACTGTTGTGTTATCAGAAATTTCAAAATATTGAAAATGTAACCTGTAACCTACCTCTGTTTGTTGTTTGTTCACACATCCAAGGGGAAATTCTCGTAATTTTGGGGTACATTATATACTGTCAAAAACACCATTTTTTTTTTACATTATGTAATTTTTTGAATTTTTTGAGGTCAGAGGTTCCATTCTACTAATTTTTAAACAATTTTTGCATATCAATCGCAAACTATCAAAAAAACCTTAATTTTCGCACATTTTTGACAATTTGCGATTGAGATGCGGATGCGATCATTGCTTGAAAATTACTAGAATCGCCCCTCATATTGCGCGAGCATCTAATATGGTTATCATGATAAATCTCAGAATGAACTTTAAAGTTACCAGTTTTCAGCAGTCCAAAAACATAGCATGACATTGCTATCACTTATCGATCAGTGACCACAATATCACAATGTAGATGTTAAGGCTCACTCGACATGATAAAGGATGAACAGCAACCCACAAATTATGGAGGAGTTCCTCGTGTTCTGGTTCTGGAATCCCCGTATCTTGATATCCAGTATCCTGGGATCCTAGTATCTTGACGGACTTCTTCATAAAATACAAGCTAAATGCTAAAACGTGTTTATAAATAAGGTATTAAAGAATAATACCACAATTCACTTTAGCCAAAACTAGCAGTGATCTAACCATCGGTTAATATTTACTGTATGCACAACATAAACCCCATGTTTATTTATCTAACATTCATCAAAATCATACTGAACGATCTATGTATCAATATTCACGAGTGAACATAACGAGCAAATTGCATTGTTTGCACAGTATCATAGGTATAATTCAATTGTTCGAAGTATGTTGGCGCCAGGAAGTTTACTTCATCCAAACGGGATAAATAAAAACAAAAGAATCGCTTTAGAGAAACCGGGAAATTCACGAAGCATGGGTTTCTTCCTGAAAGAATCTCGAACTAGTATAGAAGGTGTTTCAGTTGTGCATGGTCATATATAAGGGTGTTGTTCTGAATCTGCCATACAGTAAAGGAACAATATCAAAAGGAAAAAATATTGACTTAAAAAAAAATTTACCACTTATCACACCAAAAAGGTAAAAAGCACTTTCAAGAAGTTTGATGCAGTTGGTGATCTTGCGTGATCGAATCAGGAATGATGATATTCGCAAGAGAACCAAGGTTACCGATATTATAACCCGAAGGATCTCCAAATTGAAGTGGCAGTGATGGACAGGGTTCATTGCTCTCAGTCTCAGAACAGATGTTCGATGGGGCTGAAATGTTCTAGAGTGGCGACCACAGCGTTGGAAGGCCTTCCACAAGATGGACCGATGACCTGGTGAGGGTCACGGGTAGCCAATGTATGCGAGACGCACGGGACCAGTTGTTGTGGCGACACTTGGGGGAGGCCTATGTCCAGCAGTGGACGTCTTTCGACTGATATGATGATTATGATTTAGTTAGTGAAGTTTATTTAAGTAATCAGCTTATCACAGATTCAAAATATGACCACACTCTTCTAAAACAGCCTGTGCAAAACATACAAATAAACGTAAGACAGACGGTATGCACTTAGATATTCTTGTACTTAATTGTATGCAAACACAATAAAACCAAGGTCTACAATTTTCGTAGGAGTACGACAGCAAGCGATGATCGTGATGAAACGTGACATAGGCACTGCACCTAATACACAGTAAATTAACAGTCAAATATCTTTTCTACGGCTAAATTTATGACACATAAATTATAGTTTAACAATATTATTTACAAAAAAATCAATAAAACCATGCGACGTATTCAAATTACCTACACATGCATTTTTCCTATAGAAAAATCGACAAAAATAAACGCACGATCACATTAACTCGAGCAACGTCAAGTTTCCACCTAATCCCGGAGGTTATTTACCGATACATTTATTTTTTTAGCAGTCGCCACAATGAGATCACACCTCTATACTTCTGTTATGAGATCATAGTCGGTGGCTGTTGATAAAGGCCCCTCACACGGGCGATGACGGCCTAATGCGCGCCGCTGACGGCCAGTGTGAACGCTCCCTGTTTACCTTGAGCATAGAGTAGTGTGAGCCACATGCATACCACAGCATGTTTTTGGGGGTGAAAGTTTGGAAGAGCCATAATAAGTTTTCACGATTGCAAGATCAATTTTTCTGTAAATTCAGTCTTAAAAGTGTCTTTACCGTTGATGTTTATATTCGTAGTTTTTGTAATTACTTCAGGTTTACTAGAAAAAAATCATCGTATCTTTCCCCAAAACAAGGTTTGTTTTCAATAATAAAACTAATGTGGGATTCCCAAGGAAATCTCATAGCGTAGCCGAGAACAGAAAACTTGTAAATTCCTCCCAGTTGTTGTACAACAAACAACACTAATCTCTCTGTACCTCACACTAATCTACACCCACGTCGAAAAAACGTTAGTGTTTACAAGATCGTCAAACTTATCGATACGTCTGTCGAGCGCACCAAGCGATTTTTGAGTGATCCTCTACTCGTTTGATTAATGCCCGCAAGCTTGGCCGCGCGCCAGGACTCTGTTGCTTTGACCCATCCTACTTTTAATAACTGACGTTACGAAAACAATCGAAAGTGAAATTATTTGATGTGTTTCTGGGACGTAGAATTGGGCAGTTTTATGAAGAACTTCAGTGGATTGTAGCGCGCTTTGAACGTTGTTTTGGTAATTATGAACGAGACTAGCGTTCTTTGGTCGGTGAACCAAAAATACAGGAAGGTAAATAACTGTGTCGTTTTTCTTTTTTATGTTTGATGCACCTTGTGCGAGACACAAAGAAGGCGGACATATTTTCGCCACATCCGGTACAAGCTTCATAACTCACTCAGTGTAAACCTACACAAATATTAAAATTGAAAACTAAATAAACATACAAAAAAAATGATTTATGATTTTTTATTAGACCGTGCAGTCTGCCGTCAAAACTATAAATTATTTGGTGTCAGAAGGTTAATGTCGCGAGATTTATGAGAGTCGCAGGTATTTGTTTGTACGCCTACGTCGGATAGACGTGTAAACGTTAGGTTAGGTGGAAAAAGCGGCGACATTTCAGCGTATGGCGCGACAATGACGAATGTCGCGCTCGACCGCGACACGGCGCCTGCGCCTGTCGCCCAGGGCTGCCATCTAGCCGTAGGTAAACTAAAACTAGACATTACATGGAACATTTTAAAAATTACTTATGTATTGTAGATGCTTTATGTAGAAACAAAACTCCGCCCCTAAGACGACCCACTGACCAAATCTCAATTTAAAACATTGAGATTTCATTTTTGTCGTAATTTATGGTGTTTAATTATGTTAAACACCAAAAATTACGTTTAACCATAGATTAATCTACTATTTACGTACGAACGCGACGGTTTGTAAATAGGGAAAGTTTTAGGAAGGTAACCTTACCTATGCATATCCGTTGGTGGGTATTGCGTTGTTTGAATTTTCAGCAAATATGACTATTTTACTACTTCAATTTTGAGTTGATCTATTAATTCCTAAAACTAAAAGCGACGATTCGTCTATCTGGCAGCCCTACCGTCGCGACACCTGTCGCGTCCGCCATCGAAATAGTCGTGTTTTCCCAAAATAAAGGTTGAACGCATTTTTGTGGACAAACGTATTTGGATTAGCTGAGCCGTGTGTGGAGCATCGGAATCTTTATGTTCAGAAAATATTTTGGTAAAGCATATCTTGCAACGGAAATAAACTTGTACCTACTTAAGGTGAGTTGGAATGATGGGTGTTATGAGAGTTGCCATGAAAATGGAAAAAAAAAATAAGTAAGTAAATCAGAGATCATTCAACTGCAGCTGTACTGCTTGTTATGTTGCAAAAATGCAGTCAAGGGCCTCAATCATATCAGACTGTTAACTGAAAAGGACCTGGAGCTTGTACGTGCAATGCCGAGGAAGCATCATTTCTTGTTTCAATATCAACTTTTTAATCGAATCAAAGTTCTCTTGTTTTTAAAATACCGAATTGAAAAGGTTACTTCTCATAATTTAGAAAGACGAAAAGAAAAAGTGACAGAGCTAACATGTATACAAATAAAATTATGAACTTAAACTATGTGAGTCAAGATTTAACTGAAAACAGAAGAAAGAAAAGATAGGAACAGAAACTAGACCGATTCACGTCCAGGCTGTTTCAGAAAACGCATCAAAAACTGCTTCTAACTAATTCAGCATTACTAACAAAAACAAAATCAAGTGATCTAATAAGACACACAGTGATTTTGTCTGTCAGTGCGTAGTTCAGACAATTAATCAGGAGGAGTCGCGATGACAACCGGCTAATGACGCTAACAGGCGCAGTCGGCTGAGAAAACATACTCGTAGCTAGACATCATCTGTTTTTGTAAGTGAGTAATGTCAAGTGATGAGGTTGACAGGAGAACGGTTAGCGAAGGTCATACGGGGCTCAATATTGTTGAAGAGGAATGTTTTACCAAAAGAGGCAGGTATGGGTTAGTCTCCAGCAAAGAAGTATGGCCTTCCTGAGCTTATCATTTTTTACCGACTTCAAAAAAGAAGGAGTTTACTCAATCCGTTTCTCAAATAATTTAATGTTTGTCTCTCTCCTGATATCTTCGTCATTTATGAACCGATTTGAAAAATTCTTGTTTTATGTGAAAGGATATACTTCTCGATTGGTTCCATTGAAATTATTATGCAAATCAGATAAGTACCTAGTTTGGTTCTTAAATCCAAATAGCTGGAAAATATATGTGGAAAAATCATCCATGTACATACGAAATTGCGTATTTTGCTTTCCAGTGACTTTCCAGTGGTGTTGTTTTGTTAGGTTCCCGCTAAAATTGGAAGTCGAATGTTGTTGTTTTTGGAAGTCGGTGGTTTTTTTTTGTAAAAAAGTTTTTTTATAACATACCTATCCTTTGAATGTGGATGATGTCATGATTTCAAAACATAAGTATGAAGTTTTTATTACTAGTTTTTACTGCTGCTGAATTTGGTACTGCCGCAAGATTTCAAAAGGTTGCTTCTAAGTTTTGATTTTTGTTCCAAGCATTGTTGCCTTAAGTGGGACATTGCGTATTTACCTTCGACAACTGTGGTGTAGTCAAAAACACTTTCATTTTATTAAGCGTATTCAGGAATGCGATTCTTTATCTGCAATACATTCTCTGTAAATATAATTATCTGTATTGCATAGGCCCGTAATCCTTGAATGAGTTTCTCTTAACCAGAACGTATCATATCACTTGTCCACCTCATTTAATACCAATGATTTGCAGTTCCTACCTCGATTTCCGTGAAATTCAGCCGAAACAAGTCATACATTTTCTCAGCACATTAATTATAAAATTAATAACAAAACACGATCTGAATGTGCCAAAACAAACGTTTGTTCCGAGAAATCGTATAAATATGTTACAAGAACCGTTCCAGGTGTTCTCAGCGTTCTACCATAAACGTGTCCACGCTTTACTTGTGTTCATTTAACGCTTACTAACTTATAAGCAAACGAATACATACAAAGCAATGCAAACTCAACCTTAACATCACCTACACAAAGTCTAGAATACCTGTGTTAGTTCGTTGACGTGGGAAGGGTAGAGGCGCCACATGTGGACCGCCTGCGAAATTGAAATAAAAATATAATTAAAAAGGCGCGATTCCCGTCGACCGCGGCGCGAGGTGAACGGACGTGCTCGTGTGATGCGACTCTTGTCGATTGATACGACTTAATGCTGCCTGTAGTGCGGCGACCTGTCAAGCGGTGAGGGATATGAAAAAAAAGAAGACGAATGAAAAGCTGTTCATTAGGATGTTTTTTTCAAGATTTTTGTTAACAAAGTTATCTTTGTGTTGTGTTTACTAATATTATGTTAATGTTTCTAATGAAAATAATACGTAAAGGCACTTTTAAGCAAAGAAGTGTTTATCCTACTTCCTTTCAGCACTTTGCTTGTCTATTCCTCATTTAAAAACGAGCAGCATAGCAATTAAGATGATTAGGTATAGATACGAGTTACTTACTTTAAACGATCAACTACACCGTCCAAAACTACAAACACAACGATCACATCTCGATACACTCCGAACCCAACACATACGTAAATAGAACCAACACCGTGGGAGACACATTATACGACACAACACCTCTTAACTCACACCTTATCACATAGGCTATAAGGTTCAAAGTGCCGAGACATGTGTGGAGATATGATTTCCCTATGTCACATTGAGGTGGTTTTGTTTTTAACGATACTCAGTGACTGACGTGAGAACTGAATGGTGGCACTTTCACAGGCCAGTGGCTTTTAATTCGGTAATTAAAGGGAGATCTGAAAATAAGCTGTTAAGTAGTTCTGAATGGTAAGGGAAGGGGAATTGATGAGAAGACCACTTGTGAGATGTGAGATACATTAGCTGATGTTCAGCTGAGATAATGGGTAGAAATAAGTTAGGTGCCTCTTATACAAAATAATCTATACATACAGATAAATAAAATGAAGAGAAGTGTCTGTTTGAAGCACCTTTTTATGAAATGCGTATAAAACAATATACGATAGGATTTTATTTTTTTTGTTTGTCTGAATCGAAACGACTGAACTGATTTTCACTGGAAAATAGCTGATGTTATAAAAAAACATCTTAGAAAGTAACTTAATCAACTTATTTTAAAAAAAAGTATAAGAGATCCGTGCAAAAAAATAAAACCCATGAAAATACTTTTCACGCGGGCAAAGCGGCGGGTAGTAGCTAAACTATAGTAAGAAAACGTGATATTGAACAGTAATGATTAAAATATAATTTAGCCGATTCGAAGAAAAGGCTATTCAAGAAGAAAGCATAACCTTAATGGGGATTGGAGTTGATATTCACGGCGTTGAAGGTTAATCTAGGTGGATACACAAACCGATAGTAATTTTACACAATTGGTTACTTATTTATTCACAGCGTATAGACCTTTTACAAAGATGGGCAAAGTCATTTAGCTTCCACAAAGCTCTGCTCGATATTTACTTTTTTATTCAAATAGGTATCCGTATACAGGCTTTTTGCGCACATAGAAGCACGTTTATCTTGGATTATTTTCTAACTCTATCCGAATTCTGATCACCAAAAAACGTTTGTACCAAAACAGAATTCCATTCTAATAAAACTTTACAGCGTAGCGTATAGCCAAAAACAATTTCATTAGACGATCCCCGAACTTACCGCAGTATAAACCGCTTTATAAACTCCTTAGCCTTCGTAATATTGTTTAAAAATGTCTCCTAGCCCGCCATGAAAATCGTGCGGGACCCTAAACGTATGCAAATTTTATTTTTAAAAAATGCAAGTGGCCAGCCACATGTCGCCCGGACGGTCATCGCGGCGTCCGTCTGCTTTTTATTACTTTTATTTTTGTTGTCCAAACTTACCCACCTTCCTCTCCTCTGATTTGATTGCGTATTTATTCCAAGCTGTGTTTTGCTACTTCAAGTTGTACGAATTGAAGGTTTTGCAGAAAAATATATATTCGAGTATACGTCTGTTGTTTTCTTTACACGATGTCCACTGCGTATTGTGTTGTTTTTACCATATTCTGGATAAATAACATGGACGTTTATAGCTCTTACTTTGCACTTTGTGCTGTATATAGGTAAGCAGGTAGGTATTTTAAAATTATTAACATTTTTTTTTGTTTTTATAAACTTTGCCCCACACTAGAAATTTCTCTTGTCATTATTTTAATGTAGGCAAGAACTTTAAAATAACAATCAACTGTTTTCAATCAAACTTAAACAGCTGTGTCTTATGTCCAGCAGTAAACTGCTGAGTGATTGACAGCGATAGTTTTAGCACTGAAATAATATTACCTTCTTCATAGATAAGCTCGAATCTTCATACCTTTGTACACACACATACGCGTCTTGACTCCCCAATGTCCACCTCCACATAGCTTCTTCTATCGCGTCAGATGATTTTTACGATGGGTGTCCACGTGACGTCTTTATTAAGGCGATATCAAGGTGGGTTCCGTGAGATTAGGGGTCCTCGTAAACGGACACCCGCTGTATTGGACGACTTTTCGTTATAATAACGAGATGCCCCGATATTGTTAAGATGGAGGGAGTGTGTCCTTTCGAAGGGATAGTGGAAGATGTGTTTTCTTTGGTCAGTTGTATTTTTGGGCCTGATTACACCGGTATATTGTCATCTGCCTCGCCTTTTCCCAACTATATTGGGGTTGACTCCCAGTCAAACCGGATTCAGCACTGGTATACACTGGTGATCAAAAATGTAGACACGTAAGTATAATTTACAATTAGAAAAGAAAAATATAGTTTGTTGAAGGCAATGTTAGTATCAAAGCATTGTATAATATACAAGGTTGGTACTGATAGGTCTAAACTCAAACAATATATTTATAACAATATATTTGCATACCATAATGTGAATAAAGGTGTTAAAATAGGCTTAAAGCTAGGGTACAGTTATGGACCCTGTAAGGGCACAGCAACATTACTTACAAGGATAATTAATTATAATTCAAAATTAAATTAAAATTAAATAATAGCTTCCGAACATCGCAATTCTTATTATATTAAATATATTTAGATTATTAATTAAGTATATAATACATTTACAATTAAAATGATTTAAATAATACAATATTTATTACTGAGATCACTTTATACAAATTGTTAATATAATTGAGGAACAACTACTGTTTATTTTATGTGCGCGAATATCATAAGTAAATGTAGATGTAATTTTAACTAAATATTTAAAATTTATTGCAATTCCAATAACAGTTTATCATTCATATTTTCATTTATGGTATAGCTTTTATATAATTATTAGAAATAGCTTTAATTTATTATCGAAATAATAAATAAATAAATAAATAAATATCTTGGGACAACTCACACACGGCCATCTGATCCCAAGCTAAGCAGAGCTTGTGTTATGGTAACCAGACAACTGATATACATACTTATATAATTTATAAATACATACATATTATAGATAAATGTCATTGCCTTAACTTTTGTGAGTTTAGTTTAGTTTAGTATTTATGTCCATTACAGATGGCCTGAGCCGAGAGAAATTAGTTATAAATTTACATATAACTGTTTCCACCGAAAAGACGTTACAAATTTAAGATACTTCTAAAGCTCGTCTAGAAACAAGCGATGTAATAAATGCGGGCGGAGCGGGGCGCGGGGAGAGGTAAGCGGTGTGCCCAAACATAAAATATATAAAGTTTGACCGCCGGCGGACAGTGATACAACCACCTACAGTAAGATGAGGCTTACATGGCGACAGAAAGATAAACTACTTTTGAAGATCTTGTCAAAAAATGTATCACAAATAGATAAAAATATATCAGGAGACGAAAGTACTGGACTATTTGAAGTATGGGACTATGGGACCAACTGAAAAAATTAGCTGTTCTGAGTTTTTTTCTTTCTACTAATAGGTATTAAAAAATTGAAAGTTATAATATATCCTCTCAGAATTGATAGATAGGTGGACAGAAGTCATGTTTGGAACTCTTTCAGAATTTGCTTGTATTTTGGCACGCCTGTATTAACACGTAAAATACTTTTAATCCAGAGAGTACCTACTCTCTGGATTAAAAGTATTTTACGTGTACGACTCCTTGAGTACGAGTTCCTTGGGCTGATTTCCGACTTTCACGAGGATTCAAGTCGATGGCGAAAGCTCATATAACGTTCAAGTTCATATAACTTCCCGAATGGGGGGAACAGCTATTTTTAACCAACTACAAAATGTAGAAGGTTATCAATTCAGATTATTTTATGTATTTCGGGCATAACTCCATCATACATATACGCCTAGACGGATTTGCAAAATTATTTTGTTTTAAACAGGTTTAGTCCGAAAATGGTCCCATCTCTCATTTCGTAAAGATCTGATGAAGAACTTGGGAGATATACAATTAAATTGATATGGATTGGTTGAAATGTTGGGGGGTAATCGCACTAAAAAGTGAAAAATAATAAAACTTTTTTACATAAAAAATTAACCGACTTCCAATTAAAAATAGTACAAAACTGTTAATAAAAATCCACAAAATGAACAGCTTTTGTGTCAACCATATGTCTACTTGTTGCAAGCAGGTTAGTTTCACAGTAAACAAACAAAAACAACTAATATCTTCCTTCGTGAAAACAATCGGCTCTGGCAACAATATCAATGGTCCATTCATTGAAGATCATCAATGCTCGTTACTATGTTTTAGTCCCATTTAATAATCGAATAATTTATGCCTGTTATTAATTGCATTAATGTTTGGCAATGTACCTGGCACTGAAACATTAAATGTGCCAAATGAATGCCAACTAATATTATTTTAATAGTTACCTGCTAAGAGATCTAGAGCTAAGTTTAACTGAAACTAACGCGAAGTTATGAAATTCAGAATGTATTTTTGATGCTGTCACTTTTAGGCAGACGATCTAAGTATGTTAAAAAAAAAACTTAGCTGCAATCGAATAGACTCGAAGCCAACCCCAACTGTGTTGTCATCATCTGCCTAGCCTTTTCCCAACTGTATTGGAGTCGACTCCCAGTCAAACTGGATTCATCTAAATACCAGTATTTTACGAGGAGCGGCTGCCTACCTTTTCTGACAATCTGTAACGACTGCCAGACCCATTTAAATTACATAACGATTCTGATGAAGAAAAAATGTAACCAACTTCCAAATACAAACCATTACAAAGTACAAAGTAACTTATTTTGGAAGTGGTGGAAGTCTTCGTTTTTTGACCCCGACTTCGAAAATTAAAGTTATTTTGTTTAGTGTTTAAAGAATATTTCAACTCTGTTCTAATATTTAAAATACTCTTCCATGTAAGCCTACTCTCCTCACCCAGCAATATTGTATCAAGTAGAAGTGTCCACGTAGAGTCGTGTTTGTATGAAAAATATTCCAATATTCCCCCGTCCACCCTGATCGAGCCGAAATAAGGTGATCGCGACAACATGCCCGGTTATTTGAAGGGCTAAAGGTCGGGTTTGTCAAATTATATGTGTTTTTCTTTCGTTATATTCTAAGATTGGACGTTTGAAATTCGTATTTGAAATGGAATGGCGTTTGGTGAAACGACGTGTCGCTTTCTTTTGGAACCTGTCTTGAGATTGAGAATAGGCGTACCGATCTCTGAATTAAGTATTTTTAATCTTCTCTTGCCTGGAAACCTGAAAATTTAGCAGTCCTAAGTCAAAATATAGGTACCCGGTTCAGAAACCCGACTTATATATTGGAGGAGTGCAATAGTTAAACAAACACATTTACAGCATTGCGTACATGTGTGTTATGAGTGCAATAGTTAAACAAACACATTTACAGCATTGCGTACATGTGTGTTATTCGTTTTCTACTGATTAATTTGATTTTAAGTCTGCTATTTGGAATCTTAAATATTGTCAAACATAGGTAACCTATATTGAAATTCACAATGTTTTATTGAATGTTTTAATTATAATGTTTTATAGATTAAGGTCTGTTGGATTATTCGAGCGATTTATGTAAAAAAAAACAAGTTCCAGAAAAAAAAATCACATAAATCATCGTCTATTTTTATCACTATCCATACGTATATTGGCTATTCCTTTAACTATAGCAAAGTAATACCAACCAACTCCCAATTTCCACAAAAAATATGCTATCCAACATCACCCGGGGATAAGAGTGAGCATAATCGTAAGGAGATCTGTGATGCGATGTGACCGGAAATTAAGACACGGGGCCCACGCGGGCCCCCGCCCAGCGCCCTTCCGCTTCCGGTCGGACATCACCTTGTGCCGTGGGCGCCGGGCGGAGGTCGCTCAGATGAATAATCATTATCATAAATCTTGTGATAAAGTCGTGAGCAAGCAGGTTGAGGGGAAAGGAGACGTGTTTACTTTTTTGGGTGTTCCTTTTTTGTTTGAAATTGAGTGATTTATGGATAGGTAGGTAGTGTAAACGATGGTTTGGCGATTCTTTTTAAAAGAAAGATGTGGTTTGGTGTAATTAATGTATTGAAAACCTGGATAGGTTATCGATTGTCTTCTGTTGTAGGTAGTGGCATGGTGAAGGCGACTATCAAAACGTCAAAAATGTATGAGATTGACAGACTCTGTCGAAACGTCACGTGATCAATCCCTTAAATTTTGACATTTCCACACTCGCATTCCCTGATAAAATGGCACGTACTTTAGTAGAAGCATCTTGACACCTAGGCACTCCTATGTATTTATCTTAGCAAACTGACCAAATAATAAGATAGTATTGCCCTTATTTTAAGTTAAGATTTTTCAAAACTCGATGATGTTGCCATAAACGGATTAATAGAATTTTCTACATTTAATATTCTCCTGTGATAGTTTAGACATCCACATGAACCGTTCCGTTGCACCTTGCACAAGATACTTAAACTATATTTAATTGCCTTTGAAACACCCATGACGTATTGAAAGTCCTTTTATTGCCACACATACCACGGCAGCTGTCCCACGACAATAACCACAAAGAAACACAATGTCGTTTAACTTTTTTAATGTCGGCCATTTTGTTCCATCTGAATCATTAGCCATTAGTCTCTCACCGTATTCTCTTTTGATACTAATTATTGCCGATATATCTTTAAAAGAATGTGCCTTTAATCTTTTGAATATTCTTGTAGTTTTGTTAATTTAAACTTCTAAGCATATACAGGGGTTTCCAGAAGTGCGCGGTCATATTAAGAGTGTTATTCTGTATCTGCTATACAGTAATGATATACATAATATGAAATAAAAAAAATATTGGCTGTTTTCAAAAACACGACCACAAAAAAAACACTTTTCAAGTCTGATGCTGGTGTTTATTTGAGTTCAATCACAGATTCGATGCCACCAACTGCATCAAACTGCTTGAAAAGTGTTTTTTAAACATCTTAATCGTTTCTTCAGGTACGTTTTTTTGAAAAAAGTATTTTAATATAATTATAGTGTCTTTATTTTTTAGCAGAATACCACTCATAAATATGACAAAGTAATTCTTTGGATTGAAGAATTGAATTTTGAACAAATTCAAGTGAATATGATATGTATTATTATTTACTGCTGTCAACGTCGTTTTTTTCTTTAAACCACGAAAACTTTTCAATCGAAAATGCACAATTCCTCTTTAATAAATCTACGAAGCGAAGCCGTGGGACAAACTAACTTTAGAACATTCTGCTCAACTTTACTAAATCAAATAAAAACAAGTCAAAACTAAAATAATACTTAGTTAGGTACTTTCTACTAATACTAAGTAACTTAGTTCTAAGCTACTTAGCAAAAACTTTTCTCTTACGAAAAAATTCACGTTAACTGTAATATACGTAAATTCTTGTACAACGGTAATGTTCAGTTTGCGGTCGTCCATCAAACGCAGATATTAGTGGGCCTATGAAAAACTAACTTTGACTATTATCGGACCCCTACGTTCTTGCCCCATTCTCCCCAACAACGACTTTTACTTGATTTCGAAAACCATTGCTGCTTGGGTATGAAAACTGATATTTTTTTGTCTGTTATCTGCTGTAATGTATGATAAACAAAGCAATGTTTTTATATATTTTGTGAACAGATTTAGGTGGTCAGATAAAAGTTAGTGTATTACATTAGAGTGGTCAAGTATTTGAGTTATTTGGCTGTTTGCAATGAAAATGAGTTTATTTTTTGCAGTTATAATCTTATTATTGATTCGAAGTTTACCTGTTTTGAACATTTAATATGTTGTGTTACATAAGTCATGTCATTATTTTTTTTTTCCAATGAATTTTCTTTCTTGCTCACTCTAAGCTCACTGTCTGCATTTAATTTGTCAATTAAATTCAGGAAATTGATTTTGTTTCCTGAATTTACCAAGTGTTTCATAACGAAACAAATCCACTGACCTACGTCTAACACTTCTTGTTTTCCCATACCATTCTTTCCATAAGTACTATAAACATTCATCAAAGTTCATCACGACGCGCCAACACAAAACAAAGGTACCTAACCACACATAAATTCCCTCGATTAGACCTTTCCTTCCTCCTCCAATTGAAATCCAACCATGACTGATGATTGTAGAGTCCAATTTCTCCTGGCCACGTATAAGTCTTTATGCCTATCAGTTCAATTGTCCCGGATGGCAACCGGACACCGCGATATGAAATGAAAGCGACAATAAAAGGTGGAAGACCTGACTCATTGATCGGTACAGTTGAGCACACAGAGCTTTCTAGTTTATTTTGGATGCACTTATGACCTTATGGTGTGATAATACGGTTCGCACAGTGTTTGAGCGATTGACTGCTGCGCTGCGTGTCGCGGATTCGATTCCCGCACGGAACAAATAATTTTATGGCTTACAGATAGTTATTCGGGGTCTGGCTGTTTGTGTATGTATGTGAATTTTTATGTTTGGAAACGCACCCACGATACAGGAGAAATGCCTAGTGTGGGGCAACGTTTTTTTTTTAAGAAATATAGCTAAGAAAGAAAGATGATACTACTCTGAAACGTCTGTGAAAAATTACTAAGTCACTAAAGAGTTCACCAGCTTTTTGTTTTGGTAATATCCCAACGAGTACACTACTTAGGTATAATTCTTGGGAAAGAAGTAAACATCGAAAACCCTACGCTACGTTATCAGCGCTATTTCATCATACGATCTAATTTCATCAATTTGTTGCCATATTTTGATTTATTGAAAGCTTAAGAAAAGGATTTAATCAGGTAGGTATGTTGGCAGGATAGTGGGTCTATTGCGTATTAAAAATGTACAAGGAAAGGAAATCTTGACTTCGAAACTAAGTCCGACTTGTATTATGGAAGTCAAGTCACTCTCTCATTCTCTAAGCATAATTGAGTACAATAGGGATGATTCCTGGTTAAAAAATCATGATTCTATTTGCTGCATCAGTTAGATTATCGAAAAATATTGGACACGTATGTTTTGCTTTATCAAATCAATAAAAATTACGATGATAAAACGCATTAAAGATCAGGAGTGGGGGCTCTTGACGTCACGTGTAAGTAAAAAGAGTACTTACAAGTGACGTCATAAGAGTTTTCAACGCACTGTATCGTTTTTATTTTTTGTTTACATGAAAAAAGAAAAAATACGTGTCTATTACTTTTTGGAAATCTATCCGACGGACTAATTGGGTTTTTCTAGTCATCTACCCTATTTAAGGAAGGGATGCATGCAGCAGGCAGAAAAACAAAAATATTATCAAAAGAAAAGCTAACAAAAAAGAAAAAGTAGGAATAATATTATGTTCTACGACTACCTGTGAGGTGTAGTACTGTCCTGACGTGAATCAGTACACGCACACGCACGGGGAGGCCTATATTCAGCAGTGGACGTCTTTCGGCTGAGATTATGATAATGATTATGAAAAGAAAGAATAGTAAAGAATGATACAAATGCGATGAGCGTGCGCACTCCGAAAGGGTTACCATCTCCTTGCTGGACATCAGACAGCCAGTGCTGTCCCAACTTTTTACAAGTACAAGTAGCCAATCACAATAAGCTAAATAGAACAATAGATTTGCCTGCCTGTATAAAACAAAAAATCTATCTCTCCCTCATTCATCCAGCTCCGATCAAGGTACCATCGAAGTTCAAGGCGGGTCACGAGGCAAACGCACCTTTATTGTGCAGCAATTGGGCATATCCTGCGAGGTTACCGACCCTGCGCAGGAGTGCGCTTACGGTGCGCGGTGGTATGTGTCGAGGTCGGCTTATGTAGCGATGGGTGCATCGGGCTTTACAAGGGTATGAGAATCAATTAAATGGGTTTTCTTGGAAGCGTGATGGTAGATTTAAATTAGTGTCTGAGTTGATTTCAGGGACAACTGAAATTGCAGAGTGAATTAATGTGAAATAAATGCTATAATGAATGAGTAACAATAAATAGTTGGCATTATAATATTCTTCCGGCAAAGATAAACGTAGACGGTGTAAGTGATGACTGATGAATCAAAGTAGTTCTAATGGTTCATGTTTGTCATTCATCAACAGTCGATATTAGACGCAATGTGTTTTTAAATTACTTTACCAAACGATACTTGGAATCAGCTCTGAAATAATAACAGCCCATTTATTAAATCTATCGTAGTTCAAACAAAGGTTTATCCCAAATTTGCGCTGAATCATAAAGAGGACACGTCACGCCTCTCTGAGAAGGTGACCAATTTCGCGAATTGTCTGCAGAAAGCCTTGAGGATTTCCATGTTGAACGAACAGTATTGTTTCCTTACAATATTTTCCTTCATTATTTTTCCAGCTATTTTGGGTTCAGATTTTATCTAATTGTATATACCTACCTAGCTAAATATTATCTGCGTTCACAACTCAGTTACTGGGTGTCACTTTTACTCATTTTATAAGACTGCTGGTCAGATTTTCGAGCTTTTTAATACGTCTTCTTTTTCTTCGTGTGGGTTAGTAAATAGTAAGGTCTAATGACCCCACCACCCTTGTGTCAGAGTTTCTAAACCGCCTCAAGGGCCTCTGAGGTGGTTTGACAACCGCCATTGGCAGCTGGGACCACCGGCTTATACGTGCCTTCCGAAGCACGGAATCATCTTTTTATCAGACAATCAGGTGATTCAAGCCTGCAATGTCCTAGCCGAACTGGAATCGATTCCACGACAATCGGGTCACAAGGCAAACGCCCAAACCACTCGACCTCGGAGGCAGTTTGAATACGTTTCTATTTACAAATGATAACAAATAATCACTGTCAAATGTGTGCCTAACGTACTTTTCGAGCACGACGGAGTCCTGTAACCTGAGTCTGAGTTTCGATCGACTCACTCGGTTGCTTTTATTAAATACGTGTCCTTTTAAAGCAGACAATGAAAGTAGACAACACATCGGTATCTCCATCCAATAAGGCAGGTCATGGTGCGAAGCGTTACCTCTCTCGTGCGCGCGCGCTTATTGGTAGCAATTGAAGCAATCAGCGCAATTGGCGCGCCTCCCCCCGCGCTTCCCACCGCCGCCCCGCTGTCGCCGTAATATACTTTCACTTCTCACCGGTACTGACGGCGAGAAAAGCGATAAAATGGTTTATTATTTTGATTTTTTTTGTATCGAGCTTATAAAAATTCAAAATAATAAACCATTTGAGCACAATCTCACCTGATGATAAGCGATGATGTGGTCGACGATGGAGCACGCTTGCCTAAAAGTAACCTATTCACTCTTCCTTAAAAGACGCAGGAAAATCCACTCATTAGCTCTCGAGGCCATTTTTAAGTCCATAAACGAAGCCTTTCTATGCTTTTCAGGAGCCTGAATATGCTTGAGATGAGTGACCGTAAATGAAGATCAGTGGGTCTACCTAGCGGAATAAACCTATAGGGATTAATACGAGGTGATGGCAGAACTTTGCTGAAGTGACAGACTTAGAAATGCCGCTAGCAGCTTTTTACTAGACGAGAAAGCTTTCTGAATTGGTAATTTGTTAATTCAATATATTCGTAAACCGAATTGCACTAGTTATATTTAGGTAAATCGAGGTCAAGATAATTCATAAATAGGTACCTACCTAATCCTCATCAAAGTTCAAATAAAAATTCACACCAAACTTGTTTAAAAAGTATTCGCGAAACCTAAACACCTAAATATCGGATGATGTGGGCTGACTTCCACACGTGTGCTAAATAAAAAAATCTTAAAGCAACAAATAATTCGGCGCCCGCGCAACTCTGTTTGTTGATCTAGCGTCGAATTATGTGAGCCATAATTACACGTTCGACGTTTAAATGGGCGAGGGTTCCGTATGAATGTAGTGCTGAAAGAAAGATCGTTGCTAATAGAAAAATTATTTGAGTGTTTGATGGATGAGGAAAAACAGCTACTGAAATCTTGTTTAATTTTCTTTGTGGAATGAATTTCCTGTGGGAGATTTCTAGGTGCGAGTTTTCGCTTCTGCCACTTTGTTGAAAGTTGATTTTCCTTGAGACCCTGTTACAAGATAGGTTTATCTACATTAGCCTTTCTAATATGCTATAAATGTCGCAGCCAATAAGCTTAATCGGCCGTTTAATTAGTGGCCTAGCCTTTTCATTTAAATGTGCCGATTTTTCAGCGACCTAAGTGACATCTTTTGTTCAATATCGTTTAATGATTAGCCCGTGTTACTTATGTCACTGATTAAACGGCACTGTTCAATGAAAAGGCTAGACTTTTAATGAAACGGTGGATTCAGCTAGTTGGCTGCGACATAGACACAAGTACATAGTAAAAAACCAAAAACAGCAAAGATACAATATTATGTATACCAGTCGGTCTATTCTGCCAACATCTCACCGTGTAAGCTTAAGTGAAGTGAGCAAGAAGTGAACTGCCGGTCGATTAACGGATTGAGCTGTCAATTCATGTAACTGTCAAGATGGAATGACAGCTCACCTCGTGATCACTTCGCCCAGGCCTTCACTTCGACTTGTTTACATAATCGCACTGCTGTCTTCCACCTCGTTTGTATATATTGACTGCTCACTTCATGTTCGCTTCACCTAACCTTACACGGTGAGGAATCGCACTAGTGATGACATAAATCTCCTTGAAAATCAATTTGCACACCACATTGAAAAACGATTAGAACTTTTCAGAAAAATCATCCAATGCTTGCCAATGTTCAAGTTTTATGGAACGTAGGCATAATTTGGCCACTGCGTAACAAAATAGTTAAATATTTTAAAATAAAATGCGTGACCTTATTTCAAGACAGAACCCTAACGTCAGCAGCACCTTGTCAATAAATCAAGTGAACGTTGCAATAAAAATATTTACGCCATAATATTACATACCTTATATTTATTAGTAGTAAAGTCGATATTTTACGTAACCCACCTATGTAAACACAGCTCCCTGGCACCTAACGGCTTGTAGCAAAAACTGATTATGATCCAAAAATATCATAAACGGTACTAGTTTTCTCGATAAAGTGACTGAAATACTTTTACCTATACAACGTGTAACAGAATAAACGCAATACCTCTTAAGGGGTCATTGTACTCATCATTATGAACAACTTTCACTAAGGGACCAACACTGAAATCTTCATTTATGTGCGCATAACTCGACAAAATGTACTGAACAGCTGATTCTTTTCTCGCGATTTCAGTGTTGGTTCCATAGTAAAAGTTGTTCATAATGATGAGTACAATGACCCCTTCAGAGATATTGCGTTTATTCTGTTACACTTTGTAAATAATATAGCTATTGTTATTAAAACAAAGACAGAGAAAAATCAGGTCACGATATTTATTTCAAGCAACCCTACGTACAAGTAATAAAATTGAATCCAACGTATAGTAAAAGTGAAAACTCATCGATGTTTTTCCTTTTTTGGTTTTAAGACTAGTACAATACTGCAGCGGCCAGCAAAAGAGGCCTTGATGGACGAACGTGTAAATGTGGGCCGAGGCGAAGCCGAGGCACACATACGTAAGTCTATCAATGCCTAGTTGCGGCCATGGCTTGTATAGTACTTTTCAAAAATAATGCGCGGAAGTTAAAACTAAGTGGTACCTAAGCAGAACTTTTTATTTGAAAAAGTACTTTTCAAAGTCAATGGCGAACAACGAACAACAATAATTATTCCCGCGTTAAAGTGTTCATTTGTTTTTTTTTTCAATTAACTTCTTTCCATTTGCAAGCCAGTTCCAAATTTAAATAAAACCTTTAATAAGTTACCTCCTTGGTTGCCATGTTTCGGAGTAAAAGATAGTTCCATTTTGAAATGACACGACAGTTATGAGTTTACTATGTAATTTATTTGGCCGCTAAACCACGACAGATATGGATTTTCATACAACTTTTGCCGGCCGCTGCTTGCATATATTTGGCCAGTACAGCAATTTCGATTTATCTCGAAGAAGTTTGTCAAAATAATGCTCAAATTTCCAAGCATGTTTGACAAAATATAATTTGCGTTCCATTAGCTGTAACAAAAAAAAAACATTTAGTTACTGTAATTACAATAACAACACAAGAAAAATTGTGCTATAAAGTACACCATCATAAAACACTCAAATCTAGACCTTATTCTTAAGCAAGTTAAACCCGAAATAGTAGCGTTCGATTAATTTAAGAATAACATTTAGCACAACAATAGGACGGAGGGCTAAATCGTCGTATTAAACCGTTCGCTTTGTATCTGTGAAGGTATTCCTCCACCTTTCAACTATGCCCGTCTAAACATTAGGGATGAAGTATTGTGAGCAGTTCGTTGAGATTTAAAGTATTACCTACAACACTATTGCCTCCTAGAGGTAGCTAAAATGAACGTAAAGAGTGCTGTTAATCAATGTGCCCAGCCTTTATCCATGGACCATGTCAGGCATTGCTTACTTGAAGATCGAGGTGTGCGTTTGTTATTATTTATCCACAGGCCCCTAGAGGTGCCTGATGTAGTTTCAGGGGAGAAAATTGAGGTTATCTTCAAGTTAGGTAGGCTTACAGGGCCGTGTCAATGTAGCGTCAAAACAACAATTTGGATGCTATACTTCCACCCACACATCATCTGCTTACAGTTCTTCCAACTATGTTAGGGCCTTTCAGTGTAACCGAAAACTAGTAATTTAAAAGGGAGCGCACGGAACGGAACCAAATCCAGAACTCCATGGACTGATCATCAGATTTTCGGACATTTGACCATCCAAAACTATCAAAGTTACTCAACACAACACAGCAATTTAATTTCCTACATTCCTTACTTACAGGCAATACAAATACGGGTCACAATAAAAAAAACTAAAAGAAAATGATTTTCCGCCACATCTTCTCACTACTCTTTGCCCACCTCACCACAAAGAGTCCGGTTGTTTCGCCCACCGGCGCATTGTCCTGCTCCATTGTTATTCTGACAATCTGCGTCATATAGCGGCTGCGGCCGAGGGGCAGGCAGACACCCTGCCTGGCCTGGCGCGGGGGAGCGTGAATACCTTCGGAGGTGTCGGGTTGAATGGTGGAAACATTGCCGAGGATTTTGGTGTTAGAGGAAATATTATGTGGATTCAGATTGTCTGGAGGGATTTGTGCATTCTGTTGATATGTTTTGTGCGTTTGTACTTTGTATGTAAAATTATTTTTGCCTGAGTGTGCAAAGCAAAAAGACTCTTAATCTTAGGAAATGCGTTTTCACTTGATTATGTTGCTAACGCAGTTGAAGACCAAGACTTTGTATCAATAGATAAGTTTATCTTCGGTGTAAAATGCGCTTCTGTACATTGTTTTTGTGTGTTCATATAGTTTTGCAAATCTATACTTAATAATCTATACTTCTATACTAATATTATAAAGAGGAAAGATTTGTTTGTTTGTTTATTTGAAATGAATTGGCTCCGAAACTACTGGACCGATTTGAAAAATTCTTTCACCAGTAGAATCGTACATTATCGATGATGGACATAGGCTATAGAATATTTTCAAAAAAGTTAGGGATCCGTATGAAAACTTCGATAATGTAACCCAAGGTGTGAGAAAAAATCCTTATATCGCGTACGCTGCGGAATCTATTGACAATAGAGCAAAGTGATGTACTACAGTTTTATAGAAGTCATCAATGTCTACAAAAAAGTCCGCAATACCATATGTCTAACTATTATGGTTAAGTCACCATGACCGCTTTTTGTTCAAATTATTCAAGCAAATCCTTGGTGATATGAAAAAATGGTGATTTCGGTATCATGATATTAATCCTTATCCATTTAAATGGTTTGATAATTAAGGTCAATTATGTCCGTGTAAATCACACTTTAAATTATTCAAATCGAACTTTTCGTTCAAAATTTACAACGGTAATAAACATGCTCGGAGTAAGAAAAATGTCGCGGCTTGAGCGAACTGGGAAGAATCATATCAATGCTTGGTACGATGAAGTTGGAAATGATTTCGATAAAACAATAAGAATAACAAGTGTTTGGATTTTTCGCAAATAAACTACATACATAATAGGGGGTGAAGCAGGGGTGATTAAGTTTTTAGGGGAGGACATTATTGCTTGCTTTAATTTACGTCGGAATGCTATGAACAAACTAAAATTGGGATTATTGAAACAGATGTACCTAACAATTTTTGCATAATCAACTCCTGACGGGGTGAACGGGGTGAATAGTTGCGCTGAACCTGAGACCATAGAATAAGTAGAAATGGCTAAGTAATAAATGTAATTAATGAAAATCGTTGTGCTTAATTTTCCAAAAACTAACCTTTATAAGGGGGTATAGGGGGCGTTGAAGTTTGTGGAGTACCTACTAAATCCGTGCGGACGAAGTCGCGGGCGAAGTGCTAGTTAACAATAAACTGAAGAAATACATATCTGAAATAATTACCAGGTACCTACACAACTGGCCGGAAAATCAGATCTAGTTAAACAGTTTAGTTACAATGTGACTCCATTCTAAACACGTTACCTACAACTAAGTCCCACAACATTTCCCAAACTATTACACACTCAAGCTCACATATTTCTTTTGTCAAAACATCATCCGCAGTGTCCAAGACAAACATTCAACACTTCAAACGTATAATCCGTTTACGACCATTCAGATTCAGCCACAATTTATCCCGGAAAGATTTACCGGCTGTTACGAGACGGCCAGGTGTGAGACATTCCTAGGAACTGAGAAAACTAGGATGCTGGGTACTGAGCAAGTGAGTAATCTGTCTTCGCAGTAAGTCTTGTTTAAGGCGGCAGGTGACTGAGATATTCTGCTTGTGAGGAAGAGGGTACGTGGAGTAGGAAACGTGGATGAGGTTACTGAGAAGTGTGAACATGTATTGTAATTTGGAACAAGAAAACTTGGAAGATACATTGTGCGCCCGCTCATCGCTGATGAATATAGAGCAGGTTTTGTACTACCTCCCATAGAAGTTAAAATGTAATGTTTCAAAAATTGACAGAATTCAGGCTCATTTTCCTTCAACTGAGAATACAAAACGATCGTGTAGACTAGGAAATCTGTTACAGTATTTGTGTTTTTCCTTATATCTATGCAGAGAAAAATGAGAACAAATCGAAAACCATAACTCATTTTTTCTCACACATCTTTTCAGCGCACCTTATAATACACAATTTTCAATAACACCTCATTTCAACTCCATTGCTCCGTCAACGCAACAAAGTATACAAAATAAACAATCATACGAGCAATGAACACGCGTCCTTTGATGTGGCTCGCTGAATGATGGCCGCTGCAGCGCTTTCCTACGTCAAAACTACACTATTTCATATAGACTTAAAAGCAGACATGAGTTTACGAGCGCTGTAAATTATAAAGCGCTTAGAGCGTTTAGCAGAAAAGTATTGTCGGTCAGGTGATGGCGAGGGCGCGGTTTATGAGATGTTGAAGATGATGTCGAGATGAAAGACGTGGATTAAACAAGTGCTTAGTTCAAGAACTCATATTTCTATTGGAAAGAATGAAAAATATGGTGGTTTCCTTGGAATCATATCATTATGTAAGATGAAAAGGCCATGATTTATTTAAATTTCAAAAATACAAAGGCGCATTTAATACCATAAGCATTCTATACCAGATTAAGATGGTGAAGAAATATATTTCCGCCAAAATAAAAGACAACCAATGAGAGAAACCAAAAGTCTCCTAAAATCTATGTCAGCCCAGATTCCAGTATAAACTAACAGTGGAGGATATGACTACAAAGTATAACTTTGGCTATGAGGTTGAAAATGCTAGAAGTTAAGCGTGCCAGAAATCTCGCTAAAGTGACTACAAAGTCTGCTTACCATGTAATAATGAATACCAACAATGCAATACCAATAATAACGAGACAATTTGGTTATAATAAATTCTAAACAGTAAACTAAAAATAATATACAGGGCTGAAACATTCTGTAATTGAGTATTGGGAGTTGATAACGTGTCAAACCCTACTTTAAACGTTTCACAATTTTTTAGGCTAAACAATAAAGTTTGACGAAAAGCCCGAAGGGCCAGTTCTACTAATTTTTAGGAAACGTTCGCATTCGCGTCTCAGTCTTAATCTGACAAAAAAATCCTCCACATTTATTATGCGCACAGCCAAAGTGTGGAACTCTCTGCCAGCGTCTGTGTTCCCTTCCACATATAACCCGTCTGCCTTTAAAGCAAGAGTGAATAGTCATCTTCTGGGCACGCTCGCTCCATCATATACCTCATCTATCGCTTTCCATCAGGCGTGATCGAGGTCAAGAGCATGCCCATTTATGTTTACATACATATGGCATTAGCAGCTAGCTACTGTTTTACCTTCGCTACAGCAGGAACTATTCTCAAATAGAAGACCTCTTAGAAGATACTATTGTCTCTGGAAGCTGAACAAACATGCATGACATCATTCATTATACGAGTACCACAACCAAGCAAACCGAATCGATACAAATATAGTTCGCACTAATGTTTTTACTATAGCGTCGGTAAATCAAATGCTTTGTCGACGTGACGCGACATCGCGACAAAGTTGCGCATGAGCAAGTACCATGGAATAAGAAGATGCAGAAAAGCTACTTGCTATTACAACGAAAATCTTTAAAATGCTAAATAACTTATCGCTGGTAGTTAGAAAGTCATTGCTCTATTCGTAATTCATAATGTGTTCACCCTTACTTCCTCTATCTGTAGGACAGAGAAAATGACTTGGAATTATAACTACTCCAACTCATCTCTATTTCGAATATAATCAAATTGACAGTCTAGCTTGTTATTTATTTATATAAATTAAGGGTTTTTTATCATTGTTATGGCGACTGAGCCGAGTGGAGAACTTTCAAATGACTCGGAAAATAGGCGTAAGTCAGTTATATGAGCCCTTCAGGCTTCGATCACAGACTTCTTAAAGAATATGCACCAGTACACTAAGTCCTATTCAAGTTTTTGCAGAAAACATTCTGATTACCAATTAAACCTTTTGCATCTCCCTCTTTCGTCACCCGAACGGGCACGAACGAACACGAATGATTTATACTCCGAGCCCAGGTTAATTGACATCCCGTGAAATAAATTTAGTACAGTGCGCTGTGTTAGCCGTAATGTCGGCCGGCGTTTAGAAAATAATTAGTCTTGCCTACACACCGTATGGAGAAACTGCGACTAATAGCTAAATGTGGGAATTGAGTGATGATTCTTGTGCTGCAATGTTTGTGACAGATGCCGTCAGTGAAGTAGTTAAGATATCAATGAATATAGCTTTCTTGTTGTGGCGTTTAAGATGATAAGTTTGGTCTACAGATATTATGTTAAATGACAGCTCAAGTCAAAACATTTTAATGTGCTACCTTTCACCCGAGAAGGCATGCAAAGCCAAACACTCATCTAAATTAAAAAACAGCAAGAGAGTCCCGGCTCACAGAAATACAGAACAGAACTATCCAATATCCATACTAATTTTATACCCGCAAAAGTACCAGAGTTTCTTTCGCCTGTCTGCTTTTTACGTTTTTACACCTAAACCGCTGAAGCCGCTCAAACTAGTTTGATGAGTTACTATAAGACAAGTTGGAGCTAAGTATACTATTTATCTCGCAAGGACGTGCTCTTGGATTAGATTAGATTTAAATCATTTCAAAATTTCAAAAGGGTGAAACCGTTAGTAAAAGAACTTTTCAAATTGGGGCAATCACCTGCATACAGCTCGTATAACTTTCGCGGAGCTAGCTGCTAAATAGTAACAGCCGCACAGTTCGATCTTCGAGGTTAAGCAACACTTGTCGATGTCGGTACGTGAACGAGTGACAATCTGTAATACACGGAGACTCCTCCGTGCCTCGGAGAGCACGTCGTTGCTCCTGGATGATATTTGCGTATGTTTTTTTTCATTCTCGTTACCTAGTTATAGTTTTTCAGTGGTGAATGGGTGAGCATTCTGTCAGCGCCGGCTGTCGCTGAAAACCAGCGCTGTGGCTCTGTCTCGCACATGAGTTCCAGCATTATGCTGAGCGATGGCCGTTTTGCGCGAATGTGACGCATATCTTACCAACTTGCATTACTTTTGTAATTTTTGGTATGCGTCATGCTTGGCGCAAACAAAGTCTTTTTCTTTCTTTTTTTATTTCTTTCTGGATGACATTAGCGAATGTCTTTTTTCATTAACCGTTACCTAGTTATAGTGTTTCAGTCTTGACATACCGCCTGGTTACTGGGTTGTGGAAGTCAGATATGCAGACTTTCCATGTTGATGTCTCCATGTGGTGTGTACTGGTACTTAATTGCATCCAGTTGAACTGCATGCTGCACCAAAGATAGTTGCGAAGAGACTAGGAATATTGATTGTATAGTTCATATAATCAATGAACGGAATGGGTCCTCACCCATTCAGTATTGGCACAAAAAACCCAATAAATCACAAAGAAATCTTTTTAAAAACAACTCCACTGTGTAACAGATACAAAGTGTTACAACAAATGTTATTTCTGATGACAATCGTGTAGCCGTCTCCTTGTCACGCGACAGCCAATGGCGGCATTTGTATCGCTCCATGATCGATGCCGCGATTTGTTTCATCGCGCTTTTGTTTCTATCGGAGAATGTCAACAGCTTTTGTTTTGCGGTAATGGTGAGCGAAGTAGCGAACATTTCGATAGCCTGTCTTGATTTGGTAAGATGATTAATAGAATCTATTGTTGCCTACCTTCATGTAAGTTTTGTGTGCGTCCAGATTAAAAGTGGAATTCCCAGCTGGATACTGTTTCCTGATAACTACAACCTGGGAGTCTTAGGCCCGTATACCAAAACGTAAATTCCAACTCAACTCAACTCGAACTTCAACTCCATCGGAGCTTGTCAATTGAAGTTTTTGCATTTGTGTGCTCATCTCTCGATTACGAAAACGTCAATTAGACAAGCTTTCATTGACATTTTCGTGCTCATGTCGGAGTTGGAGTTCGAGTTGAGTTGGAGTTTACGTTTTGGAATATGGCTCTTAAAGTCAAGCGTTTATAGGTTACTACTAAAAAAATTGTAGGATTAAATAGGCACGTGTTGAGTTACGTTAGATTTTTTTTAATAAGCTGAAAATAATCATAAAGGTGTGAATTATTTTCAGCTATTTCTGAGGGTCCGAAAGCTAAGACTATGAAACGCTTACAAAAGCACGTACGTAAACATTGTTGTATGAAAATGTTAGTAAACAATTATGTAGGATAATTTTATTATTTACTAACATTTTCATACAACAAGGTTTTCCTTAGAACTTTTCAGTGAATGAATCTCATTACCCTGGATTGTTTTCTTGGAAGATCCACAATACCTGGTAAACTGAAAAGCCCGTGAAATTAACTTCTTCGCCATACCTCCCAGATTCGAAACTCCCAGTTCCAGCCCAAAAACCAAATTAATCTAGCCGACGTCACCTTACAGCGGACGTCAATCCAAAAATGACAAGTATGACCAATTTCCACGTACTTTATATATAGCACCGCGTTTAATCAAGGTGTCCGGGGGGTTGCGGCGAGGCGAGCGGGGGAGGGAACCGCTGTAATTAAAGTACAGGTTGACAGATGACAAATTGTCTGTGGCCGGTGTTCCGGTAGATATTGTATTTTGATCTTGTACAAGATTCTGGAGAGAAGAGCAGAGAGTCTTTACACTGACCCAATTTTTGCTTTGAATTTGATATGGCTGTTGATGTCAGGACAAAGGAAAGGTTTCTTATTTGTCAACTGGTTTCAGTTCAAAGGAAATTGCATTAGTTTTTTTGTCAATATGCTATTACTTCAACTTTTTAACCGCCTGCGCGACAGAAAAAAAAAGAAAAAAAGAGAAATAAAGTATTTGATTTATTGAAAAATAGGGTTATAATAAACCATTTATTTTCAGGTTACAAAGACCCATAAATAAATACGTTAACCTAAGTATATATATAATAACAATATTGTGTTAGTATATAAAAACTTAAAACTATGTTAGTATCACTTGGTTGCACTAAGTCTTTGCGCGTTCCGGTGGCACTTGTCCGCGAAAGCGGCGGAATATCACATCCTGGGGTCTAAGCTTTCCTCCATCACCTGATGCAGGTAGCATGTTGGTATGCGCACCACAAACGCCATAAAGTTGTCGTTGCGATGCGACTCCATCAGGTGCACTCTCGGCGCGTACTTCAGCCTCTGGCGCACGTACTTCACGATGTCTTCCTCATCAGTGGTGTAGTGGAGACGGGAAATATACATCGGGGTATTCGGCTTTTCAGCACGCAGTTTTAAGTTTGGCCGGTTATACATTATTATGTACTCATGCAAATGAAATCAAACCAGTGTACCAGACATCGAGCGCTGACAACTGTTATTACTATAGAATCATGGTAAAAAGATGTCAATACTACTTACTGCTAGCACCCGTAACGCCCTCGAAGTCACTGAAAGCGTAAAATAACAATCTAGCACTTTTTGAAAATCAACTTTTACGTAAAGAAAGTCCCTCAAAACGGCCTGGCGTTTAGCCTGTAACTGGCAGCTTCAACTGGTAAATTGACCCTGAAATCAGTAGGCAATTGTAGACTCAAAAGTTAGGTAGATCGGTTGCTAGCTACTGCCTCCATGCAATTAGTATCTATTTATGAACCTCATCTTTAAAGCAATCAGCGACTCCTACTCAAAACACCACAAATCACTGCGGTAAAATAGCAAATATAAGTATGTATATAATAATAAGCAAAAACACGAAATTATTAATAAAAAATCAAAAAGAATCACACAATGATTTAATGGCACAGTGCAGGCGTTAGTCAGTAAATCAACTGCCCCCGGTCACCGTATACGCTATGACATCTAGGAAGTAGTTTGTCAAAGTGACAAATAGGTTGACACGGTCCACGTTTCGTGCCGTATTTTTATAAACAAAATGTTATCAACATAGTAAATTCTTTTAGTGTATTTCTGCGTTTTTTGTGAAGGTAAAATATGCTTATTACTGTTGTGATTAAGGGCTGCTGTATGCACTTATGGACGTGGAAATAGCTTGAGACGATTGATATATTGGTTAATATGTTACACTGTGGTGATAATAGATTAAAAAGGGAACAATAATTTACCGTTTGTTGGAATGTTCCATTCTTTATGGTTCCTGTATCTAATTAATTAGTTTTACCTGGACGTGCATTACTAACCAGATCCTGTAAAGATAGCATATTGTGTATTGGCATAAAAATGTAATTAAATATCACAATTTTACTGATTCCATGGTACATAGTAGTTATTTGGTTAACTAAGAAAATTTTCAAAATTTTATCAATAAGCATGACCGACTGATTGTAATTCTTAGTCAGGTCAGTGAATGGACCGATAAGGATTAGTAGAACTAAGGTATCACCGTTTAGCTTTACGATCAATAAATACGCTTTGATACGGTTTTATGTGTTCACAATATTATAAATTAAATGAATTAGTCCGTTTCGCTATCCGCCGTGATACTCGTATGTGTATTTCCTAACATCTCCCACAAACATCCTAACATTGGCAAACGATTCCCCGCGGCGGCATCCAAAGCATCCCAATGAATGTACACATTACACTTACTATAAAATATTTATAATGGGTCACCTTGTGAGAACAGACGGATACACTATAAAACAGATGTCATAATCGGTCCTTTGAAGTTTCAGAGTAGCCATCTACAACTTTACAGCGACACCCGACCAAACCTTTATATTCACTACCATAAGATGGGATTTCCATCAGCTTGAGTGTTAGGTTAAGGTGGTGAATCAGAAGTGCGTCGTATGATTTACAATATGATAAACCTACTTGGCTGAGTGATAGATGTCTCTTTGAGTTATGGTCCCCTTAAGTAGACGACAGGATTCAGAAGAAAAATAAAGGAAATTGCAGTTATTTCAGGAGCTAGGTGTAATCAAAGAGGATACACTAAAAATGGAATGGTTTTAGCACATGAAGCATGTTGACTGACTCTATGGTAGCAGTAGCTAACATAATGTAGCTGTTATAAAGCTAGCCTTTTCTGCCAACGGCTTCACTCTCGTTAAAGACGAAAATGAAAGGGAACTCTGTTTTGAGATTTCATCGAAGCCAGTCTAGACGTGAAGACGTGTACAGGTAACCAATAACAAACATACAGACTTTGATCAAGAATAGACTTAGTGTCTGATAAGTACTTGTCTTGAAAAACGGTCAGAGAAATTAAACTACAAATAAAAGTGTGGTCTTATTTCAAAATAGGATCGAAATTAAATTTAGCGTTCGAGCATAAAGGTTTATAATCAATTTAGGTAGTCAATTTGTACTATTTTGTAAAACTATTTCAGTATCTAATATAGAAATAGGTAAGTACATATTATGTGTGCAAACGTGGACACTTTCCCGACGTAATTTTGTTCCTGATCCTTAATCTATTGAATTTTTGACTTTCGCATTGATAATATTAATTTGAATTTAGTTAAACCAACAAGATATTTTCAGGTGCAAAGTTCCCTTATAATGGAACTATCAACAGAATGGTCATCATCATCATATCAGCCGAAAGACGTCCACTGCTGGACATAGGCCTCCCCCAAATGGGGGGTTGCCATAAGCGCCACGCTTAGTCGCCTCTACGACACCCACGGGAACTGATGAGGTGGTGCTATTCTTTTACGTACGACACCATACGGAACAACAGAATGGTGAATTCTGTTAATAATCTCCATCAAACAAAATCTATCACTTTGTTTATCACAACTCACGCCTAGTGTCCACCAAATAATTATAATTTGCACAGTAAATCTACAGAATAATAAAGGTAAACCACTTTATACGAAATACGTTCTTAACGTAATCTCCCCTAATCCCCCATTCCCCACTGACCCACTGAAGTAATCTACAAAATAACTAATCTATTTCGAAGTCGGCTACGAATCTATAGTACTTACAATCAATTTTTATAGTTGGACTGTTCAAAATATAATAAAGCATAGGATTAGAAAACTAATACCCTCACGATGTTTACACGGGGAGCGTGCTCGATGGCCCAGGTTCGCTTCCCGGGTCGTAACTTTCAGTTAAAGTGGCAGTTTGCTTTGCATGGATCTTGTAACCTACATTTTTATAGATAGTTTAATATTATGAGTTAATTTTGGTTTCGTTTCGTAAATGTATGATTTTAGCGTTTAGACTATAAGTACCTACCTCTGAATGAATCTTTATTCTTTCTATTGCGTGAGTGAGACCACGTTCTCAGATTGACAGCGGTTCCAGCCTCCATTATCTTAGTACCAATTTCCCTAATCGTTGAAATCTTTCAGATTAGTCAAGACTGGTTTCCGAACATGCAACATATTGATTATTTCCAGGCGAGTTATGAACTAGTTCAATGAAAATACTACGTAAGATAAGTCTTCAACTTAGTGTAAATCTTCTTAGAAACTTTGATTCGAAGAATGATACTCTACGAAAGTTTAGGTAGACTGTGATACCTGGTAGTATAAATAGATAGCTCGGTTGATTACATTCGATCTTCATTTTACCGTTGTGTTTAAATACATTGCAACTTTCACCTCAAACGTGAAAAAACATACATAAAAAAGATTCACCTCGAAATATTTTCAGAATGACCGGTCAAATATGTGCTAAAATAAAATGAAAACAAAACATTTTTTCCCACACGCTGCTAGTAAATTTAAAGTTAATCTGAGATCTATTGCGCAGCACTACGGCTGCAGGAGATTGTCACCTAGCATCGTTTTGAAAAACATTACAGTTATTAAATGTGACGATTTGGAATACGTTGAATAGTATATGGGATTTAGTGCTGAAATGCAGAGATAATTTCAGGAAAAACTCGTCGTTTGTGAAACACGTGTATAGTCGATCGCACTTCGGGAGTAACTTCGACTTTGATCTGGTCCAGCTTTGTACGGAGTGTTAATAGAATAAGGGGTCAGCTTATAGTGTTTTTTTCAGCATTGAATTGCGGTACTGTAGGTAGGTAGACTAATCGAAAATAGCTCGGTGTTAATGTATCTGTGACGATCATTACTTCTCCATTTACATAATTTATAGAGCAAAAATCCTGAGATGCTATAGGAGTGGAGAGGTATACCGCTGCTATCAGGACAATCACGGAAGTACGGTCAAGATCCCTACCAGCATACTGGTATACATCCTTCTCCCGAGCAGGTTTGCTCTTGCGAATCTCCACGCAGACTGGCCAATTACCTGCCAGGGTTGCGGAATATGTTCGAAAGAGTTACCGCGGCCCTGGAAAGAAAGGCACTAGAAGGACTATGGGTGGGTTTTAGTCTGTAAAAGTCTGACACTCCATGCCGCTCCACCCAGAGCGGGAGGGGTCATTTGATGATTTCCCATCCTCAAAAAAAAAAAAGACTGGCCAATTAAGGCAAAAAGGAGGTGTGAGCTGTGTTCCTGTCAGCGTTCACTCCAGCCAGCCAATAAAGAACAGATAGCTTGTTTGATTACTATCGACCTTCATTTTGCCTCTTGCTGTTTATCTATTGCAACGTTAAGCGATAACGTTGCCTCAAACCTGAAAAAAACTTTCACACAACATCGTCGCTTACCATCAGATGAGAATGGTTAAACGCGAGCCTATCAATAGTGAAAAAACAAATATTATTAGTTTCATGACTATTTTGATAATTTCATGAATTAAAAATAATCAAAATAGTACACAAAAGCAATGTCTTATTTCGACACTTTTTCGTACTTAATAGTGCTAAAAAAATGTGTTATTTAGGAAAGTCTGTCTAAGAACTTTTAAAATTGATATTTTAACTTCCAGTTTTTTTGTTTTCTATTTCTCATGTTTTTACTACAACTAGGGGTCGCCCATTTTCATAAAAAGGTATACAACATTTTTGCTTCACGTTAGTAATTATATTTTTAGATAAAGAAGAAGCCACATTTTCACGCTCAGCATCTGTAAAGCATTTCTTAATTTAATTTAACTGAAGCCAAATAATAGTTCAACTATTTTATTACATTATATATAAAAGTACTCATTTAGCACCACAAAAAAAACCGCAGCAGTTTTAATTTGTCTCTTTTAAACATAAACGCAGCTGTTCAAAACAAAATGGCGTCCGAAATATAGCCTATCAACAAAACAAATAGCCTTGTCGTGTTAGACTCTCAGCGCAATAACTCACGCGCAAACAATGTCAAATAGTTTAGTGGTTTAGGAGGAGAGAGTGAAAACTGACCGACTTCGCGACATCACCTGCGCCAGATCAGACGAGGCGACGAGGACGACATGACACTGTAACTATTTCAATCAGACGTTTGTAAAATGTTAGTTTCGGAAAACTCTTAAACAAATAATGGTGTTTTCTTTTCTTTTGAAAAGATTCTTTTGAAGAAGTAACGAAATAGCCGAGGTGGTTTAAAAGTGGTTTATAACTCAACTCTCTTTTATGCTGTTAAGACTTCATAAAACGATAAAATTGCACGTTTTATGTTAAGCACAATAGGTACCTAAAATCTAACAATAATATGTAGCATCCTTATTAATAGGCAATAATAAAATATATTATAAGGTACGCAATAATATGAAAAATAAGCTAATTCACGGTCGATTAATTCAAATCATATAGTTTCCACCTTTGTAACAAATAACTCAAATTCCAACAAAGACAATCGACTCCACTGAAATAAACAATATAAATCGTAATCTGTAATGTCTTGGCGAGTCGCCTAACTGTAGGTGATTACCCTATTTTTTATACCCGTTACACTATAAAATATCATCGGCTGTTGAACACCTGAATTTTTCACGATCTTTGAACGACTGTCGCGTCTAAAATCCACCTGACAACTATTTTGTTGAGTGGGTGAGGTGGGGAGTGGGAGTTTCAATTTAGTGTGTGGCGACTTAGGTTCTTCCCACACGAACTATATTCCTGACAACCACCAGCGGCCAGTGGCGACCACCTCTCGTGCGTGTAACAAGTCACTTCTGACACATGTGAGAAAACCGGCTCTCCACGACCACGTCGCGAGTGGCTTGTACCTATACGAATAGCCTAAGATTAAAAGTCTAGGCAATTAGTCTAGTGTTGATGCTAGAATCTAAATTGTTCGCATTCCGGGAAGCTGTAACGCGCGGCTAACACCTTCCAATTTATAGGGACTATTTAGAAAATAGCCCACATTAACATAAGTATCTATGCACGTAGTAGACTTTATTTTGGGAAATGGCTTTTCAGTTTCGTTAGTTTTTTTTTCAACAATTGCACCTATCTATTAAAATAGAGAGGTTCTGGAGTGGCGACCGTCTAACGGAACGCTTAAGAAGGCCTACCACACGGTGGATAGATGGGAGAAAGCCGCGAGACACTGCTGGAGGTGAAAAGCACAGGAGTGCAAGATATGGCCACTCTTGGGGGAGGCCTCTGTCCAGCAATGGTTATCTACAGCTGAAATGATGAAGATTATGATTGTTATAGATTTCTTTCTTTCAGCTTGATTTTTAGTTTTACAAAATGGATTAAAAACAATTTATTTGTAACGTAAACATCAAAAACAATACTTTGGCAATCACGTAACTCATCCAAATGACTCCATTACAGTTCCATATATTTTTATAATCGCTTCTCTTGACAGAGACAGCGCAATAATTAACGTTAAATTACTAAAATAATCCCTACCTGACTTATTATAATGTTTCGATTATTTATAATAGTAATAACTGTAGTGTTAACTTGCGCACGAGTAGGTAGTCCTGACATAGGACCATAGAGTAAAAACATCAGAAGGGCCTTTAAATAAAAGTTCGATATTAAACACGGCATGAGAACAAAGAATTCCTGTAGGGTAATTTTTTATGAAAACCTCAGTGCTGCATCGTTGGAGAATTGTTACATCTTTCTGGGGAGCCTTTAGCGAAAGACCGATTCCGTTTCTCCGCTGTATGCTCCGATACGATGCCACTGCATTTACCTGGTCTATGGTAAGAGTATGTAGGAGTAATGGCCATCGTTCTAGCTGACAAAATAATCGTAAATAATAAATGTAAAGCTAAGAATCGGAGCTGAAAAATTAGTGCGCACAGTTTGATCTACGAGGCGATCCCACGTGTAAGTTTTTCATCGAATATCATCATGCTAGCCTTTTTGCTGGAATGATACCTACTGATACGCCTTTAGTATGAACAGATGCAGTTAATTAATTAATCCAGACAACTGCCGTTTAATTCCTGCAAGCAACTCACCGATATGTGGGGACCTAAAGTCAAAGAGATTAAAAAGACCTGATAAGAACTATTGGTCTTCCAACTGATTTTTTCTCCATTTTTCAACCGTAAGAAAAGAACAAACCATTTTAACAAACATAAAATCCACCACAACCTTTCTAGTTATATTTCGGTTCGGATATCCTGTACCTAATAATCGTTAGTTGTTGGTTAAAAAAAAAAAAAAAAACACTTGGTAACACATTTACAGGCAATTTTGAACTGTCAAGCTAATACGTTACCTGTCTGCAGATTTATCTTTCAAGCAGTGTCTTCGACATTTTCATGCAAAACCATATACTTACTGAATAACCCGACAGCAATAAAGGTAAAAATAATCGCTTATTATCATCATAAGAAATGTTTAATAATGTGAATAACATGTGCGAGTTAAAAAGATAACAATTAATTCGCGGCTGGAGGCGCCCGTTGAGTACAAGTGCCGGTATAAATCAACACAGAAATAGATGCGAAGTAGAGGTTTGAGCACACTAGGGTGTAACAGAGCAGCGGTGTTGATGAAGCGTTCGCCAAGCGTATGTTGAACACAGAATGAGTGAAGTTTTAAATCTGTAAGATCCGAAGAACTGGAGATAAAATGTTGGATCCATTTTTAAGTATAAGTAAGTAAGTATCAAAGATGCCTTCGGATCTGAAATGTTTTCGAAAGACTACACTTTTTCAGGATGTTGTCATCATTCAGCGGAGTTATCAACAACACCAGACAATTACCTACACCAGAATACGCCTAATTCCCTTGTAGATAAATACTGCTTTCTACTGCTCTGCTAATTGGCTAATTTTAACCAAAGCACGAAATAGCTATAATCGCTGATCATATCGTCGCTTTCCATCAGGTGAGATTGTGGTCAAACACGATCCTATCAATAAAAATAAATAAAAAGAAAAACATTGATTTGACTCAAAATCCCTGCCCAAATCAAAAAGAAGCAAAATAATTAAAATCTAATGTTACGACGCAGTGCATCCAAACCCTTACGTTGACCGCCATAGACAAACATATGTGTCTTATCTAAAAATACTCGGGACAATGGCTTAAGGAAAGACCAGCTAATTATATTCCATATCGCGTAGGAAATAATTAGTCACAAACCAGTTCTGGCGGTCACGGACTCACAGGTGAGTAAATAATACAAGGAAATGGATAAGTTTGTTGTTAATGAGGTCACATACGTACAAGCAGGTAGGTGAGGTACGCTGTTGGAAATACGAGTAGTTGTGGCTTTACAAGTAAATATTGTGTTGTTTGATAGTGTTCTTTGTTGTTACGTTGGTATGTTTTGCGGTTGGTCAACATACCTTTGTATCCTGTGTACCTACTCGTAGGTATAACAACATATACGTCTACAGTATTATGTATATAGGTACTGTAGAAGTCCAGAGGGAATATACATAGGCTTTGATATTTAAACAAAAAAATCAACTAAACTTTGGCTCTAGTAGATATCTCATTAAACAAAGGGTTTCGGCGTCTTCAATTTCAAAGGAAATCGCCTATTTTCGTAGAACACGGTGGCAATTTTGATTATCCGTATCAAATTGAAAAAGTATTATGTTTTAGTAAAAAAAAACAAAATCCGACTGGTTTATAAAACAAGAGAAACCAGATTAATTGGCTGTCGTCGAGCGCAGTCGCAAAAAATTGCGGCTGGCCTAGTTGGTATACCTAATATATTTAATTCAAAGAAATTAGAACAATTTTGTTAACGTCTGTGTAGAAAGTAACTAGTTTGAAATGATGTCTAAACATCGGAGACAAAAATTCAGATAGAAAAGCAGATTTAGACTTCGTGCTACGTCTAGAAAAAAATGGTATATTGAAATATTCGTAGTCACTTTTAAATCAAACTTTGGTACGACTGCTGTTAAATGAGTTGATTGAAAGATATAAAGGAGACCCTCGACCTTCAATCGACTGAAGCATATATACCTGCTAACTGGGACAAAATTTATTTTAAGACTGATTTTTTTTCTAGATGATCCAGCTTTTGATTTTGATCTTGCCCAATGTAAAGCGATGGATGAGGTCAACGATGGACCGCGTGAGCTCAGAAGATAAGACCAGACTTTGAGTCCATCTATCTTTCTACCTTCGTCTTAGACGAAGTGAACCGATTTAACCGATTAAATTGACGTATATTATATATAGAAGACAGATGAAACCCTGAAAAAAAAATTTACAACGAGCAAAGCCACGGGCGAATGTAAGTAAATAAATAAGTAGTTTCACTCCATTCTACTTAACTACCCAAACAAAAACAACACACACCAATCTACCTATCTGAAATGCAGAAAGAATTCATCGAAAAACAGGTCCCCAGTATCTCCGTACTTCTCACGTGCCCCCATTACCATATAAATTCGTGGCTCGGTGAATAAGAACTCAATTGGGTGGCTGTTAAGTACGACTCACGATCAGCCCCCGCCAGGGCTGCAGCCCCCTGGGGCTTGATTGACACGTGTTCACCTTGTTGGGGTGCAATCAAATTGTCTGCGTTTTATAAGCAAATTAAATGATGGCTTTATCTCTCGTTCTTTTCATTTTGTCTAGCTGTATGGATTCTTTTGTGAGGGATTGGAATTTAAATTGGAAAAGAATGGTATCGCAATAACTGGCTAAGTATGTCTAATTTTCGAGTCAATATTATTAATTTTGTTTGATTACTAAATACTAATTTACTAACACAATATCAAAGTAGATCACCTGTTATAAATATTATACTTAAAATATCATTATAAAATAAGTATAATATTGTTTACTGAAATAAAAATATCTTACGAATGCAAAGTCTATGTAGAGCTTCATAGATCATTAAGTCGGTGGTAATTGTTTCTAGTTTTTCTTAAAATTCCAGCCAATACCTTCGACGACACACCTTGCAGCCCCTGTGGCCTAATGGATAAGGCATCGGCCTCCTAAGCCGGGGATTGTGGGTTCGAGTCCCACCAGGGGTATCGACGAAATGTCAGAAAACAACAAACGTAATTTTGTTCTTCAATTTTGTCAACGACTTAGGTAACATTCTGTGAATGTTGTTTTATTTTTTCGGTTAGTCGCGATAAAGAATAAATGGGTCATGGACTGTGTTAGGTGAATATAACTTCCAGAAATTAACCCTAACACAATAGGTCACGGCTTTTTAACCGACTTCAAAAAAAGAAGTTATTGAAGTAATAAAAAATGATGATAATGTTAATACTAGAAAAAATAAAAAACAGAATTCTGCGGTTATTCCTACAATAAAACTAATATTATAAATTCGAAAGTAAGATTATTTATTTGTACGCTGTCACTCTTAAATTGCTGGACTAATTTTGATACAAAAATATGAAACCCTGGAGACGGTTATGACAGTTATCTATATTAACGAGTGCTTAACCGAGGGCAAAATAATAGTTTGAAATGGAAATATAAATTTCCGTTTTCAGCTCCTATCCATACTGCTAAGTGCCTTCCATTTAATTCTCAGTAGTACAAGAGATCTCAATCAATAAAGCATCACTTCAAAGGCTCGTAAACGCTCGCGTCGGGTGCGCACGCGACGTCGCATAGTTGCGCAAACGCACTGATGCACCTACTGTGTCCTTCCTTACACGAATTCATAGAAAACGCTAAAATTAATATTAACTTGCAATGAGGGTGTCGTTGTTTTTGTCATAATTATAGAACTGGAATTCTGCATCTTGTCTTGAAGAAACCGCATTACTCGTAAGTATATTAGAAAAATCTGGGTGTAAATAAACGAGCGCAATAGGAAATTTAAATACGTTTTAACCCCCTCTCAAGGGCCTTCGATCTTGTCTCCTATGATGTGCTCTGGGATAAGTTGAGGGACAGGAGTAGCCCTGTTGAAATACTGAAAATTTTCCAGTACTGTTATTCAAATCAAAAGAACCAGGTAAAATGGTCTAACACTCTCTCATCGACATATAGATTGGAATGCGGTGTGAGACAAGGGGGTTTGACATCCCCTAGGCTGTTCAATCTGTATGTTGATGGCCTCATCACCGAGCTCAGCAGCATGAATGTTGGATGTCGAATAAACGGAGTGAGCGTCAATAACATTAGCTACGCGGACGACATGGTGCTGCTGGGCCCGACTGCTGGGGCAGTCAGGGAATTGCTCAAAGTCTGTGAGACTTATGCTGCCTCACACGGACAAACTTATAATGTCACCAAAAGTGAATATATGGTTTTTAGGGCCGCTGGTAGATGTCCGGACTCTGTTCCAGAGATTATAAAACTTAATGGACTGCATCTAAACAGAGTGTCCAAATTTAAATATCTTGGACATTATATCACCGACGACCTTAGGGATGATATAGACATTGAGAGGGAGCGTAGGGCACTGGCGGTCAGAGGTAACATGTTGGCGCGTAGATTTGCTCGGTGCTCTGACCTAGTGAAGATTACTCTTTTTAAGGCCTATTGTCAGAGCTTTTATACCAGCAATCTGTGGGTCAACTACACTAAGCGATCGCTGGATGTCCTGCGCGTTCAGTATAATAATGCTTTCAGGATGTTGATGCGACTGCCCCGTTTCTGCAGCGCCTCGGAAATGTTCGCTGAGACCCATACAGATGGCTTTCAAGCCATAATCCGCAAGAAAACTGCGTCGCTGCTGGGCAGAGTGCGGAGTAGTCGCAACTATATCCTGAGAGCTGTGGCGGAGAGCTATACTCCAAATGTCAGACATTTTGTGCGGAGGCTGATTAGATAGGAAACATGTTCTCCTGCCTGGTCATCCTCTGCACGCAGTGTGTCTAATTTATACTTTTATCCCAATATAACTAACACTAGAATATAAGCTATTTGTTATACTAACACAATATGGATCACTGTTGTCCGAATTAAATGAATTAAATTAAATTAAATTAAATAATTATTTAACTATGACTTAGACGAATTATTGTAAGTTGAGAATAGAAACTGGCAACCGAAGAAAGATATACGTATATTTTTTTTATAAAACCTTGTCCCACACTGGATTTTCTTCTTTATCGTGTCCCGTGCGGGAATTGAGAACGCGACACGCAGCGCAGATGCATCAGCGTTCAGTTGTTCAGCAGTGGTAGACCACTGAATATGAGCCGCTCTAATTGCACACCATTTATCCACCAGGTATCACGATTCTCGGCAGATCTCATCCAGCTGTTACCAACTACTCTTCTAAGATCATCGCAGCATTTACCCAGAGGAATGTGTTTAGATAACTTTAAGGGCCTTTTCCGTCAACGTTACGCGTGTGGTGAGAACACCCTAGAAGGACATGCCTAGACTTCATTGGTGATCATCAGAACGAGGCACATGGCACGTGCGTAGAACACACCACCAACATGCGTTTATGGTTAGTTGTATGTCTCGAACTGAGCGGATACAAAAGTAGCGTTTATAGAGACAGTGTTCCAACACTAGATAGATTCGTCAGGATGGATGGAGACACCCAATGAGAAGTTACTCACCAAGCTAAATTACCCAACCAGATAAAGTGATTTTGGACAGAGAAATGGCATAATGTTGTGTACAGCAGATTGCCTTGATGCAGAATTTAACAAAAAAAAAAGTATTGTATGTATGTAGGCATATGAACGTATACGAAGCAAGTGAAGTTTGAAAGGATCACGGCAGTCAGTGTTTTGTACTTTTACTACGTCCATTGGAAAATGGGTGAGTTTATGTTCAGACAAAACCTTGTAAAATCTCTTTGACAGAAGCACAATCAGCCTTTTACTTTCATCTAAGCGGAACTTCTGACCATTTTCAGTTCATGCTGGTAATCAACGCATATAGACCCGCATCCAACACGTGGATTGGCTCCTCAATCACGGCAGATATTTACCTTTAAATCCGTATAAATAACCTTGGCTAATTAATCCGCGCTGGAGAATTATTTTCGAAGTGATATATTAAATCGTTCGCTACAGTAATACACTTCTGGACACATCTATTGGCCCACCTTAGAGTTTAGGTTTCGATGGCCCCTACCGAAATATGATTGCTAGATTGAACAAAAACTGTTGATGCAGTTTTAAACCTGATACATTTTACCATCTTTTTCGATCGTATTGTTTTAAATTTGAATTCAGAATACCATACGACATGGAGCTACGCCTAACAAGTCGGATATGCGCCTTGTTAAAGGCAATTGATTTTTGAATAAAAAACATGTTTTATCAAATAAAGGTTTAATTTAATAACGCGTGTTGCCTCCATGGGCATCTACCACAGCTCTCATACGATTAGGCATAGAGTTTATCAACCGCTCTATGAAATTTTGAGGGATCATCTCCCATTCCTCTTCTATGGCAGTTTTCAACTCCTGCATCGTCTGGGCAACTGGCTGACGAGCCCTAACACGTCTTTTTAGCTTGTCCCACATGTGCTCAATGGGGTTCATGTCTGGGCTTCTGGCTGGCCAGTCCATAACTGTGATGTTCACATCCCGAAGATATTCCCTGACGATGCCGGCCGCATGGGCTCTTGCATTATGATGCATAAAAAGGAAATTTGGGCCCACATAGTCCGCGTATGGTATCACGTGAGGTTCTAAGCACTCACGAATGTACCTTTCAGCATTTAATGTTGGCAGCCGTGGTCCTGTAACAACCTCAAGTTGAGTTTTGCCGCTCGCGGATATACCGCCCCAGACAGTCCATGAGCCACCGCCATAAGCAACCCTCTCTTCAAAGCAGCATTGTGCGAAACGCTCTCCCTTACGTCGGTAGACCTTCTTCCTTCCATCATTGCCATGTAACACAATTTTAGACTCATCAGAAAAGAGTACACGGCTCCAATCTTGCTGTGTCCAATTTAAATGACTGCGTGCGAAATGAAGGCGCGCTGTTCGGTGGGCTCGCGTTAGTTTGGGCCCATTAGCTGGCTTGTATGGTACCATATCGCGTTCTTTTAACCTTCTCCGAACAGTTCGAGCGCTCACAGATACTCCGTGGAAGTCGCGAAGTTGGTTTTGTATCTCAATGGAGGTAAGGTGACGATTTCTCAAGCTGGTCGTCACGATGAATCGATCCTGCCTTTCAGTTGTGACCCGAGATTGTGGCCTTTCTTGGCGACGAACAAAGCCGCCAGTCTCTAGGTACCTCCGATAAACATTTCGGACCGCAGATCGACTTAAATTAAGTTGAGCACTCACGTTTCTTTGGCTGTGTCCGGCCTGAATAAGTGCCACAGCTTGGGCGGCGACTTCAGGTGAAGTATCCATAGATTATTGATAGAACCTCACCTTAATGTTAAGAATAAGTAATGTTTGTTGCAAAACCAAAGATATCAATCACTTTTTCAAGAATTAAATCCAAGTAAACCAATAAAACCAAGTTTTCTTAGTATTCGATTGTTTGATATCAACAAACAGGCTCCAAATTGTCTTTTGTTTCTTTAAATTCTGTGTTCGAAATTCAAAAAAATACTATTGAATGAAATTGTGAATGTGCCAGGTTCAAAACTGCATAAAAACTTTTTGCTCGACCTAATATAAAATTTTAGCTAGGACCAAACGAAACTGAAAATACAAGGTGGGCCAATAGATGTGTCCAGAAGTGTAGTTTCTCGTAATGCATTTGAATTTAGTAGCCATGTTGAACTGGATGAAATACGTGTGTAGGATTTGGTTCGAATATTTATTTGGACTTGAATGCTTTTTGGCGAAGAATAGGCGACTCGTGGGTGTCGTAAAATTAAATTCCTTCTTAAATCTCAATACTAATACTATCAATGCGACAGTGACTCGGTCTGCCTGTGTGTTTGTTCCCTCTTAACGTGTCAACGGCTGAACAGATTTGGTCGAAACTTTGAACACGGATAGAACATTTCCTGGAATATGAGATAGGCTTACTTTTTAGCCCGGGATTATGCTCCTTTCCTGCCAGGGTTGCGGATTTTGTTCGAAAGAGTCACCGCGACCCTGGAACACTAGGAGGGGCACGGATGGGTTTTAGTCAGTAAGAGTCTGACACTCCCGCCCGATCTACCCAGAACAGAAGGAGTCTTTTGATAATTTCCCTTCCATAAATAAAACTATTTTTTTAATGCTGCTTTGGCAGAAGCCTTTGACAAAAGTTTTTACCTACATAAACTTCCCTTAAAACGACCCACTGACCCCATTTCCATTGAGGTATGCAGAAACTCAAAATACTGGTTTGTTCGATCCTAACAGGAGTGTCAATAGCAGCGAATTCTAGTTTGGTACTGCGCAGAAAACATATTCTACAATTTTTTAATTAAGTCGTGTAATTTTCCAGATACGTCGATAGAGTGCCTGTACTTTATTGCAGGTAGACTCTACCCATCTACCAATAGTGCTGGTTTTATAGCGAATATAGTAAGTAAAGTATTTCATTTCGTTACTTTTGCGAAACAAAAAATAAACACGTTTCACACCAACTATACTATTGAAGCACCATTAACCATGCAACTGTCTTCGAAGTAACCAATAACCTTACGTAAACAAACACCTTATAGGTAGGTTACTGAACAGGTAGAGCCTCCTATATCTTACCTGTGCAACCTTTGGCTCTGGTTGGTCGGTGTACAAGACACCTGTCTCGAAACACCTCTCGACCAATCAGAGGCGAGCGCACCTGTCCGATCGATGTTAAGGCGGAGTTATACACCTGAGTTTGTAGGCGGCGATAAGGTAGCAACACCTTTTGGAGAAATGAACTTATGACTGGAATTATACTATCACAAAATATGGTGTTAAAAGAGGGAATTAAAAACAGAGAAATTAAAAAAAAAACAAAAAAAATTATTAAGTGTAAAATATTTTTATTTTCAAGGATTTTCTCGGAGGAAGCTGTGTTACCATAAGAGAAAAATACTTTCGTTTTTACAAATAACATACTTAGAGCTTGACTCTCTGAAGATGGCTACCGAATAAGGAGATCGAAATCAGGCCTGATTGGTTGGAAGCATTGTAAATCTTTAGCAGAACAATAAAAAAATAAAATAAGGAATATTAAAGCTTTAAAATAAGAAAGTATATGTTTTCGCAAAACGACTTTAGTGTAAGTAGTAATATTCAAACTGAAGGTATTAATTAAATCACGAAAATTTCCTCAATTTAATTACCATTACCTTTGCCAATTTTGAAAGACACTAAATTGTGAAGTCATTGCGTCCGAGCTAAATGCACTGACGTCAGACCAAACCCACGGATAATCCCAAGCGCCACTGGAAGCCCTAATTTAACGCATCAGTTCATATACAGCTGATGTAGACACGAACACTTCCTCCGTCACCTAACACTTAAATATTTTCCAAGCTTCTGCTATCGGCTTCGGGCGCGAGAATGATGGAAATTATCTCGACGAGGGACGATACCCCGAGGATAAAAAAAAAAATGTGCTACTTCAGACTGTTAGTATATCTGTGAAAATTTTCATTCCATTTTGTTTACCTGTTCTGGCGTGATTGAGTAATAAACATCCGTACATTCAATTCCAAACTTTAACATTATAATAATAGTGGTAAGATTACTTCTGCCAATTTTGAGAGGTATTCAATTTTAAAGTTATTGCGTCCAAGCTAAATATACTGACGTCAGACCAATCCCAAGCGCCACTGGAAGCCCTAATTTAACGCATCAGTTCAGACACAGCTGATGTAGACACGAACACTTCCTCCGTCACCTAACACTTGTATATTTTAATATTTATTTTCTCATTAGAGCTCAGGAGGAGTTGGCAAGTATTAGAGTGTTTTTCAGCAGAGATGTGGGGACATTACACGCTGTTGCAGATGTAGCGTGGCGGAAATCCGGTGTATAACGACGTGTAATGATGTGTGGACGTTTCACCTGGATGCTGCGCCCTGCTCATTAGGAAAAATGGATGGGAAAAGGGCAATATGTCGATGAAATTTTCGGTAACGTTGGAAGATTGATAATTTTTCTGTTATTGCTACAGAAAATATGCAAAAACAAAGGGTAATTTATTTGATTACAGGGTTTTTATTAAGTGTGAAAGAGAAAAATTTGTAGTGTTCTGTTAGATGTATGAAGAGTTGCAATGTGCTGCTGTAGATTGATTATTTTTTCGTTTATTTAATAGCAGCGTCAACAATTTTAAGCCATTTATTTTCATATCACAGAGAAGTTTTCCGTCATAGGTTTTCATTAGAAAACAGTCAAGAGGTGTGAAAGGAAGAAAGTTAAATATAGTATAAGAACAGGCTGAAAATAAATCAAATAACTGAAAAAAAAATCACAAACTCATACACCACCGTAACACAAACAAAGTCGTTATCTTCCCAAACTATCGACATGCGACAGTGACCCGCTCATCACTAGTCTGTTGGTAGGCGCCATTTGCCAAAACGACCAAACTAGAGACGCGCTTATTGAAAGGTGTGCGTGACAGGCGTGAATACCTTGGCGGACGATATATCGCGCATTTTTAGACTTGGCACCTTTGGACACACTGTACGGTCAGCCGCGCGTCAGGGTGACACTCGACCCGCGGCCACCAAGCGTCTACTAAACTAAATAGTGGCATTTAATTTCAAACTGTTACTATGTCCGTGCGGTTGACTGTAAGCCCACAAATATAACAAACGCACGGTTCATCTCATTAATTTTATCATAAATTTTTGTTAAATTGCTTATTTGAAACATTTTGAGGGATAATGGTCTATTATGGACTAGGTTATTCAGGTATAATCAGGTTCAGACGTTTTTATTGAGAATTGTGCCTCGTTTTCAGTCTATTATTTTATTTTTTAGTGCGTGCTGAGGGATTAAATTAGAACAGTTTATTATGAATAAAATTATATTCTTATGATGATGGTATCCGGTAAGTTTTATAACTGTGGATTATATCTAAAGTCCCGGTTGTGTGAATGATTGTAAAACCTACTCTCTCGCGAAAGTTTTCTAATTTGCATATTAATGAAAGTTTTAATAATTGGTATTTTTAGGAAATTTAATAAGAAAAGATCCCAATTTGTATGTTTTTTGTAACTTATGAATTCCTGTATGTAAGTACGTATTAAATAGTCTTGGTGTACATTGTACAATTAAGTGTAAATAAATAAAAACATGTCCTCTTTTTGACGAAGTTTCCTTTGCTGCTCATCGGCAAAAAAATCTTATCAAGTTCCAATAAACATAAAACCGTATTATTTTAGTCATAGGTAATATTGCTTGATATCCACATCCTACACGTTACAGGGAGATCCCCAGATATAAATAGTCGCAGATGTAAGGGTATCCTAATTGCACCACCGTCACCCGCGGCTCCCCAACCTGCCTATCGGATTGCAATTTACCGGCAAAATTGGAGTCGCCGATAAAAAATATAGCGCTCAGGGGAGAGGGGTACCTTGCAATGTAAGGCGATAACATCTACTGCGTTTAATGAAAAAAAAAACGGGATTTTATGACTCGGTGATAACGAACGTTTTTAAAATGATGAAGTTTTTTTCTAAATCAACATTGTTAACAATTGTGTAGAAAGCATGAATAAATAAAACTATAAAGAAAAAAAAAATACCCACGAACATTTTATTTCACACGTGCCCCAATTTCATCGCAAGATGTGTCTTCGCCTTAACAAAAAAAGCAAACAGTATCAATTTCACCGTTAGCCTCAAAAATCAGTGTCAGTGTATGTTGATTTATTTATCGCACAGTTATAATAATTACCTACTGGCACGGTTGGCAACTCGCCCTCGTACTAATTATTTAAACACCCGACTTCGGAAGTCGGGAAATATCGCATGAACTCCCCTTTTTTTATAGACAATTTTTAAATAATTAGGTACCAGTTGTAATCAGGAAAACATGACCTGAAAACTTTACACCTAGGTTGTACGTCATTTATTAAGAAAATACATCAAAGCCGTGTTTGAAAAATCGGCTCCACAGGAAAATACCGCGGAAATACAAATAATTTTCCGTGCTGCAATTTTTTACCGGTGCACTGAATGTCATCGTTTGTCTAAAATACAAGTAACTAGGTCACTGAAGACATGTTTATAGTCCTCAATAATTTATCGGACACCTATTTCAAAATAAAAAAATCCACTTTCCTAAATCGACTGTTACAATTTGTGATGTTCATTCATTTTCAGCGCTAAAGTCTAGTCAGATAATTCATTTTCAGCGCAACATTAAATAATAATATGGTAACCTATTAAAATATATAAGATCATACATTACCTAAAATATGAATAATGCGCAATAACTCTTTCTATTTGTCTTTACATAATCCGAAAATAATAATAACATTATTTGTTTCTTGAAAACAGTAACATTCAATGACATTCGGCCAATTTAAATAATCCCGGTGGGCAATTAGTGGATATGAACGCGGTTGAATTCCTCATATTTTACTGCATTTCTATCGAACTATTTCAATCGCGCGACAGATGCAAAAAGTATGAGAAAGTCGCAAATCAAGCTTACTCTTACCGCCACATCGTAAAGCCATGAAACAAATTGTTCAATACCAACAACATTTTAACACCAATTAAGAGGAATTATTATAATCGCACGCTTTTATACGAAACTTTTATTCGAAGGTAATAACTGTCATTTGGTATAACATCGCAATATTTCACGGCGGACTGCACACTATTTCAGGGAATGTAGTGTATAAACACCTTAGGTCGTTAGTGCCAGAAATTTTTGGCACCGTCTTAGTTTTTTTTCTTTGCAAAATAAGCAATATTTCTCAGGTAATCTGTCGGTACAACAGCTGTTTAGTGGTTTTCTGTTTTGATATTTATTTGGGTTTCCTTCTATTTCGTAAAAATGCGAAAAATGCCATTATTGTTGAAGCGATTAAAGTAATGGTTTAAGAAACTTATTGCTGACGTAACATATGAGATTGATAAGCCGTATGGCATATCAATCTCATCCTATTACATGTATCCTATCCTTCTACATAAGTTCTTTATGTTAGTATTAAATCCTAAAGAGTTATTCATTTTTATTAGGTACCTCGAGGTTTTTAAAAAAAAATTGTATCTATTAGTGGTTAGAACACGCTCCCTTTGACACGACTATAGTACCAACCAAAAAGCGTAAAAACCAAATCAGCCAGCATCCCAAACAATGAGCCACGACCGCAATATCAAAATTCAAAATACGAACAAGCTTTAAAAAAAGAACACCACCCGAATCGCACGGTTACCGGAAAAGTGTGCAGTTAAAACAAAAGCGGAAGGTAACAATGGCGTCCGCGTCGCCTCAATCTGTCACCCGATGTCAGGCCGTGACAGACACCGAGTGGAAATGTGCAGAAGTTCCAGTTTAATTTGTTACTGCTGGTTTCTTGGAATGATATAACTGCAGTAGATCATCGGAATGCGTGTTCGTTGGTATTTGGTCCATTTTGCCACAGAACAGCAAGATGCACTGAACCATGTAATAATATGCTATGTATTAAAAAAGTAAGTGGCGCTTATGGATCCACGCTGCAATTAGACCATGATGGAGAATGCTAGCTGGCAGGTAACACTACACTCTGGCTTAAACATTCTGTATTAAATCATGATTTAATTCTAAATCTCAAATCAAGGTTCTTTAAAAATTAACACCGAGCTCTCGCGTTTCAAATAGCCTTAATGGTAACTATCCCATGTTCTATATTACACTACTATGGAAGGCGCCAGATAAACTTGCAATAAAGTACATTGACCTTTCCCTAATATTCCTTCGTAGATACCCGAACCATGAACTATGAACCGTCAAATCAAATCAAATCAAATACGTTTATTATTTCGCGTAAAGGATCACGATAAAGGTCGATTCTGGACAGCTTCATGTCTAATTCTGTATTTGATAATAATATTAAGGAAATTAAATACAGTTATTGCACATTTTTCTGGCACTTACCACGGTTAGAATGACGATGATGCAAGACTTGAAGGAGGCCAATGTCCAGAGTGGATATCTTCCGGCTGAAATGATAAACAAGTTTTCAAATTACTATCATGTAAAGTGGAGCTTCTGCACTCATATTCTGTGTCGTCAGCGAGTGTCAACTGTCACGCTGTCACGTGTCAGCCGCCGCGACTGATTGCGGCGACACCTCGCGGCCGCCCGCGGACCCACCTGCCACCTGGCGGTGAATGAGGCCGCCATGCGAGAGGGTTGGGTTTCTTCTCCGGATTTTTGTATTGCTGGTAAAGAAAAATGAGAGGGAAAGGAAAATCTTTGGTGAAAATGAAAACTGATGTGCGATTTTGATTCTAGTTTTCAATTAACAAAAAAACTGCGGTTATAACGTTGTGAGATCCATAGTCATAGTTGTATTAAAAATACAATACTAATAAATATGTAACATTTAGGTAGGTACTAATTAATTTTTAGTATTACAAACGTTAAATAATTTTAACAAAGTCTGATTCAATCAGCGATAACGGCTATGTCGTGACGTTTTGGGCACAGAACGTCACGACATAGCCTAATTCATAATGACATGAATTCGTTTCTACACTTAATAAAAAAAAAGAAAATTGTTTATTTGCGACAGATCAAACAACACAATAAATTAAATTAATAAATAAGTATTAAAAGCTCTAATTAAGACTCTTTTAAAATAGGAAATTTAAAAGTAATGGTTTTACCTAACCCTCAAAAAAGTATTTACGAATAACATAATTATTTTGATCAATCAAAACTTTAACGCAATTTAAGTAACAGTAACTGTCACGTAATAAAATCTTTCATCTTCCATCACGCTGTAACGCTGACGGAGTGGGCAGGCTTAGCGGTGCGCGCGCAATTAGCAAGCCAGGCTTATTATAACAACCCTTTATTTAGTCGCTGTCCATATTGTGGAGACCAGATAATGAAGGTGATTTATTATGTCACTGCGATCTATTACTCTCACTTTGGACTTATTAATTACAGCTAGTGAACTACGTAACCAATCTTTAAGATGGTTAAGGCTGCAAGAATCCGCTGCGCGACGCACAGGACCGGTCGATGTGGCAACATTTGGAGTACGTCTAAGTCCAGCAGTGGACGTCTTCCCACTGCAAAGATGATGGTGAATTAGGTATGCAAGCACACAATCGGTCACCAGCAGTAATCATCTGAAGACGTGGCCTCATATGCCTATGGTAGCCATCCAAATGTTGTCTGTGAAAGATTCTAATAGTGATAAGACCGCCCATTGTTACATCTTGTTTTATACTAGCTCTTGCCCGCGACTTCGTATGTGTATATCCCGTTTTTTCCGTTCCGCAGGAATTTTAGGAAATCCTCTCTTAGTGCTTCTCACACTCCCCAAGGAACCTACATGCCAAATTTCAGCTTTCTACGACCAGTAGTTTCAGCTGTGCGTTGTCTGTCAGTCACTCACTCAGTAACGGAAGAATTTTATAAATTAGGATTAAATCCTTATGGTAATTTGCTGTGGTGTACAATAAATAATCTACGTACGAATATCTAAGTATAAGGAGTTCTGTGACAATGCGTTCTAATAATTTCCGCTTTCATAATTTGCATTACGTCATGAACTTTTTCTTATACCTGCCTTTTTGAAAACCTTATGAATGCTAACGGGTTCTAATAAATTAACTCAAAGTAAACTATCAGCTCCAGAAAGGAGGGTTAATTTAATTAAAACATTACAGAAAAGTATTTATATTTTCTCTACCAAAACCTGAGTATCCCAATGAGTACGTTTAATGAGCTAGTCTGTTAATTACGCAATCGCGATGAGTTACTGCGGCTTCAAAGAGTGCGGCGGACATCAGTCAGGTATTACACGCAGACCTTTCACCTCAGAAAATGTGAAGTGCCCTTGAATATAATTTTGATTGCCTGTTTGATTTGGCATCATTGAACAAGTGAAACATTATGTAAGTATTATGGTAGAATGAGATTTGAGGTAAAAATAGGTAATGAACAAAACAAAATTAATAATGTCTATCTTTTCTAAAAAAAAAGGATTCATTAAAAAAAAATCTAACAGTCTATATCTATTGATATTGCCCGCGTTAGGGGGCCTAGGTGATGTGATCTATTCACCTCTGGGTAACACGGTACTTCTTGGCAAGACTGAAGTCAGATTATCTGGCTTCTGACAATCCGTAACTACTGCCAAAGATCTACAAATAACAGCCGGGACCAACGGTTTAACGTGCTTTCAGAGGCACGGAGGATTCATAGTCACGATATGTTAAGATGGTCACCCATCCACAGACCAACCTTGACAAGCGTTGCTTAACCTTGTAGATCAACCCGTGCAGCTGCTATTATTACAATATTGTATTTAATAATCAACCTATCAGCCGAAAGGCGTCCACTGCTGGACATGGTCCGCTCCCAAGCTGCAGATGCCGCAAGCTGGAGATGCCGCATCCATTTGCATTCTGGTTCATGTTCGTTAATTATGAGCTTATAATAACTCGTTGCCACGTTTTATTAATGACAGTGAAGGTTCATTCGAACAAAGCACATTGCATTACAATTTCAATAATACACTAAGATAAGTTGGTACAAATCTTTTCGGTTAGTCATATACCTACCAACCAAAAGGCAATACAAGAGGGCTTGGGATCTCGTGACATTTCAACAGCATTTGTCAATTCCACACATTTTTGAGGTATTGACAATCGCCTTCACCACGCTACCGTTGCTAGAATGTCACTTTTCTATAATAGAGCTTCAAGATTAGTCGATGTGGCGAAGTTTGGGGGAGGCCTGTGTCCAGCAATAGACGTCTGCTGGCTGAAAAGATGATGATGATGATTCACTCACTGAGGTAAAATGAAAGCAATGAATGAATTCACAGAGAGCTTAAAAACGTAGACAATGTGTCTGAACATCTGGTTAGTTAATTAAAAAGTGAAATAACGTGTAAAATTACTTTTTGTTGAATCACTGTTGACGTACCATCAAGATAAGTCGCATTAGCAGCGTCGGTTTTAATTTGTGTGTGAGTTACCTGATGAGAAGTGCCAAGCAGTTATGACTAACAACTACTTAAATAAAATATATTCGAACAAAATATTTTATGCAAGGCACAAAATTGAATTATGTCCAAGGCAAAAAGCAGGTGTCACAAAGAAGCTATTGGCCGAGACAAAGTGATGCATTAACAGCGATAATGCCTCGTGGCTTCAAAACCGATAGCCCATTGGTTGACAGCATTTGACTGTCGTTAACTCTATTCAATCCCTTTGAAATTTAACGCTTCGACAATCGCTCTTACTGATAGAATATTACTTCTTCTAGAGCCTTGGTGTACCAACTGCCTAAGTCTAATACCTCTGTCTTCTAAAAACGTTTAGAAAATAATCTGAAGCACAAACAATTTATAACAAAAATTGCATTGTCAGAAAACTGTTTTTTTGAAGGTGCGAAATTATCAAATGACTCCTTCCGCTCTGGATGGAGCGGCCCTCCCGCTCAGTGTCAGACTCTTACTGATTAAAACTCATCCGTGTTCCTCAAAATGCCCTTTGCGTTCCAGGACCGCGGTGATTCTTTCGAGCAAATTCCGCAACCCTGGCAGGCTTTGGCCCTAGCGAGCTTGTCTACTATGCTGACATTTCTTTGACGCGAACCGGCCCTGGTTCTAATCGGATAGCGAGCCGACCAACGCTCACCGTTCGCAGGCATAAAGCTGTCTACTGCAACCACATTGACAATTCAAGATCAAAATTACGATAAATGGCTAACCACAAATCAAGCTCGGTAGACAAAACAAAAAACTTCACTTTCCATCTACCTATACAAGATGAACAATAAAAGGTAGATCAAACTGAAGTCATTAAACAATATGAAGCAGAACAATAAACTCGTTAGATAATTGGCACTCGCCGTTCAAGGTTGGCAACTAGAGCGTCGCACGGTGACGATGCAAAGACTAATACATTTAGACTGGACAGTGTACTCGTACTTCAAATATAGGTATTATGGAGCATAGGAACCAATCAAAGTAGGTCTGATGGCTATTTTCTAGATTGTGTTCCGAATGAGTGTAAACGGCTATTGTTCAACATACTTGTGTTCAAGTTCAATCATGACGGTAAAAACCTCTGTTAAGAGACATGAAAATGTTCTAAAGTGGAATTCTACAATTCGTAGTTATTAACTCGGTCTCTGGTAGGTACAATTATGTATACGCAAGTCAAGATTTGCGTTTGGCTGATGACAATTCATTCATTCAATCAATCACAGCGAGGCGTTTGACGATTTCTCCTATTTCTTTTTCGATACTATTTGTTCCAGATACTAAAAATATAACATTTTTAAACTGGATCACAGTTCAAAAAATGTTGCGACTAGTTTCTAAACTTTTACTGAAATTATTTATTTTCTATATTTTTTTTCTTTATTCTTATTTTCCTTACCACAACATTTTACAGCAAATTGAAAGACAACACTTTGTTTTTACCCAAGCAAAATCCAATGTACTGTACCCACTAACAAATCAAGACTTGGTCTATGGACCAAGAGGCGTAGAGATCAAAGAGCGCGGGCGCATCTCGCTCAAGCATCGTTAATGTACACGTATGAACGACTAATGGAGGACCAGCACTGAAATGGAATACAGACATAACTGAATGGTACGGTTATATGGGAGAAAGATTCTTCTTCACCAGTTTTTCAAGAAACTCATTATGTTCTAGTTTTAATCGAACACCAAGCGGAAATGCTTAATAGCATCGAACGCAAGTCATTCGATCGTTCACCAAAATGTGAGCCAGTTCGCGTTCTGATCTCATAAGAGACACCACGTTCTCAAAACCATTACCATTGCCTTGTAACTAAATGTTATAAGTAGTGATTAAATAGCCATTTCCCTTACAATTTGATGCTTTACTTTTTACACATTAAGTCAATTGATTATAAGGTTTACATGATTGTCAAATGTCTGAGAGTCAATATATGTGAAATACTGGTATTGAGTTGTAGACGGTTGGACTGATACCACAGCAACAGTTTAGGGAAAGGATGTTGCAAATGACGATGACATGACCAAGAGGAATCACTCTAAGAATCGGGTTGTTTTGCGTAAAAGTTAAGATTATGTAACCAAAAATGCAGACACCTACTGCGAGGGTTGGTCCGAGGTGGCTCACGACAAATAGATCTGGAAGGAGTTGGGGGAGGCCTTTTCCCAGCAGTGGGACAGAATAAGCTGTTTTAAAAAAAAAACAAAAATGCAGCAACTACTTCCCATTAATGTGCCTTCGCTCAGCAAAGCAGCTCAAAGATTAACATAATGATAAGAGGCGTGCATATCTACATAAAAAAGTTCCTATGTCAAAGAAACTCATTCGATTTTCAAGATGCAAACGAAAGGTAGATAATATCTTCTGAAGTAACAACATCTCAACATAACAAGTGCCTTGGACCCTGCAACAACCAAAGGAAATTGCGAATAGAGCCTAAAGCACGCAACAGATATCCATTTAAAACTATGAACTGAACTGTTAAAGCCCCCGAAACACGGTAATCAGTCCGAGGAGGTGTGTAGTCGTCAGGACCGGAAATACGTTGCCCCTGGGCGTCCACTTCCGGAGGATAAGTGAGCGGCTCTGACCCAATTTCCGGTTTTCACATCACATAGATGCCGCACATGATAATTTTTTATATTACGGTTGAAAGAAAGTGGGAGTTGGGGAGCTTTGAGAGAATACACCTCGGAACTTCGTGTGTTAAGGAAATATGTATTTGCGAGGTGCCAACTGAAAACCAGAGCTGGGTGTCTGACGCCCAGCAAACGCTGAGAAGTTAACCCTTTCGATATAGGCTCGGCACAATAATAGTATCAGTAATTAATTACAATTATTTTTAACTTTGTGATTATGTTGTGTATCGATCGAATAAATGTTTTCTATTCTTCTGCTTTTTTCCTGTGATTTCTTCATTTCACTGGAACAACGATGGTCTTAGGTACACCTAGATTTTTTAAGGAGTCTTAAAACATTGTTTGCTTTCTGAACGTGACTTCACTAAACTTTTGTTTGTTCCGATTTTGATATAAATCATACTACTTATGTAACGTGTCATAAGCATATTTTGTCACGAAAATATGCACCAATCCTGTGGAAGAAAACAGAACCGCAAAAACAGTTAACAAATTAAAATCAACCATAGTTGACGTTGAGTTCGGTCTCTTTCATCCTACGACTCAAAAGAGAGAAATTTTCCTTATTTTTTAGTACATCACAAACCTGAGAATACGACTGAGATATCTCTCATACCTCTCATAAATGTAATAACATGAAATACGACAGTTCCTAGGACGGAACAGAACGCTCTCCGTTTAACTCCGAAACCGTTTTATTGGTTGGCTCAGGGCGCTGTCACGGGTGCCAATAATTTTGTTAGAGAGATTCATACTAAATGTTTAATGTTTAGGTGTGTCGTGAAAACTGGTGGTTCTCACCGTCACCTGTCATTGGGTTATTTAAAGGTCGGTAACTAGTAGTAGTATATTTGCTGAGTTCGTATTCTCATCATTTTAGCCCAAAGACGTCTTCTGCTGGACACAGGTCTCCCTCAAATATTGACCGGTCCTGCGTATCCTGCATTTGATATAATTGGGTAGAATGTATGAAGAACGTATCCATAGAAATGTTATCAGCCTGGTGATACACAGGCAATACAAGGACTGTCATTAACACTTAAATATAACATAACTTTAATAGCCAAGTGCCTGGTTATGGAACAATCCTGCTTTGATTCTCTCAATGGTGTCATTGAAGCCGTTACAACTATCAGTTTATTGTTATTAATATTAAGATCAAAGAGGAATGCCGCAGTACATGCGTACATAAATTAATAAGCGTTTGAAGTGACCGGATATTGTGACAACGACTTAACTACCAACATTGGGTCGTAAAATTTTATTCCTCACTTGGTGGTGTATGCAAGTGTTCATTAATGAAGAATTATCAATAAGCTTTCTACATACACCCATAATACTGAAACTACACTAAGTACAACTACCATCTTGATTACAGACGCAATTTTTTTTTGCTAGTGTGAGTACATAGGTCCTCAAATTTCTTGTTAATTCTGGTCAATAATGTCTTGACAGTTAAACGACTTACTAAGTGTTTGATTGTGTTTATGGATCGCAGGCCATTATAGAGAGATGATATTTTTCTATATGACAGCCACTATCTTACTGTGGGATCACTCTAGGGTCGACTAGTAGAAAATGTGTAAGGCATTAAGTCCGCCGAGCTAGTGCATCAAGTTTTAATAAATAATAAAACAAAGCAAGAAGTAATTGCAACGTCAGTAAGCTATTAGAATGAAACAAGACGAAAAAAAAGATTTGTTAATACATTAATGTACAGTCCACTTCAGTCAAACATGCTTTATAAGGACATAACGCAGGTTAAGAAAGTCCTGTCACGGTTGCGGAATTTGTTCGAAAGATTCACCGAGGCCCTGGAACGCAAAAGGCATTTGAAAAAACACGGATGGGTTATAGTCAGAGTCTGACGCTGAAAAATCATCAAATGACTCCTTCTGCTCTGGGCGAAGTGGAAAGAGTGATTTGTTGATTTTAAATCCTTAGAAAAAGCTAAAGAAAGTTACTTCCTAGTTTAACTAAACACCTCAGTTCTCGCAAACTGCTCTTAATATAAGTGAAGTTATTATCAACAGAACAGATTTACATTCTCGTTTACTAGCGGCACATAAATCGTGTAATATCGCTCACCCTCTTCCGGGAGTCGCCGCAATGTTTCACTCACCTCACTGCCGGTTGTAAAGCTGCCCACCCAAGTTACAACGCGGATTGAAGGTACAGACAACGGTGGAGGTGAGTCTTCTCTTTCACCCGACTGCTCCAGAAGGAGGATTATGTTTATCCTCTTAAATAAAAACGGATTCCCAAAAAAGCACCACTAAGTACAAAATAAGTAACTTTATTTTCGGAAGTCAGTGCTTTTGGTTGTTTCTTCGTAATTTAACACCGACTTCTTATTTTGTACTTTGTACCTACACTATTTTTTTTTGGAAGTCGGTTTTTTTTCTTGTGAAAAAGTTATAACCACTGGAAAGTAACAGGAAAGCAGAATAAGCAATTTCGTATACATGGATGATTTTTCCAGCTATTTGGATTTCAAAACCAAACTTCTAAACCGATTTTCATAAAATTTTAATGGAACCAATCGAGAAGTAATATATTTTCACATAATATAAGAATTTTTAAAATCGGTTCATAAATGACGGAAATATGAGGAAACAAACACAAAAAAATGCAACCGAATTGAGAAACTCCTTCTTTTTTTGAAGTCTGTTAAAAATTAAGTGACTCTCTCCTTCGTCTCAGGTCTTATAGCACATTCAACGTATGCTTTACATTTTGTTTTCACAATGCCAGATGCCAAGTAAGATATTTCCTGGTACTCACCTGGTTGGATTTCAACATGATTATTTCACATAGACCTACATGGGAACTCATAAAACATCAGGAGTTAGTGCTTACCTTGTTAGTATTAGGATATCACAAACTAGGTGAAGTGATGAGAATATGATGGTTGCAGTAAACGACACGTTTATTATGTTTACTTGTGTTACTGCCAGTACGGTATGTATTTATGTTTGTCTGGTTATATGACTGAGTTGTATGTTAAAAAGGACTGGTATTTCAAGTATGTTTCAGTTATCCATGTTTATATTTTTTACGGTTTTCAGTGTCTTCGTTTCAGTAACTTTCAGTATGTACAAAATAACCACTTCAAATTATACAAATTATAAATGAAAGTAGTTGATTGTCCTCTTTTCAAAAGATTTTGTTTCAAGTGACGACTTCTGTGTATTACCGATACGTATTGATAAAAGGCAAAACGATGACGACTCGTTGTCTGCGTGTAACAAATAAACGTATTTTCATTCTTTGTTTCATTTTGACCGCCACAAAGAATGTAAGTCTAACGAAATCAGTGTGTTTTGAAAATTATACAAGCATTATTTACAGCTGGACTCACAGAAAACTGCATCATTAAATCGACCTCACTACCTCAAGTTCTCAATCAAAATTCCCACTAAACGTAAGACACAGATCCACCCCCCCTCCTCCCAACCCGCAACCACTAAACCAGAGCAAATAAAAAGCTAATTTAAATGCCATTAAAAGTGGATGCGACTCAAGATTTAAGAGCTGGGAGCTCTCATTATTTTGCTTTCCCTCTAGAGGGCGCGCCTTCACGTAATGCGGGAATTTTAAGCAGCAACCTGATTTATACATCTTGTTTGGTATTGACTTGTATACAAGTTCAGAGTGCAAGGGAAATGCTGTGGTTTTCCATATAGGGGTGGATGTTGTGGATGCAGAATGCATGAATGTATCTATCAGCTAGGAAATACTAGCTTTACCTAGACTAATTTGACGAAAAACATTAACGTGTACATAAAGGAGTTATTTGTAAACAACATTGCCATACAACGTGGCAATGCCGCCAGTGTCTTTTGGGCACACTTCCATTCGACAGCGATGCGGACGAATTTTTTAACGCCATATTTCAGTTATAAGATTTTATTTTAACTTTAACTGTATATTATAGTTAGATTAGCATTCAAAATATAAAACATACAGTTATGTATTAATAACGTTCAATAAAACTTTATAAAATATTTATAAAATAAATATCACAACAATTTTGCTCTGTGTGCAAAAGGGGCTGATATAAAACAAAATCTTCGTAAATTTAGCAATAATAGGGCTTCGTATATAGAACTAACAACTACTTGCTGAAGTGGCTTGTTTTTGGCATCTAAGTAGAAGCCCATAGGGACAGTTACCTACCTATGTTACAGTTAAAATAAACCGTAATTTGTTAATTTATTTAGATACACATTTTGCCAGCTGTTGCAGCCTGACCATTCTATTTACAATCAAGCACGCGTTATTACGAATGATTTAATAGGTAAAATTACCAAACAGCCAGATTAAACTACATTGAAGTTTTACTAATTACAGGCAAGGAAATTAGGACACTGCAATATTACGCTGCACCCCATATAATACCTATTTACACAGCGATAAAACCTGTCCAATAACTTGTAGCCAAAGACGTACTCACGCCATTAAACGATATCCAAAATTACAAATGATTTAAACCAATAACAGCTTTGGGCGATAAACAGTTTAGTACCTATCATAAAACTGGAGATTCAATCATCACTAATTTAATACTTTATGATTACTCTGACCAATAACTTACCTGTTTTATTCTGTCTGGCCCCTAAACGTCGGGGCGTGATGGTGGGAGACAAGTGCGGGAGAATCGTGGACATCGGCCGCGGTGTAAAATGTATAAAATATTGACGTACGTTACATTATGTTATTTTTGGATAGATGGACTTGGAATCGCAGAAGAGACACTTAGATTGTGATCTACACTTGCCGGGATCAGTTTGTGAATGAAGGAAACTTTGAATGGAGGAAACTTTGGTTGGCATTTGATGATCTTGGTCAGTAGTTAAGGATGGACAAAATTCTGAAATTCTTGCCAGGGGGTATGATTCCCAGTTACTGGGTTGTGGAGGTCCGATGGGTAGTCGCTTCAAGTAAAATATTGGTTTTCATCTGCCTCCGGTTAGACTGCCCTTTCCTTGCCTTTTTTCATTTGGGAAAAGGCAGGCTGATTCATTGCAGGCTGCTTCACTGCCATTGCCATAAGAATACCAAGAAGGCATTACTTCTTCTAAAGACTAAGGCTCTATTAAATCGGCCACAGTTCTTCCTACAACCACTACAACTTCTAAAAGCCAGAACCAACAGTGGTGGTCATCAGAAAAGTGCCGAGGCAATGAAGTAGCTGAAGAAGTCTAGCTCCTAAGAAGCCTATCATTGCGACTGTAACTAAAACCCTTGGACTGCCTTAATTCATTTTAGAGTTAGAAACCTTATCCATCTACCAGTCCTTCCTTGAACACTTGACCACGTAGGCAGAAAGCTCATGCTCTCGCCCCATCCATCTATGCGTCCCACCGACGTTACGAGCGGAAGTGTTGCATTTCAAAGGGGCATTCTTGTTACCTGTGCACTAAAAATAATTCGTGAAACAGCCGGATAGAGCCGAGAACGAGCGGGATGTGATTAGCCACGCCCCTGCCGTCGCCTTTGATCTTGCGCGTGCGCCAAATATTCTTTGTGCACTGAGGTTTGTGCGCTCTGAGTACAAGTCGTATTTATGTGTTCTTTGCACGGCGGTGGCGGCTCGAGGTGGTACGTATGTTTTGTGGTGTTTCCGTTTCTTGGATGCAAAAGTGCTCTTGAGAAATTGGTTAGAAGGGGTTTTCGGTAGGACGGATAGCTGGAAAATGGAAGAAAAGTTCACTGAAATGGTTTGGAGTAGGAAGTTAATTGTGATCAAAGGGTGGTTATTCTCAGGTGAGAACAATACAAGTTCCGGGTTCTATCCCCAAAATCTTAAAGCAGTTAAAATACCCCCCGCCCCAATAATAAAAAGATATTTTCTTCTGTGTACTGGTGTCACCAGTTCGGTGAGAAACGCGCAATTGTTTCTGGGGAAGGTAGGAAATATATTTCCATGAACATAGCCATGGAAGAATATTATACACATCATCCGGTAAAAGTTCTATGATTTCTAATCAGATATTTAAGCCTCCAAAGCTTTGAAATGAAAGCAAACTCAGGTGAAAGTCGTAAATCTCCAACAAAATATCATCTAAAAGATTACATATGTTTACTATTATAACGCAGATATACATGTTTTTGAAAATATAACAAGGACCAAGAGTAGGTTGTACCATAATTATCAGCGGAACAACAAGGTGATTTAGGGTACGTATTTCCTACCCTGTAAAAGGAATGAAATCTATCAATTTTTTTATTAATAGCAAGAAACTTACCTTACGTTCCAGTCTTATTAAATTATTCAAAATCAATTTATAATTAAGTTATACAAGACACCGTTAAACCTAAACCCAGGAATAGGTGGTCACGTCACCACGTCATCCCATCAACATCAAGAATGATGTTTACTCCGAATTTTACGACTTTTCCGAGAACGCATCGAGATAGGCAGCTGACAGTTCCGTGCTTCTATAGTGAACCAAATGAATTACAATTAGTTTTATTATATCGTTAACACATGTAATCTGAACTATAAAGTTATTTGGCTGTGGACTGCTCGTATATATTGGTAATATCTTAATTATTGGAGATCTATCTGGAGAAGAGATGGTGGGATTTTCCTAGTAGGTATCTGTTTAATGATGCAAATCGCTCAATGAAAAAATAACCTTTTGTAGTTGCCTATTTGTATTAACAATAAGCCAAAATATAGGGTCTTTTCCTTGAGAATTATCAAAAAAACTAGAACCGCAATGTTTAAAATAAACGGCCAAAGGCCAGTCAGGAAAGGCTCTGTCACATAAACGGAAATAATACGTTTATGTTATGGGGGCCCGCTTTAATTTTTATTTGTTGTTATACTGGTAACAGAAATAGATACACACTCTATAAATATTTCAACTGTCTACCTATTATTATGGGATACGGCCGGCTGGCAGACAGACTTACCTATAGGTTGATTATCCGTTGGGTACGGGAACATAAAATGAAATTTATTTTCCCAACAAAATATAATTAGCCTTTATTTTTGTCCAATATACACATAAATATAACATTCCTGTGCACATGCCCTGTAAACAAACCCGGTAAGAAGACCCAGTTAACCTATGAAATGTGTCTACTGTAACCAAGAACCACGTAACCGCAAACGAGTTCCGGAAAGACAATCGTCGAGCTGTCACTAACGTTGACGGACAGACGCGCGAAAATTTATACTAATGCTATGGCGACGTGGTCACCAAACTATAGCATCACACCGATAAACATGCCATACATTACTGGCTTAGTCTGAAAGACAGAATTCAAAGGTAGAACAAAACTGACAATGGATATCGGATGTTGAATATTTTGGGGTTTTAGCACGTTTCGTGGTAGTGTGGAAGTGTGTCTTGCACACAGAATGACAGGTGAACATCTTGCTATTAGAGCTAAATCATGTTTCTATAATAACAGTGTGAAGAAAAAAAAATGTTTTGTGTGAAAGTGCCCGTTTTGTTTTGGTACTGAGGTCAGGTTTGAGAAGTTTGTTGTTATGCAGAGTTTTGCGCGAATTCTCTCCGTCTGTTGCTTTGAAGGCAAATGAACAAGTGTGGATAAATGATGCAGTTGTGCTTTGCCAAAGTTATTCTCTTTCGGGAAATTGTCTTAAAGGAGCTCGTTGTTAAATAATAACATCCGCATTGGTCGATTTTCGAGGTTATGCAAAGCTTGCAGAGGCTGGACCGTGGATGGGACCATCCGTTACATACTCCTCGGTGCCTCAGGAAACACATTGAACGGATTGAATGAGTCGATAATTAAAATGCTAGTTAGAAATATGGTTAAATTAATAGGTTGGTATAATAATAATAGCGGTATCTCCTCGTCTCACATACCACAGTGTCTCAAGACAAAAGTCTATGACCAGTGCGTGTTGCCAGTGATGACCTATGGACTCGAAACGTGGTCGCTCACAATGGGCCTCATCAGAAGGCTTAAAGTCACCCAAAGGGCAATGGAGAGGGCAATGCTCGGAGTTTCCTTGCGTGATCGAATCAGGACTGATGATATCCGCAAGAGAACCAAGGTTACCGACATAGCCCGAAGGATCGCCAAATTGAAGTGGCAGTCGGCAGGGCACATTGCTCGCAGAACAGATGGTCGATGGGGCCGAAAGGTTTAGGAGTGGCGACCGCGTACCGGAAGACGCAGCGTTGGAAAGCCTCCCGCAAGGTGGACCGATGACCTGGTGAGGGTGGCGGGTAACCGATGGATGCGAGACGCACAGGACCGGTTGTTGTGGCGACACTTGGGGGAGGCCTACGTCCAGCAGTGGACGTCTTTCGGCTGATATAATGATGATGATGATGAATAGGTATAGTTTTTAGTAAGTAGGCATTTAGTAAGTGTAAGAAAGAAACAGAAATAAAGGATATTTTAATTTATTATTTTGTGGTTAGTCAAGTAGAAGCCAGAAAAAAAAAAAAAAATTACGCGGCCAATGTATCCTTAACCATAATGCACATTATACTCGTATATTTTACAACAAGAGACGTACCAACTCAATAATTAGGTATGTACAAAAATTACTTCGAAGCATTCGATCACTTTTAAATATGCCTAGTTCACTTCTCATCAGTGGATGGACAACATTTTTTTCTCCGAATATTTTTAATCAGATCACTCATGTAATAATTTCTTTATAATGTAACCCATTTTCTTAGTTTGTGTTGAATTCAACGAAACATCTTTGCAACCGGCATTGAAGTCAGCCAAACATCTGAAACTTGTTTATATTTTGTTTCCTATAACTTCAAACATGCAAACAAATATTGTACTTTATGATTCGTTGAAGATGTTGCCATAAAAATAATATTATATCATTCTTTCTCTAAAGAAGAAACAAGTGTAGTACTTGTTTCTTCTTTAGAGAAAGGCTTCTTAGGTATGTCTAAAAAAAAATAATTGAGGAATGGGCTTGCTCTTGACCTCGATCACGCCTGATGGAAAGCGATAGATGAGGTCTATGATGAAGCGAGCGTGCCCAGAAGAGCCCTGTTCACTCCTGCTTTGAAAGCATACAGGTTATATATGTGAAGGGAACACAGACGCTGGTAGAGAGTTCTACACTTTCCACAGTATGTATAGGTATATGTCTTACTTTGTAAAGTTTTAGCTTAATATTGTGAAGTACTTCTGTAAATAAAATGCTGCCGACCCCAACCTGCTTGGTGGTTTGATTTTGACTTTTGTCTCTCGTATTATAACCCTCTAATATCACCGTGTACTCCAAGGGTTAACAACTTCTTTTAGAATCGTATCCTCATTACCAATTAAGGTAGAGATAGCATTGAATAAAAACAGAAACTAAACGAAAATAGTGACTTAAGTAAGTAATTAACACCAACAAACCTTCACTCAGTTAACTCAACTGAAGAAACCACGCATTCTACGCATTTTCTTCTCCAAACTTTTGTCCCGCGTCCACAAAAGAAATCCTAACTCAAACAAAGACAAAACGAGAAAGATCTCACCTAAGTCGGCAAGTGTACCGAAATACGCGCTGAGTCACCGCTGTCGCCGGCCGTACCTGCGATGGCGACCATCAGAAATAATCACAAAGGAACACAAAGAAGTAACTCACACGTATCACCCTGTCTGTGACGCATTCATTCAACGAGCTTTAGATCTGATGGAGTTCCTATAAATGGATCTAAATTTACTGTTAGGTGGATTGTGGACGACTTTCAGGATTAACTATAGGAACGATTTTCAAGATTAACCAGAATGGGAAATTGTGTATAACTGACCGATTTAAACAAGAAACTAACGTCTTTTCCAAAACTGTACCTAGGATATTGCAAATTTCAGGAAGTATCACAATTAGCTAGGTACATCATTCATTATTTTTCTTGAAATTTTCTACACAACATTCACACCTCACTAACATTAGCAATATGGTAAGCAAAATGAAACTGCCCTTTTAAAAATAAGCTGGAAAGGAACACTAAAGTATACTTTCGAAACTTCCTTATCGTCTTAAACGTTTGAGAAATAGTAACCAGAACAGGATGGGAAGACATAGTTACCATAATGATTGGAATTATCATTAGGTATTACGAAAGAACAAATCGGAATTAGTGTGTAGGTAGCACAGATTGTTCGGACATACACCAAGGCCGATTGTTCTCCCGGAGAGCAGTTAAGAACTCGTCTAGGAAACAGTAACGGATGAGAGTTCTTAGAGAATGCTGGGAAAAGCGAAGCTCATCCGCCCGTCTTAATGAGGACTTGTCTGATGTCATGTTTTTAAGTACGCGGGGCAACATGTGGTTTTGTTTATAAGAGAAAACATGGTGTGTACGATGTGTTTGCATAAAGTACCTAATTATTATTATTGTGAGTTATCACGAAGATGTAAGCTCGTGGCTAAATAATACCTAACAGCGGTACGGGTCGATCTTCAACGTTAAGCAACGCTTGCCAAGGTCGATCTGTGGATGGGTGACCATCATAACATACCTGGACTCCTCCGTGCCTTGGAAACCTCGTTGAGCCGTTGATCCCGGCTGTCATTTGTCGATCTTTGTCAGTCGCTACGGATTTTTTTTTTGTGTTGTGGAGGTCTGATAGGCAGCCACTCCTCGTAAAATACTGGTATTCAGCTGAATCCGGTTGGACGGGAGCCGACGCCAATATCGTTGGGAAAAAGGCTGTGCAGATGATGATCATGTACTTAATTCAAACTTTTTTGTGAAACTAGCTTATGCTAGCATCCTCCCGTGTGAAAGTCGTTACATAATTCGGTGAAAAAAAAAGATTCTATGGTCTAATGAAGGACTGCATGGTCTACGACCCGGGTGCCTAAATCTCAAATCCGTCCCGCTGTTAAAGAGTGAAAATGTAGCAGAGAGACCGACAGTGTGTAGTTACTTTTTCATTTATCTAGCAAGTAAATAAGAATACAGAGTGAATTTTGAAAAACAATATCAGTTAAAGTTTACGTTGTTAAAAATGAGAGCTTTCCCTTAATTTGCCATATGTTATTACGTGCTCGAATTTAATCCTTAGTGACAGTTTCAGATGGTGTAATAATACAGGATGTGTTTCTTTTTCAGAATCAACCGGACCAAAAATCTAATGATGCTGTTTAAGTTTTCATCAAAATCGGGCTCGAGACTCCTTTCAGTGTTTTTCGATATTTCTTATAGTTTACGCACACTTTAAAAAATCGGCCTGTAGAATAGTATGGATAAAACAAAATTCCTTGGCCTTATGTAAGGGTCCTAGATAGAGTTTTGTTTTGTGTTTTTTTTTTTAGAAAAATCGTTGCCCCACACTAGGAACTTCTCCTGTATCGTGGGTGCGTTCACAAACATATAAACTCACATACACAAACAGCCAGACCTGGAACAACTATCTGTAGGCCATACAAATATTTGTTCCGTGCGGGAATCGAACCCGTGACACGAAGCGCAGCAGTCGACCGCTCAACCACTGCGCCAACCGTGTCGTCAAAGAGTGAATACCTATGTTAAGTGTGGAAGTAAAATCGATAAAAAAAATCTGATTATTAATATTGTTGTCAATAAGGCGAAATCGCGGCAAACGAAGGTGGAAAGATGAAAAAGAGAGAGGGGCCTGAGCCCAGCAGTGTGACATAATGGGCTTATTAGATAGATCAGAAAAGCAAGTACAGGTAGGTATACCAAATATTCGACCTTATTGCAGTAGAAACCAGCTTGGTTGCGGATTCTGTCCGAAAAAGTTACCGCGGCCCTGGAAAGCAAGGGGCACTAGGTGGAGCACGGATGGGTTTTAGTCAGTAAGAGTCTGACACTCCCTTCCGCTCCGCCCAGAGCGGAAGGAGTCATTTGATGATTTCCCATCCATAAAAAAGACCAGCTTGCTTATTGTTACCTTACTTACCTACCACACACCACTGGACGATGGTTATGTTGATGGTGTCTTTAAAGATTTAAAAATCAATTTCGTTCAATGATCACATTTAAGCCTTCCGTGCCTTATCGAATGGTTCTCCAAATCACTGAGACTTCCATCGCGCAGTCATCAACACATTACATTGTAAACGTTGAGCAATAGCTGCAATGAATGACGATCTGTTTCCGGATCTCGTATTTTCATAACGACCCATATTTCTGGTTATGTCATTATTAAGGATGGATACGGTTGAGTAATTTCCTTCGCTTGATATAGAAGAGTTAATAGAAACGCAATTATTACTATGAAAACACATTCTTTGATTATAATGAGAAAGTAACTCTGTCGGTCTGATATTATATACTTCTTCTGGTTCAAACTGTTTGATCAAATAATTAGAAATACGAAATTTCGTTTTTCTTCATGCCATTTGGCGACTCTTTTTTATCAAATTATCACATAATTTATGCCACTTTGATAAAACTGTTTGAACCAGCCTGTTTGATCAAATTACTTGAACGTGTATGGCCCGCACAAGCATGTATACTTTTTTCTTAACCAAAAAGTTACTATGAAAATGACCTCACCATCTCCCATCAGTTATAAACCATAATCTTTTCAGTAACTGACAGGTACAAACTTTCCTTAATCATTACCAAAAAACGCATATGCTGAAACCAGCCCAAATAAAACAACACCATCTACTCCTCTTAAAGACCACTTAAAAACAAAAAGAGCCACTTTCTTCCTCGTTACCCCCCATCAAGCAACACAGTTATAAAGGCGGACAGATGTCCACACAACGGGCTGTCTGTCTGTTTGTCCCGATCACTAAACTGCATAGATCGTAACGTATCGAATCAAAGGCGCACGCGCAACCGATCGCCGTCCAGCTTCGTTAATGGTCTGTAAAATAGACCACCCGCACTTTATTCCACTTTTATTGGGATGGGTTTATTTAGTTGATACTTTGTAAGATGCTGGGAAAGTGTCTTTGTAGATCTTACTGTTTAGAGTTAGCCTGCATAGGTATAATCTATTATGTAAAACCTGTCGAAAATTAGTATGATGATAATTATATAGGCTTTGGTCATCCTTATCGCTTGTTATGAAAAAAAACAACTTTTTAAATATTCAGAGATTGCCACATCAATCAAAGACAAAATAAAACAGAAAATATTAAAAAATAAAAATATACATAAGTAATGGTTTCAATTCCGAACTCAAAAAGTAATGAGTGTCATCAAGTGTCTCAAGAATGCCTCTAAGAATTGAGAAAACAAATATTTTTACAGAATCAGAAGAACCAATATAAGAAAACAAAATATCTCCTCTCGTTGAGAGCACACTAGGTATTGCCAAATTATTTTCTGTGAAGTAATTTCCACGCAGTTGCATAAGCATCATATTCTGGCGAAACTACATACGTTTGACGATTCTGTAAGAGTAAACAAGATAAGGAAATACTAAATTATTTACACATTACAACAGGGGTTATCAACCTTGTTTCCAGAACTACTTTCATTTCCTTCAGTACCATTTAAATTAAAAAAAAACGTAGCGTATTTTTTACTAAAGAACACTTTATCTTTCCCTGATGTTCTTGTCTATATGGCTATATAGGCCACTTCTTTGCGAAAATAAATCTTATCGCGAGCATAAGTGATCGAATAATGGACAAGACAGGTTTGGCGAATAAAACACCCAGTTTTTGTAAACTCCGTAATTGTGTAATGATTCCATTAATCCTGCTTACTTCTGACACTACCCAGTAAAGTGAAGCGTGATTGGGTTTAAAATAGGATGGGTACTATTATCAATTTCACAATCCACACCTCAATACGTCACTCTGCAAGTGAGCGAGCCGAATGTTTACAATCCCTGCATTACCCGCTCCAATATGTCGGTATGTTAGTGCGATGCATCTCGTAAAACTGTATTGGGCAGGCTGGTATTGCCAGGTACCTTGTTCTGATAATAAATAGACGGCAGTATTGCCGTAACTTCACTTTACGGCGCATTGCCGTTATTCTTGGCATTATCATCGTTTTGATGTAGAAGTGCTGTTAAATTTTGATGTTAAATGTATAATAAAATAGTGATGTTTAGTGCATTATTGTTGCATGCGGCTGTGAGGAAAATGAGCAAGGATTGCCTACGTGCGTCGTTGTGGGTGGGACATCTATGTCTTGTTGGGTGATTTGGTTGGTATCTTGTTTTGTAGTGCCAACTGTCGTTGAAGTCAGCTAAATGAGAAGCGATGGCGATTATTGTCGTCAATTGCAGATGATCACTTCAAAGTCATTCATTTATAGCTTTGGACTAATGAAATCTAAAGCAAAATTCGTACCTATTACAAATTTTATCAACATCTGCCTAACTTTTTCCCAACTACATTATATTGGGGTCGGCTTCCAGTCAAACCGGATTCAGCTAAAACCAGTATTTTACGTGGAGCAGCTGCCTACCAGACCTCCACAATCCATTAAATGGGTAACACGGTCCTTCTTGGCAAGACTGGAGTCAGATTTTCTGGCTTCTGACAATCCGTAACGACTGCCAAAGATCTACAAATGACAGCCGAGACCAACCGCTTAACGTGCTTTCTGAGGCACGGAGGAGTCTCGGTATGTTAAGATCACATCATCCCATCCACAGACCGACCTTGGCAAGCGTTGCTGAACCTTGAAGATCGACACATGTGGCTTTTATTAAAATTGTATCATAACTTGTTTTTTCAAACTTTTGTCATTTTCGAAATATTAGTGAGGCTGGAGGCAAGATATTAAATGTTATGCACTAAACGTCTGTCAACTTGAGAAACAAATATAGGAAAATAAGTCTGAAGTCAATCACACAATAATAGGTAAAATGTAGTAGGTTCGTCCACACTTGTACCTTGAAATAGTAGGCTAGTAATAGTTAGAAGCAAAATAACCCTTTACTTATGTGGCGACAAATAACACAGTGAAAAAAAGCTCTAAACAAAATGTTTTCTACTTTGAGTTCATTTGTTGTTATATTTTTCAATAAGCAAAGCAAAGGAAATGGCAGTGAGAATATTTTCCAATACGGCCCGCAGGGAAATGTTGCAGTTTAAGTGCGAGAGTCGGTACGATTCGCAAATGACTATACTGTCACTGATTATTATTTCATGAGTGGATAATGTGTTCTTAAAAAATAATACCTGGGTTACACTGTTGAATCAGATAATACTACATAGTTTGTGGCCACAGATTGAACTGCATAAGACTGCTTAAAAAGCGAGTTGTTTGGAACATTTTAGTCGTTTTTAGCGGTCGAATTTTTTGACAGTCTTTTTTTTTATTTCCTACATTTTAGTGAGTTTTGAAAACCGAAAGACGTCCACTGCTAGACATAGGCCTCCCCCAAGTATTACCATAACAACCGGTCCTGTGCGTCTCGCATCCATCGGCTACCAGCGACCCTCACCAGGCCCTCCAACGCTGCGTCTTCCGCTACGCAGTCGCAATTCCAGAACTTTTTAGCCCCAACGACCATCTGTTCTTCGTAGCCTTTATACGTTGGGATCAGCTGGTAGTCTAACCACATGAGTACCAGTATTTAACATGTAGCGATTGCCAGTCTGACCTCCGTAACCCAGTATCTGGGAAGACTGACATTAGGCAAAGGATGATGGAGAGTCACATAGTCATTGTTAGGACGTTACTGCAACGAAATAAGTATTCAAGTAGGCAAGAAAATGTAACTTTATTTCCAGTATTAGTCTGTTAATAAAAAGCCCGATATTCCAAAGTAGCTGCAGCGGAAGCGAGGACAGTCAGCTGTTTAGCATTATTAAAATATCTCCCACCGTGAAAACACGACTTCCTTAGCGAACGTAAATTAATTTTGCTCTTGTTTTTATTATTATGCGTTCAACATAAAATCGAAGGTTGATAGGATTTGCATATTTTATCTACGCTTCTCATAATAATTGTAAGCATTCTTGTTTTGCATGCTTTTTCATCATTTTATTTCTTAGATAGGTAAGTAACTAAATCAATAGATGCATAGATAAAAAAACAGGAGAGAATTTATGAGTACTTTAAAAAGAAAGAATAAAATGTACCCGAGGCAGAAATATTTAGGAACCTTGTCATCGTTGACTAACACGTTCAAAGAATATGGATGACAAGGTTCTTGATGATAATGAAATTTTGGCATTAATATCATTTGGTTCACTGAAATCGTTTGTTTTACAATCCGCATGGAAACTTCCGAGCAAAATAACTGAAATTAAAAAGTAGAGCCTTAAAAAACTGTCCAAAACAACATTGCGGCTCTTTAACTAAAATAAAGGCAACAAAAAGCTGCAAAATTTGGCCATAAATTGATATGGTAGTGAAACAAAGTTGTATACATCGGGTTTAGCCACCCTGAATAATTTTTCTTCTTTCGTTTTGCCGTCACCCAATTTTAATGAACAAAAATAAAAATAAATAACAATTCAATTTTCCTCTCTAAAGCTGGTAAAACAATCTCATAAAAGCTCACAAAACACTTGCAACTCAATAAGAACATTGAACAACATTACCCTCTTGCCTCTTGGCCCACGCAGCGCTGCATCGCTTTAGCAAATCACAACAGCATCACTCCATCGAGTGGCTGCAAAACGGACTGGTACGATACAGCGCTGCAGCGGTGTTGTGCAACAATCACTACAGCGTTACCTGTGAATTACAGCCTGCAGTCCAACCGAACCAATGTGCTGCGCTAAGGTGACCACGAAGCTGTAACCACTGGGACGGACGTCACACTGCTGGCATTTATCTAGTACTTGTGGAGGGTTTTTTTACTCGCCTGTTTTCATTGTGGTTGCAAGTGAGACTACCGAGCGTGGGCGGGCCAAAGTATCATTTGGTTGTCTTGCTGCGAAAAAACCGCTATAGCGCTGTAGCAGAAAAACTGACCAGCATCATTCTCAACGATTGGCTGCAAACGGGCAGGTATTGTGCGGCGCTGCAGCGGCTTTGTGCAACAATCACTACAGCATTACCTGCGAATTACAGCCTGCGGTCCAACCGTACCGCTGTGCTGGACTATGGTGACCACGAAGCTGTTACAACTGGGAAGTCACAGTGCATTTCGTATGGGATTTACTGCGCCTTTGTAAGTGTGGTCGCAAGCTTGTGCTGACGGAGGGGTTCTGGTTTGTTTTCCAGCTCTGGTAAGCAGTGTCATTGCGCTTTTCATTGGAAAATTTTCAGTAGCAGTCAGTTTGGAAGTTTCATCAGTTTGGAGGTTGATGGTGTGACACCCTCGTGTGACACCTCGTGCCTCGGAAAGCACGTAAAGCCATTGGTTCTGCGCCTAATCTCTCCCGGTTGAGTCAGATGGCCGTCCCATCGGACTCTGACAGTAAAAGGACAGAGACTACACCTGTGTACTTTGCTATTTTCCTTTGAAAATGGCCACTGTGACCGAAATTGGGCTGGTAGTTATTGTGGGACAATTAGCAGGAGTATTTGATGTTTAAAGCTTGTTATCACTATAATTCTGCCTGCATTGCAGGAATGCAATAAAAAGTAATAGGTTTGCACCAAACTAAAGTAACAGCATTATTCAAAATGGCAGCCAAATTACCTGCGTTCAACAACACTGATTGCCTCTGTGAGGTGACTACACGTGACGTCTAATTTAGATGTTCAACAACCAAACACTCCTAACAATTTACGAACACACGTCGCTTTTAATTAAGCCAAGCTTAGAACATTAACAAAATCAAACATCAAAAGGCTTTTAGCCGAATGTTTAGTAATGCACGAAATTTATCGAAATTAAAACGTATGACACATTAAAGCATGAATTATCCGCGCCACGATAATTGACGTCATAAGTTTGAACGAGATAGTGTTATTGCCGGCGACATACATAAGCTAACCTGTTAATTAACTTTCTACCTCGCGCTGTGGTTACCGTACAGTTTGGCACGGCCACTGGCGGGCTGCCAAGTTCACTAGCTATTTGCTTATAATTCGGAATCAATATGCTAGCACACGTGTGCCAGATTATTTCACTCATAAACGTTGTAATAGTTGCTGTAATTCACGCGCAATTGCCCCCTATCCCGAGTCTAGACACGACACGAGGTAACGCACTTCGGCAAAATTCGGCGAAAACGAACGTTTCCGAATGCCGTAAAAAGTTTTCGTTGGAAACGGTAAACGGTATTCGGGAACTAGAACGAGATGACTGCAGTTGCTGATGTTCCCAAAAACGCTTAGAGCTCAAAGCTCTATGTTCGAATCACCATCAAATAGGTGCATACCAGGAATATAAAAATTTAAAAAGATAATTTCCGACCTGATAGCTACTACTCATGGTCACCCTAGTCAATTTGAGAACATTGAAAAAGATACTAAATGTGTACTTTTACCATCTTTTATATGGAAAGTGATGGCAAATACGGGGTCAATAACGTCCACAGTTATTTACTAAAAGTCTCCTAAAATTTCACCACCACTAACGTTTTCTAAAAACGCTCCCACCTCTGAAACTTTCAGGAAAAGAAACCCAATTCCATCCCACCCGAGTTAAGCCCACAACGTATCGAAGACCAAAGTATCGTGTTTTTAACATCGCTTTGTTAATCGTGCCGCGACAGGTGCCACCGCGTCCCGGTGCGACCGGAATAGATGCGCGAGCGCACCGCTCACCAGTCACCGCTACCGATCAGCATACAGACAATCAAACGGTTTTTTTTTGTCTATTCTCGTGAAATTCGGCTTAGTCGTGTGTCTAGACCGGAGATAATGCAGGAATTTTGCTTAAGCTGGGGTTTGTTTCTCGAAGAGATATTGTGTTGTTTGTTTTAGAATTTTAGATCGTAAATCAAGGTATTTAAAGCTAGGTAAAAAATACTTTATTTATTTTGATTTTCAGAAAGTCATGCAAAGTTACCTCTACCAGCGATTTTAAAGTAGTTTAATACTTAAGAGACTAATATGCGTTGATTTTTACCACCCTCGTTCCTGTTTCAGAGCTTCAAAGAATATGGAGACAAAAGGTTTACTTGAAAATATGCATACATAATCTATAATACATCATATTTTTTTACAAAGCTATACCTAGATCATCATCTGCCTAACCGACTATATTGGGGTCGGCTCCCAGTCAAACCGGATTCAGCTAAATATCAGTATTTTACGTGGAGCGACTGCCTACCAGACCTCCACAACCCATTAACTAGGTAACACGGTACTTCTTTGCAAGAATGGTGTCAAATTTTCTGGCTTCTGACAATCCGTCACGACTGCCAAAGATCTCTAAATTACAGCCGGGACCAACGGCTTAACTTGCTTTCCGATCCACAGAGGAGACTCGGTATGTTATGATGGTCACCCATCCACAGACCAACCTTGGCAAGCGTTGCTTAACCTTAAAAATCGGCCCGTGCGGCTGTTATTATTCAGAAACGAGCTCCTCGATACATTGATTGTGGCATTATTTTTAAACTAAGAAAGAAGACGAGTAGTATGTATTCTTCCAGATTTATCAACTGAAAATGTTTCAGCGGCAATAAATTGACCCTCAGGTATGACCGCGATGAGAGGCATGTGGCGTGTCAATTAATTTATTTATAATGTCTTGCAAATCAGCAGCGCATTAATCTTGTAACGATCTGGCATGATCTATCGAGCGCAGGTATTTTCAGAACCATTTGGTGAGACTGCGTTCTTCTAACTCTGGCTAGTCGGCAGTAGCACTAATCTTTTATACACTCCTCGAGCTACCTTTAATTTGATAATCTTTCTAAACCATCTTTTTGTTTTTTTTTATGTTATGGATTGGCTCTCGATTGACCCCAATCTCACCTGATGTCGAAGATGGAGCACGCTTGCCTAGAAGTAACCTATTTACTCTTGACATAAAGATCCCAGGTTGTAATTATGAGGAAACACAGTATCCGGCACGGAATTCCACTTTTTAGCTGTACGAAAAATTTGAGCATTCTCAAAATGAAAGAAGCAAGAAACCATGTTACTGCATGACAAGTAAAAAACTGATAATAATATATACATGATAGATTGCAATCAGATGATTGTAGCTACATCAAAATATATTGCTTACACACGCATTTCCAGCTTAAAATTTTTAACATGACGTAGTTATGAGAAAAGTATAGGTACTTATGATATTGACAGCTTGACAATCCATTTCCTCTGCACTTGCGCATCATCATAATAATATCCATCATCAATCAATCAGGTTAAATAGACACGATTAAAACTAAATTCCGACACTTCCTTCCACATTTAGCGCTTAGAGAATCCAAACAATGATCTAAATTCTATCTTTACTATACTAAACACACTAATAAATATTATGTTGTTAGAAAAACTACTAACAAACCAATAGTTAACACGAAACCGCGCTGTTTTAGCTATAGATCACTGCTAATATACCTCTGCTGTCCCATATGTTTAATCCTGTACTAGATCAAGGACCCATAAACAAAGTGAAGCTAACTAGGAAATGATTTAGATCCGATTAACGAAAAATATACGACTCACACACCATCACTCACTGCCATAGACTAAAGAACCATTCGGATCACTCTAATTCCCGCACCCAATAAACTATGGAAAATAGTTAATAATAAACAATAAGAAAAACGCACAATAATCTATGAAAATTCTTTAAAATGTAAATATTTGTTTAGTGGTAACGATACGATGGCGATTCGATGTTTATTATTTTATGTTTATTGAGTGCATTATGCTAGTGCACAACGCAGTGTGATTTTAACTTTAGAACAGATTTTGACAGCAGTTTCTGACAAAAGATGTAAAATTCATTGAGCAAAGAAGTAATACAAAGACAGGACTTGCTACTTCAGTTACAGTAATTAGTGTAGGTTATTAATCCATTTTATTTTGTCATGTGCGAGTCCCAAATAATAGTCATTTCTTTCATTTTTTCTGTCTTTGCTCCGCAGAACGAAAAAGAAAGTCCTTCGTAAAAATCAAAGCAATAACAAGTACCTTCCATTGATATTGATCTAGCTCTGCCTCTATCTAACATGATCTACATAATGTAAATGTAAAGAGTATCTACATAAAGTTACTCTGACTGCAAATACGGATTAATAATAGCTCATTTCTCGAAATGGGAACAGCTGTATTTTAGCTACAATTTGAACAAGGGTGTTATTTAAATGGTTAGCATAGTATTCGTATTTTTGTGAGCAGAAAAATATAAGCAACTCATGGCCAGCAAACATTCCAAAATCAATCAACAATTTATGTCATTCTGGATGGCTGTAATTATTTTTTTACAGCATATTAATTATTTAAGCTGCAATGAGCTGCTCCTGTTTAATAAAATTTTGGTAAGCACTCAGAGGGTAAGCAAAAAATTCATTTTGAGATTCATTTCGTATTTTTTTTTGTTTTTTTTTTTTTTTTTTTATATCTTTATTTATTTTGAGGTTTTTATCTATACAGACATGTCAACCCCATCGTGCCTTTAACATTATAAATAAAATTAACACTTATTACTACACTAACTGGTTAAACAATATTATATTATAAATACATTTTCTGATAGCTATAGATGAGAGTCACTGATGAAGGATTGTGATTAATCGACATAGCTTTTTGGCCCCTTCTGAAATAGGTTGAGATAAAATAGATTGTATTAATCCCACGTTAAGTTTATTTAGGTCTAATTCCCTCAAAAGTGCCTCCCTCTCACTCCTGTTCCGGACACAATCCATCAGCAAATGTTGCACGTCCTCAATCTGATTACACTCTCTGCAATTCGGCGAATCGGCTTTTTTCATAAGGAAAGCAAACTTCGCTGATGGATAGTGTCCAGAGCGAAGTCTTAAAACTAATTTAATATAATTCCTACTAAGTGGAGCACCATCGAACCAAGGCACACGAGGAGGCTCGTCCTGAATGGTCCGATACCAGATACCCTTTTGTTGACAGCTAGTAACAAAGTGTTGTTTCCAGGAGTTATAAGAACATATTTTATATTTAGAAATGTACTCCCAATAGTCAGGTAAATAGTTAATTGCTGTACCATCTACTGCTGCTATTCTAGATATCCGGTCAGCCTCCTCATTACCTCGTAACCCGATGTGAGCTGGAACCCATTGCAACTTAATTTCCATTTTATTCTTAATTAATAAAATCATATTCTCAAGAATATCATATGCTATCGATGTTCCTCTGTAACCAGAGGCGCATCGAGCAATATGCTGTAATGCGCTTTTACTATCTGAAAAAATTACTACTCTTTTTAGATTCTGATTACGACAGTAAAAGATCGCTTGATAAATTGCAATGAGTTCCAGTGTCATTACTGACACATTACAGTTTACTTTATATTTTAGATAAGTTCCTAAGCTTTGGTCAAATAGCCCAGCGCCTAGACCTGTAGTACCCTTCGAACCATCTGTAAAAATTTTGTGCCAACTAAAATACATAGAATTTAATTCAGCTAAAACATCGAAAACTAATAAATTTGGATTATAATTGGATTTAGGTAATTTAACACATTCTACATTAATATTAATTATATTTTTTGTCTCGATAGCTGTTGTCCAAGTTTCTAAATTATACATTTTGAGAATATCAGTTGCAAGTACATCTATTTGTTTTACATCATCAAATATTTTAACTAACAAGGGTAGTTTTTTATTTTCCCAATATTTGATGCTACGAAGGGCACTAACCAAATTTTATAATTGCTAAACATTTAATTACTATCCATAATGGGCTCTAAAAGTAACTAAGTACCTTTCCTTTTTCTATAGTCGGATAATAAGTACCCAGGCCCTTGCCTTTACTTGTTTTTCATGTAAAACAAACAGAATACATTGTCTTTTGTCAGAGCGAAAAAATAAAAAACCGCAGTCTAGGTAAGCAATAAAAAGTCGCACAATATAAATACGTAGGTGTGATATAATTTGAGCGTCTGCCAAAAGATTAGGGATGTACTCGCGTGGGCGTTATGAATGGCCGCTAACTCGCTTAGGGCTTTAATAAAAGTATAAAAACACGCAAAATAATCGGCCAGTGTTGATACTTCAATGTTTTCCATACATTCTTCAAGTCTTTATCATATTTATATCGTCTTCACCGACGGTCGATGTAATGATGTTCGAGCACTTTATCACCTGTCAGGAATGTGAATTATATTGAGCTGTTAAAAATGTATAGTTTCGGTGAAGCGTAGTTTTTACATAAATCAAATTGTTATAATGTAAAAACAAAAGGTGTGCGCTACATTTTTATAACACTTTTTTGTTCAATATTTTATTTTAGTGTGTTGGCATTTTCCAACGAATTGGAGTTTCCTGAAAACTTGTTGTTTTTGAAAAAACTTTTACTCTATTTTGAACTCAGATAGGAACATTTTTCACTACGATTAGAAAATGAAGTAGAAAGTATGTGTGCTCCAAATAGAGTATACACAATTTTCTAAGTTCAATGCATCATTGTATAATTTTGTGCTGAAAGGATTTTAAACTATGCAATAATCATGGCCAAACAATTTTCTTTTTAATCTTGTAACATGCTCGGAATAGGTGACAATAAAACAAAACCAGACCAGGACCTACTTTCAAGACAAAGCAAAATTATACGCGAAAACTCGCCCAATTAACTCGAGCTCCTGAAAATGACCTGAAACAACAAAACATCGGTGTATTTAAACATCGCACATGTCCGTTCTGTCACTTTTAATTTAAAACACGTCCGAAATCATATTAATTGCTTTTCGAGCAATTTCGCGGACTGTCACGCGAGGCAACACGTTATTATAACGAGAGGGGCAGAACTTTTGATGGACAACACTATTTTTAAATTTGACATCCATTGCGTGTTTTGTTCCCACAATCATTTTGTTTGTAACGGGATCACGGCAATGTATAGCAAATCAAAGAAAGTTGTGCCTCAGTGTTGTGTTTATTTTTAAACTCAGGTATAGGTACTCGTATGTGTGAGTTTTTTCAACGTTATTTAGTATTGAAACGTCTTGAACAGTATGTACCGTCTATTTCAGTAGGTGATCTCCTACCGAGGACCGGAAACGATTCGGTAATGGAACTACGGTTCAAAATAGTATTATGATGTTTAGCTATAAATATTATTTTGTTTGGATGTTGGATTAAAAGAAAATATTCAGTTATTTTTTATCGATGATGTGGTTTACAGCGGATTATATTCGTATTGCAGTTTTGTTGAGGATAATAGTATTATGTGTTAACATTGAGATCTCTGTAAACATTACCCAAATGTTGCAATGCAAATATGATTGAAAATGTATGATGTGAGTTTATGAAAATAACTATGGAATATGTGAATGGTTTAGTTTTACAGAATCTTGCTACAGTATTTTTTGAGGGATAGGATCAAATAAATTAACAATACACACAATATCTGGCTTATCAGTAGTTTCGCCAGATATTGTTTGTATTGTTAATTTATTTGATTATCTATTAGTCAGATCTCAGTAAGCTAGTAAGCTTACAGAGATCTGACTAATATTATAGAGATATAAACATATGTTTGTTTGTTTATAAGAGTATATCTAATGGAACTGCTTATCCGATTATGAATATGCTCGTGCCTGTGAGATAGACCACGAGACCAAAACATCGAATAAATAAAATATGAATATATTATATTCAAGAGGAGCTCGTGGCTAAATAATTAAAGTCGCACGGGTTCGATCTTCAAGGTTAAGCAACGCTTGCCGGGGTCGGTCTGTGGCTGGGTGACCATCTTAACATATCGAGTTTACTCCGTGCGAAAAGCATGTTAAGCCGTTGGTACCAACTGTCATTTGTAGATCTTTGGCTGTCGTTACGAATTGTTAGAAGCCAGAAAATCTGACACCAGTCTTGTCAAGAAATACCTAAGTACCGTTTTTCCCTGTTAATGGGTTGTGGAAGACTGATAAGCAGCCGCTCCACGTAAAATACTGGTATTCAGCTGAATCCGGTTTGACTGGGAGCCGACCCCGATAGTTGGGAAAAGGCTAGGCAGATGATAATTATATATTCAAGCAACACGGCAACAGCAATAACAAATGAAGGCACAGAAAAAGCTCAAAAACAAGAGAACAACATCGCTACATCTATCAATTTTATAGATATTCAAATTCAAACAATAAACTCGTAGCCAACATTCAAGTAGTCGTTACATTTTGAAGAATGTGATTCTTACCGTGATTTATTGCAAGTAAACGTGAAAGATGGGGTGTTAAACACGCATACACCTTCGCAGCACCTGGTTAAAGAAATAAAACTGAGCTCAACACTTTTCTGTGAGGTTGTAAATGTAAAACGGGGTTTTGATTTGGCTGTGTAAATAAATATGAGATGTTTGAGCAGTTGTCGCGGAAAAAAACAAGATAGGTTAGCGAGTCACAAGGTGATTGAGAGAAGAGTGTTAGTCAGCAATAAGTATAACGTACTTAATCAAGATGTACGGCGATGCGCCATCGTGCACCGGTACATGGTGGACATCTCACCCAGACGCACAAAACAGTCCGGGAATAGTTTCAGAGTGCGCACAGTTCAAGAGTTAAATTCTCCGCCGTGGTCTTGTGCTTCCTGATAGCTACCACAGGTATCTATTTAATAAAACCGACTGGTGACCGGTGACAAGCGACAATCTTCTCTGCTTTATTCCCTAAACAACTCCTGTCGCGTAATAGTGACAATTATGTCAGTTTTTGACAAAGTTGCATTGTCAGTTATATTAAAAGGGGCCCTTTTTTATTTTTTTATTTGATGGGAAATCATCAAATGACCCCTCCCGCTCTGGGTGGAGCGGCAGGGAGTGTCAGACTTCTACTGACTAAAACCCACCCATGCTCCTCTTAGTGCCTTTTACGTTCCAGGGCCGCGGTAACTCTTTCGAACAAATCCGCAACCCTGGTAGGCTCTGGCCCTAACGGGCCCCGACCCATGCTGACGACTGCTGGCTTGGCGCGCATAGAACACAGCGCGCCGTCAACCCGGGCCTGTTCTGATCGGACGGCGAGCTACCCATTGCTCGCCGTCCACAGGCATCAGTCACTGCGCCATGCTCAGGAGCATCAGTTCCTGGGCGGCGCAGTGGCTGACGTTCAACAGGAGGGGGTGAAATGGGGCCATTACTGGCACTCCATTTCAGCCCCCTCCGGAGCCCGTTGTAGGGGCTCTACTGCGGCTGCTGCAGTAGCAGCAGCCGCAGTGGAACCGGCTATGGCGGTGGAGGAAGCGGCGGCAGTGGCGGCGGTCGCGGCGGTCGCGGCGGTCGCGGCAGAGACGGCGGTGGCGGAGGGCTTCCTCCTGCTTCCGGCTTTGGCGGTTGGGGCGCAGGCCCTACCCCCAGCCCAGTGGTCGGCCGGCTTGCCAGCTGCCGCACAGACTACGCAGTGCGGCGCGGCGTCGCAGGAGCCGGCCCTGTGACCGGGCTGACCGCAGCGGTAAACGGGGCCCTGGGGTCATTAAGTCAAGAATGAATAAATCCAAAAAGGCTTCTACCTATTCATTCTTGACTTGCAAATTGAGGTATAAAAAAGCAACGTCGTATTTGACACATTTTTACATTTTTGTCAGAATTGCGACTGAATGCGAATGGAAACGTTGTTTAAAAAATAGTAGAATGGCACTATGGTTAAAATTAAAACGACTCTAAATTTCTCTCTACAATATTCTTACTGTGAACTAAATCTAACTTCACCAAACAATTGCACAACAAATTCTATCGTACACTGTTACCTAGATATACCTAGTCCACTCAGGTTGACAGACACAGATCTCGTTTAGATGTCGCCGCGGTTACGACAACTGCTGGATTGGATCCGTCCCGCACTCCGTAGTGCTGTGGAGATCGAGTAGATGACATCACAGACCGATTTTTTTATTGAATAGGTATTTCTGGTACTATCTGGTATTAGGAATCTTTGAGAAATTGCGGGGACGGTTTTGGTGGATAGACGAATAGGATGTGTGTAAGTTTTGGGAAGAGCTCATCTCTGAAATGTCTGAAATGTATACAGATTTAACTGACACTATTTTAGTTTCTGCTAAAGTATGGGTTACATAAACTGTTTAGACGCGTAATTTATCTACGTAGCATGCTCAAGTTATCGGCTACATAAAACAATATTACCCTATTTAGTCAAGACTACGTAAGTAATTCACAATAAACCTGACGAAATATTTCAAACAAACTTCTAAAGAAGTTTTTCACATAATCACCAATCTTTCAGAACGAACCAAACAAAATATCGAAACGAAACCTTTTACCTTTCAACCATCTTTCAACTAAATAAAACACTAAAGCGGTGATTAGTATACATTGCCGGTTTTGTAAACAGTGCGCTAGATGTATTGGGTGGCGGAACATCAAAGGATCGCGAAATGTTCGCTGTCGTCGCTTCGGCGGTTGGCAAAGCGGCATAAGTAAGATTTCCGCACCTTCATATTGACTGGCGCCACGCCCACAGACAGACATAACAATATCGTCAACGCTTAAAATAAAGCACTTAGAACGCGATCTATCAAGTCGATTTTTCTTTGGGGTTTTTTTGGGTTCCGTTTTGTTGGTTGCGGTTTGTAAATTAGCTGATATTTAAAAAAATATATCACAAAAAAATTGCAGACTTAAGCATATTTATCAGTTTTCTCAATCAACTCTCATAGAGTTGTGCAACTATTTTTGGTGTACAATAAAGTATTTTCTTATTTTTTCGGTAGATGGTCCATAAACAATTTATTCATAGAGATTTATACACTCCTCATCTATAAACATCTGTAATGTAGGTTCCAACAACCAATTATGATGAATTGATACGGAACCCAAAAAGTTTCATAATAATTTTATAATACACGTGTTACTCAAGGCGCCAAGGAATCTAGGAATCATACAGTGTTCGTCCAAAACCAACATGATCATGTAAAAAGAAAACAAACGCCGGTGGGCGAAGTGCTGCAGAATGTAATGACTGGTCACGGTTACAAATAGACAACGTTTAGTTGCCACTCAGGAATCAGAAGGCCAAATTCTCGGCCCTAGAAAACGTTCAAATTACGCGATGATTGCGCGATTTCACTATCATCGTAAAAGTTAAGTAATTAGAGGTGTTTTGGTAGTTTGCGACTGCGATGTGAATCTTTCTTAAAAATACGAGAATAGACTATCAGGAATCTCGCTATTTTCTGATTTTGCTATTCTGTTAATCGTTCCAATTCCGTGCGTCCCTCACCCACCTGGATTCCACCTATTTTCCCCGACCCTGGTGGTATCGTCGACCCAACACGCATTGGATGTCTTGGCTGGCCGCAAATGACAAACCAATGTACATCTCTATCGCGCTTACGATTGAAAAACCGCAGAATTTTCATCGATAGACTTATCAATATGAATATTGGTGAATTATTTAGGTTAGGTAATTCAAATTGTGGCCTTCGTAGATAACTCGAAGGGGTGTGTACTGTTTGGCATAGTAACAAATGCTCTAATTTCACTTGAACTAACGTTCATATGACATAATTTTCATATGACATAATATCAAATGACATAAATTCATATGACCTAATGTTTCATATCATATAATATTCATTTAACATAATAACATTTAGTATAACGTTCATTTTATATAATTTTCAATATGTATAATATTCTTTTGATATAACGTTTATTTGACCAAATATTCTTTTGACCTAAAATTCATGTTTAATGGGCACAGTTCTAGCCTAACTCAAATGGCACTTAACCAAACCTTAAAATATTCTATGCATGGTCGAGGGTGGGCTTGGTCGACGGAGCCCCGCTTTGCGGGGCTCCTACTTCTGGGTGGTTTATAAAAAAATAACCACGAAGGGGATGGCGGTGGTCGGGGTGCCCTAAAGTCTAGATTGCATCCAGTTTCTCCTGGTAACAATAGTTGAGGGTGGCAGGTGTATAGGGTATAAAGTGAAAAAAAAAAACTTAATACAATATTTATTACATCTTATTTTAGTTTTAAATTAGAGGCCAAAGCCCGAAGGAATTCAATTTCAGTGTATTCCTTTTTTTTAAGAATATTATCGATTCGCTCCTTTTTTCAGAATTTCTAAATTATATTAAAAGTTACTTAGAGATTATGAATATTATAGTAAATGAATAATATGCTAAATGAATATTATGTGAAATGTGCATTATAGGAAATTATCATTATGTCATATGAAATTAGGTAAAATTAAATTATATCAACAATTCATTATGTCAACTGATCGTTATGTTAAACAAAATTATGTTAACTGAAATTATGTCAAGTGAACGTTAGATATTTTGTTATTATGTCAATCGTTACACACCTAACTCCAAGACAATAACGACGAGTAGAAGCCGCACCGCACCCAATTCCTGAATGGACATGACTCAGAGATCATGTCGTAACCACCACACACACGTACCTACAGGCGCTTCTAGTTAGCACGCCGCGCCGGTGAAGCAAGGTAAACAGTGGCCGTCAATCATGTGTCCGAGTTTTTATCGGCGCCGGATGTACCGGAGCGAGGAGCTGTCATAATGGATGCACGGTTATGTAATCTAGAATTATTTGGAATTGGTAGAAGTAAGATGCTAAATGCAATCAAAATCTGCCTCACCTTCTCCCGACTGCATTGGGGTCGGATTCCAGTTTAATTAGATGTAGCTGAGCATCATAACTGGCCTCCACGACCAAGTATCTGGGTACCGTTGAACGACTGACAAACATGTAGAAATGACAATCGACCAACGGCTTTTCCGAAGCAGTTTTTATACAGGGTGTTCCAAAAGAGCGCGGTAATTTTTAAGGGTGATGTTGTATAAATTAAGGAAAAATAGAAAAACTAAAAAAAAAAACGACTAAAAAGTTCCGAGTTACAGTTGGTAACATTTAGTTTAGTACAGTCATAGATTTGACTCATCAGACTGCTGGAAAAGTCAGATTTTTTGTTCTGGACCTTAATGTGAAAATTTATAAGGATGAATGGATGGCACGTTGTTTGTTACTCTTCCACGCAAAAACTACAAAACGGATTTGAATGGCGCAGTTCTGATATTTTATATAATAATATTAAACTGTCTGTATTTATGTAATTTCTAAAACCTTGAAGAGAAAAACTGAATCATTCTCAAACAGCAAATTGATGTATTTACGTGGTATTGAATTATTTTACTATAAAAACTCAGAAAATGATAGGACATCTTGAAATAATATTATACCTAGTATAATGATAAAATGTAGGTAACTATGTTGATTTTAATGAAGTGAAAATTCACCACCAATGACGTTTAAGTTCACAGCTAAGAAGTTAAGTACAGTTCTCGTCAAATAACTTTGCCCCTCTGAAGTTAGCCATTTGCAAAGATCGCGCAGGTGCAGTCACGTACACGGGAGCAAGCGGGACGCAAGCATGCATCGAACGTAAACGAGCGACTGAGACATAAAATCGCACCCCGCCTCCATGTCTCTTACGCATGCGCAGTTGCAGTGTGTTCGTAATTTTGACTACTACGCAGCCACTCGACACAACTTCAGAGGGGCAAAGTTATTTGACGAGAACTGTAGCATGGCATGAATAGGATGCGAATATGAAATAGATTTATTGCAAATGACGAAGATTTTTATAAGTAACTACCGCTGTTATACTAACCTGAGTACGGGATGTGCAAAATGTCATTTAGATTAATGTTTTTCCTGAGGAAAAATAACTCGAGTATGAATGAGAAAAATTCTATGACGTGTGCAACATTTTATTTTTCCTGTAGTTCTAGATTCCAATTACCTTGTTGGCATTTCATGCATACCATTGCCTGATATTCGTAATCTAAAATAAAATTTATGCAGGAAAGACCACCCACCTCTACTTATCAAATTCGTTTAAAAGAAAGTATGTTCATATTTCTTTAATCACATATGCTCACATCAAACTCTAAAATATACTAAAACCACACTTTTATTAGATACATACGAATATTACTAACAAGATAGCTCATTAATTGACACAAAATGTGTTTTTTTATATCTTTTGCCATGCATGCAGCACCGTTCGACGTCGGTGATGACATTAAAATAATCCCAAATGGTAGCGACTGCAGTGAAATGTGAAAAGTGATGGGAATGACAATAATAAGTCAGAAATTATGACGCTCACGACGTTCCTCGTTAGTTTTTGTGCCAAAGAGGCAATTGACGCGGATTTTGATTCGTCCAATGATGATAAAACACCGGATATCTTTTTTAATGGCTTTTCTTCTTGCGTAATGTGTGTTGAAATTGTTGTTTGATTAAATTGTTAAGTAACAGGTCAATGACAGTGTTGGATAGGGAAATACAAAAGATTTGATTCTTTTCAAGGTGTTATTTGAATGATCATCTGCCTAGACTTTTGCCAAAGTTGGGCTTCCAATCAAGCCGGATGCAAATGTTGGAAATTATTATCTGACTTCGACAACCCAGTATAGTTATTGAGCTTCACGATACATGATGTCTTTCTTCTTAATCCATACCCAATTAAAATCCACCAAAGATAAATAAAAAACAGCTTTTTAAGATGGAAAATCATCAAATGACTTCTTCCGCTTTGGGCGAAGCCGGAGGAAGTGATAGACACTTACTGGCTAAAACCCATCCTTGTTCCTCCAAATGCCGTTTACGTTCCAGGGCCGTGGTGACCCTTTCGAACAAATTCCTGCGACAATAAGCAGGTTTAGCATTCTCTGTACATTGCTACAGTTACACTGCGATCGCCAACCCGTCTGTCAAGCGTGGCGATTAGTGCAACCCCCCCCCCCTATCTGGAGGGCACTGTCTAGCAGTGGACGTGTTTTGGCTGATATGATGATGCATGTTTAGGGCCTGTTCCAACACATTAACTAACTACTAAACATTAGCTAATAACAAAAAGAACTATTGAGAACTTTGCATCCGTTGTAGAACGGCCCGAACGTAATAACACGTTAATATTTACTCAGAGATGATTCGCGGCTTTTAATTCACCTTCCAAATGCACCTTTCATACAACTGTTTATAGACGCCTACGCACGTTTCTACAACGTTTCCGGTGGAACGAGAGTGAAGATGCTCGTTGTGAAATATACGGATGGAACAAATTTTATTTTGAGCAGGTATTATTAGTACTTATGTACTGGAGGCTGTAGTAATTTAGGTATATTGTAGTGTAGTGTCTCTAATCTTGTCTTGAACTTGAATCCGGTTACAATATCTAAGTTTAGTGATTTAGCGCCATACCTACACTTGCTTCTGTATTATACATAACTACATACTTATGTAGTTATGTATATGTCGCAGACAACTAACTCAATCAGCCGTTTCATTAAAAGCCTAGCCTATTAATTGAAATGCGCCGTTTAATGGACGACATAAGTCACATGGGCAAGTCATTCAACGATATTGAACGAAAGATGTAACTTAGGACGCTGAAAAATCGGCGCATTTCAATGGAATGGCTAGGCAACCAATTAAACGGCTGATTAAGCTAAATGGCTGCGACATATACAGAAGCAAGTGTAAGTATGTCACTAAATCACTATGAATACATAATAGAGAAGTAGTTTTTTGTAAGTTTATCTTCAAATTAATTCTTAGTTAAGAATAGAAATAACCTATTAAAAAAAAACAAAAGTTATTTCACAATATTATCTTTTCTCTAAAATATCACCTTGTTTTCTCAATTGTGACAGGTGAGTAACATAAAATTTGTTAATCGAATTAATGGCTATCGCAATAAAATCTCAAGGAAGAATTCGCGGAGTGATTTGCAACTGAAGCGGTGTGCAATTTTTACGAAAAGCTATAAAAGTCAGTCTGAAATGACAGCGAGAAGCTACACGTGGGTCTAGAAATATTTTCTTGTGTTTAGATTTTAAGTATTGGAATTAAAACAGTTTCACGTGGAGTGGAATGTCATGCCCAGGGCTCGGAACCGGTTTAGAAATACCGGTTAATATTGTTCAAAAAACCGTTATAATTCCGTTCATCGATTAACCGGTTAATTACAAAAACGGTTTCAACACAACCTTAATAATTTTGGTTACCGGTTAATGCAGAGAATAGAATTTGAAAACTCACGGTAACCTGAATAAACCGGTTTTACTCAGACGCAAGCCTGCCGCTGCCGTTTGTCACATTCTCGCGCGCTTACTTTTGTGCGTGTTTGTTTTCTTTCGTCGTTTGCCGAATCGCCGCAGATACAAATGTCGTGCGGCCGCTATTTAATTCGTGTTTTATATAACATAGACATTATACTAACATTAACCATGGGAAGAAAGAAGAAGAATAATAGTTATTTATGATATTCTGTGCAGTAAGTTGGTTTTAACAAACGAGTAGACGAATGTAAGCCCGAGACGAAGTCAAGGGTTTATCATAGTCACGAGTTTGTAAAAACCAATTTCTGCACGTTTGTCATACAACGTTTTTCAATACATTTGCGAGAGAAAAGTACAATAGGTAATGAAACCATCTTTTTTATAGATATCAGTCGGAAAGTCGCAACAATCTTTGACGTTTCTAATTTAATATGAAAATGGCGCGAATTTGCAAACAATTGCGTGGTGAAAATTAGAAGTACACATTTCATTTATTTATTTTTATTATTCTTCTCTCATTTTTTCTTTAGTATTAAAGTAAGACAAACGTATTGAGCAAAAGCGCTTCTAATGAGGTTCGATCATTCAGCTTATTTATTCTAGGATTGTGAAACTCCTTGGTGATATTATTATTTATTTTATATGGAAATTAAAAAGCTGTAAAGTATACCTAAGTACATATTTTACCGCACATTCCATTGCTTAGTGTGTAAATTTTAACTTTCAAACAATGTATACAGGCTTCGTAAATGCATTTTTTATTAATTATTATTAAAAGCTTTTATTTAACTTGACTTGTATGTATGTTTACAAATCTTGCAAGTTTAATTTGACCCACTTCTCGTTATCCGATTGAGCTGAAATTTTGCACGCTGGTCCAGAACCGATGACAATGCATGTTAATCATAAACGTGACCTGATGATGCTGCAACTATGGAACTCCTCAATATTCAAATGCTGGGACTTAAAATTTTGAATACGCATTCGTTTATGATAGGCAGTTGGTAGGCCCACCATGAAATAGATGCCACGTCCAGGGTTGTCTTCGAACTATGGAACTCCTCAATATTCAATTGCTGGGACTTGAAATTTTGTATACGCATTCGTTTATGATAGGCAGTTGGTAGGCCCACCATGAAATAGATGCCACATCCAGGGGTAATAGTTTTCCCCGTTCCTTAAGTTTTTCTGTTGAAGGACTCTCCGTTTTATAGATGGACTTTCGTATTGATCGATAACTATCGATTGACACTAATAAAATAATGATAAAAAAACCTTTTAAAAAAGCTTTTATTTAAGTGCCCTAAAAGATCAAAATAATATTTTAAATCACATTAACCACATTCATTTATGACTTTACAAAATTGAAATTATAATAAAAGCTTGTCGCGATGCCTAGAAGAAATCTCTACATATTCAGTCAGATGAAATTTAAATTAAGAAACATTCAGACAGATCAACTAGGTACTGCAATAAATTTCAAACCCGATAAATCCTATGTGTGCTAATAAGTTATTCAAGGTTAAAGTTCCACATTTTAAGCATTCACGGCACTTTTATTCAACTGTCGGGAGGACACGGCGCGGCATACGCTGGCAGAGTGTGCCGCCTGGGAGGAGCCGCGCCGTGCCCTCGTCTCTGTGGTAGGCAGTGACCTCTCGCTGCCGGCTGTAGTCCGTTCTATGGTCGGCGGTGAGGAGTCCTGGGACGCGGTGGTCTCCTTCTGCGAAACTGTCATCGCGCAGAAGGAGGCTGCGGAAAGGGAGAGGGAGATGTCGAGTGCTCTCCCGGCCCGCAGCAGGCGCACCGGGCGTCGGAGGAGGGCATACGCTGCCCTCCTTCTGCCCCCCTAACTGGGTCCAGGGGCGGCGGACTTGGGGATGTCCGTTGCCCCCCATTCATCCGGACCCGAGGTGGCGGCGCGTGGTGTTCCCGTGCGCCCCTCTGACGTCGCGGGGGGAGTTAAACACCTCACTCCCCCCGCTTACGAGATGTGGCCCGCAGAGGCGGGCCGGCACCAGCCGGGGATTACGGAAGTCGCATACGTTCCCGCGATCCCCGGCGTAGGTGGAAGATGGAACACCGGGGAGGTTTTAGTCAGTAAGAGTCTGACAGACCCCTCCGCCGACATCCATGAGGATTTCCCCCCTTAAAAAAAAAAAAAAAAAAAAGGTGGGCCCTCCGGTGGACGAGATGTCCAACCTGCGGGCGGAGGTCGCCCGCTTGGCTGCCGCCACGGAGCGCCTCCAGAGGGAGAATGCGGGGCTCCGAGCAGACCTGGCCAGGCTACAGGGAGCCGGCTCACAGGGGGCGCCACAAGGGGGGCGCAGGGGGGATGGCCAGCCCGTGCCGCAGGAGGGCCGAGTGCTGGACCTGGTGCGGCAGGAGATGGCTGCCTTCCAGGCGCGGTTCTCCGTCCTGGAGGGCATTGCCCGGCGCCCCCCGCTGGCGGCGAGCGCGGCGAAGGCCCCAGGCCGCAATAAAGCGGACTCATACGCGGCCGCTGTGGCTGCCAAACCGGGGTCGTCCGGCCAGGACAAAGGGTCCGGGCCGGCACCCGCGAAGCCGGTGTCGGGAAAACCGGACCCGGCCCCGGGAAGGAAGAGGAAGGGTGGGGTGGCTGCACGGACGGCGAAGGCTCCTGCGCCAGCCGTGCAGCAGCCCCCCCCGGCTTCCTCGCCTTCTGAACCTCCCCCGGCTCAAGCCGAATGGCAAGTGGCCGGGGAGAAGAAGAAGGCGGGAAAGGCAGCCAGGGCGGCAAAGAGGCGGGAGAGAAGGCGGCGGCAGAGAGCGCGAGGCGTCGCGGCTGCGCTCCGCACCCCGAATACCGCGGCTGTAGTAATAACGCTGCAGCCGGACGCGGTGAAGAGGGGCGTGACGTATGCCAACACGCTCACCAAGGCCAAGGAGGCCATCAACCTCGGTGAGCTTGGCATCGTCGGGGGTCTCCGGCTCAGGGTCACCATGACCGGGGCCAGGATGCTGGAGATCCCTGGAGCAGACAGCGGTCCGGCCGCGGACGCTCTAGCCGAAAGGCTTAGGGCGTCCTTGGGCGCGGATGACGTCCGAGTGTCTAGGCCCACGAAGTGCATAGACATGCGCATTTTGGGCCTGGACGACTCCGTCACGGAGGAGGGGGTGTTGGCCGCCGTCGTCGGGACGGGGGAGTGCTCTACAGAGGAGGTGAAGGTGGGCACCATCCGTCCTGACATCACGGGCATGCGAACCGTAGTGGTGAGCTGCCCCGTGTCGGCGAAGGCTCTTGGTGGGCTGGGTCTCCGCGCAGGTGAAACTGCTGGAGCCTAGACCTCTGAGGTGCTTCCGTTGCCAGGTTGGCAACCACGTCGGAGCACTCTGCACCTCGGAGGTGGACCGCAGTGACCACTGCTTCCGCTGTGGTCAGCCCGGTCACAGGGCCGGCTCGTGCGACGCCGCGCCGCACTGCTTCGCATGTGCGGCAGCTGGCAAGCCGGCCGATCACTGGGCTGGGGGCAAAGCCTGCGGTCCACCCGCCAGGGCCGGGTCGAGGAGAAAACCCTCCTCCACCGCCACCGCCGTCGCTTCCGCCGCAGCCGCCGCCACCGTCGCCACCGCTGCCACTACTCGGGAGGGGGCCGAAATGGAGTGCCAGTAATGGCCCCATTTCGCCTCCTCCAGACGAACGTTAGTCGCTGTGCCTCTCAGGAACTGACGCTCCTGAGCAAGGCGCAGTGACTGACGCCTGCGGACAGCGAGCAATGGGTAGCTCGCTGTCCGATCAGGTCAGGCCAGAGTCGACGGCGCGTTTCACTCCGAACGCGCCGTCAGCAACGAGCAGTCAGCAACGGAGACGGGGCCCGCCAGGGCCAGAGCCTGCCAGGGTTGCGGAATAGATTTACCGCGGCCCTGGGAAGAAAGGCACTAGGAGGACTAAGGGTAGGTTTTAGTCAGTAAAAGTCTGACACTCCCTGCCGCTCCACCCAGAGCGGGAGGGGTCATTTGATGATTTCCCATCCTCTAAAAAAAAAAAAAAAAATATGGCATTGCGACGTATGATAGCGCGCCGAGGATGCCCAGTGCAACTGTGGTGCGATAACGGGACGAACTTTCACGGCGTCGAGAAGGAGCTACGAACCGCCATCTTCGCAGTTACAGCAGAAGCATTGAGAAAGATGATCGACTGGTGATTCATCCCACCAGGTGCACCTTTCATGGGAGGCGCCTGGGAACCCATGGTGAGATCCGTGAAGACAGCACTCGCCACCACTTTGAACGAGCGATTCCCGAGCGAAGAAGTGCTCCACAGCATCTAAGCCGAACACACCGTGAACAGCCGTCCACTCCACGTGTCTGTGAACCTTGAAGTTCCTGAAGCCTTGACACCCAATCACTTTATTTTGGGAGGTCCAGCTTACATCGCGGCAGCAGGAGAATTCAATGACAGCGACCTGCATCTACGAGCCAGTTGGCGCGCGGCTCAGAGACTCGTCGATATACTTTGAGCCAGATGGCTTAAAGAACACCTTCCAGAACTACAAAACCGCAGAGAGCCGCACACCAAAGGCAATAACCAATGTCGGCGATCTAGTACTCATCGTAGACGGCAACCTCTCATGGAACATGTGGAACAGAGGACGCATCTGTGCTACTTTCCCCGGCCCAAATGGAGTTGTGCGGTGGACGAGAGCACGAAAGGAGGAACACTGCGACGTCCAGTGAAGAAGATAGTAGTGCTACCCATCGGGAGCGGCGATCCTGCACCGTCTTCTGCAATTGCGACGTCAGCGGCGGACGTTGAACGGCGGGAGGAATGTGCAGGACAGCCCTATCATCATTGCAATGATCAATCATGAACAATTATTAGTGTAAATAATAACCTGTAGTTATAAGTTTGAATATTGTGAATCTTTGTTGTAGCTGCCTTGCTGCTACTTCCAACCATGTGATTGTATTAAAGACCTAGAACATTTTGAGCATTCAGTTCAGTGCAGATCATCACGTTATTATGTAAGTCAGTGAATAGTTTCAAGTGAACAAGAGTTTTATTGCACAAAGTGAGTGTCCTCCAACCCAGCACACATACAGTAGTAGTATCAAACTCCAAACAATATTGAAGAGTTCCACTGTCTATCTCTGAAAATATTCATCAGATCCTAATGATAACCTTCCTTGAAAAATATGCGTTTGAATAACGAAAACCCCATCCAATTCGGATCAGTAGTGTTCGAGAAAATCGCGGACAAACAAGGTACACACATAGGTACGGGTCGAATACAGGACCTCCTTTTTTGAACTTCGTTAATCAGTACAGTCTATTGTTACTGCACCTGAATCAACTACATTTCTGTAACGCTTCTTTAATGATATCAAAGACCGAGAATCTTCATTATCTAGAACACAAGGTAGATTGTACAAAGTTGATTTCATAGTACGAATACGAATTAAATGTTATGTTTAACTTGCACTGTTTTTTTACCTACCATTCTCTGCATTAGAATCAGAAATTGTATCCTCTTCAGCTTCTGTAAAAAATGGTTGACTATCCGATAAGTATTTCATTTGATAATAATATTTTTTTTTTACGTAAGTCAATCACAATGTACACCTTATATAACAACGCAATTCATGAAATTCAAGTGTTTTGTTACACACACGTCTCACAGAACGTACTCTACCAGCAACGTGGTCGAATACAATAACTTTTTGAGTGCGTATTCGTTGCCGTAGAGCGAGAGCGTTGTTATTGTAGGTGTAAGAGAGATGGTGTCGTAGGTAGAACTTGTTTATACCGTCGAAACTCAAATTAACCGGTTAATTTCGCTCAACAGAATCGGAATTTGTGAAAAAACGGTTTTTCCATTAACCGGTTAAAATATCGGTAACCGAAACCTAAACCGCAATCGTTTCTGGTTCGAGGTCAATGACCAAAACCGGTTTGGAAAATTAACCGGTTTCCGAGCCCTGGTCATGCCAGAGTCTGTATTTCCTATACAACCTGGGGGTCTTGAAGTCAAGAGTGAGTAAGTTACTTCTAGGCAAGCGTGCTACCAGGGTTGCGTATTTTGTTCGAAAGAGTTACCGCGGCCCTGGAACGTAAAATGCACTAGGAGGAGCATGGGTGGGTTTTAGTCAGTAGAAGTCTGACACTCCCTGCCGCTCCACCCAGAGTGGAAAAATGATGATGGGAAATCATCAAATGGGTCATTTGATGATTTCCCATCATCAAAAAAAAAAAAAGAAAAGTCCTTCGTCGACCACAGCATCGCTTTCCGACCGAACCTTAATCTTTCACAAAACCGTAAATAGATTTTTCACAACAGTTTTCTGAGGAACATATTTAGTTACAACAGATTTATTATATGTATAGATTATATATCATTATTAGCTACTTACTGCCTTCGACTTCGTCCGCGTGAATTCATACTCTTGCTTGTAAAACTGACCATTGAATCGGCTTTTATTCACAATTTCATTAGTTTTGTTTTTTTTTTTGCGCTGAACCCTATCTAATTAAAATAAAGAATAGTAGCCAAATTCACACATTTTTTTTTGTTATAATGACAGTCCCCCAAAACCAAGCTGGAACCCGTCAACTTTTAACATCACCATCTGACAATAATTTTTAATGCAAGTAGTGCCAGCCGATCATAGCTTTCCACTTGCGCCGGCGCACTCCATTGTTTATCTATCACATTTTGAGCCTCGGGCGATGATTGTTTATTTTTACATATATAATTATTTAGTTGTTAGTACTGTGCGATTCCCAAATAAAACATATTTTCTTTCTTTCTTCTACATTTCGAAAATCTTAACAAATGAGTCACTGACTGACTCAGTCACTGAGCTACTTTACAAACGAAACACGCAGTTCCTCTGGGATGGGCAAAGCTGTGTAGAACAGCTAGTGTTCGGTATTGTATTGTAAATCGGGCTGGTTTCCGCAACTCCACGATTAAGCGCGTATTTTGCGTTCAGGTGGGACAAGTATTTCATTCGATCCACCCCAGCTCCCCAAGGAAGGCCAGTAACGCCTTGGTGTTACTAACTACCACACACAGACAGTCACAGAGGGTACCTGGGTTTCCGAAGTACTTAGCCCTGTAATCGGCGACGACCGGGCAGCTTAGAAGCAGGTGTGCTGCTATCTCATCCTCCTCCATGCAGGCTCTGCAGAGTGGGCTGTCAGTGACTCCTTTGACATAGAGGTGTATATTAAAAGACCCATGGCCAGTTAAGACGGCTATGACTGTACGCAACTGCTGTTTAGTCAGTCTTAGGGCTTGTTTCGTAAAATGGCCATCAATGGAGGGAAGTGCCTCTTTGGCCTGCCTACACTCACGATGGTCAACCCATGGTTTGTGATGTTTTGTATAAGGAGAAAATATAACTACTCGGCAGACGATTCATCATCCTCTGTATAGTCTTTTCCCAAATATACCTAATTGGGTCGGCTTTGAGTCATACCCGAATCTGCTGAATACATGGAGCGGCTGACCTCCACAACCCTGAAACTGGGTAACACGGTATTTGTTGGCAAGACAGGTGTAAGATTCACCTTCAGACGCTTCAGACAATTCATATACTAGTATGCAATGAAAAATCTATCTACAAAATCGTATGGGAGCCTAATAAGATTATCGAAACAGATACCTATCTACAGCTAGACTTTTATTCGAGAAAATGTTCATTGTCTAAAAAGTTTATGCAGTAGATACGTAATTATAAACTCAAAACAAATAGGTTTACAACAAAGTTTAATTGATGCTTTATGACCCTCATTAACCTGGTTATTTTTACGTAACCAGGCCGACTGTTTCATTGTTTCAACTTTTTATCACACCTGTCCTTGTTACCTACAAACTTTTTAGTAAACGACATAATCAACATTGTTTTTGTTATAAAGCTCGTAACAGTTCTGTATGTGTTCCGTACAGTGATTCAAGAAAATAATGGCCTGTTTCCTGAACTATTTAAACGGCAAGTTTCAACCATTGGTTAAACCAAGATTACATTGTACCTAGTGATAGTTTTTTTATCAATAAGTAGTTGTTTGCTGTTGAAGGCTATGGTACCGTTGTCAATGATTTTGTTTGCGTATTTATTTTACCATATCTTTTTCATGAAAATGGCTGACATAAGGATGTCAGTCCCTATAAATTAATAATATCAATTTAACAAGATGATGGCGGACTACTAAACTGTATTAGGCACGTGAAAATTTCGTTCACACAAAAAATATAAAAAACGAAAGAGGTTTTACGACTTAGAGGTGAAATTGTGCCAGAAACTCGTAATAACTAGATTAGTACGTTTTTAATTTTATTAGTTATTAAATGCGGGCACACAATTTATGGTACGAGGTTAAGCAGGGATCAAGATGTGGTCAAAGAAATATTGTTGCCACACGAAAAATTAAGCTGTAAGAATTTTGAATCCTAGCTTTAGTCGATGTAGGAAATGTAGTTAAATGACAGCTTTATGATCGAAGCTTTGCGATGCACAGAGATCTTTGTTTTTTGCAATTGTTTATAAAATACACGGCAATATTTTAGAGCTCGACTGATATTTTAAAATGTAGATATCACTGAGACACACAAGCTTTGCTATATATTTCCAATTCCGAAGCTTCTACAAAACAAAACAAAACAATAGACAATAGCATAAACAAAACAAAAGCAAACAATCCTAAGGCGAGCAAGTCACAGATGTACCAACAAGTAAACTTCACCCAAAGATGGACGCAAGTTTTGGCTGCGCCACCCAAAAATTTTATTAAATCCGACCTCACCACGCTATACCTTAGCGTTTGCCGTTAATAAAATACCCAGGGAGGGCAGAAAGCCAAACCGTTCGCGTTTTACGAGCAGAACCCCTGCGGTCAGAAATATGAAACCTATCAAAATAGAAAATACACAGATGTTTTATGAAATGACCGAACGTGTTTATGTACCGTCGCCGGACGCGTGCGGCGGGGATTTTGGTTTAAAGTTCAAGCTGAGAGGCTTAGGTTACTGAGGTAACTTGCTAAATATCATAAAACCAATAAAAAGAGAGAACTGCAACCTGTACGTAGTCCATTATCAGTTGCCACGGGTATAAATGATACGACTTCATCCCCATATATAAATAAATCCTTTATTAGGGTTCTGTACGTAAAAAAGGAACCCTTATAAGATCACTCTCTTGTCCGTCTGTCACCACCAATTTTCTCAGGAACGGGTGACTCCAGCAAGTTGAAATTTATCCCAGATACTGAGGTCTATAGTTTATTTATTTATTTAATTATGGCACTCCAACGACTTATTTACTAATACATTTTTGGGGTACTGTAAAATTTAGCTTAAAATCTAGAGTGAATATGTCACTTAGAGGTTTCAAGTAATAAAATATTATATAGTAGGAACTATTCTGCTTAGCTTGGGATCAGATGGCCGTGTGTGAGTTGTCCCAAGATAAATAAAAAAAAATAAAAAAAAAATTGGGGTAAAATAAAAACAGAACTAGGTACATGAATACATAATTCAAAATCAAAAAGAAAAGAAATTACTAAATTAAATTTGCTGCTTTAAAGAAAAACACAATCAATCAATTTATTGCGAAATTGCGATAGCTTGCAGGCGAAGATGTCAACGCTATTGGAACGTGCATGGAGCGCATTGTACGTCCTCATCAACCTGTTCATAGGGCATGGAGTGAAAACATCTAGGATTCGTTCAGATCTGGGTGAACTATGGCGAGGGACAGATATATTTATTTCGACGAGAAGCTTCGGAACTTGTATGGATCCATTAATAATTTTGTGAAGCAAAATCAGATCGTTACTCTGCCTTCGCTTTTTTAAATTTATTGTTTTGAAGTGACTTAGCCTATGTGAGTAATCATATCTATAGTCCCAATTACGTGTATAAAAATCAAGTTCCTGAGTCAACACTATAAAAAGATACGGGCAATTTTAGATTTTCGCGAAAACTTACAAGTACCAAAATTTACCTTAATATTCAATCCTAATTTTTTTAACCTAGGTAATTTCTCATGAGTTTTCGCAAAGCAAACATTCGACTTTTACCACTGCTTCTGCTTATGTATGCCATGGTATCTATACATAATATTTATACATACTGCTTAGTATTATCATACATGGGTAGGTATTGTAAAATTATTGAATTGATAAACCCTCCGTGACGTATCATGCCTTCTCCAACCGTTGCCAACAGTAGTAAAAGTAGAAAATATTGGGAAACAATAAACCGAATTGAAGCATGGCTAGCCAAATATCTTAGATTTCCTTATTTACCTACTTTTTCTTACGTTTTTTACGGGTAGCACTGTAGTATTTTTCCCGTAAATCCACTATAGCCTACTTACTGGATTGTGGAGGTCAGGAATGTCAAATATTGTTTAATAGCATTCCAATAGACAGGAAGCCGACCCCAAAGTTGAGAATAGATCAGATAGTATAATTTTCTACTAAAAAAATATGTCAGTCACTTTTCAAAAAATTTTTTTACATAATCACAAAATAAACAGATTAAATAAACAATTCTAGCTTAGTACATAAAGCCATACATAAAACAGGACATTTCAATTTAAAGCACTTAAACTAGGTGCATTAGCGCATTGTACCGGCACTGACTGGACCCTGGACCCCCGGCGGGCGACACCCGCAGGGACACCCGGGGTTCTAATGACCCCCACCTATTGTTCGTAGGTGGACGGTACCTAGCCTGATTGGACTTATGGGTAGTTTAGTTTTTAAATGTATGGACAATTGATTAGGAATTGCCTTTCAAGAGATTCGTGGGGTGCCCATTTTAGATATAAAATTGAATAGAAAAATCTGAGTGAATTTTTTTTAAACTTATTTTATGGTGTGACCATTCTATTGGGGTATGGTTTCCGCACTTAGTCCTGATTGATGTTGGACCATAGCGCGTGGGTAACCATTTCAAACTTTTTAGAAATAGTACCTACCTACCTCTAGAATAATAGAGCCTATCACGAAGTTTGCAGGCCTGAAGGTAATGTCATCGAGCGTGTTATCGTCCGAGGAAAAGAAAAAGGCGCCAAAGGGCTTGCAATGAACTGATGAAATTAAGTCTACCAAAGGCGGTCCCTTGCATGAGTTGCCAAGGATGTCAGGCAACAGGGAGAAGTGGCGAATGACCGTGAGGCAAATCATATCTGCATCTGCCCTTGTAGATGTTTCTACATGATGATCACGACTGCTCTCATGAGTTCCACGACAAAGAAGAAGAAGCTTGATATTGTGTAGGTACCTAGCGGTCATCATCAATATATCAGCCGAAAGATGTCCACTGCTGGACATAGGCCTCCCCCAAATGGGGTGTTTGCCATAATCGCCACGCTTGGCAGACGGGTTGGCGATCGCAGCGCAGCTGTAGCAATTTACCTGCAGAGCATGCTGCTGCCCATTCTCTGGTGAGTCCTTTAGTCGCTTCTTACAACACCCATGGGAAGTGATGGGATCGAGCAGTGATGAAGTGATGGGATGGTGCGACCTAGCGGTAGGCCTTTTCAAATGTTAAAATCGTCTCTAACATCTTTTATCGTTAGAAACTATTGTTTATAATTCTGCCCCTAATAGGAAATCAGCAATTCTCCTCATATTTCACCGTGTAAAGTAGCTATCAGACGCCATTATTAACTCAAGATCAACAAACAGTCGTCTCAGTTAACGGTACAGATAGCCACGATTAGCTTTTAAGCACATAATTTAAGAAACGAGGTCGACTCCCCAACAGCCAGTTAAGGCAAGAATTAAACTGGGCTTAAAGTGAATTATTGGACACCGCGACCGCGAGATCCAAGAGTTAGTCTTATCTTATTCTTTTTCCTCGTTTAATAGCTCGATTTAACCGGCGTTAATATACGGTGCAACTTGCCAGATTGAAAATCTTTGATTTAGGTCGAATGTGACTATTTCCTATATTATTCGGTTTCCTCAATTTCGTGTGTGTTACCGGTGGATAAGATATTGCAATAATCTTTGATCTGAGACAATTTTAATTTGTACAGCTCTATTTCGTTTATTAAGGTTGCTATCTCAATGACCGTCTAAATTCGTCTTTCTTTGATCCCTCAAGCGACTTGTACGAGCCCGTGGAAGAAACTAGTAATTATGAAATGATGGGTGTTCAAAACAATAGTTGGATCAATTCAACCTACATAAGATAACGCACCTTATTCAATAAAATAGTAATAACACTTTGGTAATCTAGATCGTTAGTAACACATACTTTAGTTTATAAAAAGTAGCTAATAACTTTCATCAATATAGTTAATCATAGTATAAATAGGTAACACTTTGAAGTCTTAAACCTCTGGTAATATCACACCATTAGTGCACATCCACAGATCAAAAAGAACAGAAAACTAACTAACCACTATAATAATAATTTCCACCAAAAATTATTTTGGTGTTTCATAAAAAAGCTTTTAGACGGTAACATCAAACTTTTCTACCTACGACATTATTTTACTACGTTGTCAAACTAAACATGTTTCGCATTTTTAAAAAGAGAATCGTAAAATATAAAAACACTCAGGTGACTCTACTCTGACACAATAATTTATAACATCGGGCTGTCTCTGTGGACACAAACTTATAAACAACCTGAGAAAATCTACTCTATGCCCTAAAATAACTGAAATAAGGTTGAGTTTCAGGTGGTTATGTTGGAAATTTTAGCAAATAAAGAAGTGGTTATTAATTTCAAACACTCGCGATCTAGAAACGAGAGGAATAATCTTTGAAATTTAGTTAATGATCAATTTTAGCGCGAGCACACCGAGGTGGCGTCCGAAAAATTACGTAGGAAATACTAAATAAACGTAATGACGTTGATTTATTACTGATTTTAGTTTGTTTGTAAAGAACATACATGCAACCAAACAGTCTCGGAAAGTATTTTTGTTGGTCTTGCAGAATATTTGAACACCGGATTTACAAAGCTTGTTAAAGAATTCCTTTTCGCTAATGTTAAAATAAATCAAGGTGTTTTTGTGTGAAATATACGGAGATATTAGAGAAATAAATAACCTTGTATCGGCGGGTTGTCATCGCGCGTTAGTTTTCGGGATCAGCTGAGAGACCAAGGTTATTGACTCGATGAGAGACGCGTGTCATTAGTTGTATTGAAAAGAATCGTTCTCTTAAGCCGATGTTCGTGATAAACAAGGTGTTGGAAAGTGTTTATGAGGCAGTTGAGAAGGTAATATGTGACATTAAATAGAAAGAAAAAGTTTTTTTTTATACTAGTTTACCTCTATAAGTTTCATGTGTATTTTTTTAAATTCGTCTTTGAGTTTTACAATCAGATTTCCCTGTTTAATTAAATACAGTTGATTTGAAGATTTACCCAGTAGAGAACACTACAAAACTCATTGATTGCAGGTCTACTGAGAAGCAAAAAAAAACACAATCAATATTTTGATACCTACGAAGTGCATAACTGAAAAGAGATAAAATAATATAAAGTTTAACCGCTGCGGCCCCGACATGTGAAAATTCCCAAAAAAATATAAATCTTATGTAATAGGTAAATAAACATTAAATTCGCGATTAATTCGCGACACACCGGTGTGTCGCCGGGGCCGGACAGGTTAATCAAACTTACTTAGTTACTAGCAACCAAACATAAACACACTTCGACTTCCATCATCAAATCCTTCCGCCAGCCAGCCACTCTCTCCATAAATGTATAATAATACAAAACAAAACGTAAACAAACGCGAATCGAACTCATAATTAAATCAAGTTTAAATCAATCACTTTCGCGGACTACAATAAATCAAGAGGCCGGAATCCCGCGCGATCCCCAAAAATCCGGGACACGGGACGTTGATTAAGATCCCGGAGAAGTAAAATATTCATTAATTGATTCCGCGCCCCTCGGAAGATACCCCTCATTACTTGAGGGTTGATTAAGCGAAGCAACCTGGATGTACGTGGGAGAATGTCTCTTGGAGCGTTTAGATGTCACGGTACGGGGACGATACGATCTTAGCGCCAATTCCACTAATTTTTAAACAACGTTCGCATTCGCATGTTAGTTGCAAACTGTCAAAAAAGCCTTAATTTTCATTCATTTTTGGCAGATGGTGATTGATATGCGAATGTAAACATTGTTTTAAATTTGTAGAATTGGCACTCTTGCCTGTGTCGGAATCATGGGATTTTCCATAAACAACTGAATATTGACGCCCAAGACATTGGCGATTGCAATCGGTTTTGTTTGGGTATCCACCAAATGATTGAACAATAGTGAATGATAATGTTATTGTGATTGCAATACATGTTTGCTAAAATTACAAGAAAAACAGCTATCAGCAAGTCCAATAAAATTAGTTCGATTAGAAAAATCTAAAAGAACGAAATAACTCCAACAGGCGTGATATGTGTATCAATACAATAGTACACACACTTTTCACCAGCTATACCTTGACTTTTTTAAAGCAATATGCTTTTTAGTCTTATAAAAAGCTCGATACAAATAATTTTCCAGGTTTATAAATATAAATTGGCATAATCGTATGCTATAAAAGAACTCGCCCTAGACAAACGCGGTGTACACGGTAGGGCGACGCTGACTGCGCGCACCGCTAATGGGTTGATGTCATTCACTACGTTTTGATGCACAACAAAACCATGGAGCTGTATCTACTCAATATTTTCAAGACGATAAAAGAAATTGGAAAGAAGAAAAACAGATATGGAAAAGAAAAGTTAGGAGGTGGCAGGTAATTTAGATGTTCAATATCTACTAGCATTTGACAAATTAAACAGTTGTTCTGAGAAAGTCAATGTAACTGATAATACGAAGTAACAAAACCTCACAAAGTTTGTTCCAAAAAGTATAATTTATCTCTATTTTCATAACTGTATGATTTATGATTGGTTCCCAATTATGAATCATTTTGTTTTGAAATATTATGGGGAATGTGAGCGCGTGTAATGTTCTAAGAACGTCGGTAGGGTGCGCCCACCTGTCAGGCGGAGTAACGTGACAGTTCCACTCGTGCCAAGCATTTGTTTCAGCTGACAGTTTACAATGCTTCGTCATTGCAACCCAGAAAAATGGGCAGCCCTAGTTTCTTTAGATCAAACATCATCTAAGTGTTGCCGCATACGGGCCACACGCGACAGCCACAAACGCCGCCACGAGAAGCTAGAAGCGGCCACAAAAGTAGCTGAAGCGCGCGACAGCCACATGTAGCCGGTGGTCGACACTTGCGGTCGGTGGCTGCTACTTTTTTAACCCATACGCGCAGTATCATAATGGACTCTGACGACGAAGGTTTAGGGTGGGGAATCGCGCGAGTGGCGTGTGGCGGCTTTTTGTGTCGGCGTTTAGTGGCCGGTGCGGGTCACAAGAAGCAAGCTGCGACGATTTGTAGCGTGTGGCCGCCACCGGCGCCAACCGTGTGCGGCGAGTCCATATAAAATGTATGAAAATTACAGGAAATATGCCAGTGGCGGCGTTTTGTGGTTGTGGCCGGTGGCCCGTGTGCGGGAGCCCTAAGATACAACAAGAAACAAAAGAAAAAAAAACAATTATTATTTTTTTAATGTCAGTAATTTTTAATTTTCATTACCTATGTAATATGTAACGACAGCGACAAACAAATACAATAACATTCCACACAAACAGTCTTGTATCGGATAGAAATTAAACTTATCATAGGCCTATCATAAGTCAGTATTTGGTCGGTCGGTCAATTTATCAGCTTAATATTTTTTAGGAAACAATGCACCTAGTTTTTTGTTACGGATTGTCAGAAACCAGAAAATCATACTTGCCTTGCTAAGAAGTTCCGTGTTACCTGTTTAATGGTTGTGGAGGTCTGGTAGGCAGCCGCTCTTCGTAAAATACTGGTATTCAGCTGAATCCGGTTTGACTGGAAGCCGACCCCAATAAAGTTAGAAAATGATAATTGCACCTTGTTTTTGAGATAATAAATAAATTTACCGCTTCAACAATTAATAAAATATTATCGGATCTATTTTAGTAGACAACAAACCACTATTATTAAATAAGAACGACTCCACACCCTCTCTATCTTACCTAAGGCATATTAATTAGAGGTAAACAAGTTCCTTTGTAAGATTTTCACTTCGTTCGACGACGTTATCCCGGAGATAATAACATCTAAATATACGCACTTGGTTGTTCACGAGCCGGTATGTTTAGGTAGGTATGTAAAAGAAAAACATTGAATGTTTCAGATGTTTATTTTCTCAAGGGCTGAGAGAGGCTGACTGGCTTGTGTTGTTAGAAGCACTTCTGATTTGCTTTACTGAAATAAAAGGTTCTTAAATTTTCAGGTGCCTAGGAGATTTTACGTTTAGAAATCTAGTAATACACTTAATATAATAAAGCTGAAGAGTATGTTTGTTTGAACGCGCTAATCTCTGGAACTGCCAGTCGGATTTGGAAAATTATTCTTCCACATTCATCAGGAAGGCTATAGGCCAATAGAAATTCCTACGGGAACGGGAAAAACAGGATATGCACGTAGGAAGTCGTGGGCAAAACCCGCGACTAGCTAGTCTTTGTATAAATTGTATTCGCCTATCCACAAGATTGGTCCACACTTTGTTTAATCTGAGAGCCAAGGAAGCAAGAAAAATATGCCTTTGGTGTGCAGTGGAACAGAACAGGCTGGATGTAAAAATAATAGGTAGGTACTGCAGAAGTTCTTATGACAAATTTTTCTTGATTTATTATTATTTTTATTTTTTTTTTAAAAACGTTGCCCCACACTAGGAATTTCTCCTGTATCGTGGGTGCGTTCACAAACATATAAACTCACATACACAAACAGCCAGACCCGGAACAACTATCTGTAGGCCTTACAAATATTTGTTCCGTGCGGGAATCGAACCCACGACACACAGCGCAGCAGACAATCGCTCAACCACTGCGCCAACTGTGAGATTTTAGTCTCATGTAATTAATTTTGCCGGAATCTGATTTCTGCACCATTCAAGACTTTTATAGAATCCTTTTGGTTTAACCAGGACCGTAACTACATCATAAACCTACTGACGATTAATCATAATCATAACAGGAGTTGCGACTTGCGACTAATTGGCGCGACTGCAAATTAATTGATTATCTGTGTCTTACCGCACCGTTGCCGTCGCGTCGCCCGGCTGAGGCGACACCGCTACTTATCTTCACTCTTAGAGGCAAAAGACAGCGTAATTTTGGATGGCATCTGTCATCTATGTTTTATTTGAGGAGTATTAGTTTGAGCTGTGTGCGGTACCTAAGTACGGAAGCGGAGTGGAGTTTAGTTTTGCCTAACCTGATTTTTACCAGTACAGACTTCTAGGATTTTTTTTATGGATGGGAGATCATCAAATGACTCCTGCCGCTCTGGGTGGAGCGGGAGGGAGTGTTAGACTCTTACTGACTAAAACCCATCCCTGCTCCTCGTAGTGCCTTTTGCTTTCCAGGGCCGCGGTAACTCTTTCGAACAAAATCCGCAACGGACTTCTAGGCTTGGGTTTCATTTTAACCATCTTGTCCTCGTGGCGCAAGCCGTTGGTCCCGGCTGTCATTTGTAGATCTTTGGCAGTCGTTACCGATTGTCAGAAGCCAGAAAATCTGACACCAGTCTTGCCAAGAGGTACCGTGTTACCCAGTTAATGGGCTCTGGAGATCTAGTAGGCAGCCGCTCCACGGTACTGGTATTCAGTTGAATTCGGTTTGACTGGGAGCCGACCCCAATATAGTTGGGAATAGGCTAGGTAGAAGATGTCCTCGTGTCGCAAAAAAGTTTACATCTGTAGAGTTTGTGTAAACATTTGAATGGTACTTTCTAATTAATAACCGACCACACGTTAAGGTCTTTATTCCAATTGTATTGGCAGCTTTTTACTAATTAACATCCTCCGTGACATGTTCCCAGTGTCAATAAATTTGAACCCGCCGAACTAATAGTACTTATCTACCTATACTTGTGGCATGTGTGATAGAAGTACATATTTATTTATTTTAAGCGATATAGGATACAGATATTCCGAAAAACGGCTCTGAAAAACATTGTTCCCATCTCGTTTCGAGGTCACGCAAAAAAAAAAGGTCGCTAAATGCGTACTTAGGTACAGCTACAATAACAATATTAGATTGAAACTCAGTTACTAGAGTGTTGTCTAACTACCTGGCAGCCATTCAAGACAGACTGAACCGAACCGCTCAGGGTGAAGATTATCTAGGTAAGACTACAAGCTTCATTTATGATGCGAGCTGAAAAAAAAAAACTAACAGCTAAATACTAATGTTAGGAAACATTAGTTTCTCGATTTACCTAATTGATTTATTACGCAAACCTATGTCGTTTCGAAGTCATAACGTTTAATCGTTTGTTGATCATTTCTATACAGAATACAAACAAGGTTTGAAGGAGCTCGAACAAGTCCATAAATGTAGGTGAGCATGTGACCATCCGAAAGGAAAAGTCAAAGCCCTCACTCCATCTACTATTTTTATAGTTGTAGGCACAATGAACAAGGCAAATAATTTTTATTGATCTTTGATTTCACAATAAAACTGTTTCCATCACTGAAAACTGCATCAAAATTCGACAAGTAGTTTTGGTTTTGCACAAACAAATGTTTACTGCGCCCCCTGGTGAGTTGACACCATAACGCCTATCTAATAACATGCACCAATCAAACCCGAATCCATCACTGAAAACTGCATCAAAATCGGACTAGTTGTAGTTTTGGAGATAAATGGCAACGTTGGTTTACACAAACATCCTCTCACCCCAAACACTTATACCGTCTCCGTGCCGTGGGTAAAAAGATAAGAGAGAGAGACAAGAGACTTCCGTACCTGCCTAATATATTGTAATAGGGTTTTTGAATTACCTACCTCATTTAGTAAGCCACAATATTAGCCTAAATCGATTAAGTATCTAGACGTAGATATACCTACTCAGCCTTTACCCAATCTCGAAAGACCCAGCAAAGACCTAGATAAAACTATCTCAGATTCAAAATAAACATCAATCAGATGACACGATTATTCAGAATCACATTTGACACACATATATCAATATTAAAGAGATTCTTAATGTTCTGCACACGCACTTCCATACTCCGTCTATAACGATCACTTCTAGGAATCAAAGCGAGTTTACATCAACATACCTTTGGGAAAATCGCCAAACGCCGTTCATTCATCGCGAGACAGCGTGGGTGGCGATCGCAGCGCCTCCAGCGGGGAGTAGCGGCAACTGTGGCATTCGAATCAAAGTTGTTTTGCCATTTTTTGTTTTGTTTTTGTTTTTATTCCTTTATTTTATTTTAAAATAATGATTTTCTAAATTTTAACGTTTTTTTTTAGAATATTCGACGTTTTGTTATTTCGCCCTGTGATGGAACTTATGGATTCGAAAGCTGCTGTGTTTCGCACTTGCACACACACGATGCTGAGGTCCGATTGATTACTTTGGTCAAGCTATGGTTACCTAAGTTTTTTCATTATTTTTTTCCACGCAACGTGCCAACATCATATTCTCACCCTCACATTTACTTTACTAACTGAAATAATAATAATATTAAATAATACAATGTCCAGCCAACATTAGCATTATCCATCAGAATAATCCACTACGAATCACAATAATACTCACCTCACAATAGGAGCAATGAGCCCATTATATTAAAAAACACAATCAAAATTTTTATTACTGGCACACGTACGAAATTTATTAACCCATCCCTACCTTTATTGCCTTGTAAGCCCCAGTGCAAATAAAATAATATAAAACGAGGAAAAAAATGACCGTTACGCCGCGGGCGAGTTCTTAATTCAAAAAACATTTAAAATGGCCGCTGTAAGTCGCTGCATACGAATGCGTTTTTATTGTGCGCGGCAGGAATGCTTTTATTCAGAGGGGTATGAATTAAATTGTTGGATTGAAATGTGGGTTAGTAGAATTATGTTATAATATTTTTGTTTATTACCTTCTGTGTACTGTCTGGTCGTGTGTACTCGTATAATTATGCCTTCTATTTAGATTTTTATCGAATGGAATACTTTGCATTGGAAAACGCAGAAAAAAGTATGGAACATACTTGGCTGACGTAGTAAAGTCATTACACACGACCTCATACCCTGCACATCACGTCCCCACACCAAAATACTTTTTAAAGGTTCACCTTTTAATGAAAAGATCGAACAATAGTGCTGCCCCAGTAGCCGCGGGGCGTAATAAGTGGCAAACGGGGGCGACCTCAAGTGGGAACGATCGGAGCGATCCGAGCGATGCGAGCTGAGGTGAGCGATCGATTGTGAATTGCAATTTAAGAGGAGCACATCGTTTTGGCCAGATGTGTAGTTTCGTTGAGTGGTAATTGGATGTGTGCACTTTTGAGCACGGTCGTCGGATCAATTATTTTGGCGTGGGTAGCTAAGTGATTTTTTGTGATTAAATTGTTGCAAACTGCATTAGAAAGAATACTTGATTGTTATTTTGAAAAATTGATCTTTTATCCTGAAAAAAAAACCTGATTTATAGTTTCCTTTTATCTCGTAATATGAGATTTTTTATTGGATGTAAAAATTAAGAAATTGATAACTGGGATCGTTTAATGTCAAGTTCAAGGTCAAGTGACCATGAGAATAAGACTGAATATGTACTTTTAAAAGTAAAAAGACAAAGAAACAGTATACCTAATAGTTAACCGAACACTTACTCACTACATCACAGCAGATTGGCTTGTTACTACTTATTTACATGCACTTTCATTTAATGTACAACGCCGACTCATCGCGCTGCCTCGCTTCATTGATGACGAATGCCGCTCAGCATCTTTTCTATTTTGACAAATAAACCAACAAATACCTATATTCCTTCTTGTTCTTTAGTTTTCTTCAACTGGAAGTAGCTTTATTGTGGCTAGGGGTAATTGAGGGTGTCAAATCACCTGTTGAAATGCCGTCGAGTTAATTAGACCGGCCGATTAGAATAGTTTGGCTTATAAAGACCATTTCAAACGATTTATTATTGTCATTGCATTTGGTCTTGTTGTCATACTGTCTGTCATCATGGCTAGCGTCATTGTTAAAGATGGATAAGTGGAGTAAATGGGTGCAAAGTACAGTAATATTTGGCAAATATGAAACTATTACCGAATTTTGCAAAACATTTTATAAAACTACTCGGTTCTGCCCGCGGATTTAATCGCGTCAATATAGTTATAGCAGAAAAAGTAACTTATAGCCGTATCTCTAGAGAAACATCTATTTTGGAACCAAAAAACATCAACATTGGTTAAGCCATTTAAATGTAAAAGTGTAACAAACGAACAAACACCCTTTCGCAATTATTATTCAGATTTTAGGATAACGGACCAGACACCACTCTGCATGACACAATTCACCAACATTTTAACTTAACAGTTAAAATGTGCAAAAAGAAGTAAGGTTGGTGAATTAAACCAATAATAATAAAATACCCATACTAAAAAATATATCAATCAACAACAACATGCGGGCCGCATGGGCTTGATTCAAACACGCGTGCACTCAAATCCCCTTAGACAACCAGGTGGGGATCTCCGGGCAATACGGGCATATCGTGGGGCTCGGTGGGCATCCGCGGGGTTCCCTGGGCATCGTGGGGATTAGTGCTGTGCAGTTATGCCGCGGGGGACGGGGTGATTAGGGCATAATGGAGATTATGGGGTAGTTCTGTGAGTGATGCTTGTGCAAATTTTTGGAATGAGTATTTTTAGTGAGCGTGTGCATGGTTTATGGGTAGTAAGGTTTAATAAGTATGAGTAAACAATATAAAAAAAAAATATCTACATAAAACATTGCGTGCATGTTGGTACCTAAGTCGTTGAGGCCTTGATCTTAAGACATCAACAACATCATTGTAAGTGCCTTAACCAGCCTAGACGTAATTTTGAGACTGTTCAGCATATTATTAATTCAATTTTCCCATTACGATTAGCAGCTAACACACACAGCACATAAATAAAGTCCTATTTTGAATAGTACATATTAATTATTTATTTAAAATGTAAGCACAGTAGATAGTCACAGGCGAATTTAATGGTAACTCTGCTAGTCAACAAGACATTCTCTACTAGTCAAACGAGAAAATACCAATGCATAAAATACTTAGTGGCAGAACTGAAATAGTGCTGTGTGTAAGCTTTTTATAGTGAAGTAAAAAGTAGTGAACTTTACTGGATGCGAAGGATCACACAAAACACGGCACATTTTTCACTACCAAAATATGTATTACTACCTACTGTAAACATGCAATAATACGTCTACCTTACACATTCAAACACGGTCAACCAAAGCCAACATCCACTCAAAAATAAATCCTTGAAAAATGAAGTACACACAAACAAGTTAAAGGTGGTCGTCCACTATCCCTTTTATCCGCGCTATAATAAACTGTCGGACATTTGTCAGCGATACCTTCGGAGGCCTGACTTCTGAAAAACAAAATTTTACGCAACACATATCATAGTGGACTGGGGTGCGGTGGTGACGCACTGGGTGGGGAAGACGTTGCGGGTGTTAGAAGTTGTTTATCGGAATCTGTGTTTCCTGATAGCTAAAACCTGGAGGTCTTTAATTCAAGAGTGAGAAGGTTATTTCTAGGTACACGACACGTGCTCCATCAAATTGCTGATTGAAAGCAATGGCTTTTGAATGAATTTCTAATATATAATTTATAAAATATAATGAGCAAGGTTAATTCATAAATCTAATCACGAGTTTTGAACAATCCAGACTTTTTCTTGAATACAATCTAGTGATTGTTCCAAAATAAAATGAATATACTCGTCTCTTAAACTGACAGACCTTGACTATTCAAAAGTGTCTGTAAATGGTGTTAGTATAGAATTTATGTTTTTGATTGATTTAGGGTTTATTTATTTTTATCAATTGCTTTGAATTAATTCATCCACCAAACACAGTAAAAAAGTTCTTGGAAAATGTTGGACAAGTTTAAAAGTTTTTTATCTTATGGGAACCGTTGGTTAGCGACTTTTAAGCCCAGTGCGTATCCAAGTTAGGGCTCACATACAGGGGGCGCTCCGAGGATACGGTCAGTGCGCGCGCTCTAAAGAAGTGAATAAATCTGCCGGACGAACGACAAGGTGAATATAAATGTAAAGAATCCGCGGACAAACTTCCGGACTAAGCAGGGTTGCTATGTGGAAAATTATTTAAAAAATAAATATTTTTGATGTTAGTTAATTTATCAAATAGGTAGAATAATGTATTTATCTGTACATTATTCTACCTATTTGATAAATTTACTTACATAAAAACATTTATTTTTTAACCAATATACCCACTGTTTTACAGCAAAATTTTAACATTACAATTTCCCGTCAATTATTTTGATTTAAATTACTTTTGTCGCTACTGATGACCACATAATACTATCTACTAGGATACCATGCACCATTACATTAGCAAAAACAGAATCTGAAGGAAAACCAAAGATATAAACGAGGTCGTTCCAATTTTATGAAGAAAAAACTGTTAAAGATTTGTAATGTCCATATATTTAAGATTAAAGTAAATATTGTCATACACATTTACTTTAGTTTATCATCCTAAGACAGTCGATCACATAAAAATCTCCAAAATATTTGTGCAAACAGACAACCCTGTTGTTTGCGACGCGGCAGAGCGGTCACCGTGAAAGGCTAGGTGATCATAAAGTCCCGCGCATGTTCTTACATAATAATATTCTTGAAATATTCCCCCGGGTCCGACCGACCTAGCCGCGACAGGAAAAACTGTGGAAGAAATTCCTTGTAACTTATTTATTTACCCACGTTTGCTTTGGTGACTTTATAACAATTTCAAGGTAGGACTGATTTTACCTACCTTTCTAGTTGATAATTTAGTCAAGGTTAGCTTCTAAAGGCAGGTATGTACTCAGATGAATCTAGACCCAAAACCAACTTCGTCTTTGAGTTTTTACCGTCGACTAATAAGGGCATTCCTGAATCTCAAGTCATGATTTTATTTTTAGAAGCTGAGTTATACTCTCCAAGCCCAGTATCAGTCTGCGTGGCCATGGATTGATGCATAAGTAAAGTAAAAAAATATTTTGGTTTTGCTACATTTATTAAAATTCCTGCCCTATTTTTCCATTTTTGTTCTACGGAACATCTTAGCCATTTTTGAGCTTTATCTATATTTTATTAAACAAATAACAGCGTCTCCACACCCTTGTAACAACGTACAGGAGGGATGTGCAGGAAATGGTCAGCGGAGACAAACTACTCGCGGCGCGCGACACGCGTCATAACGCGCGGCCTGTCGCAGGCCCGTCCAGTGTGCGCCGACGTTTACTTTAAAATATACCTTGCTTTTATGGTTATGGGGTCGTAGATTATAAATTGGGAATAGAAGAATTGGGGATGAAAAATAAGTAGAAAATAAGTTTGAATAAGAACAATATTCATATTTACTTTACACGTTATTTTTTTCATCTGCTACACTGACAAATAATGCTTTAAATGAAACTAATTATTTCAGGTCCTCCAATTTGCTTCTATTGCTAGATTTACATAACTTACAACAATGTTTATAAAATGTCATTCAGCAGTCAAAGGCCTTAGGTAATTCATCATTCATATTTAAAAATATTTACGAAATCAATTTTGTGTTTTACAGATAGTGCTGCTTCGGAGAATGCTCTGCACAATCGAACATTATTAATAGGTAGGTAGGTATATCAGCTAAAGATAGATGTCGTGAAACATTTAAGAAAATTGAATTGAGAAATAAAAGATTCGAAAACGCAAAAATTTAACAATATAAATACGTAAATAATAGTTTATTGCTACCGAATAGTTTTCTTTAGAAGTAAAAATACAGTCACATGACAACATACAAAAACTGATTATAATGACCCTTTTATCTTCGCTCGATTTGTTTAATACTGCTCAGAAGTACCACTAAATCTTTTTAATAGCCGTTAAAATTTAGACATTGGGCATTTCGATCAAAACATTGGGCATTAAAATATAAAAGCCGCCCCACACATCGGGTGACACCGCGCCGCGTCATTGCCGCCGCGTCTTGCCAATCGCGCGTTGTATTCCAAATTCAAATTACGCGAGCCGCTGACAACCGCCGCTGGACCGTTAAATGCTTTGATTGGACACATTTTATCGCCCGAAGACGACCACACGCAAGTTTGGGTTTAAATATAAAAACGAGTGTTTCGGGTGATGTCATTGGATTTTATCTTTGTAGTGTAAATAATGTGCATCTGGTATAACATAATCACACAATCTGGAACAACGCAGATCGTACTCGCTCTCCATAATAATATAAAAAGTCAACTACTAACAAGTACCTAATAAAATTCATATGTGTTTTTAATTGATAATTAAAATTATCAACAAAGCGTCACACTCACACCAGATACTTTTCTATTGCTCGTGTTAATACGAGGGAAGAGCTTATAATAGAAAACCACCTATGTTAGGCGCCAAATAAATTTGCACTATCGGTCATTGACCCATCTACATTTATTGACATTCTTTATTTAAAAAACGGAAATTAAGACATAATACTGCCCTTAATCAATATTCTTCGTGATCCTCTACATTCTCCAGTCATGAAAAACTATTCATAATTTATTTTTCTAGTGTCTACGAAGATACATAAATTAAGGAAAGAGCAATGCGCTTTATTGCGAATTTACTTGCCGGCTACCTTAAATATTATTAACAACAAAGGTGTGTTTTAAGTTTTACCAGAAAAAAACTGTTAAGATTACTAACAAATGATTAAGCACTAAAATCATAAGCAACCGCCAACCACGACCACGAGAATAAGTCAATAAATTAGTATGTAGAAGACAAAAAAACTACTTTAGCCAGACAAAACACAACGAAAACAAACTCCTAAAAAATAAAACGCAATTTCCACCTTAATATCGGACAGTCCACACATCAGGTATCGCACAAAAAGAAAGAAACTTCTCAAAATGAACATTCCTCCCGTACCTACTAATGAAACGGCTCGTTTTTTTCGCACTGCTCCGCTCCCGCAATCACACACTTATTCAAACATTTCTCTGTTTTAATATGTTTTTTTTATAAGCAAGGGCGCATGTCGCATAATAACGTGGTCAAAGGATCGCTGTGCGAGGTGTTACGCGACGGTTAATGAAAACCTTTAGCTTTTGCTTGTGTGCGCCAATGTGTGGTTGTGGCTTTATGTGGTCGCGTTTGTGGTCAGAGTGGTGGTTGATTGATATATTGTTACACGGTAGGAAAAGATTTTCTGATTTTCCTGAGCTTATTTTTTCGCATACCTCTAAAAGACAGTGACCGTGTTCTAACATCAAAGACAAAATAAATTAATATAGATTTTTGGGATCTTAATGGAAGGTATCTTTCTATCTGTCGACACGGTTGGCGCAGTGTCTGTGGTCTGGCTGTTTGTGTGTGTGAGTTTATATGTTTGTAAACGCACCCACGATACAAGAGGAATTCCTAGTGTGGTTGTTTTATAAAAAAAACAATTCAAATCAAATCTGCTTCGAACAGTTTGACTATCACAGATAGGTATAACGTATAACTAGACATAACTTCAGAGCAATACAAAAATATCTCTGACAATTCTATGTCATTTTTCTGGATAATTAACTTCGACCCATTTGCATATTCCCCTAAACTTCTTAATTACCTGTCTCATAATTATTTTACCAAACAGAACTTTACAGAAAACTCATTAGTACAAGCGACAATCTTCATTATTTACCTTGAGTTCTAATTAATTCCTTGTCATGGTTTTTGCTTCAGCTTTTGAGTTATATCTTTAGGACAGGTGAGAGAGATAGCGCGGCATTCTTCACGTACGTTAGACCAGGACGGGTATACGTCTCCGGTACCTGATTAACATCTTTTAGCAATTAGTAAAACACACAAAACTCCACCCCTGGCATGTTCTGATCCCCTGGTAGGTGATGCTTAAATATTCACTCGTAAATTACTTGAAAACTTACCGCGAAGGTGGCCGTGGAACTGAATTTAAATGCACTTCGACGTTGTACGTAGAAGATAAGGTATGCTATGTTTCGGTAATTAATGACAACTGTTCATTTAGAATTTTGGTATATTTACAAACTTCTCATAACTTTGTGATTCGTTTTCTTAATGACTCTGAATAAATGATAAATGATATTTATTTTGTAAGTAGGTTGTAAATAACACTTTTACACGTCAATCTTGTTGGTCGTTTTTAAACAAGGTGAGGCCGGTGTTTCCTAGCTGACTACTACTGAGAAGAAACACCGAAACAAAATCAGAGGTCAAAATCTCTTTTAAATTCCATACAATTGTACTGGTCAAATCTTATGAGAACCATGTACCTAATATATTTGTATATCAAGTTATTGATGAAAGAAGCCATAGTTCGCCAAAACCAGTAATAAGCCGAATATTGCACAGCTCAACACAGGCGAGAAAACATCCCTAAAAGTGAAACGTCGGAAAAAAAACCGTCAATAAAATATCCTCTCCTCGAAGTCGGTCAAACAAAAACCCCGAATACCAACTGACACGCCGCATTTAATTACATACATTTTAAACAGCGACCTCCGTCCGTTTGTCCGACATATCGTCCGATCGCGCGGAAAATCAATTGATTATAAAAGGTTTTTTTATGTAAAACATTTTGTGATGCCCGTTATTATTGTCGGCTGTGGTTTGCAACGATTACGGTCCGTTTAATTTAAAATTTTGGAGCTCTAATCCAAAAAGGTATCTCGTTTTAAATGTATTAACATACTGAACGTTCAATGGCATATAATTACAAAAAGAATTAAAGACCACCACTGTGCCAAAATTAGGTACCTATTGATCGGAAGTCCCCTGACCTGAAAGTATTCCAGACATTTGTGGAATAAATGCATTCGGAAATGACAGTGATAATTTTTTTAAATTTTAATTGTTGAAACACGAGAATATTACCTACATATTTTTGACTGACCGACCTTGACAATTCAAAAGTGTTAATGGTATATTTTGATGAAATACTTTGAGTTTGAGTCTGCGATTATGGCAGCAGTTGGCTTTCGGCTGATATGATTATGACTTTGACTTTGACTGGGAGCTGACCCCAATAAAGTTTGAGTTTAAATTTATACTTATACATTTCGTAAACTGCAGAAGTTATAATCAAGGTATTTTTTTTAAAACAGATGCAGACATTTGCAGCTACTACTTCAAAACAACGCTACAAAACAAACCACTGCAACAGCAATCAGATTGAATGTCCAAAAAACTTGAAGAGCATAAAGAATAGTTGGTGCTACTACAATAAACGGTATCGATCCGAGTCTGAGTGGTACACCTCACCACTTGAGCCCTGTGATAAACTGGGGAAAGTGCACCGAATATGAGATGTAGGGAAGACAAAGCGGAGATATTAATAGATGTGGCATAATATTCTGGTATGGAATTGGCGAATGAAAGCAGTTGTGTGAGATTAGAAGTCTTAGCACGAATTACTCAACTCTAAAGGTTTTAAAATACCTTACTAAGAAGTTAGTAATGTACTCGAAACTTGATGCGAAGATCAGTTTAAAGCAGAGATAAAAAAAAATGAAACGGTTATGATAATGTTTTACTTTAGCAAATAAACATTATCTAGGAAAGTACTGATTGTTTAACGTAATGCTCTATTATGGGACTTTGTGATAGAGGTATTTATTTTCATACCAATTTGTTTTAAACACAGAGCATCAAGACGCCTGAGGGCCATTAAAGCCGACATTAACTTAACTACTAATCCATACAAACTAAGCGTATCAGCATGTGTCACAGTTTACTCTAAAATTAAAAACATAAATGGCGAATGAATTCTGATTAATAGTAATGGTGACTTTTCGCAGCAGGGAAAGTTAATAAATCAAAACGTAGAAAATACCACATCCAAGCAAAACGTTGAAACTTCTACATCCACAAGGGTACTCGATAGCCGCGGGCGCAGCTCAACGATCGACAGATGCGCGTCTGTAGCGCGCTGTATTTGTACGAGTACGAGTATACGAGTGCACCTTCTATTTGTACAGTGAAATTAAAAGTTGAGCACAATATGTTGATGTTCGTGAATATTTTGGTTTGGGTCGGTTTGAGATTCATATGAAACAACTTCAGTAGTTTAAAGAAATGGCTGAAGAAAAATGTACGTGAAGGATCTTGATTCTGATGAAAGTATTTAGAGAAAACCATGATTCAGAGAGAAAAAAATACAGTTCGTATTTCATGTAAAATCGTCTCAATATCTTTATACATGTCAATGAACAACTGTGTTATCTATGTGTGGTTAAATTGTAATGATAACTTTTACCAAGGTGATAATTATGTGATTCTAGAGCCACAGTGTAGAAATTTTTCTTTGGATTAAATGTTAACCGTGTTCTAAAAGAAATCTATAAGTAAAATATTGGAAAAATTGTTCAAAAGCAGGTACAAATGAACGGAAAATTTGCGCACCTGAACCCACAATTAGTAGGTGTTTAGTATAGCGATAGACAGACGACAAACTAGATTACACCACCTCCATCAAAGTCCAGCTTGATTGATGAGCTCCCTGACCAAATGAGCCACCTCACACCAATCCTCAACTGAAAACCACCCTTATTTCTCGAGCATTAAAAGCTAATGCAACTGCAAGGTGTAAAATTGTTTTGGGTTTCTACTTTCTGCTAATCCGTCAATTCAGTAGAACCTTCTTTTGCATCACTCAGGCTAATTTGAACTTTGTGGTCTTATTTTAAGGGTGGTATGGGGTGTATTGTTAACTTGGCACAGGTTTCTACCTTCAGATGATCTGTCTTTGTAAAGTCGTTACGTTTTTGTTCGATCCAATATCTTTTGTAATAGGTGCGTTATTAGCATGGCGGTAGTCCTTACCGAGGGTGGCAATAGCTGATGATTGATGAATTGTCGGTAAAATTTAGGTTTACATGAGCGATATTTTCAATATCCCACATAACTTCAAGGTCTGAAGATACCTTGCAGTTAAGAGATGTGCAGACTAAAAAATCTATTTGGTCTATCAGTTTCATTAACAAAAACTATTGGACACACATTTTTTCTTTTGCAACGTAAACAAAAAAAGACGATACTCCGAAATTCCGTATGATTTGACTCACGCCTTGGTGCATTTTTACCAGATTTTTCGCGTATTTTCTTTGCCAATTCCTTTTTCAATATTGACTTTTGATATTGTAACTGACAGATTAAATAGATTCATCATTTGATCCAGGAAACATAGGTACCTATTGTGACAAAGGAACAAAATTATACATTCACCAATTTTCTTTGTGTTAGTAAAGTATCAAAATTGAGCAGAAATAAAACGACCCACTGCTTTTATAATACTAAATATCCGTAGAACCCTATCCCCTCAAAGGCCAGATTACTCCCTCTTCAGCAAGAGGGACAAGGTGCCAGCATGCCCGCAGGCATTCCAGGACCCTATTTCTCACCATCTCCACAAGTTTCGTGTGAAGACTGACACCTGAAGTTTAAGGAGAGACATAGACGTTAGGTAGGTACTGAAAGAGTGGAAAGGACTGAGGTAAGTTTTCAGATGTTTGCTGGTAGAACGTACCAGTCTGTATTTATCCATGTTTCATATAACTGCAGTGAAGATGGCCAGCTGGATCTTTATAAATGCTAACAATTGTAAAACCAATGCAATTGTGAATTGGAATCCTCACTGCTTTTGGTGCTACCAGCTACTTTTGGTGCCATATGACTCAGAAGCAGAAATCTATATTGTACAAAGAGAACTTTTAACGTTTAAAATACACTTCATCAGATAATTCATGAGGTGAGCCAATTAATTTAACAGCCATTCAAGAATTGAATCACAGAGAATGCCATCGAATTCTTAAGAGTCAATTAAGTTCACCTCAGTTGTAATTCGCTGCCGTGTCGTCTAGCCGCATATAAATTAGCTATTTATATTGTGATTACACCTATCGGCATTAAAATGTTAATAGAACGGCCACGCACCGTCTCCTGGGGTATTAGACAATTACAAAAGGATACAAACTTAACCTTGCAGTCACGAAATCCAATTGGATTCAGCTCCCATTGGAACTATACCTTTATTGCTTTCAGATAAAGAGGTCCACATATTTTTGGTGACAGCAAAAGTAAGTTGGTCGAAAAGCAGTTGTAAAAACGATGCGTTTGGCGAAAACAGTTATTGGTTTCGATAAAATCTCAATATACATACATACAGTATTGTCGATGATTTATAATATTTGTTGTGAAGGGGAGATGTGTTTGTTGAAGTAGCGAATACTGTTGAGAATAAAGTTTTATGGACTGGACTAATGTTGCTAGGCTCTATGTATTTTATAAGCTTTTATTATTAACTTGCAATGTATGTATACAACTATATTAGTGCGGGAGGAATCTTATAACTCAATTTTGAAGCAGATGTCTTCAACCGATTGAGCTGATTTTTTTTTATTGTTTTGATGACAAGGTTGTCGCAGTGGTTGAGCGACTGTTGCGCTGCGTGTCGTGGGTTCGATTCCCGCACGGAACTAGTTTTTTATGGCCTACAGATAGTTTTTCCGGGTCTGGCTGTTTATATGTTTGTTAAACGTAAAAAAAAATGTTGAACTATTCAAACTGGTCTGACGTACGTAACTGGGGAAGCTAGTTAATTTTCTTTGATTATCTATTCTCCCATTACTATGATCACTCAAATGCCATCATAATTCCGCTATGAGAAAGAAATGGAGCTACATACAGGACGAGTAGCATCTCTTTTTCACAACCGAGTAGCTCCAACCAAGGTTTACCAAGGTTTAAATTAGAGCTTTTTTTTTTTGTAAAGACCAGTCTATATTGATAGTCCAGCAGTTAATTAAATGGCATAACGTGAAAATTTCTGGTCTTCAAATACCCTTGGTAGAACCCTTTGAAGACCAGAAATTTTCACTCCTGCTACACCGTTAACCTCGCCACCCAAAACGTCATCATGACCCAATAATACAAATCACAGTACACTCAGTGGCAGACACGGCTTGTCCTGATAATTAGTGTTCGCATTAATCAAGACACAAGTGTGCGCTAATTAGCCCTTCTGGGAACAGTGGCGGATGTGTCCGATGTGCTGCTCCATATAGGTGCTGGCGGCAGTGTAGGTACGGCGGCGACGTGTTTGGTGTGAAGAGCTGAGTGAGGAATTTAGGTGGCAAGAAAAATAAGCCACCAGCTTAGATTTATAAGTAAAGTTGCTTGACCTATGGACCTCTGCACTCTAATCATGTGTCACTATCTTCCGCCAGCGGCTTCGCCCGCGTCAAAGTAGAACGATATTCAAAGGGAACATACTCCTGGGATGAACAATTGAACAGGTCATGGTCTACCCATATGCCAAGTTTTATCAAAATCGGTTCAGCGATTGAGGCGTTGATAACACAAAAACAAAACGAAATTTCATTTTGACGATATCATTTCATAATTATGCTTCACATAGGTTCAAGATTGGTATTAAGTTAAATACCAAAATAGGTAAAGATAAATCTTAAAAGATCTCAGGGCCAATTATTTCTACAATTATTTTTACATTTCCGTTTCATAATGTCAAAAATGTTTGGAAATTAGACGGGTTTTTGATGAATTTCAACTGAGATGCGAATGCAAACGTTGCTTAAAAAACGGCCAAGTGCGAGTCGGACTCTCAGACGAAGGTTTCCCCTCTATTTTTCAATTCAATTTATTTTTTATATTTTTTATAGCAGTAATAGAAATACACACCTGTGAAAATGTCAACTGTCTACCTATTAGGATTCTTGAGATACACCCCACTGACAGACACGGACAGTGGATACATAGTAATATAGTTCCGTTGGATACCCTTTGGGTACGGAACCCTAAAAATGAGTAAATTTGATCCTCTCTTGTCAATATGTACTTAAAGTAGTTAGTGTAAATATTGCAAAAAGTTCGGAACCCACGAAAACAAAGTAGCAAAGTGCACGTGACTTGTAATTACCCCTTCTGGGAGCCAGTAATGGATGTAGTTGATATGTTTGAGGGACCGAGCCGTCCGCGTCCCGCCGTGCTGTGACGTCCCAGGAGACTATCGTCAGCTTGAGTATGGCTCTAGTTTTGTTACGCTATAGATCCTAAATAATCTGGTAAAATACATCATGACAGGAGGGATAAAAAATCTCAAAGTTTATTGCTAACATCGGTGCCCATTTCTTTTTCTAGAGCTGTTCCTGAAACTGATATCACGATATCAGTTGGCCAAATGAGGTGTCTGTGATACTAAATGCTTTCAATTCATTTTAGTTGTTCTACAAAATATTAATGACGAAACGAAACGAATTTTAATTAAAATTAATTTGTATGAAAGAGACTAATTTGATGTCCGAATTGAAAACATATGGATGGGAAAATGAAATAGAGTTTATAAGACGCAATGCTACTCAATCGTATAACGACGCCTATTCACAGTCCCACCATCTCCAAGAAACAATACGACATCAAACTACACACCATTACGCACAATAGCTCCGAGGGCAGATGTAAGCCATGCATCACACGGCAACAGTTTGGCTGCGACAAATCGCCACGTCGCATAGTCGCCACGACATCTCCAAAAAGACACTTCAGGGAATGTCTAAGACTAATCGGTGCTAGTATGAATTCCTCACGCTAATTGGGGTGACAAATCGTCTCTTGCCTGTTAATAGTAGAGGAATATACTCGAACAATACGAAGGAACGTGTTCTTAGAACTATGATGCTATACCATTATAATGATGCAAGGCTAGGTGGTAATAGAAAATGGTATTTGTGACGTGTCAATGTGATTAAATAGTGTCTTCTTTTTCTAGTATTCTGAAGTATAGTAAAATGGTTACTTAGGCATCTATTAAGTCTCATGATCATCACAATAGTATCTAGATCAAATAAGATTATATCATCGATAATCATAGCCAATAGTCTAAAGTATATGGGTCCGTTTAAAAAGAGCCTATTGTTATTTACTGTTTAATTTTCTTAACCCCGCTATTTGTCCACGTCTTGTATTTCCTTCTCGTTTTCATAAACTTTAAGATATGTAAGACAAAGTTAAGTGTAGTCTGTATGGAAACTATTTTCACAATAGTTCTTGCTGTAGTTTCCAATTTACTCATGAATAAACCAAATCTCTCTCTATTCCACCTAGCCAGATGCGTGCAATTTATTTTAAAAATCAATAACTACCCTGTATGAGTCATCCGCGTACTTGTTTAATTTATTCCCTCACGGTGGAGTGTAATGCAATCAGCATAAATTCGGCCGGACCGCGCCGGAGCTGGCCGGAGCCGGCAGCAGCGACAGATGCCGTGTAATTGTTCCTGTGACAATTTTTTTGGTCGTCCCCTCTAATGTGTGATCGAATCTGTTTAAAACGGTGAGTGGTAGTGTGGAGACGGATTCACGAGAAAAGTTTTGTACCTATTTGTGGTAAAAATGTTATTCTTAGATATAAAATAAACAAACTGTACTGTTTAATCGATATACAAAAGAGGTTAACAAAAACAGTAATTTTCTAGAAAATGTGGTATGAAGGAAAATTAATTAAGCATAGTATTGTAACCTCCTTGGCTGCATCCGCTTGCAGCCAGGGTAAAACATCTGTCGCGGATTTTGTTCGAAAGAGTTACCGCGGCCCTGGAACGCAAAAGGAACTAGGAGGAGCATGGGTGGGTTTTAGTCAGTAAAAGTCTGACACTCCCTGCCGCTCCACCCAGAGCTGAAGGGGTCATTTGATGATTTCCCATCCTTAAAAAAAAAAGGTAAACAGATCTACTTTGGAAGCCACGTGGGCTCCAATACAAGTCTCTTAAAATTCTATAAAGTATTTAATACGTAGCCCTCAGACCACAGCCATATGGTCTACAACTCTACAGTATTTATAGGATTTGTTTTAGGAGAAACGAATGTTCACGGGAAGACTATCTTTATTAGATTGACAATCTTAAATCACACATTCTTAAATACCATAATATGCAATGAGTTGAAGAACATTTTCTCTATCAGTTATTGACATTTTTGCATTTCATCAAATGTTCCCTACTGCATTTTATTAAATTACATTTTATTTCTTAAACTAACATTGTACTAGTACTGAATTTTAATAAATAAAGTTACATAATTGGCCTCCCATAAATGTATAAGGTCATAGAGAAACTATAATATGACAATTATAACATCTTGCACACTGTTGCACATTGATTGATTTAAAAAAAAGTAAAGAAATCTATAGGAAGTCTGCGATGATTTAGCACATAGTTTTATTATTTTTATTCTTTGGCCTGGAATGTCCCACCATAATATCTTCTATTTCTCTCTCCGTTGTGTTTTTTCACAAGAATATAGCCGAATGCCTTGAATGGCTTCCTCGTGAATTGCTGTAAACAATATGGCGTAATATTATACTTAATGAAAAAAAATACTTATCCATTATTAGCAAAGATCAGCAGCAAACTGAAGAAATGACACTATTAAAAGCGTGAAGAACTTACCTAATGTTTAGATTGGAAACCCTCTCCACACTATCGCAGCTTCATCCCCCACAACAAACGCTGGGGTGCAGTGTACTCAGGTGTCGAATCGCGACCGTGCCGAGCGGCGACTGCGAGTTCGTGCGCACTGGCCCTTCTGCTACGCGTGCGACTGATTGTGGTGCGTGCTTATTGTTGTTTGCAAAACAGACACCTGAAACTCACCGAGTCTCGATGAAAAGTGACTTATACACCACAAATTTTTAATTAATACAAAAGGATTTATTAGAGGTCTTGTTATTATGTATGTAAATAAATAATATTCATAAACAGCAATGTTATTAGCGTTTGTTTATATCCCAACCTATCACCCAATTTATGGAAATATTGTACAGGCTATTAGTTGCCGGGCCCTATGAATGGTGACCGAAATGGAAAAGCACTGCGCGTAGTATTTTCTAGTAGAAATTGTTATGAATGATTTATTCAGGAATTTACCAATTATGACAAAATTTCCTGGAAATTTTGGAATTAAGTTTTTTTGATTTTTGACTACATAAATATGATCAGTAACTGGTACGGATAGATCACTATTTTTTGTACTAATTTAAAAATAGTGGTGTTTAGATAAGTAACTTTACATCGACGACAGCGTGACGATGGAGATCATCAGACCTTCTAAATGGGAGTGACCATCAAATGACACGTAGTTTTGGTATTTGATTTTTCGAAACGTTATCGTTTTTTGTTGAACATCTCTGTGTCCAGATCCCGAGAGCGATCAGGAGTTGGTATAACAACACACATACGAGTAATTATAGGTATTTTGGAGGTATAAGTGCCTGAGCAGTCGGATCTTTAAAAAAAAGATTTTTTTTAGGAGCAAAAAATAATCTTTGACAAATTTCCAAATTGAGCTGACTCTTGGGAATAAACTTATCATTAGACACCCTGAAACGGGCCGCCATTAAATTGTGATTTTCAACTACCTAGTTGAAAATCACATTTTATGCACAATTATAAGTTATTCATTTGTACGTGCATAACTTGTAAGAAAAACATTGACACACCAATAATGTAAAATAAATCTGGCATCATTTCCTCGCACCACAATCATCCGGACATCGTATACAGAATACCTAGAGGGCGGTATTGCACAGGGGAGCGGTACCCCTGCACCGAACTCTTTGATGTGGCCGCCGTGACCGTGAAAATGTGCCGTCGATTCATTTCGGAGATTAACGGATTCGTAATTACGTTTAAATTGAGGCTTTTGTGTATACTGACTCTTTTTGATTTCCAGAGAATGCAATGGCATGCTTAATTCGTATCTATTATTTTCATCGAGCAATCTAAAGTTAAATGTGAAAGGACTCATGTGGAAACCTGCAAATGTTCGAATATGTATATATTAGCGGCTTCCCGCGGTTCTGCCCGTGTGAATGTCAAAATTATTCTAAGGGACTGCCAGGATTAAAGTCCTATGTGTTATTCCAGACTATATTTTATCTCTATACCAAATTACATCAAGATCGAATCAGCCATTCTGAAGTGACAAACATCCAGCAAAACTTTTGCATTTGTTAGTCAGTAATATTACTATAAGTATAGAAGTAGGTATAGATTAAGACTCGTTAAGGCAATTTCATTTAACGCAATGGACCCTTGTCTAGTGAGCTAGGCTAATAAAAATAATGGTTATCTAAACTTCTAAACCGAAATTATAAAATGGTATTTTTGTTGAAATTAGGAAGTCTAAATCTGATTAGGGAAATTATTTCACTGCGATAAAAGTACACTACGGTGTTACGTAAGTAAACTTAAATCGGTATTGTCACATTATGAAATGTTTGTTTTGTTGCTATTGATAAGATTGTACATTGTAAGCAATAACTGTTTCTATCTCGGAAAAATATACGGGTTTGCAGAAAAAGCCACGGAATAGAAACAACAGAAAAGCGCTAGTCAGATAATATTATTGTCACCCACTCTAACACACGTATGCTCCATCGACCGTCTGTCCGTCTACAGACATGGCCGGCCCACTTCCATTTCAGCATGCTGATTCTTCTAGCCTATGCATAATGAGATATAATACAACTTTATACTCAAAGTAAATTTTATTGTTACCTATTCCTAAGCGAGATGATGACAAATCCAGCGCTAGTACGTACACAATTGCTAGGTAAACAGCAATGTAAGCGATCGATATTGAAACAATAGGCCGCACGCCGACCGTAAATACCTGCGTTTTATCGCGCCCATGTCGATCGAGTGCGTTCACACCGGTCGAGTGGCGAGGCAAGCCAGGTGGATTAATTAATTTGAACTGGAAGTTTGCGTAATAATTGTGATTCCTCTAAAAGTTTGATTAGTCTTAAGGTGGTCTTCAGTAGGTGCTTTTATTTGGCCATGAAAAAATTGATTAGATTTCATGCATTTCACAAAATCAAAAAAACTTGCAACGTACTCCAAACAGACCTACCAGCTACGATCAGAAAAGTACTGTTGGGATTAACCCCAAGGAGATTGACATGAAACTCGTTTCTTGTCAATCTCCTTATTTAAGTAGGTAATTAAACTGTTGAAAGATTTCAAAATCAATCAATGTTTTCTTTACTAATCTTCTTAAATAATCTTATTACGATCGATCGTTATTTTTATCATATTTGAATTTGCACGACTGATATTATTTACTTGCCCATAAAAAAATACCTTTCCACTCCACTCTCGCAACTGAACGCACACAAACCATTGCCAGAGTTACCTGCCGTCCAGTCGTGGACTTGGCAGCTGGCCAGCCCCTACCGACGATAGCGTGATAGTGTGCAATGAGGCGTGGATATTTAGCATTATGGCTGATGACTAGCTGACTTAGATATCATGCACTATTATAGTGCGATAGAAATACATTCGATTTCACAACAATCCATAGTAATATTTTTATAAATGCGATAGCAACTCTGTCTGAATGATTCTTGGCAAACGGTTGGATCATGTCCTGGAAACTGATACAGGATAGGATACTTTTCAACCCAGGGGTATTTTACCTTGGGATCATTTTAAACTTTTACGCAGGCGAAGCCTCTGCAGAAACTAGTATTACAAAATCTAATCGTGACAAAGATCACCACATCTTACAGCAAACATCTTTGACAGTCAATACGAATATTCAGAAGCCAGAAACACCAGTCATGCCAAGGAGTACCGTGTTACCCTTTTTTTAAGGATGGGAAATCATCAAATGGCTTCTGCCACTCTGGGCAAAGCGGATGGGTTTGTCAGTAAGAGTCTGTCACTCCCTGTGTCAGACTCTTACTGACTATTATGAATCGTTTTTCATTACTAGATAACGTAAAGGATCACGATTGACGTCGATTCAGGATAGCTTTATGTCTTTATTTCTGTTTTTGATATTAAGAAAGTCAATGACCATAGTTATTATTGCTTGATTTTATATCAACTGTATATCATTTGAAATAGAAGGACTAAATTTATTGTATGCAAAGTTCACGAAAATTCAAATCCTGAAAAGTATCTATTACTAAGCTCTTGTTGAACAAAGTCTGATAATACGTAAATGGTGCGTCCCTTTAATAGAACTTCTAGTGAATCCATCCGTAACCCTAGGTTCTCAGATCAGCAATAAAACAGTAGCCATACTCGTAACTAAGAAATTATAATGTACCGAAAGGACATTTTATTGCACCTAGTAAGAAAATCGAGATCATAAATGTCGGCCATAATTGATACTTGAGTCATAAAACGAATTCCTGCATTTCGGAAAATCGAGTTGTTAGGAAGTCTATTGGCCGTGTCGCTTTATGCCAGTGCGTCTGAAGAGAGCACAGATCATAAAACTTAATTGATTTACTTGCATAATTTATCTGTGGCGATAATATCGCTCTTTAGTTATTATGGGCGGTGTCCAAAGGGATTTGTCAGTTTATTACATACCTTTTAGCTTGAGTGACGGTTGGAAGTAATTTATGATTTTGTAAACTAATTTGCAGGTAGGTATTATGAAATGCGGAGTTTAATGCTGTTTGGCTGGTTTGCGAAAACGACTACTTTGCAGAAGCTAATTTTTCAGAAAACTCGAAGTGTGATTTTAGGGTTCCCTGTTCCTGTCAGGGTTGCAAAATTTGTGAAAAGAGTCACCGCGACCCTGGAACGCAAAGGGCATTAGGAGAACACGGATGGGAGTCTGACACTCCCTGTCACTGAAGGAGTCATTTGATAATTTTTCTCCCATTTGGTCCTTCAAAAGGATTGTTCTCTGTCCGTCTGACTGTCAGTGACTGTACTTTAAACCTTAAATAATGAAATTTAGTAACAACAAGGTCTCACAGCACAAGTACCTATATTTATAATTAATGACATAATTATATTTTTTATACGATTATAAATATACATTTACAGCTCTGAGAATTGAGCGTGACGATTATCAATGTATTTGTGAACAGTTTTTCAGCTAAAAAGTAAAGTTTATCCTTCAATCCTACTTATCTTTTCATCAGAATTATGTGCGTAGTTTTGATAGTTTATGAACTTCAGTAGGTAATAAATCCTTTGAGAAAATCGAGACTCGATCTCCAAAATTGATAAAATTCGAGTTTGTATGAAACCCTCGGTGCGCGAGTCAGACTCGCACTTTTAAGGTTATTTTCTTAGTGCATTCCATACGTAGTATTTTGATGCCATCTGTTGAGGAACCTAATATCCGAAAGTATTCACAAAAGTAAGGTATAGTACATCCACAATACTGGCACAAAATGTTATCAAAATTCCAACAATATTTTATCTTAGATGTTTAAACCAGTCGGGGATTTAATTCAAGCAAAGTAAATAAAAGTACAGTCAAAAAGAAAAACAAATAGCCAATTGGACGTGCAAATAATAACATCTGTAGCATTCGGACTTTGAAAGAAGTTAGCCGGCGACCAGGTTCCACGTAAAAGTACCGGAATAAATACACCGACGGTATTTAGGAGTCGATCGATTGATAGAGAGTGGATGATAGCACCGAGAAAACATTTTAATAATGTAAACTCTTTTTCTGGTGTTGGTCTGATAGTCGAAAGTGGGGTTTTAAGAGTTGCAGAGGTTGGGCAGTAAATGTCTGAAAGTAAAAAAATAATAAGTAGCTCGCGACAAATAGGTAACTCTCCTAATTAGGAAACACTTTTAATGCAGGGCCTAAGCTTGTTTGTAAGACTCGATTATTGGTAAAATACATAAGTTAATTGTTTTCTGGAATTGAAAATATTGAATGAAAATATAATGTATAGAAGCATTCGAAGCACGCTACCACCCACTACTACTACTGTTTCATTATTACGTCCTATCTAACATAAGTGACAGCTCTCACGAATTTAGTTTACAGGAAAAAGAAGACTTACAGGTTTTTCCCATTTAATGTTCTTAAAATGAATGGAACTCATTAGGACTACTTACCGCGATACTAAAAATCAAACATCATGGATTTGGCGACGTTTATTAAATTATCATGCCAGGAACAGCTCTATATTAATCCCCGAAGTACAGTCAAGCCCGAAAGTGGCACGTGCCGTCGGCGCCAGGTGCTCGAACCGCACGCCTCTAAATTTAACGTCTTTATTTGTGTTTGCGACTGTACAGCGAATGTTTTTACGTTCAGTGCGAACCCACCCTAATTGGAAGGTGGCGATTTTAAAATAACATGATTATTTCTGTACAAGAGTAATGTTTGTTAGTACAGTTCATGAGTTTTGGGACGTTATTCCCTTTAATTTCAATTGGTTAGCTGACTAATCTTTCTAAATTGAACTAATTCATTTGTGATGTTTGTACAGACGACAGCACATTAAACAACAACAATCTGTCAAATTCCTTGAACAAGTTTTCAATTTTATCGAATTTCATACGTTTCAAGGTTGATTGTAAAAATTTGACAGTTTCAGGTGACTTGATGTTCTGGCGTCTGTACACACACAGCCCTTAATTCATCCAAAGGTGGTCTGTAAAACATCCCTAGATATGACCGCCTATTGTACACTTATTTCGTTTTTCCTGCCCACTCGCCAACACTAATCTATCAATTTTGACAACACGGTTCATGCAGTGGTTGAGCAGACTGCCGCGCTGTGTGTCGCGGGTTCGATTCCCGCACGGGTCAAATATTTTTATGGCGTACGGATAGTTGTCCCGGGTCTGGCTGTTTGTGTATGTGAGTTTGTATGTTTGTAAACGCACCCACGATACAGGAGAAATTCCTAGTGTGGGGCAACGGTTCACTAATGTTTCACCAAAACTCCATTGACAAATTTTCATTTACAACTAACGTTTCGTATACTATTTATTTAGCAAACAACTTATTCCGCAAATGTTTTATTTTAAAAACACTCGTTTTACTAACATTTATTTGGCAAAGGCTTTTTTAACAAATGCATCGGATGATATTTAATAATTTATACATTTTTCATTTTATATTTAGATTCATTCGGATCATCATCATCATCATCATCATATCAGCCGAAAGACGTCCACTGCTGGACATAGGCCTCCCCCAAGTGCCCCATTCGGATAACTCACGTTTTTACTAAAAGTCATTTTAACAACACATTTCGCAAAAGTGACGTTATTGTTTTGCATAATTTTATTGAACTACCACCCTTAAACTATTATTGCACTGGCGTTAACTTAACAAAAAACGTTATCTTACATGGTTGCAATTTCCATTTGGGTCGAATAATTTACAGGGTAGCTTTTTTTATTACTCTTTTTTAGGAAAAAGTTTAGGAATTGCATAGTTTTTTAACAACATGCAAACAAGCATACTCCATGCATGCAGCAAGCAAGGAGCAAGCAAGCAGCAAGCAAGCAGCAAGCAAGCAGCAAGCAAGCAGCAAGCAAGCAGCAAGCAAGCAGCAAGCAAGCAGCAAGCAAGCAGCAAGCAAGCAGCAAGCAGCAAGCAAGCAGCAAGCAAGCAGCAAGCAAGCAGCAAGCAAGCAGCAAGCAAGCAGCAAGCAAGCAGCAAGCAAGCAGCAAGCAAGCAGCAAGCAAGCAGCAAGCAAGCAGCAAGCAGCAAGCAAGCAGCAAGCAAGCAGCAAGAAAGCAGCAAGCAAGCAAGCAGCAAGCAAGCAGCAAGCAAGCAGCAAGCAAGCAGCAAGCAAGCAGCAAGCAAGCAGCAAGCAAGTAGCAAGCAGCATGCAAGAGAGCATGCAACATAAAAGCGAGCATGCAACATGCAAGCAAGCATGCAGAATGCAAGCGATCTTGCTAAATGCAGCAGGCATGGTTTCTGTCACGGCTCCGGCGCTGCGGGGCTCCGCCGCAGCTTCGGCAGCTGCGGTGACGGGCGATAAAGCCACCACCTGCTCCTCAGCTCGCGGCCCGCCTTGCCCCTCCGCGCCTACGCGGGCTTAAATTACACTCTAGGGGTAGGGCAGACAAGACTACGTGGAATCGGTTTTTCAGCGATTTGTTTCTGTCACTAAATTTGTGCCTATAGAAAACAAAATTCTATACCTAAGCACAAAATTTGCGGAAATTGTTTATTAGTTTTTTTTATTTATTTTTATTATTGATAGGCACGCGCTTGACCACTATCTCAACTGATGGTTAGCAAGCCACATGCAATTATGTTAATGTGACTTTCATTTTTATAAAATTGCATTACAAGAAGGCAATTGTATAATTTCTTCATTCCAAACGTTGTTTAACGAGATAATTAAAAAAAAAAATAATTGTGTGTCAAATAATACGTTATTAAATGAATGTTTATCAGATAATTATTTTTTGCTAAGTAAATTATTTGGTAACTTTATTGTTGTATTGATGAAATGACAAATAATGTTTTGCCAATCGTTGCTAGTCAAGTAAAAATTTATGAATTAATTTTTGGTGAACTGACCGGTCACCGTGGGGCAACATTAAATAAAAATAATAATAAATAAATAAACTAAACAATTTTAAAAACGAAGAACAGATGGTCCATGATGTCTTCATCTTGAAACCAATGCGGAAATGCCGCTTATCATGAAAAATTCTAATATGAAGTAAGATTGTAATAATTATTATTTTGAACGTGATGAAGTAATTCAACGTATTTCATATCATACCTTTTAAAAGCAGGACCTAAGAATAGTGTCCGTTTCAACGGCGTGGCCATGACAATTAAAAATAAAAAAAACCATGCCAAGATTTTGTAAAAAATTGGAAAATTTTGTAGGTATTATAATTGATTCCCAAAACCATAAATTTGTCAAAGCCATGGTTAAAAAGTTATAAGGGTTTGAACGTGGCCGCGCCATTGAAACGCGGCGAACCGCGCGGCCACGGATATCTTTAAAACTAAGCGTTGCAGAGACCTGAAATGGTAAATAACAGATTGAATCTGAAAATTATTCGTAAAAATATAGAAAACAATCCCGGGTTTATATTTTAGCAGCTGTAAGACTAAAAGCCCATGGCCGCGCCATTGAAACGGTGAAAACCACGTTTTCGCTGATATCTCGCTGATAAAGCATCGCAGACGTCTGATTTTTTTATAAAATTCAGACTTGAATTTGTCGAAAGTAGTAAAAATATAACAAAAAATCCTAGGTTTATATTTCAGGAGCTATAAATCTAAAACCCCATGGTCGCGCCATTGAAACGGTGAAAAGTACGTTATCGCCAATATCTCGCTGAAAAAGCATCGCAGAGGTCTGAAGTTTTTTGTAAAACCTAGATTTGAATTTGTCAAAAAAGATAAAAAATGCACAAAGAAGTCCTCAAAATCTTGGCGTGGTTTTTATTTTAATTGACATGGCCGCGCCATTGAAACGGACACGACCTAATGAACTATTTTAAAAATCTTAAGCCAGGTGTACCTACTACAACCCAAGTCTAAAATTGGAAATATGCGATGCGTATAATATTAAAAGGTTTGTTCCTGCCATTGTTCGAAGCCCCAGCTGAAAGGTGCGATGTAAAAATAGTCACATTTTTGTTCAAAGCAATTCTCGGTATTTCGGTCATAATGAACCTGGGTGCACTTAAAATGTAAATGCCTTTTGTTTTACCTTTAAAGCTTATAAAAAGAAACGAGCATTTCCTTCGTCAGAAATGTAGAGTTTTATTTAGACTTCGAGTGACTGTTGCTCGCGATTTAGTTGACTCACTGGATGTACAAATTTTATTAATTCGTTATGGGACCGCACGACGGGATTTGATTAATATTTCTGGTTCTCACCAATTAGATATTTCGTTGTTTTCTGGGTGAATGTTAATCATGTGTGAGGCAAGTACTGTGTTCTGTACAAGTTTGCAGTCGATGCCTGAACATATAGATAAACAAGGAGCTGGAGAGGTTAGCAATTCTTGCCTAAGATATCAGATAAATTGGATAAATCGGATAAATCGGATAAATCGGATAAATCAGATAAATTGGATAAATCGGATAAATCGGATAAATCAGATAAATTGGATAAATCGGATAAATCGGATAAATCGGATAAATCGGTAGTAATCGAATGTTATCGGTACTGCATTATTTTCGAATGTATTTAAATAAATCGTGGCAATAGTAGTTCCGTTAAAGAAACAGTTTTGTAATTACAATCTTTGTGAGCTAGCAAGATTCTTACCTTGGTAGGTTGGGGCTCCATTCCACGGCACGTAATACTTCCTAACATTTTACGGTAACTCGGATCAGATAGCGGCTAATTCCCAGTAAGTAAATTACAAACCTTACGATAGCAGCCCCAGTAATTACACGGACCGCCAGCGTCTTATCTGAGGAATACTTTTCCTTTTAACGCACCTAAGTTCACGGTTATCAGGTGAAACTTTAGCGGGTAAATTGAAAATTTTACGAGTTTTAGGGTTAGGTGAGAGTGACAGCGATTAGCGGGGACAGAGCAAAGAAAGATTTGTGTATTGAAGTTTTTAGTAAACTCAGTACTCATCATCATCTGCCTGGGCTTTTCTCAACTATTTTGGGGTCAGCCTCGGCTCCTAGTTAAACCGGATTCAGCTGAATACCAATTCAGTACTAAGCCATAATTTATAACAATGTTTCAACCGCTGGGGCACAGACCTATATAATCTGAGTAGGCTATAATACGCAACGTGGGCCCACGTTGCGGGCTATAATACGCAACGTGGACCCACGTTGCGTGCTCTACTATAATCTGCTCTGGAGCAGATTTGTAGCGGCGACAATGCCGATACTAGAGAAAGTAACGAAAAGAAATGAGTACGGCAAGAAACAGAACCGCAACGCCATCTATCCCGCCAGCAGTGAACTACTAAAGAAATCCTTTATCGCGTTATCAGAGTTTTCCATGCGATTAGAGCATAAGGCCGAACATCAACTGTCGGCCCACCGGACACAACAGTCTGGTCGAAGAATCCTCCCGTTTCAACGGAGGTATGCGGGTATTTACTCTCTGTTATCACGCGTTTGCTTATAAATACAATGCTTGTGTTCCAATTATAAGTTTGATAATTATACTAGTTACACTGTTTAGTAAGTAGTTTGACGTTATGTACTTGCGGAATTGTATTTTTTTTTTAATTAAATGGTTGTAGTGGCGTACAGAAAACAATATTTTCCTGTATAGTAAAAACCGTAGTACGAAGGTAATTGCGATATCATGAGATTATGGATGTTACAGTTTTCATTCTAACATAAAGGTTTCAATGTACGTTTTTCAGATATTATTATCTAAATTGGTTTTTCACCATCACTAATAATGAAAATCGCGTGACAAAGAAAATCAAGTTAATTTCCCTCAAGTCTTCTTCTCTACACGCTAGCATTAGCACCGCTGCCGCCCCAAGCATCAAATTAATTGTGTTATCAAGTATTAATTTGTTCTATCTTGGAGCACTTTAATCACCGTGAACCAGGAATTTTGATCTATTTTGTATAAATTATTTTGTTGCGATTTTATATTACAGTTCTTCACGGATTTTCAAGATAATAATTCAGTATATTTATGGCCGTGTATATCTTGCTATGGAGGGATATCCTTAAATACCAAGGGAATAAAAATGTCTTTAAGCAAAGGCAGTAGTTGAAAGTTGGTGTTGTATTTTAAAAAGGTTTTTTAGTTATTCAGTGACAAATACTGAGCACACTAGAAAATCTACCGGTGCATTCTGTTATCAATTGCACGTAAAAACTTGGCTTAGGTGGGGTGAGATGAAGTAAACTGCCTTTCATTTCATTGGCCTAGCCTTTTCCCAACTATATTGGGGTCGGCTCCCAGTCAAACCGGATTCAGCTGAATACCAGTATACATTTTTACGTGGAGCGGTTGCCTACCAGACCTCCACAACCCATTTAACTGGGTGACACGGTACTTCTAGGCAAGACTGGTGTCAGATTTTCTGGCTTCTGACAATCCGTAACGACTGCCAAAGATCTCCAAATGACAGCCGTGCTTTCCGAGGCACGGAGGAGTCTCGATATGTTAAGATGGTCACCCATTCACAGACCAACCTCGGCAAGCGTTGCTTATCCTTGAAGATCGGTTCGTGCGGCTGTTATAATTTTGCCACGAGCGAACTGCCTTTCCACCTTGATAATATGGATTGACAACTCACTTCATGCTCACTTCAGGCCACCTAAGTACACGGCTGATAGGATGCCTATATTTACTGTTTATGTTAACAATTTATTGTGTAAACCAAAATTATAATACATATATCTTTCGATAAACTGTATGCACGCTGTGTCAATTATTATTTATCATTTTAACTTTTTGATTGTGACGGTACCTAAACGGGGAATGCCCAATGCCCATTGTGCATGTTTTGTGCAATAGCAATCTATGTCGGATTTCCGCTGATAACGTGCTGAGGTATGTTCCTGTCATATCACTGACTAATACATAAACTAGGTGAGTAGCTAATATTACATGGAGTTGCGTATAGTTCAAGTTAATACACTCATCAGTGATTGGCGGATCGTCGGAATCGCGTCATAACGTACGAATTTGATTGGCTGCGGTGGCACTTCTTAACACTCCATTACCTCATCCACTCCGATCAAAGGTCCTCCAATTATTCCCCCAATGTTTATTTGATAACAACTATTAATTTAAAGCGATATATTTATGTTAACACCAGTATACAAATACACGTAAATGTATTCAAAACACGGCAAGCGAATATAAACGGGGCACGCAAACGTGAGAAACTCTTGCTGGAGAGTAAACAATATTATTTTAAAATATTGTCTCACAGCTGTACGAATTATAATAATGTGTGCAAAAGGTACGAAACGTACGTAAATGTACGTGATGAAAGGAATAGTTGGAAGTAAGTCAACGATTTCGCCGTTTACGGCTAATAATGTTGGATATTTTAAATATTTTAATACGAAAAAGCACACAAATCAGGATAATAAATTGCATGACCTAAAAATCAAATCTTAGTACTTTATGAATACACTTTAAATTTCCTCCGTTCATTCTCTTTGTGCATAATATTTACCCAATCTGGTGCTTTAAAACTTGTCTTGATGCTTTTTTATATTTTTATTGAGGAAAGGGCTTGCTCTTGACCTCGATCACGCCTGATGGAAAGCGATAGATGAAGTCTATGACGGAGTGAGCGTGCCCAGAAGATGCCTGTTCACTCTTGCTTTGAAAGTAGACGGTTAAAGGGAACACATACGCTGGCAGAGAGTTCCACACTTTGGCTGTGCGTATAATAAATGTGCGGATGGTAGGCTTGATGATTTTGATTTTTGATGCTTGATGATTTTGTTTTATGGCATAATACAGTAGATCAGCTAAGCTATATCAGCTAAGACTTATTATGGCATTAACTGAAAACATGCGATCCTAGTGCTGGTTTTTATAGACATTTAAAGAGAATCTTGCATTTTAGGCTTATCATGACAAATTAGATTTTTTTTTTAAAACCAAAATTATGGTACATAATATAAAATGCCAAAATTATCTCTTTAAATCGCACACATGCCATCTAACATCGCAATTCAATACAAATGACCTAATTCGTAAACAAATTAGCTCAATCACCAATATAAACAAGATCGGACACCCATCATTCACACCTCACACAAAGTATTGTAGGCGGGCGGCGAGGCTCGCGAGGCACGCTGGCGCGCCGCCACGTCACGCGCACGCCGCGGGCACGCAGCGGGAACGCAACGACCGCGCGCCGTACACGCGACGACAGCACGAGGTGCTAACGATTTATTGCCGCTAAATTGTTTTGAAAAGGTGAACGCTAAATTAACTGTACGAGGATCTGGATCAAGTTGAAATACGACTGTTTCTGTGTTACTATTGTGGTCATGCGCACTGGAATAGCGGTAAGTGGTGGTCAGAAGTAATTTTCTCGAATTGTTGCAAATCAAACAGTAAATTAACGCGGTCCTCGGCCCATTTCACTTGTGGGCAGTAGCTGATGAGTTGATGACTGAGAGAAACAAATGAAAAGAATAATTTAGGACCAAATAACTAAGAATAGTTTAGTTTACAGCAGGAAAATTGTTGAAAATTATCCAGAAAATTTGAATCAAAATGTTGAATGCAATGCAGTTTTCATTCATAAGTTTCATAACTAATGCTGTTGTCAGTCGTGTGGGCAAGGAAATTTTGAGACAAATATTATTTCCCGTAACACGTTTACGTAGACCAATTACGAATTTACCATAAATAATAATTAACTGATACGTTAACAAGCTTTCTCAAATACATTTCGCAAAAATCAGGCAATTTTTTTTAACTGTTTCCGATTTTTTTATAAACCATGGAATGATTGAGAAAACTAATCAATCCCGTACAGAAATCCACAAAATCGCGCCCACGTGCAAGCAGGTGGCGAATCGCCATTAAAGATCGGATGGTAGTAATAATAAAATGTAATCATCGTTAGGCCAGCAGCGAAATAAATAGTCTATGAACGAAAATAAACAGTATAACGGTATCGGCGTGCGCGCAGCTGTAAATTACCTGTTGGTTCCACTGAAATGTTTGATGCGTTTGCGCTTGATCGACATGCGTACTCGGACGGAAGAGTTTTGATACTTTAAGACGCATTATTTGATTTTAATCAATTTTGTCTATAGTTCCCTTAATATCAATAGATTAACATTTCGACGTTTATTTACAAGTTACTCTGAAGCGGATATAATTTTCCCTCCCTGGTGAAAAAAATATCTGCTACAACTCGAGGATATAATTATTAACGTTATCGTAGTCTACTCACTGTCGCATCGTCTACAGTTTATTTATATAAAAATTATGTATATAAAAATCTCCGAAACGGCTCGACCGATTTTATGAAGTTTTTATATATATTTGATAGGTATGAGAATAGGTCTTAATGTATATTTCATACTTGATATGCGCGTATGAAGTCGCGGGCAAAATCTAGTATAGTAATAGTATTCTTCATCACAAATGTTACATAGGTAAAAAAAACCAAAAACAATCCTCTTCGGGTTAGACATAGACGTAAGTGTACATGCCGATAGTACGCACATATTTATTCATTTATTCGAGTCCCATGTAATAGGGAATTAGAGGTGGGGATATACTGGATTGAAATCACCCAGCAACTTGCTGTCATTCGTAAAACTTTCTATTTTTTACATTTAAATTCAATAATTTCCTGAATCCGCAGGATCAAGAACATCCGTTCGCCGTAGTTCACGTAAACGCTCAGGCCATGTGTTTCACGTCGGCTGCGCGCGCGCCGCAATTCGGTCGCAATCACCATTACCTGCGCGCACGTGTATTTTTATATACGCTATTTTAACTAAACCAACTGTTTAGTTCGATGGATACGCTTTTATTACACATATTTTTTATGTAGGTCGATAATATAGAGAATTTATTTTTATATGTTTTTGGAATCTGTTAAGATTATGAGTAGAATTTAGATATTTTTGGGTTTGTTTGGTTTTGATATCCAACCATTTGGGTAAGAGTTGATTTCAGGTTTTAAAATATTCTCAGTACAAACACTAAAAATGAATGTGAAAAGAGCAATCGATCATATAAGTTTCTTATGAAACAATTCAAATGACACAACTATGCAGACTATATTTTAGTCAGTCAGCAGCTAGATTTCTAAAAGATATTGGACACGTATTTTTTTCTTTTTCATGTTAACAGGAAATAAAAACAGAGCATTGAGCAAACTCTTGTGACGTCGCAGACCGATACACTTTTTACCAGAAAGTGATGACACAAGACCCCACTCCTGATCTTTGATGCGTTTTATCTTCGTCAGCTTTATTGATTTGATAAAACGAAAAACACTTGTCGAATATTTTTTTTTTTATTAGTGATGGCGTGAATGCTTTGAGTATCTCGTCCCGAGGGCTAAACCATGTCGCACTGCCACTTCTCTTCTCCTTTGTACTCCGCGTCACACTTCCAGCCGCTATGATGGCTCCTTTCCTGTTGCTGCTGTGCGTCTCTGGAACTCGCTCCCACACTCCCTACGCGACAGCCCTTCCCTTGATGTGTTTAAGAGGAAAGTTAAAGATCATTTCCTTTCGACTTTGACATAATATTCATATATAATTATGTTTGTGTATATTTATGTTTATGTATGTAGGTATATAAACATACATATATATAATAAAATATGTATTATTTTAATGTGCACTGGATCCTACCCTCTATTGTGATCTCTCTCTATCACTCAAAGGTTTGCTGGGAGAAAACTCAACTTTGAGTTAAGCTCGCCTTTGTACATGAACTTTTCTTCACTGTATTTTGATTACTTTGGTGTACAATAAAGAATAACAATTAAATGGGTTTGCTCTTGACTCTAGTCTATGTCAGAGATGACAGAGAAAAAGTTTACGATGGAGCGAGCTTACTCAGAAGGAGCCTGTTCACTCTAACTTTGAAGAGATTAGGGTTGTAAGCTTTTGGAAACACAGACGCAGGCAGAGAGTTCCACTCCTTTGCTGTGCGCATTATAAAAGACGTTTGGAAACGCTTTATTTAACTAAAGGACTAGATAGAATTATATTTTTTTACTCAGGAAACATCCCCATTGCTTCCCAGATCACTTTCTTTAACCCGTTTCCCAACCAAATGACATCAGTAACAAAATAAAGAATATATTCAACCGGGAACAATTCCAAGGTAATCACATGTTATCTCCTTCAATGCACAAGGTACTCAAGTAAACAAAGTAAGCCGTCCTAAGAAACCTTATCATCACACATTGTACTTCACCTGGCGTATCTGCGTCATAAAGGGGTAACTCGGTTCAAATGCGAGCCACTTAAAATTTGCACTTATACCCCTTATTATTAACTGTTGATGAAGTTGGGGTAGAGGTGGGGGATTGTGGTTTTATGTTGTCGATAGCTTTGACATGGTTTCTGTAGAACAAGTATTTGGGTACTTTTCATACAGCATTTGAGTCATTTTCAAACAGCATTTGGCTCATTTTGCATAACTTTTCTAACTTTCAAGGAACGATATCCTGCAAAGTCAGAAAAGTCATGCAAAATGTACTTTCCTTTGCAATTTTACGGAAATCTGTATGAAAAGCAAGATTGATTAGGTATATACCTTTTGCTGCCTGCAACTGTTTCAGAAATATATTTTTGAGTTGCTTGCTGCCGCACGTCAAAATTGGTTGTTTGAGCGGCCTCTTTCCAACAAACTAGTAGACGTATCATGCAAAACGACACACTGAAAGCGAATTTACCATGAATATATTATTATAGCCCATTATGATTCAACATTGATAGCCAGACTATTATATCCCAAAACCTATGAATTCCAAAATATTTCATCGACAGCACCACACCTCTAAAACACATTAGGGTTGTCGCAAAATGAAATTATACAAAGATTCACCTACACTTGCAATAACACACTGATTATTTCGTGCAAATCCTTAATCCAGTCTTACCAAGCCACATTCACCCCTACCCCTTACAAGATAGAGTGGTGTTTGACGGTATAACGTATGTTGGTGTGTTGGAAGTTAAGACAACCTGCTTCACAAAGTGTGCTAATCCCTTTTATCTTGAGGTGACGGGCGCGGTTTATTATTTCGCTTCAGATATTTTCTTAATACTCTTAAACGATGTTGTGTGAATAAGTTTCGGATGTGTGGCTTTTGGTTTTGTTTAGCTAATTTAATGTTAACACATATGAGTTGTTTGAGCTAAATAATAACAGCGGCATGGGTCAATCTTCAGGTTAAGCATTGCTTGCCAAGGTCGGTCTGTGGATGGGTGACCATCTTAACATACCGAGACTCGTTCATGCCTCGGATAGCACGTTATACCGTTGGTCCCGGCTATCATTTGTAGACCTTTGGCAGTCGTTACGGATTTTCACAACCCAGAAAATGTGGCTCCATGTCTTGCCAAGAAGTACCGTGTTACCCAGTTAATAGGTTATGGAGGTCTGGTATTCAGCTGAACCCGGTTTGACTGGAAGTCGACCCCAATATAATTGGGGTCGGCTGTATTGGGGTTAGGGGTAGTTTAAACCAAAAAACCCATAATATGCCATCATCTGCATAGCCATTTGCTAGACAGATGATGACATATGGGTTGTTGCTGCGGACGGCTCACGATGGGTGGCTCGCCATCCGATCAAAGCCAGGCCCAGGCCGACGGCGCGTTGTGTTCCACGCGCGCCTCAAAGAGATGTCAGCATAGGAGTAAGGGCCCGTTAGGGCCGGTGCAGGCACCGGCCCTAACGGGCCCTAAATCCGCAACCCTGGCAGGCCAGGGTTGCGGATTTTGTTCGAAAAAGTTACCGCGGCCCTGGAACGTAAAAGGCACTAGGAGGAGCATGGATGGGTTTTAGTCACTCCCTGCCGCTCCACCCAGAGCGGAAGGGGTCATTTGATGATTTCCGATCCTTGAAATGAAATGAAATGATTCCCAAAAAAAAAAAAATGTGGAAAAAAATCATATCAAAATCATCCTGTAGGTATTGTTAACGTCATCAGAATAAATAACGAATTGACAAAACACGTGTTTCTGTCACATTGAAACCAGTAACAGAGCGCCAATTCTACTTATTTTTAAGCAACGCTCGCATGCGCATGTCAGTCAGTTGCAATCTGTCAAAAATAATAATTAGTGGATTTGGCCCTCAGGAACAACTCCAAATCGCACCATCCTTAAATCAGAAACTAGCATAACTTAAACAAGTGCTTCCAGCAACACTAAACATTATTCCCTCGTCCCGGCACATTACTCACAACACCGATATTTCAAGCTATTAAGAAGATAATTAATATCTTAGCGACTACAATGTATCATTGGCAGTATGTACTGCAACAGTATTAGAAGGACAAATGTCAGGTAGCGGTCGTATATCACTTAGGAATAGCATAGTACTCATTTAATTGCACGGGAAATGTAATAAAAGTATTAAGTGTTTTCTGTTCTATATTTTATCAACTATTCCAATTCATTAAATTTAAAATAACATCATACATCAGTAGGTAACTTAAAATATAACAAAGTATTTATACTAAGTCTACGTAACTAAGTACCTACACAGAAATCAACGTTAATGTACGAAAACTGAATAGATGCGGAAAGCTGAACGGATGCGATCTCCATACAAAATCTTTGCTTTCTATAGACAAAAGCTGAACAGAACTGAATAAGTGTGGATAGTCGCTAAGGCGTCAAAGTACACGACCACATCTGAAGACTGGTAGCATTGCCGCGTTGAATGGCAATGCTTAATATTTGGGCAAATGACGAGTCTGCTTTCCAAAGGACCTAGACAAGTGATACGCAAAACGTTAAAAATGTGTGTAATTGACAAATGTTGTCGAAAGTCACGTGATCCATTACTTATATTATGACATTTCGACAGTCGCCATCGTTAATAGAATGGCACTTCGTCTAGCTAGGGTCTCTGAGCGCCAATTCTACAAATTTTTAAGCAACGTTCGCATTCGTATGACAGTTGCAATCTGTCAAAAATGTATAGAAAGAAAAGAAAGAAAAAGATTTTAATTAAGGCTTTTTTGACACATTGAATTGTTCCTCTAGGGCTCGAGACAAGTGAGATTCTGTCAACGGTAGCGTGGCGAAGGCGATTGTCAATACGTCAAAAATGTATGGGATTGACAGATGCTATCGAAATGTCACGTGATCAAATTCCTACATTTAGTCATTTCGACAGTCGCATTCGCTAATTGAATGGCATATTGTCACGCAAATTGTCGATCAGTCGAAATTTGGTACTTATATTTTCTAAACGGTCCGTTAGATATATAGTACACAATTTTCGCAGTTTGCAAACAAATGCTACTAAACCGATTGAGATCTACCAACATTGTTTTGTCATGGCATTTGAAGGCAATTGAAGGTGATAGCTATAGCGTCTATGGACATGGATCTCCATACACGCTATATCCTCAACGCCACACTCACACAGCCCAAGCCGTGCTAACTTGCTAACCTGTTGATTTAATTGTCGATTAGTCTCCATTAGTGCAGCTCAAAGAGGATCAGCACTAACAGTTACTAATAGTATGTCGCAGCACTACAACGCGACGGCTTAGGGCTGTCACTCGTTAGTTATCGTGAACCAATGTACAGCAGGTGGTTATTATAGCGTATTTTGAGAGTGTTTGGTCTGTTGGGGACTTTTTGGTCGTATAGTTGTAATGGGCGATTAATCTTTGCTACATTGTTTCTGGATTTCCTAGGAGTTTCGGATCCATGAATGTGTGATACAGGTTTGTGTGTTTGTCTTCGTTGGGAGTACCCGGTTCTGCTATGAATGATATTTGCTGATATGATGAGCCTTACATGTTTTTTTTTCAGGTCGGGAAATCATCAAATGACTCCTTCTGCTCCGGGCGAAGCGTGTCAGACTCTTACTGGCTAAAACCCATCCGTATTCCTCCAAATGCTCTTTGTATTTCAAGGCCGCGGTAACTCTTTTGAACAAATTCGCACGAGACCCTTGCATACTTAGGTGCTTAGCACACTTTTTAAAACGATTTTAAATTGTTTATTTTGAAATACTGTTGATGTCAATAAATGCATTACCTATGTTTTATTATTTAGAAAGATGATGATGTGTTTCTTATTTTTGAGCCAAACACGGTAGTAAGCTCGGTATAAAGCCTTGTGAGAATCTATTAGTCAGATTTTCCAGTGAGTCCGAGTTACTGAATGATATTAATGATACCTTAACAAGCTTTCTTTAGGAATCTTAAATGAATGCTTAATCCAAGCTGCAAGAAATAATGAGGACAACAACAGGCGATTAGGGTACTCAAAACAAGCTAAAAAACTGAAATATTAACTTAAACTAATTGCCTAACTTGAACTAGAGTCAAGAGCAAACCCATCTCTAATAAAAAAAAAAAAAAGAAGTAAGTGTCCTTGATAAAAAGCTCTTTAAATAAATTTAAACAAAAATTATGTCTAGCTTTCATATATATGCATAGTGTTACTAATTTACTTTCCGCAGATATTTAGCAGGAACTTCTTTCAGCATTTTCAACTTCACACAGAATATTGCGGAAATGTTAAGCACCCCACCTCGAACTAATGAACGAACTAGCCAGGTGCGCGAAACACCGGGATGTGTCGACAATATGCGCGTTATGACAGTGCGCCATATTACCGGCAAGTGTTCATAATGGCCGCGCGTTACAGGCACGCAGTTTACGTCGTACAGGTATGCTGCTGTATCCAAGTTGTGAAGGAAATTAATTGGGAAAATAGTGAGGCAAAATGTGAAAATTGGTGAATTTTTCATGAATAAACCCTAGTAAGACGGATTATAAAATTATTATATAATCGCTTACTATGAAGTTACTTGGGTATCAACAAATTGACTGTCCATGGTTCTCAACTTTAGTTTCTACTTTGGCAATCATTTCTGATACCTCAACTATACAGTCTTACGTCTAGTTTGGGGCCACACTGGTATTACATATACTACTATTACTAGGAACACAGTAGGAAAGCTACTCTTGGAAAAATAATACAATATATTTCTACAAAAAAGTAGTGATATTATTTTTTCTAATCTTATATAAAAGACGCGAGATTTCTCGTTAAACACTGATATATGTTTTGCAGATTTTTGTGCAAACATTCAGTAAAATTTAATGGAATTAAAGAGATTCGCGATGGAATCTCCCTTAACTCCATATAACTGACTCTGATCAATTTAGCTCCCTACTAGACCTTTACAAAAGCTAATTCCCCTTGTTACACACGATCAGGTGCTGGCAACATTCAGATGCTCGCAGACAGACACAATATCCGCACGTTTGTGTCGGCGCGGCCACATTACCGGCAACTGTTCGTAATAGCCAAGCTATTTATGATGTAAAGGTGTGCTGCGTTTACAACTCATTTGTGGGCCGGGAGAGTGAGTTAGGAAAGTTGTGGGCAAGTGTGGGTTTAATGGGAAAAAGTATAGTAATAGTGTGCCAAAGTAATGATTGATTGAAGTACCAATTTTGCAAAATAGTGGCTTTTTTCTGAGTAATCTCGGTAGAGAAAGCCTCTTGCATCAGCAACATCCTGTTTGATTGCAGTAACTAACCTTTTCGAAAGATACTTTACTGATGACGGTGAAAATTGATAAAATCTACTCGCTGAATGCTAGAACTAGCTCCAGTACACTCTCCAGTTACAAGGCAGCACCAATAAACGGCAGGTATTTACGACACTGCCTGCGTATGCCGCCATCATTGTTTTGTATTGCATTCAACTGTTTAACCTACAAATACAAATATTAGTTCCAGTATTATGGCGTTGTAATTCGATTTCTGTTATGCTGTTATTGGATTGTGGAATTTAACGTAATGTTTGTCACATCGCTGTTCTACTTTAGCTGTTGAAATTTGCTTTGTTGTACGAGGTTTAGTAGGTACCTTGGAGTCTCTAAAATATCTTTCTGCAAAGTTAGCAAAACACGATTTTTTAGTTCAGGTACATTATACACTACTCATTTTTAGGGTTCCGTACCCAAAGGGTTAAAACGGGACCCTGTAACTAAGACTCCGCTGTCCGTCTGTCTATCCGTCTGTCTGTCACCAGGCTGTATCTCAGGAACCATAATAGCTAGACAGTTAAAATTCTCACAGATGATGTATTTCTGTCGCCGCTACAACAACAAATACTAAAAACAGTATAAAATAATTATTTTAGTGGGTCTCCCATACACCAAACGTGATTTTTGTTGCCGTTTTTATACATTTTTATACAGTCCGACTCGCACTTGGCCGGTTTTTTGGACCTTTTTTGGCTGTTAGTTAACTTGAGAATATAGTGTGTCTATTGTGGCTATTCTACAAAGTGACATTTTATTTAGTACACTTTTTATTTAATCTCGTTTCTATTATTGTCTTCCTAGAGGCGAAAACGTCTTCAAGAAGGTCGAATTATCACCGGTGAAAAACAAATCCAGCAAAGATGTATTAATTACTAATGAGACAGATGATTGAGTATTTTAGCCTAGGCATAAAGTTACGGTGTTACAAGATTCAACACAAAATTCTCAATTCTGTAACCGGCCAAGAGGCACAGCATTAGTTATGAATAAGTTGTGTTACTAACCATAATTTTATCATTCACCAAACACATTCTACCCGATACATCAATGAAACCGTACACCCCGCAATACTAGGTGCATTTCCCTGCTCCGCCTGCGCTATGCACACGACGAGCACAATGCTACTTCCCTGTTGCTGTTGGCTGCTGGCGCGCGGAACGCAATCTGACTCCTGCGATGCACTATGTGAATGTCTGTGCGATAGTGTGGAAGAGGATTATTCATGTTGTATTACAATATCATGCGATTGTCACGGTGAAGTAAGGTAGTTATTTTTGCAATTCTACTAGTTTGTCCATGGCCCAACCAGAGACCATCAGCTGGAAACTTGTACCTATCAGAATCTACAGTTTGATTCTTGAACCTCTTTTGGCTTCATTTGGTAATACATGCCATAGTTTGCTTTTCCATTCTTTATTTGCTCAGAATGGTACCTATTTTAAGTTGTAAAAAATTGTCATCAACTGATCACAATTTGTATGGGAGACTCAATTTTTTTATACTTTTACAAAAAACCTCTTGACTTCCATTTTTCTAACAGAATTTCTATCTCTTATGCCTATTTTAGTTCTCATTCAATACCACTTATCCACACAATAAACATATTCTTAAAACCAAAAGCCCTCGCCACACTAATACGCACAAAACGCACGAGCTCGCGACAACGAAAAGCGATTATATTTAGCTCTCAACACCTAGGAAGTTCATTAAGAAGACGCTATGTTGCTAATGCGCTCCGACTCTAATTGAGCAGTTTGTCGCGCGTGAATCGCACGCGCTCAGTTGCTCGTGTGTTAGTGGCTTTACGGTCATGTGTGTAGGTACTTGCCCTTAAGTGTTGCTTGAAAGGTTTTAAGCCTGAGGTATGATTTGTAGGGAAGTGGGTGGACAAACGGGGCATATTTATGTTTTTCTGATGAGCTGCTTCCTCAAATAAACTAAAGTGGTATAGGTTATGAACTTTTGTTTTTTTATTTATGTGCTTTGTTTTTTTAGGACTTAATTGGTTCGTAGCCTAAATTATTTTGTACAATCTCGTATAAATTTTGTAGAATGCAAATAAATATGTATGTTTGTATGAATATCGTTCTGAAAAATCGAAATGAGAAGATAAAAAAATACATGGTCGAGTCCTGAAATTAAACGTACCATTGTATGTGTTTTAGTTTTAAGTTTCCTTATGAAGGTAATTAAAATTTACCTTTTGGTGTACAAGAAAGTATATTATAGAAAAAATAATAAATTAGTAAACACCATTATTAAACTAAACAAAAACCAGGCATAGTGGTAATAAACCTACCTCCTACTACAACACCAGTAAATCTTTGCGGCCATAAAATATGCATATAAATTATATATTATAATATAAAATATGTAGTGCAGTCCTGAACAGAACATGATGTATAGGCGCAGGGCAAGCCGGCGTCATTTGCTAGTGTGATTTATGTGGTTCCGCACACCTAAGGTTTCGAGTTGGGTGCAGGATTTTAGAAATAATGGCTTGTTTCAGGATTAGTATTAATAGGTAAGAATTGAATATTCAGTGAAGAACCAACCGCATTATTAAAGCGATGGGCCCCTGATTTTTGTAGATTGTTCAATAAAACCTTAATAAGAAATTAGGCATTTAAAAACAAATCTTTAAAATAGATTTTTCAGTAACATTACTTTGTTTCAAATGGTTACCTGAAACTTGAAAGCGGTCTCGTCAATCTACACTAACATTATAAAAAGGTAAAGTTTTTGTGGTTGTAGGGGTAATCTCTGGATCTACTGAACCGATTTTGAAAATTCTTTTTAATCTTTAGGCTTTACGGGAACTCGCGGGAAGTCGCGGGCAAAGTGCTAGTATTAAAAACAAACCCGACAGCAAAATACATAGTAATGTAAACATACAGTTAATAGTTTACACCAACATAGAATTACTGTGTCGATATGTCCCCTCTTTGAAGAAAAGCTATACCACCGGAGCTGTTTCGAATTTTCCAGGAGTACACGCCTGGGTGTCATCACTATGAGGATCGGCCGGAGGACACGGTGGAGCATATGATGGAGGTCTGCCCTGCTTGGGCGGAGCACTACCGTGTCCTCGTCGAGGCGATCGGCGGCTTCGACCTCTCGCTTCCGACCTTGGCTCAATCCATGGTCCGGAGCGAGGAGGCATTGGAAGCAGTGACCTCCTTCTATGAAGCAGTAATGCTACTGAAGGAGGAGGCGGACCACTTGAAGGAGAGGCTTAGCTCACGCCCCAGCCGCTGCAACAGAAGAAGATGCCCCGGGTGTTGGGAGTCGCAGGGCAATTCCCGGACACCGTAGGCGCGGGCCTGTGGACCAGAGAACCAGGCCCGGGTCGACGGCGCATTGTATTCCAAGCGCGCCTCAAAGATATGTTAGTATAGTAGTCCGGGCCCGCTAGGACCAGAGCCTGCTTGGGTTGCGAAATTTGTTCAAACGAGTCACCGCGGTCCTGGAACGCAAACAGCATTTGGAGAAACACGAATAGGTTTTAGTCAGTAAGACACTCCCTTCAGAGTCATATGAAGATTTACTATCGCTAAAAAAAGCACAATCAAGCCTGTCTTTGTTAATTTCAAAATTAAATAAAGGAAAAGAGCGTCGCGTTATTTAAAACTATTCGAGTAAGAAACAAATAATTTTAAACAACTATACGCAAAAATTAACAATAAAATATCTGGAAGAATGAGAAAGCTCGCATACATCTAGAATATTATTACTTATTCTGTTTTTATTAAAATAAAAAAGTGTCAACAATTTTAAAGCCTTGTCCCAAATAAAAAATAATAATATTCACGTTCACGATTCGTTTCGGTAATTACACGTTATGTGAGCTTTCATCTCCTGTGTAATATAATTGGGGTAGGCAGGTCTGTCATAAACGCGCCATTTAGTTATTCACGACACATTTATAATTCGTGTTGTTATTCTGAAAACGATGAAAAATCGAGTTGACGGTGGTGACGTTCATTCAAATAAAAAAAATAAAAAGCTGCCTATAGTTAAGAGGCCGTAAAAAAACTTTTGTGAAGATAAAATAAAAGATATAAGCTTTCGTGCTTACATTTTTTTCTTTTTTTCTTTAATTACTAGCCCGCAGCTTCGCACGCATTCTAGTTTTTATGTCGGCACGGTTGGTGCAGTGGTTGAGCGGTTGACTGCTGCGCAGCGTGTCGCGGGTTCGATTCCCGCACGGAAAAAATATTTGTTTGACCTACTACAGGTAGTGGTTCCGGGTCTGGCTGTTTGTGTATGTGAGTTTATATGTTTGTAAACGCAACCACGATAAAGAGAAATTCCTAGTCTGGGGCAATGTTAAGTTTTTTTACCTATTCATCTGCGCGGTTCTATCTCTGTACCAAAATTGATCAGGATTGGTATTGCAATGTACGCGTGAAAGCGTAACAAACATATTCATCTACCCTCTTGTTCGACCATTTCTTCGACCACATCATCGCTTACCATCAGGTGACATAGTGGTAAAACGCGTGCCTATAAAAAAAATCCTCAGGAAGTAAAACTTACCTTATACAACCAACTTACCAACTATGTCCCGTACGAGTTAACATGGCACCTGGTTCGAGTATTTCGAATGACGTTTTGAGGTTTTCATTTAAATTGAAAAAATCTATTTAGATGAAACCAATATGAACGCGTTAGCATCACTGTTACTGATGTGTTTATATTGTTTTCATCATTTTGATGGATCAATTTAAATTAAAATGTCAAAACGTAATTCGAGCCAGGTGCCAAGTTAACGCGTACGGGTAGTATATAAAAGTACAGTCATACTCGGTAAGGTAAATATGGTCTTGTTCTTAGACATTTCGTTTGTATTTTTTAATGAATGAACATTATCTAGAATATCGTTTTAAAATCGTTCCTCGTAAAACCCCTATTTAAACTATAACACAAACAATAAAACGCCTTTGCTATGTCTCTCAACATCTAATTAACACAAAGTACTAACATTTTATAACTTCCTAAAAAAAACTATTGAAAAACATTTTTATTTTGACCACCCGCCAAACGTATGGAATTTTTTATTTTATTACTACGCTACTCTTTATACTCGTATATAAGCAGTGATAAAAAGAATTTGAAACAGTTTTATTGATCAGAATAATATTAAACAACAGTAAATAGGTAGGTACTTTGAAATTAGGTATATATATTGTTTATATAACTTTATGTTTCTATTCTTTAGAGAGTGTGTTATTAGGTTAAAAATAAGCCAATTTAAATTCATTATAAACGTACGACTTATTTGGCTTATACAGCAATAAAAGATCAGCAGCTTCGGAATTCCTATCCAAGAACAATAGTTATTGCAATTGTTATTGTTTGTCATTTTTGTTTGTTGTTTATTCAAAATTTCAGAAAAACATGACACTACTATGTCTCTGAGAAAACTAACGAACGATTTCAATTTCAAAATCCCTTTCTTCAGTTATCGTTCCATTTATGAAGTTAAATGATCTTTATACTGTATTTCCCCTAACCCTTCAAACACTAATTTTAAGATCAGAAAATCACTAAATATTTTTAGCCAACCCAGTAAAATTAACATGGCGAGTTAAGCTGTGAAGCTCAGTAAAATCCTCTTATGAGAGAGCGATACAATGTGCACTTTACGCAGAAGTTAGTAAAAAACTAAAAGTAGGGGATTTAGCGGCGCCCCGCACGCCTAAGGTGGGTGTACACGTGAAACCACTCAGATCGCCATTAGCCGCATGCTGCGAGTGTGTACCGCGCTTAACGTTTGATTGTAAGCCTTATACGGTTGTTTAGTGTTTTTAAATTATATATTTTATGTTTATTTCACTTGAGAATACTTAAGTAACTATTTATATCTACTAAACCTAACTAACTACGTACACATTTACAAAAACAACGCATATCCTAAGGTATGCGTTGTTTTTGTAAATGTGTACGTAGTTAGTTACGTTATACTTCAAGGCCTTAGCCTTGAAGTATTCCTCCTCATTGTTGTCATCCTGAAGACTGGCAGCATTTTCACATAGAACGGCAATGCTAATTCTTTGGACAAAGAAGGAGCCAGCCAGAACAGTCTCGTTTAGTCGACAAGATATATTATTTAGGGTTGACCATAGAGAAAGAAACTAAATCTTATTACAAGCATTAATTCTTCAAACACTTAATAAACAAGAAAACAACAATTAACTTTCGTGACAAAATATCGTGTTAAAATTTCCAAAAAAATTCAAGGAAACGTCAGCAATAAACATGTCGTGCCCACGAAATAAGCGGAGAATCTGAGCAAACACGACAAATAACTTTAACGAGAGTGTGTGATGAAGTCAATTACGGCGCGGCGTCAACTGAGCGTCGCCGTCGTTTTGTTTTGACAAAATGTTCAGACTTCGATGATTATTTGGGTAAGATATGCATAATGGAGATGCTTGTTGAAAATTATCACTTATAATAAAATTGTTTTAAAAGGAAAAAATACAATTTTAACAGCCTGTCATACTCAGGTGAAACTTGATTTTAAACAGAACTAGATTTAATTTCCAAAGTTTCTTAGCTCAGTAACTTAGGTAGTTTATTGGATAGCTATCTAAAACATAGCAAGAAACCCTCAGAAAACTCAGGAAATAATATCTGCAACATAATATTTCCAATACAAACCAGACATTTCGAATTCTATAAAAAGGTTTTGGATTAGCAATATTTTTGCTACAACTTCTTGACAATCTTTATCCAGGACATTCTACACGTATCCTTTGAACACTTTCCCTCCGTAACTCAGGTACGTAAATACGCTGTTAGGGTCGACGTGTGAGCGACGCGTGGTCGTAACTCGCTGGTTTTATAGCCCCACACCTACGCAAACGCATAAACAATTACTTGTGTTACTCTTTTATGAGTTTGTCATCGTACTGAGGCTTACAATGTTACCGATTATAGACGGAAAATTATGAAGATTTGGTAAATAATAAATTTTGTTATTTCTTTGTCTGTCTTTTGTTTACTCATGGAATTAAATTTAAATATCTTAGCCGTCAGTTCCATAGCATATACTTTATTTAACACCAACAATAGTTGCACTCTCTTCTTCATTTTAAATTTTGTGTAAGCAAAAAAAATGGAAATGGTATTTCCAACCATCATTACACACACCTAATTTCATAATTTACCTCAATAACCCTCAAAAGTACAAATTAAACAGCCAAATTACATTTTTGATTGCCAATCAACGTCGCACTAAATAGAAAGTGTTAAACACTATTGTGGCATATTATTAAGTGGAGCCTCAATAACACTGCGATCAGCCTGATTGGACAACCAATCCCCTGTTAATTTCGATCCACCGTCAACGGTCGATACGTATTTCGAAATACGAATTTTCAAATTTCGGAATACGAATTTCAGATTTAGTGCACGCAGTGATGAGAGGGTTAATTTTCGGACATTTTAGTGCAGCTGTTAATTAGGGATTTAGTTTAGAATAAGCAGGATGTTTTTGTTTAGGATTTTGATTTGTGTGATGATTTGATTAGGGATTATGAGGAATTAAGTTAGTAATGAGGTTTGACAATGTGTCCATAATAGTTGTTAGTTTTAATTTGTTTTTGTAACAGCAATGATATTTATTTATCGGTTCAGATACTGAGGAGTAGTCCTTTTTGGATGTGTATAATGCCCGTGAATCCCATAAATAGAAGATCCGAATGAAGTGGTGTCGACAGCAAACCTAATTCCCGAGCACTACAACAAACTAATATGACCAAAATGTCACGGAATAAACAGGACACTACAAATTAGTGGAACACACCAATATACACAAGCGCGCCATTTAAATTCCGAGTGCACACCGCAAATATCCGAATATCCGCGTATCCGCGAGAATATCCGCGATATCCGCCACGGCCGAGTGCCCCCGCACAAATAAACGGCTGATTTGATCAGCCGCTTTGCCAGAACGATATACGTTGTGAAGGACTATCGAAAAAAGGCGAATGAATCCAATGGATTGCGGATTAAACTGTAAAGGTTAATGAAATGTGTGCACCCTTGTTTGTGCGGGGTAAACTGTTCCTTATGTGTTTTGGGTGTTTAATTTTAAACGTAGGTTTTCGACCGCAGTATTTGAAAAATTGTAAAAAAGAATAGAAGAGAAAAGCTCAGAAGACATTCTAGTTTTTATGCCTTATTTTTTGGGTTTCGTACCCAAAGGGTAAAAACGGGACCCTATTACTAAGACTCTGCTGTCCGTCTGTCACCATTGGAGGCTGTATGTCGTGAACCGTGACAGCTAGACAGGTGAAATTTTCACAAAAGATGTATTTCTGTTGCCGCTGAATAAAATAAATATTAAAGTGAGGCATAATACAACAAACGTGATTTTTTGCCGTTTTATGGATAATGTTACGGAACCCTTCATGCGCGAGACCGACTCGCACTTGCCCGGTTTTTTTAATAATGCTGCCTGCAGAAATCTACAGAAGTAGCTAGACAGCTTCGGGAGAACAAAACTGACATCGACCAATTCAGACAAATCGGTGTCATTTCAAAATAACAATGATTTTTGATACAATTAAACAATAAAAGCAACTAGGTACATACTTTTTATGTTATGCAGAATCAATAGGTTTGCCAATTGACCTCGTTCTAATTGATAATTATATTATGTAGACAAATTGTTATCCGCTATTTAGGTACCTACCTATATCATAGAAACTGGGTATAAATTCTGATGCTGGCATGTCGTTCCATCATAATTTCAAAATCTTACTACAGCTAGAAAAGTTGCAAACAATGAAGTTCATAATCCTCTTGTGTCGGTGGGCGCTGCTCTAGCTTTTGTGGAGCCGGAATACATCCCAGGTAAGATAATGGTATTCCTCAAAATTAAACATCGACAATAGCTTTCCATTTATCTACCTCAGACCCCCAAATTGAGTTACGGAATTTGTTCGAAAGTCACCGATTGTTGTGGCGACACTTGGGAGGGGTCTATGTCCGGCAGCGGACGTCTTTCGACTGATATGATGATGTGTCATTGCGACCCTGGAACGCAAAGGATATTAGGAGGAACACGGATGGGTTTTAGTCGGTAAGAGTCTGACACTCTCTTCTGCTCCGCCCAGAGCGGAAGGAGTCATTTGACGATTTTTCAATTCCTAGTTTATCTGGGGGGCAACGTGACTTCTTCTCAGTCTTTTATCTCTTCGTGCCTGGAAAACGCATACTCAGACTCATTCACTTTAACTTGTTTTTCTTTTCGCAGGTGGCAATGTTTTGGTTTGCGCTCGCGACTCGGACTGTTCTGCACTATGCAAGCTAAGCCCTTTGGCGTACTTTGAGCAATTATGTCTTGAAGGAGTGTGCTACTGTAGGGTACCTGGCGTTATCTATAAATAAAATCTTGTTGCTTCTATGCATGCTAGCACGGGCGTTACCTTCAAAACCAGCTTTTTTTAAGTTTAGTTTTTAATTTTTGACTAATAAAATTATTCCTTTTTTTATATTTCTTTTTGTTGCCTACGCTTTAAAGACCGTGAGGAAAATGACATCTGGATAAACTTCAACGGTACGAGTGTCTTAAAAATATAATATAACGACAGTAAGATTGATCAAGCAGTCTGAATTTTAGGTAACCAATAAATGTACATAAATAACTTAAATATTTATATCTACTAAACCAAACTATATGCAAACTTTTTTTTTTTTTTTTTTTATAGGATGGGAAATCATCAAATGACCCCTCCCGCTCTGGGTGGAGCGGCAGGGAGTGTCAGACTTTTACTGACTAAAACCCACCCTTAGTCCTCCTAGTGCCTTTCTTCCCAGGGCCGCGGTAACTCTTTCGAACAATTCCGCAACCCTGGCAGGCTCTGGCCCTGGCGGGCCCCGTCTCCGTTGCTGACTGCTCGTTGCTGACGGCGCGTTTGGAGTGAACGCGCCGTCGACTCTGGCCTGACCTGATCGGACAGCGAGCTACCCATTGCTCGCTGTCCGCAGGCGTCAGTCACTGCGCCTTGCCCAGGAGCGTCAGTTCCTGAGAGGCGCAGCGACCGATGTTCGTCTGGAGGAGGCGAAATGGGGCCATTACTGGCACTCCATTTCGGCCCCCTCCCGAGCAGTGGCAGCGGCGGCGACGGTGGCGGCGGCTGCGGCGGAAGCGACGGCGGCGGCGGCGGCGGTGGAGGAGGGTTTTCTCCTCGACCCGGCCCTGGCGGGTGGACCGCAGGCTTTGCCCCCAGCCCAGTGATCGGCCGGCTTGCCAGCTGCCGCACATGCGAAGCAGTGCGGCGCGGCGTCACACGAGCCGGCCCTGTGACCGGGCTGACCACAGCGGAAGCAGTGGTCACTGCGGTCCACCTCCGAGGTGCAGAGTGCTCCGACATGGTTGCCAACTTGGCAACGGAAGCACCTCAGAGGTCTGGGCTCCAGCAGTTTCACCTGCGCGGAGACCCAGCCCACCAAGAGCCTTCGGCCCTCTGAGATTTTCTTGGCCGCCGACACAACTATATGCAAACTAGACTTAAAATTGTGAAATTATGTACAAACGTGTAGAAAACAAAATAAATCATTGGGCATCAAAAAACTCATCCACATCGCTGTCAATGACAAAAGTGCCCAGAACACTGGCAGCATTGCCACGTTGAATGGCAATGGGCATCTTTGGCCAAAGAAAAGCCCAGCCCTCTGGTCACGTGAACAGTCGACAAGATGTTGAGATGGGTGGTAATCAGTATCACAGTGAAAATAGTTTCATCACTCTAAGGGTTATCCTGCCAGGGTTGCGGAATATGTTCGAAAGAGTTACCGCGGCCCTGGAAGGAAAGGCGCTAGGAGGACAAAGGGTGGGTTTTAGTCAGTAAAAGTCTGACACTCCCTGCCGCTCCACCCAGAGCGGGGGGGGTCATTTGATGATTTCCATCCTCAAAAAAAAAAAAAAAAAGGATTATTTTCGTTTGCTCCATGCAGTCATTCTGTAAAATTGACTATGAAAATCTTGAGCGGTAGACGTGGACGGACCGTAGTCCGTCCGAAGCTCAAAAAATGTCTTGTGACTTTAAAAGCATGGATGTTGTTTCAAATAATATACACTTCGCTCGTGACTTGTTCACTCAAAGTTAAAGGTTGAATTTCCTAAAATTCCTTCAGCCTTGTGCAGAATGTTATGTTCCTTTTCTCAGTAATTTTGGCTGTGTTTATATCTCAGTGAGTTTCTCTTTAAAATATACAACGTAATAGATACAATCCGCGGGCCGCGAAAATTATCCTAAGGAAACATACTTCCGGGATAAAAGTTTCCTTTTCCAGAACGTGGTCTACCATCGAGCCAAGTTTCATCCGAATCCGTTCAGCCGTTAAGACGTTAAGATGCAGCAAACAAACTCACTTTCATATTTATTTTCTATTATAGCTACTGCTATAGCTTTTGCTTCGGCTTCGTCCGCTTTAAAGTCGAAAATACAGACAGACAGAGTCAGTTCTGCATTTAAATTGTTAAGTGTGGAAATAGTCGTATTTATTAAAATTATAATATAATCAAGTTCCTGGTATAGGCTGCTGGTAACGATGGGGTTCACTAGTTGGGCACCATACAGAAGCAGGCGCCCTCGTAGCACATCGCCAGTGTTGTGTTTCGCAGTTTGCGGCGACAGATGTCGCGGCAATCTGTGTCCACGCTGCACTGTTTCTGCGGACCTACTGTGGGGAAAACAAGCATATTACAAATCTCCAAAAATTTACATTGATTGAATTTTTCAGCTACATCGACTAGGTAGATGTGTTAAAGGCAGGTATTCTTATTTTAAGTTTATTAAATATATGTGACAACATTGCACAAGGTATGGCTGTAAATAATATAATCATAGCTACGTATATTTTACAGTAAGTCGATGCAGACACCGATTTAGTAAACCTTGATACCAAACTGAATGGTGTAATATTAAAAAGCCAAAATAAAGAATTTTGTTGCCTTTGGTAGTAAACGCTCTTTGCAGCGCAGCGCAGTTGCGATGCCTCTGGTGGTTATGCCAAATACTAGTTGACACTATTCAAAACCATCACAAAGTGGGGCTGTCGCTCATTTAGTATTAAAATAATATATTTGGTCTAGTTTCAAAAGCTACAACGCTAAAATCACATAACGTTTACTTCATTTAATTAACAACACTTTACAGAATTTTCATTTAATAAATAACGTTACGTTTGTATAATAACCTATAATATAACAATACTTTCTCTAACATTCTTTGTTTAGTACTTAGGTAAATTGTTTCTTGTGATATAATTAACACTTCGTATTACTAACATTTGATCTAATCATTGACAAAAAAAACCAAAGAGCGAGCGAGGTCAAGACTTAGAGCACCCCGAGACGGATAGCTTATTATAGGTTCAAATGAGATGATCGAGCCAGCGACTTCGCTCCCGTGATATCATTCATATTAGGTTCCTTTAAACCCTAAAGGTAGAAAATATGAACATTTTAACTTTTAATCATTTTTGCAACAGCTCACAACGCGTTGTGGCTTTATTTAAACTTTACAAATTATTGTTTCGCGTCGTGGAGCTTTAGAAATCGGCCATAACCGACGCGTTGTGGAAATGAAGATTTCTTCGCGTTCTGACCAACATCATCTCGAAAGACGGTTAGGTATGAGTAACGTGACCATTTTTTTTATTTCAAAACAGGACATAGGTCGTCAATTTACGATTTGCGACGTTAATTTTTTTTTTGACCGCCAATATTGATAGCTTTTGTCAATACAGATTCTGCGTTCTTAATTTTCTAGGATAATTTAGGAGAGTCGCGAATCACACTATATTTTCACATGGTATTTCACGATAGTTCGACGATTTTAGAGTAAGACTGATTAGTTATGGGTACATAGTGTACCTACATTTAGAAATGTTTAAGTAAGTATATTTTCGGTTTTTATTTTATATTTTTTTCTCTGTATTTTTCTGTCACTGAACACGGAACCATTCTGTGTCCCGTAGCTTTTCTCGGGGACACCGGGACGAAGTAGCGAAAAAAGGGATAGTCCCGTTCAAAACGGGACATACGGTCACGTTAGGTATGAGGGAACTTAGGGCACGGATTAGTAAGGTTCGAATGGGATGACGGGAGCAAACTTAGCTTCCGTCATATTATTCATGTTAGGTTCCCTTAAACCTCCCAAACAGAAATAGAAGCCCCCCGCACCAGGGTTTCTACATCGTAGTTACGTTTGAGGAGCCCGAGAATATCAAAGATATTATGACTATACAACATATTTTGCGATGTGACTGCATCAGTAAGGACTTAGAACGCGTATTGGTTGTGATCGTTTCCTTAAGTATCATAACGTCAAATTCGTAAAATGGCTGTTTGAAAGAAGCCACTACGCGTTGTGATTGCACTTTTTTTGCTCAATTATTTTAACATTTGCGGTATTTAAATGAAATTAAATAATATCACATGGTATTACATCTTAGGTTGTGATGACTTACGTTTCACCCCATGTTTCCCTACTGTATGTACATAAGGCGCACCGTCAGTGCCATCGTCTCCATCTTTAGCTAAAGCAGACGCCACTAGAAATAAAATAACTACGAACTTCATCGTGCAAGCTACACTCGAAAAGAACTCCACTGATTAGAGCTGCGAACCAGTATTTATAAAGCTTATAAATATGTGTAACAAATTCAAGTTTCTGCTGAATTCGTTCTGAATACTTTGAACCAATTATTTTTATCTGTAACCAAGGTAATACTGTAAATTATATTATTAGTAATTGACGCCGAATCACCATAAACGCTCTTAACCCTCTGTAGGTCAAGATCTCCAATTCTTAAAATAAATATTGAAAAATGTTCATCGCGAGAAATAAAAATATACGTGTTTCTGGAAAAATCTTAATATTTTAATTTATTTCAGAAAATCACATTTGAAGGGAGTGTGACATAAATGTCACACTGCATTATAAAGGCAATTATGAAACTTAGCATATGTGAATTTTTTTAAAACAGTTGTTGTGTTTATTATAACATAGAGCAACTCCACACTTCTCGCACATGGTTTGTGACACACCAGAGCATTTGGGAAATTTGCGACGTATTCTCTTTTCTGTCCAGACAGGCCAGTGTCCTATCTGATCCTGCCTTATTGCCACTGGAGGAACATGTTGCGCTGGACCTTTGTGTCGTTTTGATTGCAGCTCGTCTTCGATAGATCGACGGTTCTTCATCTTTGATGGAACACCAAGCTTACATAAAGTCGTTCCAATTTCGAGCCGAAAATCAGCCGAGTTCAAAAGTTTTTCCTGTGAACCGTTTGCTTTATGAATTCTTTTGTAAAGAAGCCAGGCGTTTGCCATGCTCAAATCCAATACATGGTAAAACAGGCACACCTGCCACCTTTTACTGCGAAGCCGTATTTTGTAGCATCCCATAAAGCTATCGATTAGACCCACGCCCCATCCCATGTGGCGATTATATTCACCAACTATATTTGGGCGATCAATTGTTATTTACTGCTTGGTCTTCTTGTCATACGAAAGAACTGCCAAAAGCACAAGTGAGGAGGACTTGTGCTTTTGGCAGTTCTCCTACAAAACTTGATGCCAGATTAACTACCTTGTTATCTTTCCAGGCTACGGTTGCTACATCCACACCATTGACATCAGCAATATACTCAATAGAATAGCCCCTGTCTTTTTTGGTCATTTCCTTGTCTGTAGGTAATTTGCAATCCGGAAACCTGTTTCGGCGTATTGACACCATACCATTTTTTGACAAGTATTCTAGCAGTGGCAAGCTTGTAAAATAATTGTCAAAATATAATCTGTAATTTTGGTTGCGAGCTATTTTTCGTGATAGACGCATGATAACATTTGACGATACACCAAGATCAGGTTCGTTGGGCAGTACCACATTTTCTGAGCCAGTTTCGGGTTCGATTTTATACGAAAAGCCATTCTAAAAAGAAAGCAAATGAATCATGTTGGAAGCCCCTTTATGAAGAAAAAAATACCCACGTTAGGTAATGTGACATTTCTGGTACAAACACGACAGAAAGTCAATCTCATTGAAGACACTCGTATACATAAAAACCCACACTACACCACAAAGAACATGTACTCACCTTGTATATTTTCGAAACTGCACACGATTTACCACGTTTTTCTATTTTTCTCCGATTTTTTATAAATTGTCAAAAGAAAGTAGGTAGTTTGAACCGAGCGAACGACAAACAACTGATGTTACGCGACACTAACGCGATCTACATTTTTTGTGTTGCACTTCGTCGTTACATTGGTTTGTCGCAGGTATGGTACACGGACTCAAAATGGACTTGAGATAATATCTTAATTTTAATTGGCAAGAAATCGGTTTGTGACAGAAATGTCACACGGCGCTACAGAGGGTTAAGGTTGCACTAGTCGATATTTTGTCCATACAATTTCGGGACGGTATTACTCCACTATTTGACATCATATATTCAAGGTTAAGAATGATATCGTTTTATTTCATTATTAATTTTGTCTTTACGGAAACAGAATAGTAAAATAAAAAGCCATTAAAAAGTTATAAGCCAACAAAGATTCGTTTTTCTTGCTAATTTTTACGCAACTTTGGGCGACAATAAGTAATAAAAGAAGTATAAAATCTCAAAAACAATGTCCGTACCGACAAACCTCAATTAAAGAAGAGTTTAAAAAACTTTATTTGTAATTGATTTATGCGGTTTTTTTTTTTAATAAACTCTACTTTCCAATAGAATTGTCGTGCATCGTCTACCGTTGTTTCCGTTTGGAACGGTGTTTTGTGCGTGGGAACTAGACATTGTGCGTGGGAACTAGACATTGTGCGTGTAGACTAGCGTCTAACTGCTCATCACTGATACTGTCTCTGTCGGGCACGATGCCCGGTGAGACAGCGTGCTTTTTGGCCACGCTTACTAGGGAGTTCGAGCCTGCGACTAGTTCAACCTTAAATACTATCGTTATGACTTCGATTTGCCGTATTGACCTGTTTTCAATATTTTATCAAACATCGACTATTTTACACCTATTGTAGCAAATTATTAAACTGGGTATAAATACTAAAGCTGCCTTGTTATCATAGTTTTAAAGACTTACTGCAGTTACAACAGTTTCAAACAATGAAGTTCATAATCCTCTTGTGTCTGGTGGGCGCTGCTCTAGCTTTTGTGGAGCCGGAAAATCGCGATGATATCCCAAGTATGAGTATACATAAGATCCTTGCAATTAAATATCAATGAACCATCTACTTGTATCCATTTTCCCGACCCCTGTCCCCGATATTGTATTGGTTTCCACCTCATCAAAAAGCATCTCATCATCATTCTCCTGTCGACATTCTTAGCCCAGGTACAGTAGGATTTATCTGGAGTGGGCGCAACAGTCCTACTTCACAGTATTAAGAAAACACATTCGTTTTGGCAGCTGTGAGGCTAAAACAAATTTTGAGATAACGTACCTACCTATAAAAGCTGTGGCGAGCAATTTAGAGTTGCTATGAGGTTCGTTCACCTACAATTCCTGTCAGAGATTACCTGCAGAACGAAACTGTATTTATCGTTTATCCCCGCCTTCTTCAAGGTCTGCCGCGACCTCGTCTCACTGTATCATTTTTACTTATAACTGTTTTTTTCAGGTGACTCAGGTTTGGTTTGCGCTCGCGACATAGACTGTACTGCGAGTTGCAGTTCAAGGTGCAACACGAGGGAAAATGATAGGAATGTCTGCAGTGGAAACGCCTGCTACTGCAGGGTGACTGGCCCTGTGAATAATTAGTCATGTTGTTTCTAAATACGCTACCACGTGCGTAGTAACTTCAATACTTGCTTTTCTTTTATTTTTTGTCAATTAAAGTTTTTTTTCTGGTTTTTCATTCTTTTAAATACTTTTGTTTTATTTTTAAAAAATAAGTCAATAGTGAATATTTTATTACCTTTATCTCTTTTATATTACGCTAGTAGAGATTTATGCGAATAGGTTTTGATCTCACATTTAATAGTAAAAGAGAGTGTTTCTCTTTTCTTTTTACTATTAATAGGACGCGTTTGGCCATTATGTCACCTGATGGTAAGCGATGAAGTGGTCGAAGATGGAGTATGCTTGTCTAGAATTAACCTGTTCCCTCTTGACTTAAAGACTCCCAGGATGTAGCTATCAGGAAACATACACGAACAGTCGAACACAGCATTCGTAAATTACGTCATGTTAAGGTTAAGCTTGTGAGATGAAAAAAAAGTATGGCGAGGTCTGTTCTTTTGTTTGATTCATGTTAAATAATGAGTTTTTGTGATAATGAAACAATAAGTTTTTGAAATAATGTTTTGTTTTTTTAAATTATAGCGACCTTTACAAGAAAGAAACGAAAGAAACTGGGAAACTACTACTATTACTAATAAACTGGGAAAAAATCCCTTACACTGAACACACTTTGCAATAACTAATACATTACATGGCTAAACTATACTAAACCATACATAAGTAATTAGGTAATTTAATAAAATTTCCAACGATGTAACTGATAGATAGATAACTATCATAACTTTCGAGATATCGTCATTTTTTGAGACGCGCCGTCATCCCGGGAACCGTCCGCGATGCACGTGACTGATCCGGGTTTTGATGATACTACTACTATGATTTTTTTTTTTTTTTTTTTTTATTAGTGATGGGTTTGCTCTTGACTCTAGTCAATGTCAGATATGACAGAGACAAAGTCTACGAAGGAGCGAGCTTACCCAGAAGGAGCCTGTTCACTCTAACTTTGAAGAGATTAGGGCTGCATTGCTTCCTTGCACCGCTCCTCTGCCTCACTCCGCGTCAAATGGACAGGCAGCCTTTAGAGCGCCTTCACACTAGCGTTTGTCCAGCGTAGGCGTTCGATGGACGTATGCGCAGCGCTGACGCCGCGACTACGCGGCGCAGGCGTTGCGTTGTCGCGGCGTCAGTGCAAGGTTAAATAAATACGCTGCGTTAGCGCCGCAGGTGCGCGACACATGCGCCGCGTTACTGCGGAGTCGTGTACAATCCTGTTAATGGGTTCTCCCATATTCTTTTATTTTTATTTTCACGTTTTCGCAATAAACTTCTTTTTAGAAGCGAAGCCAACAATAGTTTCCTCGTCAGAATCTATTTTGTTACTTATTGATATTTCTGAAACGACAACGCAATTGTGTGACGTCTGCGCCGCGTTAGCGCAGCGTTAAATTGACTCCAGAGGAAACGTCGCAACATCGGGACGCCTGCGCCGCGTTGTCGCGGCGTCTGCGCTGCGCATACGTTTATCGAACGCCTACGCTGGACAAACGCTAGTGTGAAGGCGCTCTTAGAGATTCTAAACAAGTGAAATTCTGTCGGCGGTAACGTGGCGAAGGTGTTTGTCCAAATGTCAATAATGTACGGGATTGACAAACGCTGTCGAAATGTACCTTATATTTTGGCATTTGTACAATCCCATTTGCTGATAAAATGACTCTTACAGCGCCATCACCTCACTATAGTAGGCGCCAGATAAATGAAGAGTAATGGTCATTGACCTTTCTTTAATATCTCTTCGTAAGTACTCCTGGACAGTAAATTATAAATCATTTTTCATTACTAGAACAGTAAGGATCACAATAGATGTCGATTCAGGACAGCCATTATTTCAGGGTCATTATTTCTGTTTTTGAAATTAAGTGTGTCAATAAATGTAGGTTGGTCAATAACCGTTATTCTTTGTTTATCTGGCACATACTATAGTAACAAAAGAAAGTCCATCGCACGAGCTGCACTTGATTAGAATTTCACTGTTTATAATGATGCAGGTTTGTGACTGCAATAAGTATGTGTGACAAATTCAAGTCGATAGTCTCTTCGTTTTGGGTGCATGATCGAATTATTTGTATTAAGGTTGGTGATATTTCACATTTTAGTTTCCCTAAACTTGGCTCCCTCCGCCTATCCCACCAGAAAAGGGCATTTTTCCAGGATTAAGGTGATAAAATTATCACCTTCACCCTGGAAAAGGCACTTTTCAAAAAAAAAATCCATTTAAATGTCAAAAATCCATTAGACTGCCTATTTATTAAATAAGAAATAGGCAGTCTAATGGATTTTTAATATTTTGGTTAATTTAGCTTTTCACTCTATGATCTAAATTAAAATATCTGAAGGAATAAACAACACGAAGAATTTTTTTCCATAGAAAAAAGTGCACGAAATAATATCAGGTAGGTTTACCTTTTTAAATTCTAATGCGGACCGCTTTTTATTAATTTTCACATATTGTATCCTCTTAAAAAAAACCTTTGACACTAATCGTAAGTGTATTTTTCTATTTGTGAAAAAAAAATTGAGACCGGATCAGAATTTTTGGTGACTAAGTTTTGGACCACAGTGCCAATTCTACAAATTTTTAAGAAACGTTCGCAATCTGACGAAAATATTATTTAAAAATTAGTATTGGCTCTCAGATTGAAGTGACTGCCAATTTGTCATCAGTGAGACACCTATATTCGATCCCTTCTCTATACTATCCCGAGCTAACCTAACCCTCGTCAATACTGTCATGAATGAGTACCAAGGGGTAGACCCTGACGCTCTGCAACTTCTCATTCCCTTAGTAATAGACTAAGGAAATGAGAAGTTGCAGAGCGTCACACTTCTAGCCGCTATAATGGCTTCTTCTCTGTCACAGCAGTATGTCTCTGGAACTCTCCTCTCACACCTTCAGCAAAAGTCCTTTTCTAGATGTCTTCAAGAAGAAAGTTTAAAAAGCATTAAGTACGTTGGCAATACATAAAATACCTACTATCGAAATGACATCGATTTGCCAAATTGACCTGTTTCCAATATTTTATCAAACATCAACTATTTAACGCTTATTACAATATCAAAGAATTATGGGTATAAATACTGGCGCCGGCTTGTAGTTCATCATAGTTTCAAAGACTTACTACTACTACAACCGTTTCAAACAATGAAGTTCATAATCCTCTTGTGTCTGGTGGGCGCTGCTCTAGCTTTTGTGGAGCCGGAATCACGTGATGCCATCCCAAGTAAGACTCTAATATAGATTTCTCGTTATGAAATATCGAATATTTTATAATGATACTGGGCAGGATTGTAAGACATTTCATTTGCAATTCTTCAGACAAGTTTCTCATAAGCAATCTTCTGCCCTATGTTTATTTATGTGGGAAACTGTATCCCGCGCCGATGGCTAGTCACCATTTAAATTTGTCGCCATGAACTATTATTATGTATCTTCGTCACCTTCTTACGTTAACTTCTGTTTTTTTTTTGCAGTTGGAGGGACTTGCGTCAAGGACGCGGATTGTTCTGTAATTTGCCAGTTAAGTTGCGACCAGATCCAAGAAGGGGCACGATGCGACCGTGGAGACTGCTACTGCCAGCTGCGGGACCGTACCCAGAATTAATGATGTTGTTTCCAATGATTGTTGATCTATTCACGTTAGCTCTTCAACTTGCTTCGACTTGCTTTTTCTAGTTTTCTCTATTATTTGTTAATTTAAATATGTTTTCATGTTTTTCTTTATTTTATTTCTTGAATTTTCACATTATTTACCTGTACATATAATTCAAGACAATAGCGTTGAAAGTGGTTCAAAGGTCTGTTTTATCACGATAAGGACGATCACTACCACCCAAATGATCCTTCTTTGTCATTGGATTTCGAGTCGTAGAACTACTTATCATCATATCAGTCGAAAGACGTCCACTGCTGGACCTAGGCCTCCCCCAAGTGTCACCACAAAAACCAGTCCTGTGCGTCTCGCTTCCATCGGCTACCTGCGACTCTCACCAGGTCATCGGTCCACCTTGTAGGAGGCCTTCCAACGCTGCGTCTTCCGGTACGCGGTCGCCACGCCAGAACTTTTCAGCCCCATCGATCATCACCATCTGTTCTACGAGCAATGTGCCCTGCCCACTGCCACTTCAATTTGGCGATCCTTCGGGCTATGTCGGTAACCTTGGTTCTCTTGCGGATATCGTCATTTCTGATTCGATCACGCAAGGACACTCCGAGCATTGCCCTCTCCATTGCCCGTTGGGTGACTTTAAGCCTTCTGATGAGGCCCATTACTACTCAACTACTGACAGTAGCTTGCATTGACTGAACAGGTCCACTCAAATATGTGTGGTTCGTTCCTTAAAAGACCATTTCAGTCACTGCTTTATGTTTCTCACTTAATGTATTTAGAATGTGAGGACCATGCAGATGGCGTATCAGGCGTTCATTTCATGATAGTCTGGCAGTTTGAGTTATTCATGCGGTCTACCCAAATATACTTTGGTACCTACAGCTCGTCAAATCGTAAAACTTCTGAAAGTTCTAAGTTGAGCTACACGATAACTGACAAATGCTTGCACTACCTGGACAGGTCCATTTATACTGGTACTTTCCTCAAAACACCAACTCAGACATTAACCTAGTGGTTCTCATATGATTTGACGGTTTCATTCATCGTCATTCAACGTCATCTTTCATTTGTATGTTTGTAAACGCACCCATGATGCAGGAGAAATAATTTTTAGTGTGAGGAACGTTTTTTTTTAACCGACTTCTAAAAAAGGAGGAGGTTCTCAATTCGGATTTTTGTATTTTTTTTTTTAAACTGTTGTAGAAACTGAAATAGTATTTCCGCTGATTGCTCCAGTGATCTTTTAAAATCAGATAAGTAAGTATAAAAGATCACTAGAGCAAGTGATCTTTTATACTTACTTACCTGATTTTGACATTTTTAAACATAATTATTTGAATTCAAAGCTGACAACAAGAAGTGGCGCAACAGTTTGTCTCTCATGATCTGTCTGTTTAGTTAGACGAAATATCTCATATATCTCAGCTTATTTAAAACTAAGTGGCTTTGGCAAAGGCCAAGCCTACACTGTACCATTGCTGGGCAAAGGCCCAGCAATTATAAAGTATGGGCTAGTAATAGCTTTAAAGCTACAGAAGAATCAGAATGTAGAAACATCTTTACAAAACAAACCAATAACATTTTCAATTTGATTTCACAGAGGACAATTACAATTCATTGTCACTAACTCAAATATCGACTTTGTAAATAGTTCAGCGAGTAAACCACATTTTGGCAGATGGCACTAGTGTAGCAGCAACAGAACATTTCGATGTGTTATGCTAAATCGATTTATTTTCCATCTAATAAAAATGTCGTGCACTTTGAGCGTGCGTAGAACTTTGGCGTTCGCTGTTCATAGTTGGCAAAGAAAGGGTAATAATTGTAGCTACGTCATCACTTCATCAGAGAAAAGTTCCGAGTCGGTTGACGACGAATAATAACTCTATATAAGTATTGAAATAAAATAAACTTGTGAAAACTATTTGGTTGTTTATTTATAAAATTATCTTATTATAAAAAAATATTATACGTACTCCAGTATATTCTAATAGACCTTAGAATGCCATGAATACATAATGCATACTTAATTCGTCGTTAAAAATATGTAAACTAAGATTAGGCAGTTTACATATTTTCAGCATTTTAAAATTAACCAGAAAGAAAGAAATCACTTTTATTCTGACGCACAAAAACACAAAATTAAAAGAAAAGGTTAGGGTTCCAAGGCAGCTGTCAAAAAGTGATTAACCTGGTAGACAAGGTACATTCAGCGACAAAATTCGATGACCAAGTACAACGTATCAATTTAGTCAACACCTAAAACATCATTAGTCACTGCTGCTTTATTATTAGTAATTTTGGTGGTCGGATATGGAAACAAAAAGACCTAAAACACCAAACCAAAAATTTTTATTTACAAATTGAAATTATCGTGACAAGCTTTTATTATAATTTCAATTCTGTAAAGTCATAAATGAATGTGGTTATTGTTGTTGATGTTGACTGAATCGGAGAGGGTTCGCTGGCGGGATACATGAGAGGAGTAGGTGCAGCGGTTTCTTGCAGTAATAAAACACAATTCTTCTAGACTGTTTCTTCTTTATTTTTCTTCTTGATTTTCTTTACAGCTGCTGGATTCGGAATGCTCAACCGTGAAAATATGCCCTTCTTTTATAGAATTTTCTAACCAATCACAGTTCTTGGAATTTGCACACGGCACTAATCAAATTTCTCTCCTCCAATAGGAACACTCCAAGTTTGCACACGGCACCAATGTAAATTTGTATGGGAATCTTATTGAGGCATTTTTTCATGGTATAGCGTTTCCTTACAATGTTTTCTTTACTACCAAAATGTCGGGATGGATTCTCTTTACATAATTTACATAAATTTATACCAAAAAACCTTAATTAACACCTTAAAATTGACAAAAAACAAAATTTAGCTCTCATTACGGTAAAGTATCCTAATACCTTAGCTTTTGCTACATGATGGTACAAGTGGCGCCACCAAGTGTGGCTTTTATGTAACAATTTCTTATTTTTCCTATCTAAAATCTTACGCTATCTTAAAACAAATCAACAATCTTAATAAATCACTTTTACTATCAAATAAATACTACAGAACTTTGTTCATATTATTCCTAACAAGTCTTATAAGAATGCACTTACCAGATAATCAGTCTTAACTTAATCACTTATTGATTCTTACAAAGAGAACTAATAATCACTTAACACATCACATATTGTCACTAATTGTTATTTTAACTTATTTAACAGTATCGACGCTAACATTCTCCCCCACGGTGCGAGGCACTGCTTCTTCTGGAGGCGGCGATGCCACAGGAACCAGCACTATGATACGTCGAGTTGAGCGGCGGAGTATTCCTCCTGACGTCCGCACATCCAGCACTCTCGTTCTTCCGTCTGGCCCAGGATACGTTTTAATGACTTCTCCGCGAGGCCACGAATTTCTGGGTAGCGTCGCGTCCACTATCAGAACGACATCTCCTTCTCTCGGGTCTTGGGTCTCTTTTCCTTCTAGTTTTCTTGGCATTAGAAGAGGTAAATATTCTTTAACCCATCTTCTCCAGAAATGGTCCGCAAGTCTTTGGGTTGTTCTCCAGTTTGCTTTCCCGATCAGTTCTTTGTCGTCGAATTCTCCCGGTGCCATCGCTCCACATGACCTCCCCAGCAGGAAATGGTTTGGTGTTATGCTCTCTTCATCTTCTGGGTCCATACTAACGGGGGTGAGAGGTCTGGAGTTCACTATGTGTTCAACCTCGGTCATAAGTGTGTGAAGCACTTCTTCGGGTGGGTTTCTTTCGTTGAGAACTACCGCTAATGCCGTTTTGACTGTTCGTACCAGTCTCTCCCAGGCGCCTCCCATGTTTGGAGTACCTGGCGGAATGAACTTCCATTTGATGCCCTTCTCTTGAGCGGCTTCTTCTAATTCTTTTTTCGCTCCAACAAAGTTCGTTCCATTATCACTAAAAATGACGCTTGGTGTTCCTCTTCTTGCTGCCATTCGTCGGAGTGCCATTATCATCGAGCTGGCACTGAGAGTGGGTGCTAACTCTAGGTGAATGGCTCTTGTGGTGAGGCAGGTAAATAGCGCTCCCCATCTCTTCTCGACTCTTCTGCCAACTGTGACCTGCATTGGGCCGAAGTAGTCCACGGCTGAGCAGGAAAACGGGAACTGATGGTGTTGAAGTCTCTCGCTTGGTAGGTCTCCTGTTGGTGGATTCCCTGGTGAACTCTTCTTGGTTTTGCACCATTGACAATTGTGTGCAATCGCTTTCACTGCTGCTCTTAAGCCCAGAATCCAATATTTCTGACGAATCTCATTGATTACTGTTGCGGTATTTCCGTGCAGGAATTTCTTGTGATAATGCTGTATAATGAGACTTGCAATCTTCTGTTTGCCATCTAAGATAATAGGGTTCATTTTCCTCTCGCCTTCGTCACGGAATTTCATTGTTCTACTTCTTAATTTAATAATTCCGTTATCTCCTATGTAGACATCAATCTTCTTTAGTCGGCTTGCGTTTTCCAAGGGTTTTTCAGCTTTCAAATTCTTTATGTCTGTTGTGAAACTATCGCTTTGACTTATTCTCATCAAAATTTCTTCAGCTTTCTTTAAGTGTTCTTCTTCCAGAGGTAGGTACAACCTCTTTTCTTTGTTGATGGTAGGTCGATTTGATACTCTTATCTTCTCTTTCGGTCGTCTTCTTTGGGGCTTCCAGGGCTCGTCTCCCTGGCGCGTGACGGCGACGACTGATTTTCTGATCTTCTTTAATAAGATACTTGTGAAAGCGACCATTCTGGCTGTAGTTCGTAATAGTCGCTCCCAACTCGAGAATCTCTCTAAATCGAGAAGGACTTCTGTGGTTTTCACAACCATTACTTTCATTTTGCTTTTTTCTTCCAACATAGTGCCTTCTGGTTTGAAGTCTTGAAATGGCCACTCTTCTTCTGGTTGTCGGAGGAATGTCGGACCTTTGAACCATCTGGCGTTGTGGTCAAATTCAATTGGAGTTCCTCTCGTGGCGTCATCTGCTGGGTTTTCTTTAGTAGGTACCCATCTCCAGTCTCCTGGCCTGGATTTCTCCTCAATTTCTGCCAGTCGGTTGGCCACAAAGGTTTTGAATTTTCTTGGTTCTGCTTTTATCCATTGGAGTACTGTGCTGGAGTCCGTCCAGTAAGTCTTCTTTGAGATTTCAAGCTCTGTCTCTTCTTCAACTGAAGCGGCTAGTCTGCTGCCAAGTAAGGCTGCTTGCAATTCTAACCTTGGAATTGACACTGGTTGAGTCGGTGTTACTCTTGCTTTGCCCGCGATCATGGAGATGTGGACTCTTCCCTCAGGCTCGACTGTCCTCCAATAAACCACCGCCGCGTAAGCCTCTTCACTTGCGTCGGTGAACGTATGTAACTGTCCTCTTCTGCCGCGGGGTGAGATGCACCTTGGAATTCTCAATCGTGTTAATGCTGATACTTCTTTCAAATATTTTGACCAGGCTTCTCTTTGAGGTTCATTTATTACTTCGTCCCAGTCTATTTTCGTTCGCCAGATATCTTGAATTAACTTCTTCCCTTGAATTAGAACAGGTGCCGCAAAACCCATAGGGTCAAAGGTTGACATTACGGCGCTTGTGACTTCTCTCTTAGTTGGGGCTCTGCTGCCATCTAACAGATCTTTTGATGTATTACGCAGCCCGATATTGAAGGCTAATACGTCTTCTTTCACATGCCATCTCAACCCCAGAGTCTTCTCTTCCTTTGTCAGCTGCAGGGAATCTTCCTTATTGGTGTCTTCTACTTCTGATAATACCGTTGAATCGTTACTGGCCCAACCCTTAAGATGGAAGTTAGCTTTGGCATGGATTTCTTTCACTTCTTTTGATATCTTCTTTGCTTCGGTTGTAGTTTCGAAACTCTGTAGGTAATCATCCATGTAATGATTTCGGTTTATTGCCTTCACTGCTTCAGGATATGTACTTTTAAATTCTTCTGCGTTCTTATTCATCACATAGATTGCCGTCGCAGGTGATGACGCCGCTCCAAAGATGATTGATGACATTCTATACTCTTCGGGCTTGCCTTTTCTTTGATTTCCACGCCACAGGAACCTGAGGCTGTCTCGGTCGTCTTCTTTGACTTTGATACGAAGGAACATATCTTGGATGTCAGCCATGACAGCTACTGGTCCTTCTCTGAAGCGAAGTAACACACCAAATAGTGACTGCAGTAAATCTGGGCCTGGCAACAATACGTCGTTGAGGCTTTTCCCTTCGTGCTTGGCGGCTGCGTCGAATACTATTCTCAGCTTCTTCTTTACTGGGTGCACAACAGCGAAGTGTGGCAAGTAAAATGTTCTTCCTTTTCGTGAGGTCTCTGGAGCCTTCTCTGCATAACTTTTTTCAATCAAACTCTGAATTTGTTTCTCATATTCTTCTCTGGCTCCTTTGTCTTTATCCAACTTCTTTTCAGTGTTGATTAATCGCCGAATTGCTTGGTTATAGTTATTAGGTAGGGTTTCGTCTTCTTTTTTCCATAAGAGCCCTGTTTCATATTGGCCGCTTGGTAGCTTCTTTGTAGTCTTCTCGAGGATTTCTAGTGCTCTTCTATCGCTGTCATTGGTTGGTGACCGATTTTGAATCCCAAGAGACTAACTTAAAATGTTCTCGGACGACTTCTTCTATGTCTTCTTCATTTGTTGTAGCTCTGCCATAGTGAGTGAAGTTCACTGAGGCGTTCGCTCCTGTTTCACACCCGTGTAGCACCCACCCTAGATTAGTGAGTGAGGCTACGGGATCAGATGGTTTGCCCTTCTTCAGTCTTCTTGTTACTATGAGTCCCCAGTTGTCTTGGCCTATCAAGAGCTTGGGTCTCTCCTCGCCGTAGAGAAGTTGTTCTTCAATTCCCTTTAAATGCTGACAACTCTTCACAGTGTTCTTATTTATCGTTTGTTCAGACAGCTTCAGGTCGTCGATGGTTCTTGCTATGATAGTTTTCTTGATTCTTCTGTGAGCTCCTTTTATTCTCAACTCAATCTTCTGTGAACTATCTTTTCTTATCATTTTCCCACCAACTGTTTCGATTGTGAGTTTTTCTTGCTTTCCTTCAGCTCCAATCTTCTCGGCTACTGATGCGTCTAGGAGTGTGACCGTTGAGCCTTCATCCAGCAATGCGAGTACACGAGCTTGGCCTTTTGGTCCATAAAGGTCTACTGGGATGATTTTCAAGTATGCCTTCTCCTCCCCTTTGGTGTTGTGGATTGAGGCGACCTTTTCTTCTGACGCACTTTCCTTATCTTCTTTCTTATTCTCCTTCTCTATTGGTGCTGGTGGTCTGTCGGAGTGTAGGATGGTATGATGCCATCGTTTACACTGCTTGCAAACTGGGGCCTTGCAGTTGATTCTTGAATGCTTGAATCGAAGACACTTGAAACATATTCTCGCTTTCTTGATCATGTCCCATTTTTCATCTATGTTAGCTTCTTTGAACTTCTTGCATTCAAATGCAAAATGTTCTTCTTCACAGAATGAACATGACTTCTTGTACTTTTCTTGTGGCTTTTCTTGTGACGCTTCTTGTACTGTATGCACGGGTTTCCTTATTACTTTCTTTTGCTCCGAAAGCGCTTCAGGTGGAGCAAAGTCTCCGCACATGTCGGCTTCTGTTTCCAGGAACGCTTCTACTAGTAGTAATTCTTGAATGTCTTCATCTCTTCTGCTTCTGTGGTAGGCGAACCAACGGAACTTCATGGATGTTGGCATTTTGTCCACTATGACTTTCAGTGTTTCAGGAGAACTGAGGTACTGCGGTTTCTTCAAAGCTTTAATTGTTTCGACGGCATTCTTCACTTTGCTTGCGAATATACATATGTCGCTTGGGTTCTCGCCGACTTTTGACAGGTTCTTCAGTTTCTCTAACTCTGCTAATGCCAGTGCTCCAGGTCTTCCAAATCTTGTCTCCAAACCTTGGACTACTTCATGAGGATTTTCAGCTGTGAACAGTAGGCTTTGAACGGCTTCTTTTGCTTTTCCTTGAATTGCTCTTCTGAGGCGCGCTAGGTTCTGTGTATTATTGAAGAAAGCGGCCGTATCTTCATATGATCTCTTGAAAGCTAACCATTCTTCACAGGCACCGTTGAAGTGAGGGAGTTCGAGGTGCTTTGGTGATACACTGTCACGTGACTTCTCAGATAACTTGAGTATTGCTGAAGCTAGTTCCTGGATGTCGCTCTTCTTTTCTTCAGACTCGGTCGGCTTTTGATTCTTATTAGGCCTGACTCCGGTTTGGTTGCACCACTTCTCAACTTCTTCAGCTCGCTCGTATAGTTCTTCTCTTGCACCATCTTCTTCTTCTGAGTCCGCAGTTAAAAGTTCTAACTCCGCTTGAGCCACTCTTGAACGTGCTTCTGCTAGTTCCAGTTCCCTTAATGCCACGGTCATTCTTGCTTGTGCTTCTGCTCTCTTCTTATGCAATGAGCGAACAGAGTGTGTGTCCGCATGACGAATCGACTTCTTAGGGTGCGGCTGCTGCAGACTTTCTTCTCTTGATGTTGGTGTACTTCTATCACACTGACGTGCTTGAATCACCACGCTTCTTTCTAAGTTCTGCGGCGTTGTGTGACTATCTTGGCGTGCGGGGTTAACTGCTTCGTCTTCTGCTTCTATGGTGCGGGTCGGGGGTGTGGTGCGAGTTGCTTCTCCCGATGTTGATTCTTCTCCAGCAGCGTCATTAGGTTGGTGTGCGGGTGGCTGGCGTTCTTGCATGTTGCGCTGCGGTGACCTTCTTGTGAGTGTTGATCGACTCGCAAATGAGCTTGCAGTCGCCGAACTCGTGGATTCATGCGGCGTGTATATCCTCCAGTCTGTAGAACTTTCGCTTGTATCTTTTGATAGCACCAATCCTGATCTTGTTGTAGGCATCTTCTCAGTTTCTTGAACCCGATCCGGCTGCTCGAAGGACCACTGTTGATGTTGACTGAATCGGAGAGGGTTCGCTGGCGGGATACATGAGAGGAGTAGGTGCAGCGGTTTCTTGCAGTAATAAAACACAATTCTTCTAGACTGTTTCTTCTTTATTTTTCTTCTTGATTTTCTTTACAGCTGCTGGATTCGGAATGCTCAACCGTGAAAATATGCCCTTCTTTTATAGAATTTTCTAACCAATCACAGTTCTTGGAATTTGCACACGGCACTAATCAAATTTCTCTCCTCCAATAGGAACACTCCAAGTTTGCACACGGCACCAATGTAAATTTGTATGGGAATCTTATTGAGGCATTTTTTCATGGTATAGCGTTTCCTTACAATGTTTTCTTTACTACCAAAATGTCGGGATGGATTCTCTTTACATAATTTACATAAATTTATACCAAAAAACCTTAATTAACACCTTAAAATTGACAAAAAACAAAATTTAGCTCTCATTACGGTAAAGTATCCTAATACCTTAGCTTTTGCTACATGATGGTACAAGTGGCGCCACCAAGTGTGGCTTTTATGTAACAATTTCTTATTTTTCCTATCTAAAATCTTACGCTATCTTAAAACAAATCAACAATCTTAATAAATCACTTTTACTATCAAATAAATACTACAGAACTTTGTTCATATTATTCCTAACAAGTCTTATAAGAATGCACTTACCAGATAATCAGTCTTAACTTAATCACTTATTGATTCTTACAAAGAGAACTAATAATCACTTAACACATCACATATTGTCACTAATTGTTATTTTAACTTATTTAACAGTATCGACGCTAACAATTGTGATTTAAAATTTTATTTTGATTTTTTTAGGGCACTTAAATAAAAGCTTTTTATAAAAGTTTTTTTTATCATTGTTTTATTTTAATTTTTTTAGTTCCAATCGATAGTTATCGATCAATACGAAAGTCCATCTATAAAACGGAGAGTCCTTTAACAGAAAAACTTAAGGAACGGGGAAAACTATTACCCCTGGATGTGGCATCTATTTCATGGTGGGCCTACCAACTGCCTATCATAAACGAATGCGTATACAAAATTTCAAGTCCCAGCAATTGAATATTGAGGAGTTCCATAGTTCAAAGACAACCCTGGACGTGGCATCTATTTCATGGTGGGCCTACCAACTGCCTATCATAAACGAATGCGTATTCAAAATTTCAAGTCCCAGCAGTTGAATATTGAGAGTTCCATAGTTCGAGGACTACCCTGGATGTAGCATCTATTTCATGGTGGGCCTACCAACTGCCTATCATAAACGAATGCATATACAATATTTCGTGTCCCTGCTATTTACCGCTCGTACGGAGCCGATCCTGGCAGCAGCATCAGGTCACGTTTATGATTAACATGCATTGTCATTGGTTCTAGACCAGCATGCAAAATTTCAGCTCAATCGGATACCGAGAAGTGGGTCAAATTAAACTTGCAAGATTTGTAAACATACATACAAGTCAAGTTAAATAATTGCTTTTAATAAAAAGTAAAAGCTTTTAAAAATCACCGCGGCCGCGCGGCCAAGAGAAACTAGTTCTCCTCAATACCTTCGTAAGCGCTTTGAGTAAACCTTGTCGCTCTGCAACTTCTCTTCTCCTTCGTACTCCACGTCACACTTCCAGTTTCTGTGCTGGCTTCCGTGTCATTGTAGTTCTTCTCTAGAACTTTCTGCCTCACTCCTCATGCTTCTACAGCCCTTCTCTGGGTGTCTTCAAGAACAAAGTTCTTTTGCAAAACATAATCCTAACTAATTTTATAGTTTTCAAAGTGAGTTTATGTTACGCAAAATCACTGAACCTATTTTGATGAATTTTGGAAAAGAGATAGACGGGACCCTGGAGACGATAAAAGAATAGTTTTCAAGCAAAAATCTATACTAATGCGAGCGAAACTGCAATTAATATATCAGTAATAAACTATCGAAATCACATCGATTTGCCAAATTGACCTGTTTCCAATATTTTATCAAACATGAACTATTAAACGCTTATTACAATATCAAAGAAAATGGGTATAAATACTGGCGCCGGCTTGTAGTTCATCATAGTTTCAAAGAATTACTACAACTACAACATTTTCAAACAATGAAGTTCATAATCCTCTTGTGTCTGGTGGGCGCTGCTCTAGCTTTTGTGGAGCCGGAAGCACGAGATGCCATCCCAGGTAAAAAAATCTTTAATCATTTTAATTTACGGTGGAAAACACTTTTCTACACATACCTTTGAGAATGGTTAATATAATCCAGTAAATGCCTTTGTAAGCTGTAAAATTTTTATATTATAATTTGACAGTTATCGAGCAGCATTATTTAGAGTTGTTGTGTAAGACGTCGCTTCATCTTGTCCGAGGGCTGCCGCGGCCTCCTCTTGTTGTGTCACAGTTTAACCGCTCCGGCCCCGGCGACACACCGGTGTGTCGATTAATCGCGAATTTAATGTTTATTTACCTATTACATAAGATTTTTTTTTTTTTGGGAATTTTCACATGTCGGGGCCGCAGCGGTTAAGCATAAAATAATGACCTTTAGGTATAGTTTCCAGTTTCCCACTACTGGAACACAGTCTGTTGGTGGAAGAGGGTGACAATTCAACACGCACTGATTTCATACCCGACATAATTATCAAAAAGTGTAACAGAGAAATTCCTAATCGAAGAACCATTAGAAATTTCTCTATTACTGCCCAGAGTTTGGAAGTTAGTGGTCTACGATATGAGGGTGTCCTCTTGTCTCGGAAAGCCGTTAGTCCTGCGCCATATCTCTCTCCGGTCGTGTCGAGTGGCCGTCCCGTCAGAGTATGAGAGTGATGGAAGAGGCACTGCATCTATGTTTGCGCACACACTTGTGCACTGTAATATGTCCCATGCCGAGCTAGTGTTCGTACAGATTCATCGCTTAGCTGACATCAGACAGGAGGACTAACATAAACTACACGTTCTCCACTCATCATCATGTTATCTACTGTTTCTTACAGTTGGCCGGACTTGCGTCAACGACGCGGATTGTGCTGCACTTTGCAACCTAAGTTGCAACCCTAGACATGGATCTGGAGAGATATGCCGTAGCGGACTCTGCTACTGTCGCATGACAGTCTATCTCAACAATTGAAGATATTGTCTCCGATGCCTTGATGTATGCACACGTGCAAGACTTGCTTTTTCTTGTTTTTTTCTAATGTTAGTTAATTAAAGTATGTTTTCATGTTTTTCTACATTTTATTTCTTAATCAACCATTTTTGATATTATTAACCTAAATACATAATTTAAGACAATTGCAATCCATCACCACCAACTCAGCTACCTATTAAATATTAATAGAATTAAAACTATGTGTTGTGTTTATAGAGTTTATTGTTCCATAGTATGACGATTATCTCTATATAGCTCCTGCCAGTGGCTTTGCATCTCATTCACAATCTGTAAAAAACCCTCAATTTCCCTACAGTTTTATAATTGGCCCTCTGTTTGCTCAAGCTTCCTTAGTACAGAATAGGTAAAAAGGAAATTCATCAATGAAATGAATCACTGATCCTAACGAATGTTATTAATGCGAAACTGAGATTTCTTGTTCATTTATTGGTTTTCTGGAGACAGTTTAAGACTACTTTTCTTTTGCGAATGTCTATAATATTAACATGGGAGCTAGTAGTATCGTACCTATCGATAAAATTTAGCAAGACGTCTAAGTAAGGTACCGCGAAGTTCGCGCCAAACTATGTCTAATCAATAAAATTGTGGACGCCTATAAATTAAATAACTAGAGTGTGCATATCTCATTCAGTAATAAGCTATATTTAGCATGCATGCACATTATCACACCTTATTAGTACATTAATGAGAAGCTTTTCCCCGTGGTAAGTTCTCCTGAAATTTTGAGAATAGTCTCAGGACGTAATAGCAAGTGAGTAAATTTAACAAGGTCAATCAGTCAATTTACATAAAAGAATTTCTTTTATGTATAATGACTGAATATTTAGAACATGATTTTTTTTTTTAAATTAAGGAATGGGCGTGCTCTTGACATAGATCGCACCTGATGGAAAGCGATAGATGAGGTCTATGATGGAGCGAGCGTGCCCAGAAGATGCCTGTTCAATCTTGCTTTGAAGGCAGACGGGTTTATGTCGAAGGGAACACAGTCGCTGGCAGAGAGTTCCACACTTTGGCTGTGCGTATAATAAATGTGAATGAATGTGGAGAAGCGCTGAATACGACTAGTCGGGATATCGGCCAAGAGCGGATGGTATGTCTGGTATTCCGGTAGAAAAAGGGCATGATAAAATTGGTGTTTCATTTTACCTAGAAAGTAGTTTAATCTGATTAGCCTATTTTGAACTATATTGTTGTTGACTTCCAGTCAACTGGAGACAGCTGAATATTCGTCTAATTTCTGTCGATTATCTGACTCCACAACCCGGTAACTGGGAAACGCAATGAAAACCCCTTGATATGACTAGTTTCAGTTGTCAGACCCGTTACGGTTGTCAAAGACCTACAAATAACAGCCGGGATCATCAGCTTGACATGGTTTCCAAGGCAAAGAGGAGTCTTGGTATGTAATGGATGGTCACCCATTCACGGACCGACCTCACCAAGCGTTGCTTAACCTCGAAGATCGACCCATGTTCCTGTTATTGTTGAACTGATAAATGATACCTACATATAGGTTGGCGTCAAGTAAACTTGCAATAGCGGCCATTTTTTGACATTCTTAATTCCAAAATCGGTAAAAAAGACATACAGTTGTCCTGAATCAACATCTGTCGAGATCCTTTACATTTTCTAGTAATGAACCACCATTCATAATTTTTTGATAATTACGAAGAGATATAAGAGCAAGGTCAATGACCTTTATTGCAAATTAATCTGGCGCCAACCTTATGGTCGTTTTGAAAAGCATAATATTATTATGTTTTTTTAATGTTTGTGTTCGAGTCATTCTACTTCAAGATGGTGAGCTGTTTTCTGAGGAGTTTTGTCAATTCATTGGTGTCTGACGTATCCTTTTCCAAGTTAATTCAAAAATACAATAAAAGGAATATTTATTTCATTACATTTATTTTATTTCAATCATAACAATAACGTATTCAAGGTATATATATTTACGTAAGTAGGTATACTTGATCAAAAAATATGTAAGTACCTAAGTAACAAAATGATTTTTTTTTTTAATCATTACTCAGGCTTGCACAATACTTATGTTTTGCAGAATTTGTCCGGAGCCTGGCAGTAGCAGGTGCCTTCAAAACAGAGAGCACGCGTGGTGTGCAGACAGGTCAGATTGCAGAGTACTCGGCAGTATCCTAAAGGACCACACGTCGTTTGTCCACCTGCGGCAACAAGGAGAATCACAATAAGTATATAATTTTTTCAACTCCAACAACAACAACAACAACCTTAAAAACTGGATTTGGCCTTTTTATGGATGGGAAATCATTAAAGGACCCCTTCTGCTCTGGGTGGAGCGGGAGGGAGTGCCAGACTCTTACTGACATAAAACCCATCCGTGCTCCCCCTAGTGCCCTTTACGTTCCAGGGCCGCTTCACACCGTTTTTGACTGACAATGCAATGTACTTCAATTTATTGTATTTATAATGTTAGACTAGGTGGCGGGACAACGTCGTTTGATTCACGTTAGTTTTTGTCCTTCTATATCATTACAAAATTTGCTAGTTTTAGTAGTTTTACTATAATTATGAGCGCAAACATTCATTATTGTTAGTTTTACCTGACGATGAATCCTCTAAACTTTGAGTGGAGCTACTTTTTTTTCGAAAATAAATCTTAGAAGCGAGTGAAGAGAGAGGCAAAAATACACAGTACGACACGAGTCTGTCGACTAGACAAAGTGAGATTTTACTACCGGTAATGAATGTCAGACTTCTGAGATATATGATAATGTCACGTGATAAATCACTTTCACTTTGACTTTTCGACTCTCAATAACGTTGACAGAAATAACTTTGTCCATGGGCTCGAGACAAGTGAGTTTCTGTCAACGGTAGCGTGGCGGTGGCGTGGCGAAGGCGATTGTCAATACGTCAAAAATGTATGGGATTGACAGATGTTATCGAAATGTCACGTTATCAAATTCCTACATTTTGGCATTTCGACAGTCGCCATCGCTAATTGAATGTTACATTGTCTAAGGTCTCATATCAAATTAAAAGCTGACTTTGTATTATCAAGAAATATATTATTTTATTATCATTTGTTATATTAGTATGTAAGCTAAATAAAGTAAATAAATAAATAGTAGTAAGATAGTAGAGTAAGAAAGTGTAAGTAGAAAGTTTGTTTGTTTCATCATCATCATATTAACCGAAAGACGTTCACTACTGGACATAGGGCTCCCCCAAGTGTCGCCACAACAAACAATGATTAATAAATTACATCTAAACACTTTTTTTTTGTTTTTAGTGGAACTTACAATGTCTTTAAAAAGTGATTATTTATATATAAGAAAAATTAAAAATTTTAAAAATGTATTATTCCTATTTATCAATACAATTATCAATACAATAAAAAAGAAATCAAAACTAATATTTTGACAGTTCAACTCCATTTTCCATAGATGTGATGTGCGTTGTGCATTTGATCTCATTTTAAGAATTGCGGTGTTAAGATTCTCCGCGGAAGAATGATTTTTAAGAATGACAATGTATTACAATCTTTATCACCAGGCGCGCGTTTTACAATTCCTAAGCTTAATAAGCTACAGTTACTCTAAGACGGGCTATTTATTATGATAACACACACGGACAGGTGGCGAAGCCCTGTGACAGCGGAGCTTCTAAGACAAAAAGAGTTAAGTAAGCTCGGGTGATCGTGTTCTTAATATCATTTTTACTTATAACTGTTTTTTTTCAGGTGACTCAGCTTTGGTTTGCGCTCGCGACATAGACTGTACTGCGAGCTGCAGTTCAAGTTGCAACACGAGGGAAAATGATAGGAATGTGTGCAGTGGAAACGCCTACTACTGCAGGGTGACTAGCCCTGTGAATAATTAGTCTTGTTGTTTCTAAATACGCTACCACGTGCGTAGTTACTTCAAAACTTGCTTATTCTTTTATTTTTTTTATTCTTTGTGTAATAAAGTTTTTTTTCTGGTTTTTCATTCTTTTAAATACTTTTGTTTTATTTAAAAAAAAAATAAGTCGATAGTAAATATTTCATTACTTTCATCTATTTTAGATTACGCTACTAGAGATATACGCAAAGAGGTTTTGGTCTCACATTTAATAAATAAGTGATAATAGTAAAAGAGAGTGATTCTTTTTTCTTTTTTTACCATTAATAGGCACGCGTTTGACCACTATCTCACCTGATGATAAGCGATGAAGTGGTTGAAAATGGAGCACGCTTGCCTAGAAGTAACCTGTTCCCTCTTGACTTAAAGACTCCCTGCAGGTTGTAGCTATCAGGAAACATAAACGAACACGGCACTCGTAAATTATGTCATGTTATTGTTAGGCCGGGACTCCACCAAAGCGGAGAGGAGAGGAGATGTGTTGAATAAACCAATCCGATTTCGTTATTTCCACACCTCTTCTCCGCTTAGCCTACCGAATTGGTTTATTCAACACATCTCCTCTCTTCTCCGCTTTGGTGGAGTCCCGGCCTAAAGCTTGTAAGATAAAAAAATGTATGGCGAGGTCTATTCTTTTGTTTGATTTATGTGAAATAATGAGTATTTGTGAAAATAAAACAAGTTTTTGAAATAATGTTTTGTTTTTTGTAATTAGGTAGGTAATTTAATAAAATTTCCAACGATGTAACTGATAGATAGCTAACTATCGTAACTTCTGAGATATGGTCATTTTTTGAGACGCGCCGTCATCCCGGGAACCGTCCGCGATGCACGTGACTGATCCGGGTTTCGATGGATGGCAGGACCGATGAGAGGCTACCACGATAATTCTTATTTTGCTCCGCATTACTTCCGCTCCTCTGCCTCACTCCGCGTAAAATGGACAGGCAGCCTTTAGAGTGCCTTCACATTAGCATTTGTCCAGCGTAGGCGTTCGATGAACGTATGCGCAGCGCAGACGCCGCGACTACGCGGCGCAGGCGTCGCGTTGTCGTGGCGTCAGTGCAAGGGTAAATGAATACGCTACGTTAGCGCTAACGCAGGTGCGCGACACATGCGCCGCGTTACTGCGGAGTCATGTACAATCCTGTTAATGGGTTCTCCTATATCCTTTTATTTTTATGTTCATGTTTTCGCAATAAACTTCTATTTAAAAGCAAAGTCAACAATAATTTCCTCTTCAGAATCTATTTTGTTACTTAATGATATTTCCGAAACGACAACGCAATTGTGTGACGTCTGCGCCGCGTTAGCGCAGCGTTCAATTGACTCCAGAGGAAACAACGCGACGCCTGCGCCGCGTTGTCGCGGCGTCTGCCTAACGCCTATGCTGGACAAACGCTAGTGTGAAGGCGCTCTCAGAGATTCTAAACAAGTGACATTCTGTCGGCGGTAGCGTGGCGAAGGTGTTTGTCCGAATGTACGATCAATCCCTTATATTTTGGCATTTCGGCAATCCCATTTGCTGATAAAATGACTCTTTCAGCACCATCTTCTTTGTCTGTAGATAAAGTAGAAGCTATACCTACTAGTAACAAAAGAACGACCATCGCACGAGCTGCACTTGATTAGAATTTCACTGTTTATAATGCTGCAGGCTTATGAAGGCAATAAGTATATGTGACAAATTCAAGTCGATGGTCTCTTCGTTTTGAGTGCATGATCGAATTATTTGTGATAAGTTTGGTGATAATTCACATTTAAGTTTCCCCAGACTTTGCTCCCTCCGCCTTTCCCGCCAGAAAAGTGCATTTTTCCAGGATTAAGGTGATTATTTAATAAATAGGCAGTCTAATGGATGTATGGAATTTTGGTTAATTTGGCTTTTCACTCTATGATTGAATTGATTAAATCTGAAGGAATAAACAACACGAAGAATTTTATTCCATAGGAAAAAGTGCACGATATAATATCAGGTAGGTACCTTTTTAAATTCTAATGCAAAACGCTTTTTATTGATTTTCACATATTGTATCCTCTTAAAAAAAACCTTTGATACTAATCGTAAATGTATTTTTCTATTTGTGAAAAAAAATTGGGACCGGATCAGAATTTGCGGTGTCTAAGTTTTGGACCACAGTGCCAATTTTACTAATTTTTAAGAAACGTTCGCAATCTGACGAAAATATTATTTAAAAATTAGTATTAGCTCTCAGATTGAAGTGACTGCCAATTCGTCATCGGTGAGACACCTATATTCGATCCCTTCTCTATACTATCCTGAGCTAACCTAACCCTCGTCAATACTGTCATGAATGAGTACCTCGTACCGAAGGGTAGACCCTGACGCTCTACAACTTCTCTTTTCCTGAGTAATAGGCGCCACACTTCTAGCCGCTATTATGGCTTCTTCTCTGTTACTGCAGTATGTCTCTGGAACTCTCCTCTCACACCTTCAGCAAAAGTCCTTTTCTAGATGTCTTCAAGAAGAAAGTTTAAAAAGCATTAAGTATGTTGGCAAAACATAAAATACCTACTATCGAAATGACATCGATTTGCCAAATTGACCTGTTTCCAATATTTTATCAAACATCAACTATTTAACGCTTATTACAATATCAAAGAAAATTGGTATAAATACTGGCGCTAGCTTGTAGTTCATCATAGTTTCAAAGACTTACCACAACTACAACAGTTTCAAACAATGAAGTTCATAATCCTCTTGTGTCTGGTGGGCGCTGCCCTTGGTTTTTGGGGACCAGAATCACGTGATGCCATCCCAAGTAAGACTCTTATATAGATTTCTCGTTATGAAATATCGAATATTTTATAATGAAACAGGGCTAGCCACCATTTAAATTTTCCGCCATGGCCAAAATCGAACCGGAGAACTGTTATTATGTATCTGCTCGTCTTCTTCTCACGATATCTTGTTTTTTGCAGTTGGAGGGACTTGCGTCAAGGACGCGGATTGTTCTTTAATTTGCCAGTTAAGTTGCGACCAGATCCAAGAAGGGGCACGATGCGACCGTGGAGACTGCTACTGCCAGCTGCGGGACCGTACCCAGAAATAATGATGTTGTTTCCAATGATTGTTGATCTATGCACGTTAGCTCTTCAACTTGCTTTGATTTGTTTTTTCTAGTTTTCTCTACTATTTGTTAAATAAAATATGTTTTCATGTTTTTCTTTATTTTATTTCTTGAATTTTCACATTATTTACCTGTACATGTAATTCAAGACAATAGCGTTGAAAGTGGTTCAAAGGTGTGTTTTATCACGATAAGGACGATCACTACCACCCAAATGATCCTTCTTTGGCATTGGATTTCGAGTCGTTGAACTACCTATCATCACATCAGCCGAAAGACGTCCACTGCTGGACCTAGGCCTCCCCCAAGTGTCACCTCAACAACCGGTCCTGTGCGTCTCGCTTCCATCGGCTACCTGCGACTCTCACTAGGTCATCGGTCCACCTTGTAGGAGGCCTTCCAAGGCTGCGTCTTCCGATACGCGGTCGCCACTCCAGAACTTTTCGGCATTATCGACCATCTGTTCTGCGAGCAATGTGCCCTGCCCACTGCCACTTCAATTTGGCGATCCTGCAGGCTATGTTGGTAACCTTGGTTCTCTTGCGGATATCGTCATTTCTGATTCGATCACGCAAGGAAACTCCGAGCATTGCCCTCTCCATTGCCCGTTGGGTGACTTTAAGCCTTCTGATGAGGCCCATTACTACTCAACTACTGACAAAAGCTTGCATTGACTGAACAGGTCCACTCAAATATGTGTGGTTCGCTCCTTAAAATACCATTTCAGACACTACTTTATGTTTCTCATTTAATATATTATTTAGAATGTGAGGACCATGCAGATGGCGTATCAGGCGTTCATTTCATGATGGTCTGGCAGTTTGAGTTATTCATACGGTCTACCCAAATGTACTTTGGAACCTACAGCTCGTCAAATCGTAAAACTTCTGAAAGTTCTAAGTTGAGCTACACGATTACTGACAAATGCTTGCACTACCTGGACAGGTCCATTTATACTGGTACTTTCTTCAAAAGACCAACTCAGACATTAACCTACTTGGTTCTCATATGATTTGACGGTTTACCATTACATGAACTTTAAAAGACACTTGGAACTCTGAGTTTGGTTCGGTATCTCTTCTCAGGACAGCCAGCTGACTGTCCAGATATTTAATTATTATTATCAGATATAAAATTAACATGAAAAAAATTAACGTATAAAATTTTTATTTTTAAACTATTTACAAAATAAACATATCTTTAGTTAAATTAGTGATACTTTTAAACCAACTGCTGTTTCATGCATTTGATGCATAACGTCATCTTCCATTTGTATGTTTGTAAACGCACCCATGATGCAGGAGAAATAATTCTTAGTGTGAGGAACGTTTTTTTTAACCGACTTCTAAAAAAGGAGGACGTTCTCAATTCGGATTTTTGTATTTTTTTTTTAAAACTGTTGTAGAAACTGAAATAGTATTTCCGCTGATTGCTCCAGTGATCTTTTAAAATCAGGTAAGTAAGTATAAAAGATCACTAGAGCAAGTGATCTTTTATATTACTTACCTGATTTTCATATTTTTAAACATAATTATTTGAATTCAAAGCTGACAAGAAGAAGTGGCGCAACAGTTTGTCTCTCATGATCTGTCTGTTTAGCTAGACGGAATATCTCATATATCTCAGCTTATTTAAAACTAAGTGGCTTTAGCAAAGGCCAAGCCTACACTGTACCATTGCTGGGCAAAGGCCCAGCAATTATAAAGTATGGGCTAGTAATAGCTTTAAAGCTACAGAAGAATCAGAATGTAGAAACATCTTTACAAAACAAACCTATAACATTTTCAATTTGATTTCACAGAGGACAATTACAATTCATTGTCACTAACTCAAATATCGACTTTGTAAATAGTTCAGCGAGTAAACCACATTTTGGCAGATGGCACTAGTGTAGCAGCAATGGAACATTTCGATGTGGTATGCTAAATTGATTTATTTTCCATCTAATAAAAATGTCGTGCACTTTGAGCGTGCGTAGAACTTTGGCGTTCGCTGTTCATAGTTGGCGAAGAAAGGGTAATTGTAGCTACGTCATCACTTCATCAGAGAAAAGTTCCGACTCGGACGACGACGAATAATAACTCTATATAAGTATTGAAATAAAATAAACTTGTGAAAACTATTTGGTTGTTTAATCTATAAAATTATCTTATTATAAAAATATATTATATGTATTCTAGTATATTCTAATAGACCTTAGAATGCCATGGATACATAATACATACTTAATTCGTGTTTAAAAATATGTAAACTAAGATTAGGCAGTTTACATATTTTCAGCATTTTAAAATTAACTAGAAAGAAAGAAATCACTTTTATTCTGACGCACAAAAACACAAAATTAAAAAAAAAGGTTAGGGTTCCAAGGCAGCTGTCAAAAAGTGATTAACCTGGTAGACAAGGTACATTCAGCGACAAAATTTGATGAGCAAGTACAACGTACCAAACTAGTCAACACCTTAAACATCAACAGTCACTGCTGCTTTATCCAGAAGATGCGGTAACAGATGGTTACCAATTTCGGTGGTCGGATATGGAAACAAAAAGACCTAAAACACGCCAATTTTACAAAATTTGGTTGACTTTTATAAAATTGATGTTCTAGGTACCGATACTTTTTATGAAATAACATGTAGGTTATGTTCCACTGCTTTGCCACTGTTTTATTTTTATTTGTTTTTTTTTTTATCCTTCAATTTTGTTTATTTTCGCTGTTTTTGTTGTGTGCCTCTTACTGTGGCCAATAAATGTATTTTTCTTTTTTTAATGTGTTTTTTTTTTTTTTTTTTTTTTTTTTTTCTTTTTTTTTTTTTCTTTCAAGTTGTCAACAAATCGTAACCGATCCAGAGTAAGTATATCGCGTTCTCGCAACTTTTGCACATTGTCGCACCTGTTTACTCAAGCCTTCTAGCTCCTTGAGAACATTATTCTTTAATAAAGAAAAGGTAAGATAGAAAATTCATCAATGAGACGAATCGCTGGTCATTCACAAATTTAACAAGACGTCTACCACAAGGTACGCGAAGTTCTCGTCAAACCATGTCTAATCGATTGTAGACGTCCATAAATCAACTAATTAGAGTGTGCTAATCCCGCCGGTCAAGCGTGGCGATTACGGCAAACTCATTTAAGGGAGGCCTATTTCCAGTAGTGGACGTCTTTCGGCTGATATGATGATGATGATGAATCCTATTCGATATTTACTTTTGCAAAAAGATAATTCTAACTTATTGTGGAAGTTTGTTTGTACGCATTTTGGTACAGATTAGTTGGAACTCTGGAGACGGAAATAGGTTATCGAAACCGCAAATATATTTTGACTAAAAACTATCAAAATCAATTCATCGATTTGACAACTTGACCTGTTTCCAATGTTTTGTCAAACATCATCACTTTTACGCTTAGGTACTATAATATCAAAGAAACTGAGTATGAATACTGGCTTGTATTAGTCCATAAAAGTTTTAAAGAGTTACTACAGCTACAACAGTTACAAACTTGGTTACAAACAATGAAGTTCATAATCCTCTTGTGTCCGTTGGGCACTGCCGTAGCTTTTATGGAGCCAGAATCACGCGATGACTGATACGTGATGGTCTAATTTTTGTATGTGGGAACCAATGTCACATACCTCTTTAAGAACCTCTTTGAGTTGTAAGTATAATCCAGTAAATACCTTTGTATGCTGTCGAATTTCGATGAGCAATCAATATATAATAAACTCTTCCGCTACTGGTGACTGACAGAAAACGTACAGCCGAAACTGAAGCACTGCAAGCTGAAGTATGGCATATAGGTTTCTGGGGGTCTATAGTGAGCATTAGGAGAGGATTTCCCGAAATTCCTGCGAGAAGGGGAAAAACCGTAAACTATAAGATTCAGATTTATAGTTCAGCTGCAGAAGTTGATGTAAAAGTCTTCGCTCCATCTTCTACGAAGGCTACAGCGGCCTCCTCCTGTCGTGTCATAGCATAGTCAGCCACCGCACCATCAGCCTACTGCTGTAAGACAGGCTACCTCCCTGTCAGAGGGAGCGGGTGAAAACTTACTTTATCTTTATCACTGATTTCAATTTTGTGTTCTAGGACATACCGGCTTCCTCATGCTCTTTTCCTTCACTGTTTTGAGAGCAGTGGTGATGAATAAATTATATCAAGTAACGCGCATGCCTTGGTCCAACCTCAATACGATTTGCTACCCAGTTCGGGGAAAAAGTATAATTCAGTTCTTCCTTTAGGAATTTATTTGTGCCATCCCGGAGTTTGGTAGTTGATGGTGTGACACCCCCGTGTCTCGAAAGCCGATGGTCCTGCACCTTTTCACTCTCCGGCCGTGTCGGGAGGTCATCCCATCGGATTATAAGAGTGATGGAAGAGCAAGGGCACTTATGCACTATTATGTCTAATGTCAATAGTAAGTCTTCATTGAGATGGTTACCATGGCCGAAATCAGACAGTAGACTAATTTAAACTACAGTAGGTACGTTGCCAACTCATGTTAGTTAACAGAAAAAGTAGTTACTTTTTCTTGCAATTGGCGGGACTTGCGTCAACTACGCAGATTGTTCTGCAAATCTGCACTAAGAGGCATTAATCTGGGCAGATAAGCCGCAACGGACACTGCTACTGTCGGCTGATGGTCTATATCAACGATTGAAGTTTTTTTTTTTAATTTTTTTACGTTTGTGATAAATACGTACCTACATACTATGAATGTGTGTCTATTTATTTGCCACATACTGCAACCTAAACGTCTGATGGATTTTGATATATCTGTTAATTACTAAGGCCGTTAAAATATTATTTAATAACTTATTTACATTTAAAAGTAGGTATTCTGTAAAAAATACAGCAAAATCAGCATTCAGTTTTTGCAAACAGTGAGTTTATGTAGCTGTGGTACATGGTACCTGCCAGGGTTGCTGATTACGTTCGAAAGAATCACCTATTTCTTCTCAATAACTTCGTAGACGCGGTAGACACTTTGAGTAAACACATACACCTTGTCGCTCTGCAAATTCTCTACTCCTTCGTACTCCGCGTCACACTTCCAGTCGTTATGATGGCTTCTGTGTCATTGTAGTTCTTGTCTGGAACTTTCTTCCTCACTCCTCATGCCTGCCCTTCTTTGGGTGTCTTCAAGAAGAATGTTAAAGTAGCATTTCCTTTTGCAACACATAACTTTTTTCTTTTTTTTTGGACTGGTAGAGAATGCCTTGTTGCATTAAGTCCACCCATGTACCACTATTGTACATAGAGTTTAAATAAATAAATAATCCTAACTAATTTTATAGTTTTCAAAGTGAGTTTTTTTGTTACGCAAAATCACTGAACCTATTTTGATGATTTTTGGAAAAAAGATAGACGGGACCCTGGAGACGATAATAGAATATTTTCCAAGCAAAAATCTATAGTAATGCGAGCGAAACTGCAATGCAAATATATTTGCAGTAATGAACAATCAAAATGACATCGATTTGCCAAATTGACCTGTTTCCAATATTTTATCAAACATCAACTATATAACGCTTATTACAATATCAAAGAAAATGGGTATATATACTGGCGCTAGCTTGTAGTTCATCATAGTTTCAAAGACTTACTACAACTACAACATTTTCAAAAAATGAAGTTCATAATCCTCTTGTGTCTGGTGGGCGCTGCTCTAGCTTTTGTGGAGCCGGAAGCACGAGATGCCATCCCAGGTAAAAAATTTCTTTGATAATTTTAATTTACGTTGGAAAACACACTTCTACACATACCTTTGAGAATGGTTTATATAATCCAGTAAATGCCTTTGTATAAGCTGTTAAACTTTTACATTATAATTTGACAGCTATTGAACGGCAATATTTAGAGTTGTTGTGTAAGACGTCGCTCCATCTTGTCCGAGGGCTGCCGCGGCCTTCTTTTGTCGTGTCACAGCTTAAGCATAAAATAATGACCTTTAGGTATAGTTTCCAGTTTCCCACTACTGGAGCACAGTCTGTCAGTAGAAGAGGGTGACAATTCACCACGCACTGATTTCATACCCGACATACTTTTCAAAAAGTGTAACAGACAAATTCCTAATCGAAGAACCATTAGAAATTTCTCTATTACTGCCCAGAGTTTGGAAGTTAGTGGTCTATGACTTGAGGGTGTCCCTCGTGTCTCGAAAAGCCGTTGGTCTTACGCCAGATCTGTCTCTGGTCGTGTCGGGTGGCCGTCCCATCAGAGTATGAGAGTGACGGAAGAGGGAGTGCATCTATGTTTGCGTACACACATGTGGACTATAATTTGTACCATGCCGATAACACCAGCTAGTCTCCGTAGAGATTAGTCGGCAAGCCGAAATCAGATAGGAGCACTAATGTAAACACGTACCATACTCATGTTACCTTCTCATGTTAATTACTTTTTCTTGCAGTTGGCCGGACTTGCGTCAACGACGCGGATTGTGCTGCACTTTGCAACCTAAGTTGCAACCCTAGACATGGATCTGGAGAGATATGCCGTAGCGGACTCTGCTACTGTCGCATGACAGTCTATCTCAACAATTGAAGATATTGTATCCGATGCCTTGATGTATGCACACGTGCAAGACTTGCTTTTTCTTGTTTTTTTCTAATGTTTGTTAATTAAACTATGTTTTCATGTTTTTCTTCATTTTATTTCTTAACTAGCTGTTGCCCGCGACTTCGTTCGTGTGTTAGAAGATGTCGTTAAAAATGTGGGTATAGATTGGGATTATAGCGGTATTAACGTCAATTTTCTGCCCAACTGTCTCACTTAAGATTTGCAGATGACTTTGTGGTTTTCACTGAGAACTTCGATGACGCCCAGAAAATGCTTCAAAATCTTTAAGATGCTTCTTTTAAGTTGGATCTTGGGATGAATATGACCAAGACGAAGGTTATGGCAAACACCTTCAGCGATTCAAATTTGTAAATGAATTGTTGGAGATGATTAACCGATATGTTTATCTTGGCCATATCCTTTCAATTGACAAAGAAAATCAACAAACGGAGGTATCGAGAGGAACACACCTTGGATGGGCCGCTTTTATCAAAATGGACGACAATCTGAAGCCTGCCAAAATTACGCAATGTCTGAATTCCCGCCTTTAAAACCAGTGTGCTGTTCCCACCATGACTTACTTACTTACATGGATGCTCACGCAGGAGGCTGTTTACAGACTGATAGTTGCACAGAGAGCCATGGAGCGTTCCATGCTTGGCAGAGGTACGTCGTCGAGATCCGAAGACATACGAAGGTTATCAACATGGGAAAGATATTGGTCGACCGGCGGCGAGATGGGCGGACGATATTGTTGCCACCGTGGGTAGAACCTGGATGAGGCTGGCACAGGAACGTGGGGATTGGCACACGAAAAGAGAGGCCTATGCTCAGCAGTGAGCGAAGTTGGACTGTGGATAATGATGATGATACACGATGTTGATGAAACTTGCTAAGTTTGTTAACACGGGATAGAGCTACATAAAGTTGGCCATGGGAAAATCAACCAGAAGCGAAGTCAACCCCCGCAGAGGACACGGCGGAGCATACGGTGAAGGTCTGCCCTGCTTGGGCGGAGCACCGTCATGTCCTCGTCGAAGCGATCAGCGACGGCGACCTCTCGCTACCGGCTCTGGTTCACTCCATGGTCCAGAGCGCGGAGGCGTGGGAAGCCGTCACCTCCTTTTGCGAAACAGTAATGCTAGTAAAGGAAGGAGTGGGCCGCGTGAAGGAGAGGCAAACGTCACGCCTTAGCCGCCAAAACAGAAGAAGACGCCCCGGGCGTCAGGAGTCGCAGGGCGATTCTCGGCCACCGTAGGCACGGGCCTGCGGACGGCGAGCGTTGGGTGGCTCGCGGCCTGATAACAACCAGCGGCCCTACCATGACGTGTTAAAGCGTGAGTCGTTCGAGCGAGAAGGAGGGATGGAGCTATACACCCTATATAGCGCCACTGGTCCGGGTCGACGAAGCGTTGTGTTCCATGCGCACCAAGTTCCAAGAGATGTCAGCTAAGTATACGGGGCCCGTTAGGGCCAGAGCCTGCTAGGGTTGCGGAATTTGTTCGAAAGAGTCACCGTGACCCTGAAATGCAAAGATCATAAGGAGAAACACAGATGGGTTTTAGTCAGTAAGAGTCTGACACTCCCTTCCAGTCTACCCAGAGCGAAAGAAGTCATTTTGATGATTCCCCATCCATAAAAAAACCCCGCAACGGATAGAGTAGAGTAGGGACTCCGTTGTGCGTAGGTGTCCTGGCTAAGTTTGCCGGCCTAGCTCCGTCCAAGAGTACAAAAGCAACCAGGATGCTTTACAGGTTGAGTGGAGAGAACTAACTGTTCAAAAAAATTTAAAATAACGTCAGTGGAGCAATCAGACCGTCCTTGTACATAAGCTGTGGTAGGTATATTTTTCAATGGAAAATTTACTTGTATCAAAAACCCAACTGTCACAAAATCGCAAGCGCAACTGAGAAGTTGGGTTCTGAGTGCGGGATACGATCCGGATAAATTATTCACGAGAATGGTTGCTAACCAATCTAAAACGTTATAGCTGCCAAATGGTGAAATAAACCTAAGGATGATTTCCATATACGTATTCAACGATGGACCCACTTAACAAAGTTCGTCCACATTTTTTTTTCTTTTTCACAATAAGGCTTCTGGTTGTCACCCTATTGATTTTTAATTACTGTCATGACTTTATTGACACTGCAAGTGTTTTCTAAGACAAATTGATCGAAATAAGAATCATTAAGCCCATGCATTTGGTCTCTAAATCGCCGAAAACTTACAAACACACATTATACTGATGAACACATTACCCTCCTTTGCGTCGCGCAGTCGGTGGAATGTGAATGTGTGAGTTTCAAACCGAGAGTCCACTAAGGCTTCGTCTCTTCTCCAAATCGCTCTAATATGTCTATTGAAGCTGTATGGAAAGAGGATAACTGTGTAATTATTATTTTCAAAATTCTGGTGAGGTTCGAGGCCTTAGATATTTTGTAGTGTCATGCAAAGCTCATGTACGCAGATTTACCATGGTGATACTTGCAATATTATTCATGTACTATTTTTGCACCGTGGGGGACTTGGTAGATCATTAAAAAGTCACGGACTAAATCACAATTTGATAAGTCGACAATAAATAACTATTACTTATCGCCACTGAATACTTAAACGGTTCACTTAAAATCGATTGACCTGTAATTTTAATTTGAAACACTTGTATAATGCCATTATAAATACTCCATAAGAAATTTACTAAGGCTGAAACAGTCAAGTTCCACTCAAGTTCCTCTAATGATGAAATTTGTGGTTCTATTGTTTCTAGTGGCGTCTGCTTTAGCTAAAGACGGAGACGATGGCGACAATTCTTATGTACATACAGCAGGGAAGCATGTTAGTCAACGTAAGTTTGTCTTTTTTGTATTTACCCTTAACCGATGATGTGGGGTCTCACAGGACGAGCGGCGCTAGCGAAGCACTATTTCATCCAAAAAAATTACCTCTTTCCCGCACTTCCCGTTCTTAACGGTTAAAAGCAGTAGTCTGTCAGACCACTCGTCACCAGTTACGTTACACGTATAAAAACCATGTCACCAGGTTAAACAAGCATGCGAACCATCTGGTGGTATGTGGTTCTCAACGTATTATTTGGAAATGCTTCGCTTAACAGCAGTCCCTAAAATAGTCCACCTTTTTTATGGATGGGAAATCATCAAATGACTTCATACAAAAAGTTATATCGGCTATGCAGACTATAGGCATTATCTTCCGATCAAAAACATTATTAAGCAGTTTTCAATGATTTAAGCGAGATATTAAAATATACATTATCAATACCTATACTTAATCAATATACTTGATTTAATTTTAGTTTACTGGGCTATATTATCAACCCTTGCACACGACTCCCTCCCCATTTTCCACATATTCGAGGTCGTTCACCGATCGGTCAGTAAAGTTCTATTACTAACTTCGCTCTTTTCCCCACAGTTGGTGCGCAGAATCAGTGCTCAGTGGACGGTGACTGCCGCGACGTCTGCCTCCTCAAGATGAAGCAGACGGATATGGCGATGTGCTATAAGGGCGTGTGCTTCTGTATGGTGCCTAGCAATGAATAGTCTTCATATTTCATCGGCATCATCATCAACCTTTGCTACATAATAACAACTATAATAATATAAAGTCTAATTAAATAAGCTGGTTACTTGAAATGTGAGTTTAGGACGTCAATATTTTTTTGGTTAGTTATATTTACATTTTTTATATGTATAGCTATTATAATCATATTATAAATAAAAAATAATTATTATTTGCTGCGGTCGTAGGTCCTGAAATCAGATTTATGTAAACTACTTTGTTTGTGACGTTTTAAATTGACTTTGTGTACTTTAAATTGACTCTCTATGTACTATGTAATTTTATTATAAACTTTACAACAATTTTGTAAAATAAAATTATTATGATTATTATTTATAAATTCACATTTTCTGTTAGATACAGAGATTCACTAGTTACGGTTGACCCTTTTTCGATGGTTCTAGAACAGGTTTAGTTTACTTATTAGATTTAAAACCCACTATTTATAATTGATATGCTCGAGTTTGACCACAACAAACACCGCACTACTTTATAGCTGTAGGTGTAGCATGAGTTCAGAAGAAGACGCACCGGGCGTCGGGAGTCACAGGGCGATTCTCTGCCACCGTAGGCGCGGGCCTGCGGACAGCGAGACTTGGGTGGCTCGCCGTTCGATCAGAACCAGGCCCGGATCGACGGCGTATTATGTTACACGTGTGCCTGAAAGAGATTCCAGCACAGTCGGGGCCCGCTAGGGCCAGAGCCTGCCAGGGTTTCGGATTTGTCTGACAGAGTCACCGCAGCCCTAGAACGCAAAGGTCATTTTAGGAACACGGATGGGTTTTAGTCAGTAAGAATCTGATACCTTCCGCTCCGCCTAGAGCGGACGGAGTCATTTGATGATTTCACATCGTTAAAAAACAGGTACCTACCCACGTGAGTTTCAATAGACAACTGGGCAGGAAGGATCTTGTCACCATCATCATCATGCCTAGCCTTTTCCCAACTATATTGGGGTCGGTAATACTAATTTATACTAATTCAGTTGAATACAAGTACCTATTTTACGTGGAGCAGGTGCCTACCAGACCTCCACAATCCATTAACTGGGTAACACGGTACTTCCTGGCAAGACTGGTGTCAGATTTTCTGGCTTCTGACAATCCATAACGACTGCCAAAGATCTCCAAATGACAGCCGGGACCAACAGCTTCTGCTCAAGCCCTGACATGTGAAAATTCCCAAAATAAAAAATAAATCTTATGTAGGAATTGGTAAATAAACATTAAATTCGCGATTAATTCGGCGCACACCGGTGTATTGCCGGTGCTTGAGCGGTTAACGTGCTTTCCGGGGCGCGGCCATTATGTCCTATTAACATTAATACCTGAAGGATTATAATTAGGCGTACAATATGTAAATGTATGCTAAACATAACTTAGCACCTAATCAAATTAGCACACTCTAATTACCTAGTTAATTTATAGACGTCCACTATCGATTAGACATTAGTCATGGTTCTCAGGAACTTCGTGGGAAATTATTATGTAGGTTCTTATAATTATAGACTACATAAACTTATTATTTTACTATCTACGTGGACTTAAGTATAGATTTCTTGGCTCAATGTGGTTTATCTCAATTCTGTTGAAATAATATCGGGAGAAAGCCAATTTGGTGTATCGATATTATTTTTTTATTGTATCCACAGCATGGGACTGCAGTTTTTTTTAATTAGGTAAATGAAATGCTTCTTATAGTAATATTTAGCAACGACAAGCTGCATGAACACTTCTGAGGCCAATTCTACTAATTTTTAAACAACTTTTATATACGCATGTCAGTCGCAAACTGACAAAAAAGCCTAATTTTTCAAACATGCGAACGTTTCTTGAAAATTAGTTAAATTAGCACTTTCACTGAACCAAAGACAAAAGCAATTTGAAGATAACATACTTTGCTAACATATTTTTATAAGGCGCTAAACTTTTTAAAACAGGCACTGCACTCGTTTTGTATACGTTGGCTGCTATATAAATAGCTTGGTACTTATATAAACAGTATACTTACCTATTGTAAATTTGATGCAGTGGATGTGAGCGCTCGTTAAAAAGTTAGGCGACAGAGTCGCGCCTGCCATAGACTACCACAATGGAGAGAGGTGAGAGGGCTTATACAGGGGGTGACGATATAGAACATTGTAAATCTATTAGATTTGATGGTTGTAAAACATACTTAATTTATAGTAAGTATCTAAGTACATCCCAGTTATACGAAGTTAGTTTTTTGAGCTAGGATAGCAAGATGTGGATGTAAAGTTAGCTTGTCGTTCTGACCATTAGTATACAAAACTATAGCCATTTTCGTTTTGGCCAAGCAAAGATATAAGATACCACTTTCAAGTCTGCTCTCATCAAAAATAGCCTAATCCAGGCATAAAGAACAAGCATTAGGAATACTTTATCACAGTACTGACTCTACAGAAATAATATTATCGGTCGTGTCAATCTATGTTACCATTACATTGAGCTAATTTCGATGATAGTTAAACCGATGGATGCGAGACGCACAGGACCGGTGCTTGAGGCGACACTTGGGGGAGGCCTGAGATCCAGTAGTGAACGTCTTTCGGCTGATATAATTTATTCATTTTGTTTATTTAAATTAAGTACAGCCACATCACATACATTGCAAAAATTTTAATAATGATGATGATGATGAGGTAATTTCATCTCTAAATATATTTAAATATATCTATGATTTTGTCATTTGTACATTTCATATTTAGATGTTTAATTTCTCAAACAGCGTTTATTATGGCAAAGTATATAGGTAAGGTTCCCATAGCTGGGTGTGGGACACAGAACTTCTTTCTGTGAAAAGGAGTAATCCATCACGCTTCATAAAGTTTTTTGAATTTTTAATTATTTTCTGTAACATATTTCAAACACCCTACCACCACTCGCTATAGGTAACATCGCGAGTAAGCATGTTTTGTTTCTTAGTTAAATCTTTGTTCGCAAGTGGTGCCCCCTACCGAGTGACATCAAACGCGGGTGTCGGAAGTGACGTCATTGTTAATGGTGGATCGGTTATTTTGAATGAGTGGGTAAGTTGAGGGCTTGACTTGAGGTATCTTGTCGTGTTGGATAATGAGTGGGTGATTTCGTTGTGTTCGTTAATTTTGGAGGCTTATTTTGTTGGTAATTTGGATCAAAGCCTTCATAGCCGCATAGAAACAGTTCGGAAAATACTTTTTAGTTCTTTTGCGAGCGTGTCTTTTTGATACATGATACTTCAAACTACAAAATTCAATCTCGTGTTGGGTAAAACCAAGATAGATGCCACACTTTTTGAAACACTTATATCCCATATATGGGATAGTTGCCTAGTCCATATAAATCACGTTTAAGATAAACGACCCGCTGAGAAACAGGGCATCTATCCCGAAAAAACTTTGATCGCACTTTGCCTTCCCATGCAAGCACACAGAGACATGAGACACGGTCCACTCAGTGGTAGTTCGAAAGTCTCTCGATAGATAAATAATAAAGCACGCGATTTATACGTGAAACTAGAGAAATTACAATTGGGGCACCTATCCCACTCTGGGGCATCTATCTCGGCTTTACCCTATAGTCAGCCTGAACTGTGTGCTGTGTTGTGCCACTCATGGCAAAAGCCTCCCCATTCCTAAGTTTTATAAACCTTGGAATAAATAAATAACGAGATTTATTCCCCAATAGTCACACTAGCCTGCATCCTATAAACTATCACCCAATACCATCAACACCAAAATAACGCAAAAAAGAATCTCAACCACACCTATAATATAGTGATCGTAAAATAAAAACCCATGTAATAAATCTGAGAGCAACACATAAAATATCTCACACCTACCTCATTCGTCATCTCTTTATCAGCAAAAAAGGCAATATCCACCTTGGAAAAATGAGGAGAGCCCGCCCTGCAGGCCTTCAAGACAACTATTTATCGGAGAGAAAAAATACCCATAAATCAGGGAGCATTTTTTTATCTGGCAATCTTAAAGGTGGGGTAAATAAACGATAGGTCAGGGGAAGTGCTTGATTTGATGGCAATACTCGCACGTGTGCAAGGGAACCGGATAACACTTGTTATTGTTGTGATACATTTTGATGTTGTCTTTGATGTTTTTGTTTTTCCGTTTCACTATTAGATCCTGTGAGACTCTTGGAATAGTATACGCTATCTTTCGTTGTGATTCTTAATTCGAATTCGAGTAGCTGGAACCCAAAAGTTGATTGGTAGAGAATGCCCAGTTGAGCAAGATCCCAGAGCCCTACTTATTTTGTTTCTCAGTAAGGTGTGGACCTTACTGAGAAACAAAATAAGTAGGATAGAGTAGTGTAAGTACACACTTTGAACGTACAAATACCTACAAGCTTGGACAAAGGGTCATTGAAAATGGGGCGAGCCAACATACGCGGGGCTTATAACATAACTGGCATAATGTGGGTGAGGTGTGTATGTTATGTTATTTCTGTAGTAGGTTTCTGAAAAGAAACGCCTGAATTCTTACAGCATTTTAATCTCAGTTCCCAAGCACATTAATTCCAAATCTCTATCCCATACAAACATGACCTTCAAAATATTCCAATCGATTTATCATCCCCTTAAAAAAACCGTTACGTTTTCCGTGTCACATAAACTAGCTATTTCATCTCGCTATCGGCCACGTGTATCGATATTATAAACGTTTTATGACAGCTTTTAATATAAATGGCTAAGGGTGGCAAATGGCAGAAAAGTTTGTATGGTATGCGAGGGGTAGAGAATGAATTGGTTTTTTGGACACAGATTGGATGAAAGGACAATACAAGGGTCCATTTTGTTTGGAGTCCACTTAAAGTATAATTTATATTTTAGAAACACATAATTCACCTACCACAAGCATTTTTTTGCTTAAAAGGTAGTTCCTAATATTGTATTGTTACTCACATAAGTTGTCGAAATAAACATTTTTGATTTTTGATTTGATTTTTGAATTCATTTCAATCTCAAATTGTCCATTCGAAAGATTTTTTGCGATAAAAAGGCTAATGTATCCATTATTATAATTAATAACCTATTAGAATAGTTTACTTACCACTCTTCATAATTACAAATTTCTCTTAATCTATGAACAAAATCATGGTAATAAATACATATTTATACGTTGACGACTATACTAGTCTATACTGTGTCACAGTCGTCAGCGTTTTCCACACTCATTTTTCAAAAACACAATTCACTGTTTTAAGCACAACTAATTGCGAAATGATAGTTAGAGAAGATGATAAAATTAAATTTACAGGAAAAACAAAATATAAAACAAACTACGTTACCACAAACATGAGTGGGTAAAGGATATGTGTGTGTAGTATGATAAGGGGTAAGGATGTGTAATGTGTGTGAAAGTGATGAATACAGCATTGCTAAGATGACAGCTACGTACACCTTATTACTGAAGTTGATATTAATACTTAAAAAACCTGTGTAAATTAAATAAAAACACTTCTCCTCATCTTATTAGCCATAACGCAACCCACAAGTTTCCACCCTCAATATAAGTTACAGCTTGTCAAACATAATTGATACGCACACGGTAGACTTCTGCCTACCCACGTACTAGACACCTATATGTACCTCACAGCCTCAAGCGACGAAGGTGGCGCCCCCTGCGGCAACTCATTCATAAACAAAAGCCACTTGATGGTCGCAATTAAAATCTTAACATGTAGTATTAATAAACACCTCCTTTTAGAGATGGGAGCTGTTGTCGATAATGTTAAAAATGGATAAGGAAATTTCGGTTAAAGAATGGAACAGGATGTGTTTGAGATACTGACACAAACTTTCTAAATGTCACCGGAAAATTGCAAACGCAGTAAGATTGTAAAATGTCGCGTGAAATTGTAAACTATTTTTTCTTAATTTCACACGTATGTTTTGGCAACTATTGAATTTGGATGGCATTAATTGTATACAAAACGATTTTTCCATTGTACATCGAGAAACTATAATCTTAAAAGATTTGTTACAATCTTACGGATTTTGCAATGTTCCGGTGACATAAATAATAATATTAATTGAAACGAAGCAAGTGCACCGTTCAGTAAGAAAGGGTATTTGAAATTGAATTGGCTTTATATTTACTTTTGATGAAAACAAAAAAGCTGAAACAAACAAATGGGGCAACAGATTAATGGGGGTCACCAAAAAACTCTATACCAAGGTACATGGTTCGCCGTCCGATCAAAACCAGGCCCGGGTCGACCGCTCGTTGTGTTCCACGCGCGCCTCAAAGGGATGTCGGCATAGTAGACGGGGCCCATTAGGGCCAGAGCCTGCTAGGGTTGCGGATTTTGTTCGAAAGAGTTACCGCAGCTCTGGAACGCAAAGGGCTCTAGGAGGAGCACCATTGGGTTTTAGCCAGTAAGGGTCTGACACTCCCTCCCGCTCCACCCAGAGCGGAAGGGGTCATTTGATGGCCATAAAAAAAGTCATGGTAGGTACATATTTAGATGACTTTTCACGACAAAGAATCAATAACACCACTCCCAACTTACAAACTATCGACATCAACGTGACCCCATCACTGAAAGCAAACACAAAGGTAGAACGTCTCAAAATTAAATTACCTCAACCCCGCTAACTCCAAACAATAATCTTAAACATTATGCCCTCCCTCTCCTCCACAGTCCTACAGCTAAGCCTTTTATGACGATGTGTCGAGTACGTCTTGCTGAAGACTGATAAGTCGACGATGAGTTTTATCGACAACTTGCGGTGTGCACTATTTTGCTGTAGAAAATTTGGCACGTGTTATTGTTTAGGCGGCCACTGGCTGTTTGAGACAATATAAATAAATCCGTATCCGTCTGCTCTGTCAAGTTAGAATGCTGCAAAGTAACATATAATAATGTGGATGAGCAAGTCGAGAAAAAAAAGCCTATTTCATAATATTGACTCTTACTGTGTGATTATGATGATATTATAAATGATGAATCATCATAAATTCATTGTGTCACACACTGTTCTGGGGATCTAGAGATATAGGATGCCGCTTAACGAATTGTATCTGTTAGGTACAGGCAAACCAGCTCTGGAAAACTCCAAGAAAAACCAGGTTATAAGCTGTCATAAAGGTCTCACCTACTATTTGTATATTCATTTAGATTATACTTTCGCTGTTATTCTTTGGGACTTTTAAGTATTTTTGTGTTAATATAAGCCAAACTTACAGGCCTTCCCAATCAACTTTCATTATCTAAATTAACGATTCATTAACAAACGGCAAGACGATAACATAACACCTCTCCAATTTAGCCTAACCCTTGTAAAGTATCACTAAATAAAGGTGACCCGATATGTCCTTAACCCGTCCGCAACAGTAGGTGTTATTGTTCAATTGGCCCAACAATCCCAAGGGTCTCAAAGACCCATCTTAATTATTAGCAAGGTGTTTAAGGGTTGAATTTACGATGTGTTAATACGACCCGATGTGCGTCGCCTGCAATTACGTTTAACCCTAAATTAAATTTACCTGGGGTCTGTTGGACCCACAGCAGGTACCTTGTTACAAATTGGTGTAGTTTTGGGTGCACTGTGTAAATTGTGATGTTAATGGCTTCATAATGAAATTAGTGGACCTTTAGACGTTTCAAAACATAACGATTTTCTTGTTGTTAATTTGGAGCGTATAATTAATAATACGTTTAATTTCGTAACTAAATAAAAAGCCTAAATTAAATTATTCTGCGTAAAGATGGTGGTCTTCATTTTTTTTCTCTTAACACTACAAATTGGCTCTCCGGCAAAGCTGTAAGAGCAACGGTTCTGAATTCTGTTTCAAATACGGATGTGCAGTTGAGTTATCAAATGAAATAAAACTATCTCTTGAATCTAAGGATGTCCTTTATTCTGTAGGTACCAAGTAACGCTAAATTGATGCAACACAATTTCTTTTTTTTTATTATTAGTGATGGGTTTGCTCTTGACTCGATTCTATGTCAGAGATGACAGAGACAAAGTCTACGATGGAGCGAGCTTACCCAGAAGGAGCCTGTACACTCTAACTTTGAAGAGATTAGGGTTGTAAGCTTTTGGAAACACAGACGCAGGCAGACAATATTTATATGCAACGAAAAACATGCTTTATTTTAGACCCGATAGGTAATCGACTAGAATGCGGTGCTTGAACTTTCAATGAAATGATTTAACCAGAGTACTAATTATTTAGAAGTATGAGCATAGCAGAAAAGACGCAGCGAGAGAAAGTAGACAATCTCCATGAAACTAAGTACACTGCAGCCAAGGAACAAGCCAGCCATACCACCAACAGCAACTGGGAAACAAAAGCAAAACATTTAAAATCAGTAGTTGGTGATTCTGGTGATGAGAGCAATAAAGAAAATTGTTGTGGTCATACCCAACACGTCAGTGAAGCCGAAAATGATGTCTCTTCTGTATCTCATTCGAGGGTACGTCACCATGCCCCATTGAAGGTTTGTGCCCAGAAACCACTCTTGAAGGGCCTGGAATACATACCAGGCCAGAATTAGTTAAGGTAAGTAGATATGCTATGCTATGTAGAGATAAGGTGGCAATAGGCAATAATTGTGAGTCAAGTTATAAAACCATTACCTTGAATCCAAATTGTTTACATAGGTGTAACAAAAGAAAAATAGAGATACTTAAAAATATATTTACATTAGACTGCAGCACATAGTTCACATCGTCACATAGAGGATAGCATCCGCAACTGATTTTCTTTCCAGTTTTGTCTTGCAACTTGTACAATTCATCTGAAAGACACAATTCATCATCTAGTTAGCGACATTCAGTATAATCACAAAATAAGATGACAATGCTGCAATGAAAGTTACCTTTGTGTTTAGCTAAACATTGCAGACCTTCAATATCGCAAAACTGTTCGTCACCTGTAAATAGACATTTCAAGTATAATAATGACCTCGTGGCCGTACAGGTCGATCCTTAAACTATGCTTGCTGAGGTCGGTCTATGGATTGGTGACCATCTTAACATACCGAGTGTTGGTCATGACTGTCTTTTTTAGATCCTTGACAGTCGTTACGGATAGAAGAAATAAGATGAAATGTTACCGATCCTCCTGTAGAAGTGTGGGATACACTTGCAGTACTTGAGACACAGTCGTATGCGGCACTCCATCCGGCACATAGTGTATGTGTATATTGAGTTGTGTTTCAGGTTGTTCTCGTGGGGAAAGCGACAGCGACGTTGATTCACGCTCAATCTGAAAAAAATGGGGAGCTTTTCAGTCTTGTAGTTCATTAAAATATTGTCAAAAATCTATTTGGAGTCAATAAAATATTTGCCAGACCGCTAAAATTATATTAAAAATAAACCTAAACCTTCTCTAGTCAGGGTAATGGTCAACCATGGCAAATCGAAAATAATATAACTTAGTAATATTATTTTCAATTTGCGTTTTTAACGGTTCTAAGGTTAAGAGTGATACCATAATTGTGGCCGATATATTATAAAGGCTCAGTGATAAGGTCTTATCGACCATTCGAAATTCCAATAAATGACATGAAAACTACTTAGACAAAAATTAAAGAATTAATCACTTAGCAGCTTCTGGCGAGGTGTAGACAGTGAGAGCAGTGACGTATAGCTTCATATAATACCCCTCAGCTGAGTGCTGAAACTTGGTGGATATATCCGGGACTTCTTGAGGACCGTGGATGTACACCTGAAATAAACCAAGAAATTGGAAAATTTTCCGGAAGATTTCGTGGCTAAATAAAAACAGCCGCACGGATCGACCCCAATATTGCAGGGAAAAGTCGAGGCAGATGATGTAGAAGAGTTTCCATCACAAGCAGTACTTGACAATAAATGAAAATCACGGCAATTCAGTTTCCTCAAACATAAATGTGTCATGTTGGGCAGATATTAACGATAACTTACATCATAAGCAGTAGAAATATTCATGACTTGAGCAAAAACTTCACCATCTAATGGATGAATGAACAAAGATTTCTTGTCATCAGTGAAAACATCCCATCGGTTGGCGTCTCTGTACCTACAAACAAAGAAATAATTTATTCAGAAACAACTATACACAACATTATAGAAGAAAATTTACTAACAGAAGTATTTCACCATACTACAGGCAAGCAGAGTATACTTACTCCGGAGAATTATAAACAGCAGTCCTAGAATTTACAGCGTAGCACAATCCCATCTCAGTGATAGTGGGTACTATCGACAGCACCACATTCGACACTCCAATGGTCAAAGTCGGCTTGAAGGGGGCAGACAAGTTCATCAGCAGTTGTATGTACTTGTCAGGAGTGATGTCAGGGTAGACCGGAATGTTCTCGAAGTTCTTGTAGGATGCGTTGGAAAGATTTATGACGAAGCTCTCCAGTCTGGTCTTGTTTGGTTCCTTAGAATTCCTGGAAATGTAAGTCCGATATTATTGAAAAAGAAGGCATGATTTAAAGGTCAAACTTAGAGTTTCATCGTCATAATCATAATATCTACAGAAAGACGTCCAAAGTTGAAGAATTGAGCAGACGCGGCTATCAAACAGAAGAAAATAGCAACAAGAAGAAGACTAATAAATAATACTATGGCTTGAAGAACCTTCCACGAACCTCAAAAATATATCAAGCTTCCTCTTATCAATGTAGTTATTAGGACACACAGTGACACAAGGGAAGGTGGTATTCCAGGCAAACATATCTCGGTCCATGGAGACGACAGTAGGAGAGGACTGGTAGCGACTCCAGGTCATCTGCGACAGGTACAGGGAGCCAAACCCTGACAGGAAGATGATGGTGAACCAGAGGATGCTGTTGGAAAAATGAAAAAATAAAGTAAAATTATTGTTGATTTATACCTTCATTTTACTGGGTACCAACCTACCAAGTAAATAATGTGCAGGGCAGAGCAGAGCAAAGTACTAAAACACATCTCACTTTTCTTGCTGTATTTTCTGAATTCGATTTTGATGAATTTCAGTACAAAGATAGATGTGATCTCGGAGACGACGGAGGTACGGCCTAATTTTTTTACATAAATTTAAGAAGCGGTGGACAAAAACTAGTTATCTAAACTAGTACTAGTAACTAGTTTTTGTCCGCATTAACTTAATGATATCCTGAATATTTTTAACCTATTAAAGCAACGATAACTAAATCTTACATTTCTAAAATATGTCTCCTAGACGAAACCAAGTGGTTCAATCCGTGTATGGATGAGGTCTCAAGAAAAAGCTTCAAGTAGTTTTTTGCTTTGTCTATTAGGACATGTTGAAATCTGTTCTTCTTAGGTTTAAAGAAGAGGTTCTTCGGAGTGCGTTGCAGGTCATCTTGGATTATCTGAGCCTGGAATGTTCGCTCAGGAAACATCTTTAGCTCGAGCTGAAAAAAAAATTGTTTGGTGAATGAATTTATGATTTTACTTCTTGGCGTATTGTCGTGAATAACTTTAAAATTCCAGTTGCACTAAACACTTGACTCAGGGTTAATTGCTAATACGAGGGTAAATAAAAAATATTTCAAACATACGAGTAATGGTTACCAACTAAATCAGCAGAGCAAGCGAGCCTAAGACAAAAAAACTTGAGAGGTGTTAAGGGACACCCGGGTGGAACGAAGTTCCTTTCGATTAATTAGTGAAGGAATTGCATTTTTTTTTTTAATTTATACGCACACGGCTTACAACTACAGCAAAAAGTGTCGTTACAACTTTTGGTCTTAATTTTTTCCGTCTAGCCCCTTTTCGCAACGCGCGATAAGGAATTTCGTTCCATAAATCAGAAAAAAATACTTTGTGTCTGAATTAAAAAGATCACTATCCACACGTCATTCGGGTATGAAATAAAACCACATATTATACGTCATTGTTAACCTTGATTATAGATTGATTTTCACTAAAAACTTACAACGATAATTTCCCACTTACCCTCACCGACAGTTCCAAGCCTTCTCTTCAGGTCATAACATATTGACATAGAACCACTCGTAAAATGATAGGTCTCGTGCCTCAGCTCCATTAACTACGTAACATTATAAACGTATCGCTAATAAATCTGTTCGTGCGTTTAATTAGTTCGGGGCACAGGTGTGGAGGCTCCAGTATGTCAATTTGGAACCGTCAGAGTTACATTTAATATGGTGAAGAGGAATAATAATTGGCAAATGGATATTACGTGGTCGTTCTAAGAGCTTCAATTGGCGTCTGATATCTGCGACAACATGTTACTTTTTCATGAAATTTTGAAAACAGAAAATATTCACCCGACACTTATCTATATATCTCAGCTTAACATTATCTCAGAAAACAAATTGGAGCCTTAAAGTAGAGCTGCCGTATATCTTTTAAGTGTTTATTATTAAAATCTTGCCACACTATTCCCAATCAATAGGTACAAGTCCTGAAATCCAGACTGTATAGCGACTACCAGAAAAGTACTTTGCCACAACAAAATTAACCAAAAAAGAAAACCAAAGGAGATTTTTTTAAATTAAAAATTAAAAGAATATACGAGATCGGAAAATAAAGGTATTTGTACAATAAACTGACCCATTAACCTTCTGTCTGCCCTGCAGCATTATAATAACCGTGAATATTACCGAGTTTCTACTCAGCGGGCTTCTGATAATAATCGTCGGTGATTTTATTACAGCCCTTTATTTTAATCGCTGTTTCAACAGCTTGTATTTTTGACAGGTGACATCATTAATAATAATAATAATAATAATAATAATATTTATTACTACACACACACACAACACATACATACATACATACATTACATTACTTTTGATAGCTCCATTTGATGGCAGATTTTATATTGTTTGATTATAAAGTTATGGTATTTGTCTTACCTTTTAGCTATAGTCTAGCTGAATGAACTGTGACCGTTGGGCAAAAGTTTCCACACAAGGGGTGCCCGAAAACGGACGGCACCGCCGAAGCCGGACCAGTTAGAGGTAACGAGACGGCCTCGTGAGAACTGTTACGAGGTGGCGGGAACATAATTCCTGGAAAAACTTGGGGGAGACCTTTGCTCAGCAATCGGACAGTATGGCCTGACACCCGTTTGATCAGGAGATATGAATTTTAGTCGGTCGACTATTTATAGTTTGTAACTTCAAATACCTATCCTAGACAAACTAATTTAGGAGAAAACTGATACTTTGAAACGTCATAGCTGCATTACACAGTTTAAATAATTTAAATAAACCTACCGTTTTTTCCATGTAATTGTAATGAGGTGTACAATAAAGTAAATAATAAATATATACTTTCTGAAATATTGTCATTCTTTTGGTTGCAATATTATTGAAAACTTATAATTCACATTCATTTCATTCGAACACAGTTTTCGAAATAAAATAAACACAAAAGAAAATAGTAAAAAGATTTGGAAAAGTTGTCTTATTTCATGTAGGTGACGTTAACCAACAATATTTTGAGACTACTCACTGAAATTGTCAAAACTAAATGATATCTGTAACTCTGTAAGCGATCGTTAACAGAACGTTCATATGCACTTCAAGCTATTTATCTTATGTTACTCTGTAAATGTACAAACATCTTTTCATAACTACAACATTATATTCGGCGTTTCTGCACATTTTTTCAAACCTTAATTAAATGAGCGTAGACAAGTATCTAAACAATTTAAAAAATTCAATTCCCTGCCAAAATATTTAATAACCAATCAACACCAGGACAAATAAAAATATCAAGAGAAAAAATATCTCGACGTCACAAGGTAAACAAGCTGAAACCTTACCTACGGAAAGGGAAGCCCTTCTAAAGTCTAATAATTTCCGAAGTGTCATGTCGCCCAGAAATAAATGAAGTGAAGAAAATAAATTTCATTTAAAAATCACGGCACACCATTATTTTCCCGAGCTTCCCCTAATTAATTTCTTGTCACCGTCTGGATGGCCGTTGTGGGTCTGACAGGAGCTTAGAGCAGGAAAGAAGAATACAAGTACAGTGTGTGTGACAGGGTCAGGTATAGAAAGGTGAGTGCGCTTCATTACCATCTTTTAGTAGTTAGCGGAAGCGTAGATACGAAGTTCGCTCCGGTCGACTTCTGCTCGCCTAGTACTTCTTATTAATGACCGTGAATAATAAGTTGAGGAAAGTTCGTGTTTTTCTTATCGGAAAATATTCTTTAATGGGAGTAAGGACTATGTAATTACGCTTTATTTTAATAGGTCTAAAAACTTAGCGTAACATTAAATTTTTGTTGCATACCATGAAGCCCACTTTAATTTTATAGTCCTTCGAACCGGATCAACAACGTTCCTTTTCTATAAATACAATCTATAGAAATAATGCATAAGTATATACGATACTTTTAACAAAGAAAGAAACAGATTTAAAATTAATTGTGTAACTGTCCACTTTTATTTAAAAAAAAATTAAAAATGGTTTCGCGCAAAAAAAATTAAACCCATGAAACCGTGAACAGAAGCAAAAGAAATCGGGGGCAACAGCTAAGCTAGTTTAAAAAAAAAACTTTCGGTATCAGCCAGAAAGCTGCACTCTGCTTCAAAACGTAGATTCCTAACAACCTTCCTTCATTTCAACTCATCGATTCACCTAATTATGCACGAATCGCATACCTATAGCTCGAGATCGCGAGGGTAGCAACAGTACAGCAAGTTAGATAATTAAACAAGCTTAATTTTCTTGTACGAGTTATATTCGCGATGTTCCGAGCACTGTTTACAGAAAGTAACGGGTAAATATTGCCAACGGGAACGCTGAGGTGGAAATCTTGCGAGGGTAACTCAGTATGGAGATGGATCTTTGAACTAATGCAAGGACATCATAACAGGGGCCGCATCTGACATGTTCAATTTCTTAAATAGGAAAAATCGTATTACGGAACTGAAAGACAAGTGTGACAACTTTTGAGATATTTGTGCTTAAATTCACACAGATTCTTATTTACATTGCTTTAGATGAGGAAATGTAACGCTTTACAAGTTTTAGTTTCCATGCCTTTACTTCAATATCTTCCGTATGTCAATGAATGAACACCCAAAAAAAAACTATGAAATGATAAATACTTACAGCTCAAATTTCAATACTGAAGGTGTTGTGAACAAATTTCACAACAGAACAAACACATTCGAAATGTATTACTTTCAAATTTCCACATAATTTCATAACCCGAAGCGGACTCCATGAAATGATACCATCGACACCGCTTAATTTGAATATCCAGCAAGGAGTGTTTAATAAAACATCCAGTTTGATTTACATTCTAACAAATCCGTACCTTTTGCGCCACTCGGTGTAAACAGCGCCTTACCGGGGAGTGTACACACGCCTTTACAATTACATTTCCTGCTAAGGCATTTGAATTTTCAAATTAATTTGTTGGCTCATCTCGTTTTGGATATATTCCGGCGGTTTTAGATGGAATAAGAAATTCGTTCGATACTTGAAACTGTTAAGGTGTTTTCTGTTAAACGAAGTTATTCATAAATTAAGGTTGAGTCTCTCACTGATATCCGTCTTAGGCTACTTGATGATGATCTGAACTTATAAAATCGTCTGTCCTAATTTGATGACTGAAAGTTTTTGATTTTTGAAGCCGACATCTAGCGCGCATCAACTAGTCTTGCCTGCATTTAAATTACCAACATACTCTAATAAAAATGTGGTCCTCCAACCAAACGCTAATAAAACTCCTATCACAGCACAACAACAACGAATGCAGAATTTATCAACGTACAAACCTAAACGGCTGCCTACCTTCTAAAACAATAAACGGCGGAAAAACAAACGAACCAAACGCGATGAATCGTCGTGTCGACGGGATCAAACCGTTTCAGGCCAGCATACAACCGGACCAATAAAGGTGGCCAAATGAGTGAGATGCAAAAACAAAACGGACGCCAGACAGACAGGTCGCGGGACAATATATGGTTTCAACGGGTTTACGTAGAGGTGTAATCATGCATAAATGTTGAGTATCGATATGTTGTTGTTAGCAATTGGTCGGAGAAGCAATAAGGAATATGCACGCAATTTTTTTATTTGCTAAATGAAATACTTGTTAGCTTTAAAGTAAACAATTTTGAAATAATTTTTAAAATACTTTCATCAGCGGTAAAGTTATAAAACTTCAAAATTTACAATAAGAAAGAGAAGTCTAATACCAACTGCTACGTCAAAGCACAATATAAATATGGACAGTAGGGAAACTGCCTACAAACGCTCGAAACGGCACACTCACACAAACATGCACAACGACGAGACTCCTAAGGTGACTTCGCGGGACTCGCAGTAGCGTAGCGAGTTCCGCGTCAAGACGAGTGGTCACGTTTAAGTTTATCTCCGCGATCGTTTTGAAAATGCCAGGAATGTATTGCGCTATTGCGTAGTATACGGCTGATTGAACTCGGCTTCATCAAAACCGGAGCTATCGTATTTTAAACTTCCTGCTGATATTGAAAGGTTAGAATGATTTCTAGTTATTGTTATTTAATCGTTATCGAATTACCTACGTATAAGTCCGTGTGATCGATCATAATGAATTCGTGAACCGTGTAAATCATGAATGTAAATCCAAGATGGCGGCTGCAATTGCTATCAATTTTTTCGTAATGGGTGCCGTTTGAAAAAAAAGTGTTAATAAAGTAGGACAGTATTTTTTTTAAATTGTTTTCTTCCTCTGTGAGTTGTACAATTGGCCCTCAGCTTATGAAAATATTTTTCTGTAAATAATTTGTAATAATGATATAAAGGTATTTTTTTTATGTAAAGGGTTTTTAATTACTAGATATCACACGCATTTTCGGATTGAAACGCGGTACGGTTCGTAGCCGCTCATGAGCCCAGCCCGCGCGCCACCTGCGCTGCGGCGTCTACCGCGCGCCCACTCCGACGAGCGCCCGAAACCTTTTCGTCCAACCGCGGCTCGCGTAAGCTCCCGCTAAAACTTGTAAAAGGTTCCGCCGTAATGATAAAGTTAAAGATCTATAGTTCTACAAGTTGTTTACCGTGTTTAAACTATCGTCTTTTGCTGAGGTTAACCGACGCCATGAGATTACCTATTTAAATTATGTTTGTAAGCTAGTTATTAAAATTTGATTGATTGACCACTACAGAACAAAAATGTAAAAAAAGAATACATCAAAAACATTAAAAGTGACAACCCTATTGCTTCAATGGAGCGTAGGTAATTATGTTCTCAACTAGGCTTAGTTTCACTACTGTCCATATTTATACTGTGGTCAAAGTCCATAACGCAAATACAGCTGCCATAGAAAACAGCGTTTTCGCGTGAGTGACAGTTATATTTTATTTAAATAGTTATATTTCATTGGTTTTTCGATCAATTTTGATTCTATTTTCACTGTTAGTATTATATTTTTGTGTATTTTGAGATAAACTGTGTAGATAACAAATATTATTATACATTCCTTATTGCCGTATTGTTTTTATGATGAGTGTCTTTACTTCTTACATGTCTTTGACACTTAGGAAATGTACACTGTCGCTGACTTTTGGTGAGATTGTGTTCATTGGAAAGCCTCAATATTTTTCTGATGGTTTCCCATTGTTTGTTTAAATCAAAGATATATCTGAGCTAGTAGTTATTCCTTACTAAAGAAGTTGATTCTGCATCCGAATCTTCCTTCCAAAATAACAAACTTCTCAAATAAAACAAAAGCAACACGAATTCCCTAAAGCATACTTTTCTGATTTTAAAGGTTCCATGGGCTCAGGATAACTAATATTCTTTGGATATCTATCGACATAATATTCCTACCTCACCTCTCAATCCGCAAGGTGAAGCCGGACTTATATTCGTTTCTGCTCGGCCCATTGGCGCCGAGTCGTGATGAACGGTGCCATGTCACACGCCATTTGCAATCGTTCGCATTATACAATGTATGCTTCCTGGCTCCGCTTCAATGTTAATTAAGCTGTTAAGTAATATTTCAACCATCGACAGGTCTATTCTCAGTTGATTTGTTGAGTCACCCTGTCAGCTGATTTCTAACCTTTTCTTCTCATTTTGGATATGGCACAGCCAACTAACTTAATCAGCCGTTTCATTAAAAGCCTAGCCTTTTTAATTTAACTGCGCCGATTTTTCAGCGACCTGAGTGACATCTTTGTTTCAATATCGTTAAATGACTTGCCCAGTCACATGTCGCTGATTAAACGGCAAAGGCTAGGCTTTTAATGAAACGGCTGATTAAGCTACTTGCGACAGCTAAAAGACGCCTCTAAATAAAATTGGCTCGCAATCTGTAAGAAAAGTGCACATCAGTAAGTTAGTACCTGGTAAAAGATCCAAAGGAACAACTCATCGTTAACTCTCGACTTTTAAATAATAAAACACAAGTATTTTCTAGATAGTTCTGCCAATTTTGGGGAAAAATAATGACCCAAAGTCCAAGATGACAGGCCTAGTTCAACTGCAGTGGACTGTAAGAATACGGTGATGAATTATTTCTGTAAGATCCTGAAAATGATAAATACCAACAACTTAGTCTTCAGTACTAATACAAAATAGTCTGATAATGATAACTTTGATGAGGTAGCCTGTCATTCCAGGGATTGTCAGATGGTCAATTAAATTAAAAAATCTCACTATGGTAATTCAAGTGAAGTGAATTGTTATCCCACCTAAAACTAGGCATCGTTATCCCACATAAAGAAAAAGTTTGGCAGCCTACCTAAGTTTTCACAGTGAAATTTATCAGAATCGACCAGCACTTCATCAAAATTTTCACGGTGAGATTTCTAAAGGTTGGTACTGATCGGTGTTACGTATGTGTGTTGTTTTACACGGATTTTAGAACACAGCGTAACATAACATGTTCGCTGCGAATGTTACGTTACAGCCATTAGCAGCTTCCAACCTTTCAAGGCACCAGGTCCTGATGGAGTGTTTCCTGCCTTGCTGCAGTGGGGAGGAACCCCCGTTGCAGTCAGACTGGTGCCATTAATGAGAGCGTGCCTGGCTTTTAGATACGTTCCTAAGGGATGGAGGGAAGTGAAAGTCATATTCATTCCAAAGCCAGGTAAGAGTGACTACACAAACGCCAAATCCTATCGACCCATCAGTCTAACCTCCTTTCTGCTGAAGACAATGGAGAGACTGTGGGAAAGAGAATTACGGGATGGCGCTTTAAAAGCACTACCATTGCATGGTAACCAACATGCATACAGCTCAGGTAAGTCGACAGAGTCTGCTCTTCATCTGGTGGTGAGCCAGATAGAGGAAGCGATTCATCAGAAAGGTTCCTGCCTGGGCACGTTCATAGACATCGAAGGAGCTTTCGACAAAACAAACTTCTCCAGTATAAGCGCCGCCCTCTCCAAGCACGGTGTTAAACAGGTACTTACTGACTGGATTACTAATATGTTAAGCAAACGAGTGGTTAAACTTGAGGAAGAGCAGAAGTTGGCTTTGATAGCCAGAGGCTGCCCGCAAGGAGGAGTGCTCTCCCCACTTCTGTGGAATCTGGTGATAAATGACCTTATCACCAAACTCAACGCACATCGTTACTACACAATAGGTTATGCAGACGACCTCGCAATCCTAGTACCTGGGAAGGTGACTGGAACGATCTGCAACCTCACTCAACAAGCACTACGCATCGTAGAAAGATGGTGCGAAGAATATGATCTGTCGGTAAACCCCACTAAAACTGAATTAGTCATGTTCACACAAAAACGAGCACTAGGCCAATACCGCCTACCTAAGCTCTTCGATACAGAACTCCAGTTATCTAACGAGGTTAAGTACCTGGGGGTCATCCTAGACAGTAAGTTAAACTGGAGTAATCACATAGACTACATACTAAACAGGGCATGCATCACCTTCTGGCAATGCAGGAAAATGATAGGTAAGAAGTGGGGCCTATCTCCCAAAATAATACTATGGCTGTACAGCGCGGTAATTCGTCCCATGATCACCTACGGGGCCGTGGTGTGGTGGACCCGCACAAAGCTAGTTACAGCCGTAAACAAACTACAACACATGCAAAGGCTGGCCTGCATGGCGACGACGGGCTGCATGAGGACTACTCCGACTGCGGCGCTGGAAGCCATACTAGGACTGCCCCCGCTCCACCTGTTCATACAGCAGGAAGTGACGATGGCAGCAGTCCGCCTTAAAACACTGGATCTCTGGGGTAAGAGAGTAACACAACACACCGCTCTGCTTGAGGAGCTCAACAATGAACTCCCCATAACAAAAGCTCTCAACGACCGGGTACCCAAACAATTTATCTTTGATAAAAAATACAAAATCCAATTGCATGAGGATCACCGCTGCGAAGGGCTATGCCCTACGGAGCTGCGGATTGTCACCGATGGATCAAAAACAGGTACTGGCACAGGTGCGGCAATCTTCTCAGAGGACCTCAACATTCACATAGCCACACCATTGGGGGTCTATAACACAGTGTTTCAAGCCGAGTGCATGGGAATTTCCCTGGCGGCTTTAGCCATCCTAAATAGGGAAGTTAAGGACCACTCAATACGCATACTTTCGGACAGCATGGCCGTCCTGCAAGCTCTAAACAGCCACACAGTTAGCTCCGGGCTGATCTTGGAGTGTCACCAACGACTGAACCAGGTTGGTAGATACAACGAAGTAACCATTCAATGGATCAAAGGACACAGCGAATCCCGAGGCAACGATGCAGCGGACGAACTCGCCAGAAGGGGTTCAAGTATGGCAACGATAGGTCCTGAACCCTTTGTGCCACTTCCCTTCGGTTACCTACGCAACCTGGTAAGGAAACGCACCAGAGACAAACATCACAAACTATGGGCTGCCCATGGTGAGTGTAGGCAGGCCAAAGAGGCACTTCCCTCCATTGATGGCCGTTTTACGAAACAAGCCCTAAGACTGACCAAACAACAGTTGCGTACAGTCACAGCCGTCACAACTGGCCACGGGACTTTTAATAAACACCTCTGTCATAGGAGTCACTGACAGCCCACTCTGCAGAGCCTGCATGGAGGAGGATGAAACAGCAGCACACCTGCTTCTAAGCTGCCCGGTAGTCGCCGATTACAGGGCTAAGTACTTCGGAAACCCAGGTACCCTTTGTGACATAGTTAGTAACACCAAGGCGTTACTGGCCTTCCTTGGGGAGCTGGGGTGGATCGAATGAAACATTTGTCCCACCTGCACGCAAAATACGCGCTTAGTCGTGGAGTTGCGGAAACCAGCCCGATTTACAATACAATACAATACGTTACAGCCAGTCAGTACCCAGATTAAGAAGTAGACCGGCTGTTTTTATTTACACAAGGAAAGCGAAAATCCTGCGATACAAGAACACAACACATCCCACAAATCTCCATACAAACAAAATTAAAAGTGCGCACAAGGCAGCCGGTAAGCGATAGCACAATAAAACTGCTGTCCCCTCCGTAGGTAGGCTCCTAATAAAAATTCCAGCAAATCAATAGGTTCACGTTTAACGCTTTTTGTATTGTATTTTATTTTGTTATACGCCTCCGTTTCGTGTTAAAGGGACAATACTGGGATATAGTGGATTTGAACTGCGATACAACTAATCTTGATACTTGTTATCTGTAAACGGAAAATAAAGAACCAATTGAATTGAAATGATGATGATGAAGTTCCTAGAGATAGGTACTGTTCTGGTCTGTTTTTTTATTATTATTTAGGAATGGGCTTTCTCTTGACCTCGATCACGCCTGATGGAAAGCGATAGATTAAGTCTATGATAGAGCGAGCGTGCCCAGAAGATGCCTGTAACACCGGTACCTGCAACACTGTGTAATACTAATATAATATTTTTCGTTACTCCTGTGGTGCATGCATAACTACTGTTTTGTAAGTTTTTGAAACTCCTAAAACGTGTAATGAACCTTCATAAATAGCTTAATAGATAAATCTACATAAAGTTAAACAAAACAGTCGTGAAATTGAATGAAGATAAGATTGCCTAAAGTGATTTCGTAAGATTTTTCTTAGAAGTAAATAAATTGGAATCAGTTTGTCAACAATAATTTTCCTAGTGTTTTACGCAATGCCCGTTAGTAGAAAAAACAAAATGCTTGGTTAACTAACTACATCATATAAGTAACAAGTCATTAGTGTAAGTAGGTTAACATGAATAAATTTAACGACTTGTTGACCAATATTCAATAAGTAGAAATGTAATGACTCATACCTTTTTGGGATGACTTATCAATTTTAGTTTTTTGTTGTCCCTACTTATAATGATCTAATAAAAGCATCAAATAAACTTATTTTTAGGCATTGTTTGTTGTGGTTCGATACAATGCGTAGAATATTTCAAATGGTAGTTATTTACAAAAGTAGTCATTTTAAAATTATTACTTTTCCAATTTTATAAAAAAAAGTATCAAAACCATTCTTTCCTTCACACGAAGCAACAGTAAATAGAATACACGTTGGATTCCCTGTTCCGTCTTTGCGATTTGCATGTCCCTTGCACGTGTGCGTGAGTGTGCACGTATGGACGTGTATGTGTGCGTGCCGATTGACATAAAGAAGCTAAATGCCGTGGGGTGTGAACAGTTACAACCGTTTAACGTATGTATTGGCACGGATAGCTATTGGGAAAAATTCCAATAAAAGTGCCGCGTCCCTGAGAGGAATTCCGCTGAAGAATAATGTTTAATTTGCGCTAGGAGGACCGGCTGATTTATTTAAGTAGCTTTTTGTTTGACATCACGTGTTTTATGTATATTGGTCCTTTTGGTAGTTTCCTTAATTTGTGTGTTTTGACGAGATTGGAGTTGGAGTGGATCATTAATGACCAAGGAAGTACTATCACTGGTTGTTAGGAAGCAATACTGGTATTTGAGGAGACGAAGAACTTCAACCCAGTTTCTAAAAAAAAATATCGGCCCGTCATACATTATATGCAGGTTAAATGATGCAATTGGTTGTTGAAAACTCATTCAACTAATTACGACTAGATAATACGTGTATAACAATATGTCACAATGCAAACACACAACAATACTATTTATTTATCTTTTATTTCAGGAACTAAGGCCCATAGAACACAATACATTATAATTAAAAACAATAACTAACACCTACACATTTTTTATTCTTATAAAAAAAATCGAGATTTCAGGATACTTCAAAACTGAACAAAATTTACGTTTACCCCATGGATAGTGTTAATGTTTAATTAAAAACGACGACACCATTACTTTATTATCTTCTAATTAGTACAAAAACAAACAATGCTCGTCGTTTACTAGTTATCACTTATCTATCAGGCCATAGACGATGACCAGAGTGCAGTCATGAGTCACATAAGGGCGATTTCACACGGATTACTTTCCAAATGAAAAGTTTAAGTAATCATGTCTTGGATATCTATCATGGTCATGTCAAATGTTTTTTAGAGCTAGTATAGTTTTTCAATCTGACTATTTACTATCTGCGAAAAATATAGAAACGTTCAAGGTTTTTCTTTTATAGTTCAGTCGTTTTTTGCAGCCATTAGATCATCATTAATTAGGTTTAATAAAATTGGAGATAGTCTTTAGAGGAAAAAAAACATGTGTATTGAGATAAGTAGGCACTAGGTGCTAGGAATTATATATCAAAATGCGTAATATTCTTGTACACAAAACGGTTTTTAAACTGCACAAACCTTTACAAACTAAATCAGTATATTAATATGAAATTAAATGATATTATTATTTGTCGAAGTCGAGTCAAAGTATAACAAATCATAGTTTTGTAGGACGATGTCAATTTGTTTTTTTATCCATAAATATCAATAGTTTGGGAAATTATGAACACAGCAAAAATAATTCACCAATATAAACATGCCTTTACATGAACAAAACAAATAAAGTATACAACCAAATACTCGTCCATAGTCCATTCTATTCATAAACACGGAACGTACCAAACGTACAGGAAAAATACCTGTTACATTATTTTTACACAAATAGTTTTCGACCATGAAGAGCGTATACCTTCTTGTTCTAGTGAGTTTGTGCCAGGGTCTGCCATTGGAGACCAAGGTGACCCAGTTGTCTGCCCCTAACACCGTGCAAGTGACGGTGAAGGACCCTCTAGCGATTAAAGTATCCTGGAACAAGATTGCCAGTGGTGATGCTAAGGATCCTGTTGTCGGCTACAAGGTTAGTAAAACCAATTTTAATTTTTACTCTTTCTTTCTTTCTTCTTAGATACTACGGTAAGTATTTTGTTTAAAACTAGCTCTTTCCTTTACTTTGCCGTTTGTTATTACTTCCCAGAATTTGTTTCCTATTAGCGACACTTTCGAATGGTGTAATAAAACAGGTTGTGTTTTTTTTCTCAAAATCAACCGATCGATTCCTGGATAGGAATAGGTACAATTTTTCAAAAATCCAATGATGCAGTTTTAGTTTTCATCCAAATCGAGCTTGAAACATCTTTCCGTGTTTTTCGATATTGCTCATAATTCTGGATATGGCCATCCACGCACACTTTAAAAATTCACAAATCAAACAAACTCATTAAGAATTATTAGTACCACTTCTGGAAATAGGCCTCTCCCAAGTGTCGCCACAACAACCAATCTACTCTTGACTCTGGTCTACGTCAGAGGAGACAAAGACAAAGTCGAGGATGGAGCGAGCTTACCCAGAAGAAGCCTGTTCACTCTAACTTTGAAGAGAATTGGGTTGACAGCGTTCGGAAACACAGACAATACGATATACTCATGTAAATAGAGAAGCAAGCAAATAAATTTGTTGACAACCATACTAATAACATAATTATTCTGTGTACTATTTTTTTTATGCTTCTCAAACACTTAATAGATTTAATATTTGCGTACCATCACTAAATGACGGAATGTGTCTATTGCACTGAATGTATTGTAACATGTCTACCATCCAGATTTTATGCGAAGAAAAGATTGTGATTACAATGATCATGACTAAAAACAAAAAGTAGATAGACAAAGCATTACTAAAGTTGTAAAATATTTCGTTACAGGTAAAAATATGGAAAGTGAAGAACATTGAAACCATAAACCACGCCATTGTTGATGGAAAGGTGACACAATCGGTGGAAGAATCAGTAGAGGTATGTACCCATTCCTCTGTTATAGAAGTACATGAACTAGGTATCTTTTGTTTCAAATTCTGTGGGAAATTCCCCAAACGTCAATGCAGCCCTTGACATAGTTTCCATGTTTTGGTCAATGGTTTGAATGAATGAAGTATGATTACTTGTACTAGTAAGGCCACATGTGACAAGCGTAAATTATAGAAATTATAAAACCAAACTCATAAGAAATTCTAATTAAAATCATAGACCTAATGAACACATCATGACAATACAGGCACTATACCCGTTGCTGAATTTTTACAATTTGCTTGACGGGTTTGCAGCATCCTTTCATCTTGTACTTATTTTACTGAACCGCTCCGCTGTCTGTTCCTCCGTCCATCTGCCTGTCGGCAGCTTGTATCTCATGAACTGTAATAGTTGAATATTTTTCACAAAATGGGCATGTATTTCTATTGCTATTTTAACAAGAAATAATAAAAAAATAATTAAAAATTAAACGGGCCCCTATAAGAAACGGTTTAGCGCACAGAACACTTCGAGTCGGATCCGACTGGTACTTCGTCAGTTTTTTTTATCAACAGACGAGGATCAGACTCACAATATAACCAAATAACAATAAATCACTGACACTTTCTTTCAAATTCCAGCCAATTGACATAGTTTACGGCCCCAGTGGACTGCCCGACGTAATTGTGACTTCTGCTAAGGAAACTACCGCCATCTACTTTGACGTAAAGTTGGGTATTACATACGAGATCAGAGTACAAGCGTTCACGAACAACGGAGAAGGTCCCTCGTCTGGTCCTGTCAGGGTCACGCTGGATAAGGACTCTTGAAGTCGACTGGTCAATGCTACAAGATACAATGAAACGGGTTCTGTAAATTTTGAGACTGTTGGTTATACATTTTATTAAAGGATGTGATTAAAATTGATCTGCCTCTTTTTGTTGAGTTTTTTTGTCTCTTTTTGTTAAGGTGCTAGCATCGATGTTGCTGAATCTTAACTAACTTTTAGCGTTAAAAACACATTTCATACAAAGATGCCTTTGTGTAGTTTTAGATTTCTCGTCAGACATGATTATATTTTGCATACCCAGGGCACTGCTAAAAATTTCTATATTTTGGTAAGTTTTAATTTAATTAAAATCAAATTACAAAAAATGTAACAATCATCTGCCTAGCCTTTCCCAACTGTGTTGGGGTCGGCTCCCAGTCAAACCGGATTCAGCTGAATACCAGTATTTTACGTGGAGCAGCTACTTACCAGACCTCCACAACCCATTAACTGGGTAACACGATAGTACTTCTTGGCAATACTGGTGTCAGATTTTCTAGTTTCTGTCAATCCGTAGCGACTGCCAAAGATCTACAAATGACAGCCGGGACCAACGGCTTAACGTGCTTTCCTAGGCAAAGAGGAGTCTCGAGTTTTAAGATGGCCCATCCACAGACCAACCTCGGCAAGCGTAGCTTAACCTTGAAGATCGGCCAGTGTGACTGTTATAATTAAGCCGTGAGCTCCTATAAAATAAAACGAAAAAAAGTTACAATACGAATAAATTATAATATATTATGTCAAATCATAAAAATTATTAGTGTAAAATTTAGTTAAATTTTACACTTACAATTTCGTAGTCATGTGTGTTGCAACATACAAAACATCTGGAAAATAATAAATAAGAAAAACTACTTATATCCAGAAAATAATCATTCTTAGGATTGTGAACGTCCGTAAAACTCGTGTATCTGTTTTTCAGACAGAAACATAGACAGTATTTTGTCCGACTTTCTTTCCGTCTGTCAGTCTGTCACTGACAAATTCCTCCAAATCTGCTGGACCGATTTTGTTACTGAGTAAACATGTAAACTTATGTGAACTTCTGTGACCAAAATATGGGCACTTAAATATCGTAAACAAACAAATTTTGCATAGGTACACACTCGAAAAAACGTAACTACGCCTTCCAGAGTAGTCGGCTAATTATTTTTTCCACTAAGGTAGCAAGCAACTTTTTTAACTTCCTTGATGATCCTACACTATAACAAATTCAAGAGTAAGTATAGGGGTTAATTTTGGAGGAAAAATAATAAAAAACCGTTTTTGAAACTGTTCAGTGTGACATATTAATGAAATCAAGCAAACATTTGAAACCTTAACAATATAAGGTTTCAACCAACCGAAAATACTGAAACAAATAGTTTTCAAGTTATTTTTAATCGATGAATTGTGTCTTACTGCCTCAGTAACAGATGAATCACCTAATTAAGCATGCAAAAACATAATGATAACAGGAAAATCAAGAGGAAAATAACAATCTACACCGGTTAAAAAACAAGACCATACGTAAACATAACTATGCTCAGTTTGTTGTCGAACACGGCACTGACTACACACAAGTTGCTATCGAAATAAAAAGTGAGCAAAGAAGAATAATTCTACAAGAAACAAGAGCAATGGAGGCCGTATTCTTCCTCCTGCTTGTAGCAGCCTGTCATGGAATACCAATAGATATACCAAAAGCCCCACAGCTGCTTTTACCGATCCCTGAGTTAAAAAGATTCGAGAGTAAGGACGATCCTAATAATGTAACCTCCCATGAAATAGTCACTTGGACTAAAGTGGAAAGTGGTGATGCAAACAATCCTATTCTTGGCTATAAGGTAAGATTAATGATTATATAAAGACACATAGAATACTTTTTACCGATTTCAAAAAGGAGGAGGTTCTCAATTCTATTTTATGTTTGTTACCTCAAATTCCGTCATTTATAGACCGATCTGAAATTTGTTTCTTTTAAGTCAAAAGATATACTTTCCGATTGATTCCATAGATTCCATATAAATGCTGTCGAAATCGGTTCAGTAGTTTTGATCCATAGAAATTTTGTCGAAATCGGTTCAGTAGTATTTTTTAAATCAAATAACTGAAAATAATATGTCATCTAACTAAACGAAATTGCGTATTTTGCTTTTTTGTTTTTCTGGGCCTCATCAGAAGGCTTAAAGTCACTCAAAGAGCAATGGAGAGGGCAATGCTCGGAGTTTCCTTGCGTGATCGAATCAGGAATGACAATATTCGCGAGAGTACCAAGGTTACGGACATAGCCCGTAGGATAGCCATATTGAAATGGCAGTGGGAGCCCTCCCACTTCCATTTCAATATGGCAAGCAATGTGCCCACATTGCAGCATTGCTCGCAGACCAGATGGTCGGTGGGGCCGAAAAGTTTTGGAGTGGCGACCGCGTACCGGAAGACGCAGCGTTGGAAGGGCTCCCACAAGGTGGACCGATGACCTGGTGAGGGTCGCGGGTAGCCGATGGATACGAGATGCACAGGACCGGTTGTTGTGACGACACTTTGGGGAAGATTATGTCCAGCAGTGGACGTCTTTCGGCTGATATGATGATGACTGTTTTTTTTTATTGTCCTCCATCATATCTTTGGTTTTAATAATCTTTAGTTTTTAACTTGTTCTCGGTAAGGCAAAACAACAAAACTTAGGATCGACTAAAGAAAAAAAAATGTTGATGTAACAAAAACAGGTGCAAAAAACGATCATCTTAATTTTTTGTCTCAAGAGATGAATCTTATAAGGAAAATAATAACGTGTTTCAAGTGTAATGTGGTCAAGTACTACCTATATATATAACCGACCTACCTACATATGAGACATTCATGTTGTTGGTAGGTAATGAAATATTCACGCTTTAATAATTCGTTATGTTTTAATTATAATTTCAGTTAAAAGTATGGGAAATACAAAAAATCAAGACAACAAAATACAAGAAACAAGGTGATGAAGTCGTTCGGGTCTTAGAAGAAAGTTATCCGGTAAGTCGATTAGGTATAATTTTGAGAACACCTGTAAGAAGTCGATGAGGTGCAGTTGCAAAAATATTCTAAGTTTAGGATCAGAGAGAATGCTGATCCCGCATTCCCAGTATGGTGGTTATAGCTCAACATAGAAGACGCCTATGCTCAGCGAGCGACGGCGATAGCCTAGATTGATAGATTGGTTTTAAAAGTAAAAACAGTGTGAAAGCATATAATATGTACAACTGATTCTTAATTTATCATTAAACGAACAATCTATTTGGTTTTTAATGTTAAACAGATTTCACCCTAGGTAATACAACGTATACAATACTTTCCTGCTGACAACATTATTTAAGATTTTTTAATTTAGCCAGAATGTAGCGTAGCTTATTACAAACGTTGTTTACAATAGTTTACATGCTGATTCCACGAGAACGTGTTATCTATGACTAGTCCTAGGTACTTATAAGAGGCAACTGTTTCTAAACATACGCAGTGACAGTGTTGTTTGTTGTTGTGAAGACATTCGTACGAATGACCTTTCACTTCTACTGATAATTTGTTTTTATTTTTATGATATGGCGAGTGGATAAGCATGCACTTAGTTTTAGTAATATTAATTATAATGCCATTATCATGTGCCCACTGAACTACACTGTCAAAATCGTTTTGCATGGCTTTCAGTATGAGGTCGATATTATTATGGCTGTAAACAAGGCAAGTATCATCAGGATACGTGAATGCCTTACAGCTCTTCAACACATTAGGCATGCTATTCACGTGCGTTATGTATCCTAGTGGCCCGTATACTGACCCGGTCGGAACACCGAATTTGATGTTACCTCGCACGCTTTTAGTTCCACTGACACATATTCTCAGAGATCTGTTTTCTAGGTACTTGCTGAACCATTCATTCATTGGGCCTCATATGCCGCATTATTCCATAGCCTGCAACAAGCCGCCATGGTCCAAAGTATCGAACGCTTTTTAAATTCTATAAATATACCCATAACTACATTTTTATCATCAAGACGATTATTGACTTCGTCTGTGAATTTTTCCAATGCTGCAGCAGTACTTCTATTGATTCTAAAACCGTGTTGAACATCGTTTAAAATATTATTTCACATGACACGTAAGTGGTGAAGCTCTTACCTATCCTAATTATTTCAAACATTCTCATTATCGTCATCATTATATCAGTGGAAAGACGTCCACTGCTGGACAAAGGCCATTGCCATAATCGCCACGCTTGGCAGGCTGATTAGCGATCGCAATGTAGCTGTTCCAATGTACAGAGAATCCTGCTGCCCAATCCTGCTGCCCTTAGTCGCCTCCTACGATACCCACAGGAAGTCATGGGATGGTGCTATTCTTTTATGTCCAGCACCATGCCGAACCTAGAAAAACATCGTAGCAGAGTTTAAAATCAAAACTTCTTTCTTTTCCAGAAAATTAATTTCTACGTAATTCCGGACGGAGTTCCAAAGGAGATCGTAACACAGGCCAATGAGACGACAGCCATATTCCGTGATATGTACGTGGACGTGCCCTATCAGTTCGCAGTGCAAGCATTCACGGCAGAAGGAGAGGGACCACTGTCTGCTCCGATCAGGATCACGCTACGTCCTCCTAGTCACAAAACAGTCACGAATGAAGAAGACTTGCTTGGGAAGAAAGAAACTAGATACAAGTAACAAGTTTGTTTGAAATAAATTCGTTATTTTTCATATGTGTGTTGTTATTAATTTTTTTTATAAGCGTATTTTTTGTTATTCGGTATAATTATACGGTCGCACTGCTGGGCAAATGCCTTCCCTAAATCTTTCCTGGTTTTCTTTTTGTCTTTGGCACTGACTTTTTCCCCTTTTTTTATGGATGGGAAAATCATCAAATGAATCCTTCCGCTCTGGGTGGAGCGGGAGGGAGTGTCATACTCTTACTGACTAAAACTCATACGTGCTCCTCCTAATGCCCTTTGCGTTCCAGGGCCGCGGTGACTCTTTCAAACAAATTTTGCAACCCTGGAAAGCGTCTGCCTTGGGTAGAACACTTGAAACTCACGACCTCCAACGCGTAAATCACTGCTTGATGATTTTCTGTATAAGTAGTCATGTTGTTAGGTTTCATTGAACCAGTGATCTTAAAATAAATCCACAAACACACTGTTTTGCATGATTGTATGCCAAGTTCTTCCAAATAAACAGACGCACGATGTGAATGTGACAAAAACGCTGTCTGTCTATAGCCGACCGGTCCGGATTAGCGGGTCGTGTGCCGGACACATGTCAGCCGGCATTAGACGAACTACTATGTCTCTACTGGTCAGTGATAACGGTCTGATGGCCAGATAAACTAGTTTTGATGAAGGTAATATTATGTCCAAGTGTGTAGTTTTTATCTTGTGAGATGCTTCAAATAACAAGCAGTTTAAACGTGATGGTTTTAAAATATTATTTACTAACTTTAGCCCGCGGCTTCGCCCGCGTGATATCGGTTATCGTATAAAAAAGTAGCATATGTTCTTCTCCATATTCCAGGCTATATCTGCCAAATTTCATGACGATCTGTTCAGCCGTTTTAGCGTGGAAGCGTAACAGATAGACAGACAGAGTTACTTTCGCATTTATTATATTAGACGGGATTTAGAACGTTGCTGAGATTTTTATTTTTGTCTTTGATATCTAATTTTCACTTGAAATTAAATAAACAACCAAACATTTTTCCTCGTAATCTTTTCCCCTCTTACTAATAAATACAGAATAAAGTTATTCCAAGTTTAAACCTATGAAAATGTATGGATATTCCTTTGTTATTCCTGGTATAACTTTATTCCGTGTTTATTAGTAAGAGGGTTAGATATTAGACGAGTAATAAACGGGTAATAGAGTATATGTGTACATATGTTTTCGGAAATTTTCAGCGTATTTTAAACCAACTTCTAAGAAGATTACGTCCGAGTGTTTGTATTTTTTTATATTTACAGGTTTAACGTTATGTAGAAACTATTCTCGATGTCACGCCCCACTAATATTAATATTTGACGTAGCTTAAACCATGTACCGAATACAAAACAGCTACACTCCAAACACAAGCAGACGTCTGGGACTATCTGATTATCGCCTGGTGACGGTAAAAAGTACAGAATTTTCTACATAAAGGACCTGCTCAGTGTTCACCTCAGCGAAATGCAATTAGATTCGTCTCGGGAGACCAACGAGCTTCGTATTTGGACGCGATTGCAATACGGGGGTATTGTAAAGGTTCAGACATTTACTTTGAAATGTATGTGAGCTGAAAAATTTTACATCGTTATCTTTGGCATTTTTTAAAAGTGTTACTTACTTGTAAATTGGACGTTTCGCACATTTCTAGTTGCACATTGCCAGTCAGTATTTTATAGTATTATATTTTTTAATCTCTCTCAGCGTTTTTTAAAGAATATGAAATAAACAAATGTATGTTATAAGAATCCCATCCCTTCATAGAACTTTTGGAATTATTTTCTTTATTTATCTTAGCCGTGTTAATAATACTTACCTTGGTTTTCGTATGAATAATAATTATAACGGGACTTGCGTAGTTTTAGTACAGGTGAATTCAGCTGCCCGATACTTTGTTTTTGATTGCTGAAGAGATCTTTAACTTTTAGCTATTCTCAAAACACACAGTTTTCTTCAGCAATAAAATACCCTACAGGCTACAATATAATCTTCAGTTTCGGAATCTTCCTACACCCTACAAACAAGTCAGAATAGTCCTCCGCGGCCCGCGCCTCATTTGCATTTAAATTGCGACAACTCACGTGGCTCCTCTTACTTTTAAATGTTCTGTACCCGGCGACGTGGGACCGATGTTTCAGTTGATACGTACAGATGTGGAGACTTGGTTTATCTGTATTTGGTTTGCCATTGTTTATGTCAAGTTAATTCGTTTAACTGCAGGTGTAATAGAAATAATGCAAAACCTGAAAAGGGGGAATCATTATGAACAACTTTTACAATGCAATGTGACCTATCCTGAAATCACGAAAAATATTTTTACCACTTTTTGTCGAGTTATGCGGACATGGAGAGTATAAATAAGCTCTTTCCTTTAGTTTGCCATACTATGATATTACTTCCTTTAATTTGATCCTCATTAGCGACACTTTTGGATAGTGCAATAATTCAGGGAGTGTAACCGGTTTTTAAAACCATCTCATTTGGCCATCCACGCATACTTTAAAAATTCATCTTGTATTGCAAGTACATGCTAAGTTTTCTTATTAGTCTAGTTGTTTATTCGTAGGTACCTAAATTGTAATTATATCCTGTAATAAATACAGTAAAATAAAATACAAATGAGCTATATGCTATACATTTGTTTTCAGGTTTATGGTGTCTGAATGCAAAAGGTACTAGTAGGCATCAAAACAAGTACTAGAGTAGGAGTCGGCCATTTGTGATGTTTCATTCATCATCATCATCATATCAGCCGAATGACGTCCACTGCTGGACATAGGCCTCCCCCAAGTGTCGCCACAACCACCGGTCCTGTGCGTCTCGCATCCATCGGTTACCCGCGACCCTCACCAGGTCATCGGTCCACCTTGTGGGTGATGTTTCATTAGATTACGCATTTTGCTAGTACTTGTCAATAGGATTGTTTATACTTTTTGACATAAGCCCAAGGAGTACACAATATTGGAGTCTATAATAGGTTATTTACATTGAATATAGGTAAAATTCTTGATTATTTTTAGTAACACCTTTGTAGCATCAGTGCCGCCATAAAAAAAAACAACGTAGGTAGTAAAATCTACATCGCAACATTGCATCCTCATCGCAATCTATATACAACGTTGTATATACAACAGCCCGAATATCAACTATCGGGTACTGCCCATCGGACACAACAACCGTCTGGTCGGAGGATCCTCCCTTTTCAATGGAGGTTTGTGGAACTGTACTCTGTACCTCATACCTCCATAACTTCACTATCTACAAGCACTTTCAGACGCTAGTTTATTTACATAATATATTAAAATAATCTATATCTCTATATATTATTATATTGCACATGATCACCAATAAATAATATAATAAAACAAAGCCTGTCTTCGTTTCCTTCAATTTTCACGGCGATCCCTTAAAAAAATCCCCTCAAACTGAAGTTCTTATAACAACACATCCATCACATTCCATGCAATAATTTGTCCAACAGAAAGCCTTGGCCGTTGAAATATATCCCATAGTTGGTGGACACAGTAATTCAATTTGGCAAATTAGATTTTCCGTCAGTTACCTGCGTCCTGCGACTTCGCCCTTCGTTTCGCGACATGAAAGTTATTATGGGCAGCCAATGTTGGTGCCAATATTGTTGGGATAAATGTTGGAAATATTTTGACAATAATCCATTTTCTAGAAATGATCGAAGCGACACAAATAAAACAAGTAATTTTGAATGACTTGAATGATCAGATCACATTGATCACAGCAGCAGCAGTTTGTCATATTTTTATTTTCAGATACTTAGACTAAGACATAAGAACACGACGAAATTGATGCTATCGAAGATATACACGTAGGTACCTGTTCATTTTGTTCAATTTATAGATAGATAGATATTGCTGTTCCAATGACTCCTAAATTTTAGATTTTCACCGAAACAAGTCTTTTAGTTTATACTCACTGTACCTACCCCCAAAATCAACAACATTATGAACTAATGATGATATTTATATTTACTTTAAAATTAATAAAATAATTCAGTAAAGTTTTCTGATATATTAAAACCGTTGTTATTTTTTGGTGGCGCACAATCTACAGGTCACATAAAACTAAACACTTGGCGTTTGGACGCAAACATTGGCCCAACTTTGTAAGAGGGACAAAATTAGATTGGTACAAGTGGGGTCAAGCGAAACGACGGGGACAATGACGGAAGAATATAATAATATGAAATGATATCTAAGAAATAGCAGAGAGAAATATTAAGGTACACGTGAGATGCTCTTAGTAGAATTATATCTTGCTCCATGTCCACTGTTTCCTTTTGAGGAGTACCTTTCCGATTAAAAGTTCACGGCCGGTATAAGCACAAAATTATGTGAGATGAAAAATTAATAAAGTATATTTTCATTAAAACATTTTCACAAAAAAGGACCTACGGGAGTTCATATAATTATGTATGTTGTCAATAACTTTCTCAAACTACAATTTCACAACAAAGAAACTAGTTTTAAAAATATAACAAAGAAAATAAATAATTTTATGATAACTAAATAAAAAGTAACTAACGTCTACAATGGCAAACAAGTCTGAAAAACTTATTTAGACCTCACGATCTTTGATTCGCATTTTTCAATAAAAATCAAGCAGGAGATTTGCTCAAAAACTCATTGTAATATTCAAGTAGACAGTAAAACATTACAAATATGGCCTTAGCCTATTTGTTTAAATCAATAAGAAATATACCCGAAAATACCCACGTCTAAATATTCCTGAAGTTACCTGAACTAATGTTACAAAGAAGAAATTGATTATTTGTTTATTTTAGATTAATTCCTTAGTTAATCTCAAGAAGTCGACATCCAAATTCACTTAAATAATAATTAGTAAGTTATAGAAAGCTAAAGTTTATTCAGATTAAAAAAAGAACGTTCCTTTGAGATAGGCACCGAAAAAAAGCTAGGACCAATAGAAACCTAAATTTTAAGTTTGGCCCCATATTCAGCAACGGTAACACCATTAGCTGATGCAGCCATAATGTCCTCACATGTAAAGGTGACAGGGTATGAGGCGCAAGTCGGAAGATGGATTATGGACTGTAGAGAGACGTCACATAAACACTGAAGATCGGAGCCATCCAAGAACCCCCACCTGAGGGGGTTATCATTACTGGAAATGAGTTCTTAACAATTAAACACAATAAAGACATTTCACTAAAAATGAATTAAAGTAGTCGCTTTTTCATTAAAATCGTAATCGTATCGTCCCCTCTAAACCCAACTCTCTTGAAGCATTTCTAAATCAAAACACGGCCCGTTACCCCGGAGAGTGACTTGCGGAAAATTGGAAAACGAAACAAGGTGAAAAATATTATTAAGTGGAGCACTCACCGACCACGGCACTCCGGGGAGACGGAGCTCTCGTCTTCAATACTTTAACCTGCGGAGTTAAATTGCACGTTTTTATTTACTTGCTCAACTGGGAAATGGAATGAAAGTATTGAGTAGCTGCTAGCTTCGAAATTGGCTGTTGTGACAGTGTAGAAGAGTTAGTATTGCTTATGAAAAACTGAGGCATTCTGAGGCAGGCTTCATTGTTATTATAAGATGGTTTATCTTAACTATAAAATTATAATGCAAAAGTGGTTTGTTAACCAGCTTAGCACTTCTACTTTTTTAATTTAAGCTACTGATATGATTGATTGTGTTATTGTCTTGCTAGAAAATACCTAATACCAAGAACCGGTACTTTTGGCTGTCAAACTTTTTTGTGCTGTTTCATAAAGCTTATGTTACATTTGCTATATATGACATGACATGTTCAGTCCAGGTTGTGTCCATGGAGATATAGTAGCTGGGAGTAATGTCCATCCCTGACATGGCTTGGCCCTTTAGTTTTTCTGATTAATGTAGTTTATTATATGGCAATAAACACTTTTTCTTTCTTTCATTTGTTTCCCAATGCAATGACAATGTTGTGATTATCAAACTTCGTTCCTATCATGTTCATTAACAAAATTCATTCGTCAGTCACAAAGATTGCTTCTCACCCTAAACCGACCACATCAACCCTAATGGCGGCCCATAAAAGAGCACAGAGGTAAGTAGTGGCCACTATTCATTGATAGTCAATTGGCCCACAAATCGTCCGGTTAACCGACTCGACCGCTCTTATAAAGGTAGGGTGCTACGGTCCACGGTCTACCTAAGGAAGGGACAACCGTTTTTCTTCCAGCTAATGGCACACACGTTCACTTTGTTCGCCTTTTACTTTTTGACCGGCTTTGGGGTGGAAATGAAGTGCGATTTAAAGAGCGACGTAAGTTAGTATGATCAACTAGCTTTTGCCAGCGGCTCCGCCCGCGTTAATGTCGGTTATCGCGTAAAAAAGTAGGCTATGTCCTTTTCCATATCCCAGGCTAAATTTCATGACAATCTGTACAACCGTTTTAGCGTGAAGGCGTTACAGACAGACAGACAGACAGAGTTATTTTCGCATTTATAATATTAGTATTGACAGGGATATGTGCCGACCGTTACAGTGTTAGTCAGTCAGTTTTAGGTTTCCATTACGATTTTTACCTTCGTATTGGGTGAAAGTCCAAACTGTTACTCTTATAGACCATTATCTTATAAGTCATCATCATCATCATCATCATCATCATCATCATATCAGCCGAAACACGTCCACTGCTGGACATAGGCCTCCCCTAATTGGGGGGGGGGCTAATTAGGTTTGCCATAATCGCCACGCTTAGCAGGCGGGTTGGCGATCGCAGTGTAGCTGTAGCAATGTACCTACAGAGAGTGCTGCTGCCTTCTCTGGTGAATCCCTTAATCACCTCTTACGACACATACGAGAAGTGATAGGATGGTGCTTTGGTATGATCTTATAAGTAATTAAATGTAAAAGTGAATCTCTAGAACAATTTATTGATCTAATTATTATCTACCAAATGTATCTTCCACACAGACGAAGTTGCGATCAGATGCTAATATAATTATGCAATTTCAATGTGCCTGACCTACCTACTCGTATAGTTGATTGAATATATGTCTAAGTTTCTCTAGCTTACCTATTTTAAGTATAAATGTAGTCGGTCAGTTCACACAGTTCACAGTCGATCGCTTGCCCACCTCACTTCACCTCTTTATGGCCACGTGGCCCGCACTCTGATAGCGCCAATTACTAACCAGCTACAAGAAAGAATTGGAAGGATAAGCCTCGAAATAAAATTAAAAGTGTAGTTAGGTATTTTTTTTGACAAAAGGAGTTAATATTATACAGGCTGTTCCAAAAAGAAGTGGTCATATTTAAGGGTGATGTTGGGTAGCTGACAAACATGGAAAAAATGTCAAAACATAAAAAATTTGATTTTTTTTTTAAAAAAATTCGACGTGGAAAAGCGACTAAAACTTCGCAAAAAATGACTTTTCAAGCAGTTTGTTGGATGGTTGGTGGGATTTACTGATGTCACTAACTGCATCAGACTGCTTGAAAAGTCATTACCCAACATCACCCTTAAATATGATCACACTTTTCTGGAACACCCTGTAAATGTAAAAGTTTGTGAGACAAGATGGATGGATGATTGTTACTCTTTGAAGTTAAAACTACTAAAAATAGATGCAGACGGAATCTGACACACTTTTATTGAGTCCTACACTTACCTGAGAGGACATTACTAACCTGTGGCAATAAAACTCACCTAACTACATAATTCTTACAGGCAATGCCTCAACTTTTTAGCTTGTTGCTCTCAAATTTTTATGGAATTTTCACCTTCTCCGACGAATCCACATTAATCTGTCGCTTCACAACGATATATAGCGGTCGGTCAGTCCCTTAGACTTTGTTACCTCGCCGGGAAATTGCTGCCACCCACTATACGGTACCTAACACTCTACCTACCCGCTGTTAATAGACGGGTAAGTAATCGTTGTCTACGAATGGGAAACTTTTGTTTGTTTGTTTATAACGAACTTCCTTTTATATGTCTCTCAGTTAGGTGAAAATAAGTTTGCATTATTTCATTGTTGGTTTATTAAACAGCATTTACATACATGTAATATCTTAACTTGATCAAGTATGTAATTTCAAAACTTTTATGTTTTAATTTGTCGAGTAGGTAGTAATTGGTTTCCAGGACAATGAAATTTGGCTCTTTTGTTTTATTAGAAATTAATTTCAACGACTCAAAGTCCAAGATTTGAGTAAAATGGTTTCAAAAATTGTTTGATTATCAAAGAAATTCTTTGATACACAAAAGGTTATAAAAACGAATCTCTACTCAGCTCAACCCATCGGGGCTCAATATACTGGATAACTTTTTTTCCAGTGCGCAAACTTTGAGAACCACTTCTGTCCATGTAAATGAACAACTTTCCCCAAGAAAGCCATAGTCAATTCCTAAAAAAAAATTTGAACTTCCCATACAAAATTGTCATCAACTGACCACAATTTGTATGGGAGACTCAATTTTTTTTTTAGGAATTGACTATGGCTTTCTTGGGGAAAGTTGTTCATTTACATGGGCAGAAGTGGTTCTTAAAGTTTGCGCACTGGAAAAAAAATTACCCAGTATAGTCCTTCTGACCTGTGTCGGCCATGGCGCCCAATCTCAACGGAGACCCACCATCGGCGCGGGACATATTATAGTGTACAAGTGCGTGCGCAAACACAGTTGCACTCCCTCTTCCATCACTCACATATTCCGATGGGAGGCCACCCGACACGACCGGAGAGAGATCTGGCGCAAGACCAACGGCTTAACGTGCTTTCTGAGGCACGAGTGTCACACCACCAACTTCCAAACTCCGGGCTACATTTGTACCCATTGGAAAAACCCAATGACACCTTTTACCTGAACTTAGAATCGAACCCAAGACTCCATGCTCGGCAGTCGCTCTTGCAACCACGAGATCAATATAAGCGTAGTTTGAAGTTATTTTTGTTATATTAAAGGTAATCTTGACTGCACAAAAACAGCATGTAAAAAGTGTTCCCCACACTGATTCACTCGGTAATCCAAATGTTAGCTTAACAGAAAAACAAGAGCGGTTCAATCAACGTCGCCCTGATTGATGGTGTTAATCAACTAAAGACTTATTAACTCATCTGTATACGGCATCCTCTGGAGGTATCACGTTTGCTTCCTTGTGTACGACACGTTTACTTTTCAACGAAAGTCTTGGCTGGGAGAATAATCTACTAGTAACAATATAATAACGGGTTCAGGATGTTGATTGAGCTGCAGTACTTCAGGAGTTCAGGTATTTTCGTAGAAGTAAGCGTCGATGGTGAAGACAGAATTCTGCCTCCTTGTTCTGCAGAGGACTAACTCCATTCTGAAGACCATAGCGGGGAGGTACGTTTCTCCTTTGTTAGGTGATGTTGTTGGAACATGCATTACGAACAACAACCTTGTCTCAAAATAAATAGTAAGTTAACTAACATAGATGGTGGATACCATTTTTACTCTCTTCGTCTTTAAGTTTTAATACTTAGGTCTACATACTACATAATTAAACACACGATAATTATTTCTATTCCATCTTTAAAAGCTGGCAGTTTATTGTTTCTATGTTTACTTTATTTTCTCAAGATCATAAGCTGCTTTAGCACTATACTTCTCATCAAATTGAACTTCTTTACCTATCAACATTGGTTGCTTTGAAATCTTTACTGTCTTAAAACAAGATTGCATAGCATAAATAGTCCGTCCGACTTCTCCCACTGCTGAGCATAAGTCTCTCTTCTCCCCACGTTCACGTGCCAATCCCCACGTTCCTGCGCCAGCCTCATCTAAATCTAGGTATCAGATCAAACAGTTTTCAATAACATTCGCCCAGCCAAAATCATCGATACCACGTCATTTTCACGAAAACCTCAATCGCCCACTAACTATGTGCTCTTGGTATTGTTCCAACGTTTAGTAACCCGATGCCGGAGCAGGGGGCAACCGGATAGCACCTTTTACCGTTAGCAAACAGTTCAGGTGTTTGACTTGTTTCCGAGATAACGTTACTGTTTGCTTTTATGGGATCCTGGTGTTTGCGACTTGTTTAGCTGTGTTTGGACTTATGGGAGATACTGAGGGGAAGATGTTTTTTGTCAGACATTTTTTATAAGGGGTAATTCATATCTCTGCTTGCTCCTATACCGAACTGTAGAATATGTACGCAACGTGTTACTTGATTCCATTTCGGTTTGACACGGATGGTGAAATCTCTAACTAGCTTAGAACAAAAAAGGCTCATCAGGTTATCGACATATCCCGAAGGATCGCCAAATTGAAGTGGCAGTGGGCAGGGTACATCGCTCACAGAACAGATGGTCGATGAGGCTGAAGAGTTCTGGAGTGGCGATCGCGTACCGGAAGACGCAGCGTTGGAAGACCTCCCACAAGGTGGACCGATGACCTGGTGAGGGTCGCGGGTAGCCGATGCATACGAGGCGCACAAGACCGGTTGTTGTGGCGACACTTGGAGGAGGCCTATGTCCAGCAGTCTTTCAGCTGATAATGATGATTATGATAGTTATAACAAACTCACTATCTACCTTTTTCTTTTTTTCTTCATAAAACAGGAAGGTTTGTGTATTTAAATTATATTCGTGTAGAGCATGGAGATGTCGTTAGAAAAACATATTGAAATACCAACAAGAAACAGATAGTTGTCGTGAAAAACAACGTTGATATCGTCATTTGCCTATATAGCATTCTACCGGGACATAAGCATCTGCAAACGTACTCTACAGTTAGTAGATAATTCTTATACAGCAACCAGCTACCCTAGGCAGATAATCACTCCATCACGCATGATGTTAACAGAAGCTATGTAGGTACGAAATCATCATTCATTTGTTCAATTTATATGGGGATTAGAACCTTTCTTCAAAGCATATTACTTAACTTCATACATCGTAATAAATCATAGCACACTGAAGTGCTTTCCTATTACCTGTAATAATCCGCCATTACGTCCGCGTACGTGCCTCTCAGCTTGCACCTCGACTTGGCGGGAAATTGATGGCAATCGAACAAATTGCCGCCAAAACGAGCCGCCATCTTAACACTTCGGCTGTTACGTTACATTTGAAATTATTACTGATGGTGTTTTATTGGAAGCTTTACTTTTGAGATTTGACTTTATGGAATAAGGAGAAAATGAAGATTTATCAAAATTTATTGTCTTCTAGTTTTCGTGTCGATTGACTGATCGAACTGATCGATCGAACACAAATTGAGAAGGCTCAATTTGTGTTCGATCAGTGAGTGGTCACTTGGAGCGCTCTGTCGTTAGAGGCCTTGGAAGGTGCAAATGTTTGGGCATGAAGAGCAGGAAGGTGGGGCATATCTTGCGTAGGGGCTCCACACTGGTAATCGTGATCTCAAAATTATTTACAATTTTTTTATTATTATTGATAGGCACGCGCTTGACCACTATCTAACCTGATGGTAAGCAACGATGTGGTAGAAGATGGAGCACGCTTGTCTAGAAGTAACCTATTTACTCTTGACTTAAAGACTCCCAGGTTGTAGCTATCAGGAAACACAGACTCTGGCAGGGAATTCCAGTCCTTAGCTGTACGCACAATGAATGTATTCCCAAAACGCTTTGTGCGTGTAGGTGGGATGTCCACCATGTACCGGTGGCGCATCGCCGTACGTCTTGTGGTCCGATGATTGAACAGGCTTGGCGGAATCAAACTATGCAATTCCGTTGCACACTCTCTGAAATGCAACCGATAGAAAACCGACAGGCTAGCAACTCGGCGTCGATGCTCGAGACTTTGGAGCTTCGACTCGACGAGCCTATCATTGCTGATGATCCTCTTGGCTCGTACAATACCTACACACAATACAATATTAGTAGACTTGTCTGACTACTGTGACTGACTATATTGGTGTGGAGGAGGATATTTAATTTTTAGTTTGAGCCAAACGTGCCATTCGTTGTTTTAGTATGTTCAAAATAAATCTTCATAAAAGTTTTAAATTATAATTCTACAAAAACCGTCTCCATTTCATACAAATATTTATTTAATTTCAAGACTTCTTCCTCAATTCCAAGACCTCCCTAAGTAAACAAATGTGTAAAACGAAATTGAGTCTTAACTTTAATTTTCCCTCCAATAATTGCTACACAATACAAAATAATATTACTGAAGTATTCTCTGCAAGTGACTGTTAATTTACCAAGTTAGTTCATTCAGTCCTGTTATTCTAATATCAATCTAAAATACTTGTGATAAAGGTGTTGATGGTGGCACAGGTATGTGGTCCCCGGTTTCTGGTGGAAATATCTTGAAGGTTTGTGACGTTTAATCTTGCGTGCGACGCGGCCGCCGCGCGTATCACTCGCCGGTCAAATAGGGGTGAGAAAATATCGATGTTATTCAATTAGCCAAAAATAATTTAGTTGTAACTTGTTGCAAAATTGTTCGAAAGAGTTACCGCGACCCTGGAACGCAAAAGGCATTTGGAGGAACATGGGTTGGTTTTTACTCAGTTTGAGTATGGACACTCCATTCCACTCCGCCCAGGGAAGGGTCATTTGATGTTTTCCCATCCAAAAAACAAAATAAACTTAGTTATAACTTGATTTTTTTTTTGGTTGGTCAAATGTTACTTAGTTTTTCGATAGACTTTGTTTTTATAGCAAGTGTTGAACTTGAAAATCAGAAAAACCCTGAATCATATGGGCCATCTACATTGCCTTTTTTGACCGCCTATCCCATTCTGCCAAAGTTAGTTTCTAATCAATTAAAGTTTCACACAATTTTTCATGCATCCTCATGGATAAACTCTTTCCTTTTCAATCTTTTCCTACCACGTATCATACGATAGATTGAATTTACCATCCATCGATATAATAAATTTACCCCATCCCATCACTATTGCCAAGCGTCTGCAGAAATTCAATTAACATTACCTCCAGTCGCGTGCACCTTTATTTCCGTTCGGAGTCACTTAGCTTCCCACCCGGCCCCCCCACTACTTCCACCCCTGTAAGACGCCAGTAATGAGGTCCAGTGATCGTTTAGTTTGGAGGTAATGGCTGACGTGAGCGACTGATACCGTTTCTTCGTCAGAAATGGGACACAGAGCACGGAATCGAAGCGACTAGAGAAGACATCACTAATAATACTGGTCTACAGCTAAAATGCTACTGAATAGCTGAATGGCTATTGAAGTTCTATATTAATGAATGCATATCAGATATGAATACAGATCCGAGCCATTTAAGGATATTTTAAAACTTTAACTTTTTCTACTGTCTGATTTGAACTAAAAAGCCTAAATAAATAACGAAACGCCTTTGGTGACTTCACTTGGTTTTTATAATTTTTTGTAGACTAATGTTATATTCATGCCCTTGCAATGTATTGTGTGCTGGACACATTTTCGGCTGCCACTATCATCATCATCATTTCAACCAAAAGACGTCTACTTTAGTACATAGAACTTCCCCAAGTGGCGTTGCCACATCGTCCAGTCCTGTGTGGCTGTCATAGCCATATTAAAAACGGGCCGTCAATTTTATGACTAAACGGTGACCATCACTGACAGCTTTGGTTTGTATAGACAGTTTAGACAGTGATGTCTCTGTCACAGCCAACTAGCTAAATCAGCTGTTTCATTAAAAGCCTAGCTTCTTCATTGAAATGCGCCGTTTAATCAGTGACATTAAGTGACATGGGCAAGTCATTAAATGATATTGAACGAAAAATGTCACATAGGTTATTGAAAAATCGGTCCATTTAAACGAAAAGGCTAGGCTACCAATTACACGGCTGATTAAGCTAATTTGGCTGTGACATCTCTACCATCGGTCGCCGAGGAATCTTGTTGGTGTTCTGTGGGAACGGCCTGTAGATATGGAACGGGGTCTACGAGTACTTATAAGTATTTATAAGTACTTTCGGCTGATAAGTGTGCATGGATACTGTTATGTGAAACAGTCACAGCCATGGTTGTTGTTGTTGATAAGGCTGTTTATATATTAACAGGGGGATAAAGCCAAGTATTTATGTTACCTATAGGTATAATTTTAAGGGTAGTTCTACATTTGTTTGCGCGGAAACTGTTATTTTTCGAATAAATTGGTATTTACTCAGGTTGTCTGAAGAATACAGTTTACTCAATTTTTTCCCTAATCTTTAAAATCCATAAATGTTTGTCTATTTCTTTTTTGCGATATCTGAATTGGTCCCATTCTGAAAGTTGTTCATAATGATGAGTGCAATCGCCTCTTAATTAAGATGTACTGCGTTTATTCTTTAAAAAACCTTGTATAATGGCATGAAGGTCAATTCTTGTACTTAAAAATGTTCTAATTCAAGTCGCAGTATTTTCTCGAGGTATTAGATGTGCTATTGACAGTTTGCGACTGCGATGTGTACCTATGCGAAGGATCCTTAAAAATACGAAGATTACCCTCCGTTTGATAAAATTACCTACATTGAACACGAAAATATGTTTTATTATTACCTACCATAGATTCCTCAGTCATGTTATTGGCAACTAAGCAGAACCTGAAACAAAAACACGTAAACAACATCTACCTCTAAAGCTGAGTGACGTGGACGGATGAGCTGAAGATGATCAGCGCTGATAAGAGACTCGTTCAGAGTATCTGATCGGAGCGGGAGCGGGCGTGTGATGGGAGGTGGGGAGGTTATTTGGGGTAGGAAGGTAGATTTTAGAGTTAGATATAGGTGTTATGTCCAAAGAATGATGTACTGACCAATCGTATAGTCTAAAACTAATGGTAAGTGATTCCTACCATGCGAATAAGCTAGTATTGGGAAATATTATACAGGTGCAAATCAAACCTAAAAGCATGGCGGGTCGAATCACTCCGCGAGTCGTTGCGCAGTAGCTAATTATTATTCATGTGTCAGCTGCGCCGGCGGTGAGGCCATTACATTGTACAGTAAAAAGCAATTTTCACAGACGTCATTAAGTGTGAATCGATCTATACCCAAAAATGTCTTCGGAAGCAAAATAACATTTCATACTTATTGGGTAAAATAAAATAGAAATCTTGCTTTGTCCTTTTATATTCCAAGTTGTTTTTTATTTTAACCATCACGACCTTCATACTATGCTTCCACACAATAATTTAAACGATCATATTGTCAGGTAAACAAAACCATCGAATAAATATCATTATTCAAGACTATGAGTGCATTCAATACGTTTCGCTCGCAGCTAGTGATGTAATGTAAATAGCACAATAATTCATCGATATTCGCGAGACGACAGACTGCATAACTCAACTTACGGCCGTATTGAGACGTCGATACATTTTTATCGATGAAATATTTATTATATACAATATACAGTTTTTACTTTCTTACGATTTTATTATATGTTTAGTTATTACCTTTCCCTTTTTGTTACTGGAGATATGCTTTCATCCCATTTTGTTACGTATTTTAATGAGTGAGGGAAGCTTTAATCCATGAAGCTTTCTGGACCAAATCCTGTAAATAATGTTTAGATTTGAACCCTTAAAATTCAGAATCTCTAAAATTGTGTAACTATTTTTGTTTCGTTATTTTTTCTATCTATCTATTGAGAGAACTAATTAAGAATTAAGTTCATTTAAAAAACGAACGTCAAGCATGCTCCTGTGGGTTTGGTATTAGCAATCTGCTAATCTACCAAATGGTACTGACTATTTTTGATGATAAATGAAATGAAAAGCTTAATGATTGCACAACGACAATCTTCACGACTATTAATGCAGAGTACATAGTCAAAGGGCGTACTTGTAATAAAGACAATTTGTTTCTTCTTATACGTAAAGTTTTAAAATAGTCTACCCACTACACCGTAGCATACCATAACTATGCTATGAATGTATGAACACATGGCACAGTTTTGTAACGTCTTTTGAAAAGACTATTTTCTCATAAATCAATAACAAAGATCGACATCATTGGCGCAACTCTATCGACGTGCGGGTAACAAATGTTATAGACCGGTGGACCGGGCGCGCGCGGGATGTCTCTAAACACACAATTTCACTCTTATTTCGCAAACTAATGTCCCGATGTTCAACTTATTTTTACATTTACTGACTTTTAGTATATATAATGTACCTACGAATATAAGAGTATATCAATATACAGAAGCGAAGGAAGGTGATGGATTAAAGTAAGATATACTGGATAACTTTTTTTCCAGTGCGCAAACTTTGAGAACCACTTCTGCCCATGTAAATGAACAACTTTCCCCAAGAAAGCCATAGTCAATTCCTAAAAAAAATTTGAACTTCTCATACAAAATTGTCATCAACTGACCACAATTTGTATGGGAGACTCAATTTTTTTTAAGTTCTTAAAGTTTGCGCACTGGAAAAAAAATTACCCAGTACACCTACCTAAATTCTTTTTTGTTCTTTTAAATTGTGTTCATTCGTGTATACGTACGTATTTTCTAGTTTTATTTATTTGTAGTGTTTTCTATTATTGTTGTACCAAATTAAATTGTGTTATCCACATAGCGAAAGGTGAATGCGAATTAAACTAATGAAAAAATCAAGTAAGAAGGTACGAAAGTGCCCAGCTTAATTGTAAACTTTTGAAATAGAAAGATTCAAAGAGATTTTCGATTCTAGTTCGACAAAAACCCTTGTACAAGCTCTTAGTTTAATTTAAAATTATGATTAACTTTTGAAACGATCCTTTGGTTACTTATAATCAACTAAATTTTAAATCCTTACTAATGTTATAAATACCCATCCGAAAGTGAGTTTGTTTTTTACGCATTCCCGCATTATGCGGGACCAAAATTCAAAATTGGAAAACTCGAGCGAAGCCACGAGCACAAACTAGTTCCTAATAATTTTAAAGAATTCCATTTTTACCGTCCACAGTTAAACTGTAATTGGTGAATGGGAAGACCCTCTGCTGAAATGGATCTTATTTTTTACTCGCAATGATAAATCAGTATAATGAAACACCTTAATCTCTCCGGAATCTCGTTGCAGAAAGACGAGATATTGCAGTATTAATTACTTGTAAGGGGTAGCCCAGACTAGCCATTAGCGGTAAGGCATTTCGTTCGGCGTTTTCCTTGAGTAGGTTTGTAAACAAAAATAATCTTGTGCTTGCCTTTTCGAGTCCATTTAGCTTCCGTCTTTTGTATTCTCATCTTTTTTTGTAAGACATATTTAGCTTTTCAAAGCTGGTATTAGACCAAGAGCTAACGCAAATTAGTTCAAGCTCAACTTACATTGCTGACGTAATTTTTCATACTTGTGTGCATTACCGCAAACTATGTAGACCACTAGCCATACAAGTATTTTAAAATACAACTATGCTATACTAACTTAGTTAAGTTCTCAAGCTGCACCCAATAAAAGTTTCAACATAAAAAAAAATATCAATTACGCACCACACATGCTGCTCTACAAAACAAACACAAAAACGCAACGACAACGCACCCTCTCGTCTATGCGCCCCCTAACTCCACCGCCTCAGTTTTGGCCGCGGCAGCAGATTTCTGAGCGCAGTCAGACTGCTCTAATTAATTGGCTTGCATTCGTTTGCATGAATTAGCCAGGTACGAACCCCTTTCAGATATTTTTACCACCCTTTTTTGGACCCCACTCAAAGGGCTGTAGTTGTTGATAGAGGAATTTTTGATAAACAAAATTGCCGGCGGAAATCTAAGAGGTTTAATAAATGAGCATGTTGATATTTTAACTCGTCTACTTAAAATAATTTATAAGCTTATCAAATTGCTTTAATGTTTCGGTAAAGTTTTATGGTCAAACACTCATTTTTGATACAAAGTAAAAAAAAATATCAATAATAGGTTGGCGATTGACCTATATCCCACCTCATGGAAAGTTTTATGATGTGGTTGAAGATGTTGTGCGCTTGCCTGAAAGTAGCCTATTCACTCTCGACATAAAGAATGCTAGATTATAGCTAAAGTATTGTAAATTAAACTATGATGTGTAAAAGAAATGAAAAATGTGTTATGCAACACAACACATATTTTTAAAAGCTTTTTACTTTGTTGTACACATAAATAGTTATTTATGTGTTCAATAATAAAGCATATTTTGAACATTGCCTAATTCACTTCCGACTCATCATCATCTTCCTGCCTTTATCCCATGTTACTTGGGGTCGGCGCAACACGTTTTTTTTGCTTCCCGTCTGTCCTATCAGCCGTCACACTATCACTAACTCCCTTTTCTTTCATATCGCTCCTCACACAATCCATCCATCTTTTCTTTGGCCTCCCTCTTCCTCTCCATCTATCCACATTTATATTCATAACCCTTTTAGTTACATGCGTTTCATCCCTCCTCTTCACATGACCATACCAGGACAATCGGTTAACTTTCTACTTTTCTGTCACTGGCGCCACTTTTGCCTGATTGACTTCCAACTACCTAATTATTATAAATTCTATAAACTCAAGCTCATACTTCTACGAAACCAGTACCTAGTTCTTAATTTCAAAACAAAACACAGCACAGTTCCCACGAACCCCAGTCTTATTCAATAAACTTCTCTTCAGAAAACTTTTAAATCCTAACCAAATAGGTAGGAAACTTTCACATTTTCACATGAAACTCAAGCAGGGCACACACTGGCAGCACATAACATAATACAAATAGAAGGACCACTCACTTTTAATATTAAAGATCTTATGTTCGCTTATGTGCATATTTGCAACATTAGACTAACACAACTTTTAAGCTGTCAACGTAAGTTGGGAAAGCATACTACAGTATTTTAGAATTTTTAAACGACAAACTGTAATCGAAGTTACCAAATATTTACTGACATTTTATAATTTGACAATCTATAATTAGAATTTATGACATTTTTAATTTAATCATTTAATAATGATTGCTTTGCTTATAAATCTATCTATATTTTGTATGCCACAAAGGCCGAACATGACGGATCTCTCTTTTTTTTTAAAAGCTTTTTTATGAACAACTTATTTGTAGAAACATGAGTATACATAATAAGAATGCAGTTCTTATTATGTATACTCATGTTTCTACAAATAAATGTCTTGTCTTATAAAAACCCATTGCAGTATAAGGCATCCTCCTGTTAAGCAAAGATCGTGCCCATAGCTAATGAACTCTCTCCTATGTGTTGGCCCATCGCCCTTCGGCCCATCTCCCATCAATGACCTAAGTTTTTTTTTTAATTGCACGTGTTCCGTTTATAAGCCAAATAAATAATGACTCTTTTACCAGGCTTTCACTAGTCTCCGTCGTACATCGATTTTTATATTTGCCACAAAATAAAAGGCAAACTGCTGCCTCGTTATATTGAAAACATATAACGGTACCCTTTCCAAAGGTCCAGGACCGGAAGGTCCTGAGAAATAAATATTGTCTAGAGTTGTTCTTCTGTATCTGTATTTAGTGATGCCACGAAGCCGCCGCAAGTCGCCGCCGGATCGTACCGGATCAGGTGGACCGGATTATTCCGGTTCGGTGCGGTTCAAAGCGGATCAAACACGATTTTAGACTTACGGGTAAGGTTCCCAGCTTACGTGAAGGTGGATAATGGGCGTCTGTTAAAATGTGATCCAGATTAGGAGTGATTATGTTTATATTGTCTTGATTAGGGTGATATTAATCCCATCGGAATGTAACCATGGCTGAGGAAAATAAAGGTTTTGTAATGCTCTTGGTTTGAAGAAACTTTTATTTGGTGTTAATGAATTAAAATCACCATGTATCAGTAGAATTATGTGCTAATATGAGTTTTGATCAGGTATTGGGACTCCTGGTGGTACTGTCGTAGTGTATTTTTGTCTAAAATATGTATTTTGGATGCTTAATGTTTTTTTTATTCAATTAATTATCAGAATTTTTCAATAATCGGGACACACAGGGTCTTTTCCTCTCTGTAAGTATAAAGCTATAGAATGTAGGTACGTTACGTAGGAAGGTACAGTGAGGATCATTTGTCAGCGGTGGGCGGCTGTCAAAACTTGCCAAACTTCCTCGTCGCCGGCCAAGTTTCGATTAACACCTGTACCTACTGGGTAGGAAATTGTGTCTCGTGTATTTTTTATTGATATTATGGCGTTATTGTGTATCAATATGAGTTAAGGGTAATGTTAAAATGTTGATGCATTTATAGAATTAATACCAACTCTAAAGAGGTTGGAAAAGCGTATGAACACACTACATAAAAAAGAAGGAAGAAAGAACTGACAGGTATACAAATTAAATACATAAACTAAAATCAATATGATTTTCTGTAAATTTTTTCGAATATTTAGATTAACATTTTACTGAAACAAAAAAAGAAAAATTAAGGAACAGAAACTAGGCACTTGACGTCATGCCTGTAGCAAGAAGCTTCCCAGTCTTCTTGCCAGCATGCTATACACTGGGCGGACCCACAGCACGATGCTGATTTTGAGTGGTCGACACTACTTGACATTATAAACCAAAGCTTAATGGCCTACATGTGAAATGCTTAATAATTCAATTTCCAAGTGAATCGAGTCATTGTAGCCAATCTTGTTACCAATTAAAAGATACACAAAAACCAGCCAAGTGCGAGTCGGACTCGCGCACGAAGGGTTCCGTACCATTATCTATAGTAAAAAAACGTCAAAAAAATCACGTCTGTTGTATGGGGAGCCCCACTTAAATATTTATTTCATTCTGTTTTTTTTTTGTATTTGTTGTAACGACAACAGAAATACATCATCTGTGAAAATTTCAACTGTCTAACTATCACGGTTCATGAGATACAGCCTGGTGACAGACGGACGGATGGACGGACGGACGGACGGACAGCGAAGTCTTAGTAATAGGGTCCCGTTTTTCAACCTTTGGGTACGGAACCCTAAAAACCAATCAGAAATTAGAATTTGGACCACACTATTAAAATTAATTGAGACCATGTCCACAGAATTTACATAATATAGCAGAGTACTTATATGTTGTTTCATTTGCCGGGTGGCTGTCATAAGTTACCGAACTTGGCTCGAGACGCCGGCCAAGTTTCGATTAATACCTGAGCCCGGTGTGAGAGTGTTTCCCAATATTTGCGTCGGTTATCAAATACATATTAATGGTGTGTGTGGACTGGGAGTTAATCTATGAAATATATGTCAATTTACGTGGCTTTCTGGCTTTACCTTAACATAATAATTTGAATGACATGCAATTGTAGTAAAAATAATTTATTTTATCTGCCATTCGAAGAACACGAGCATGAGATGATGCCTAAAACGTAACCTTTCTGTCTTCTTTGACCAATGAACAGTCAATAAATAAAGAACCCCTGATCAATTACAAAGAATTTTAAAGGATACTATGGATTCTATTGTACAGTGTATTTCTTCTGTATAGTATGTAAAATTCAACGTAAAAGTTTTTTTCTTTTATTAGCAGAACCGCAAAAGAAAATACCACAAGTTAGAGCATAAATTAAACATAAAAGCAAATGTTTTGAAGTGTCTCTTCCTCAAATATGCGAAGGTAATGATGTTACCAAAGTTCCCCGGGGCCGGGACCCCGGACTTTACAAATTGAAATTATTTTTTCATTAAAATTCCCAACTTGAAAGTTTTCAGGTGGAAGTTTCTTGAGTGGCCAATTCACGGCGCACTTTCAGTTAAATGATTCTTTCCAACTTTAAATAGATGTCTAGGTGGATATTAGGTAAGTTTGCGAAAGATCTCTTAAAGTTAATGACTAGTATTTAAGTTCACGTGAGGATTGCACTTAATGGGAAGGAAAGTTAATTAGTTTCTGCTTTAAAATAAACCAATGGAATTTAAAAGTAACTTACAGTGTGTTCAGATTGTAAACTCGTCATAGTGTTGAAACAGTATAATGTGTTATGTAAATTTAAACTTTTTTGGTTTGGACACAAATAGAACTACTTTTTTCTAATTCATAGATTGGATAAAGTTTCTTCAAAACGCAGGAACTAAGTATGTAACATACTGTCCTCTAATATATCATCGAATCAAACGATAAGCGTATCGCATCGCGACACGGGATCACGGGGCAGTCCCGCGGCCCGGGATCACCTTAATCCCGCAGGTGAGCCGGGATTATAGGATCACGGCGTAGCTCGCCCGTATCTATCTTGATGATATATTATAGTGTTAAGTTCTATCGACAGATGTCGTTGTTAGTTTGTGATGTTCGTTTTAAGTAAAGTTATTAGTTTAATGGCTCCGTTATCATTGGTCATTCATTGAACTTCCTTAAGGTACGAAAAAAATAAAATTGATTATAATCGACTAAAAATATCTCTCCCTCTCTTAGCACTTTCTAAGAAACTGTTACCTTGTATTCCAAAATTCATAATGAACCATTCAATATTAACAACATCACCAACTTGAAACAAATAAATAAAACAACGTTAATTACCAAAGAACGTTTACAAAGAAAATTAGGGTTTACTTCTTTCTTTTTTGATGGTCTTGTATCGTTCAAGAATTTTAAAGTTGCGTCTCGTCGCGCCGGGACAAATAACCGGGAGACACCGGGATCCGGGACACGGGACAAATAAAATTAATTACTTATTCGCAGCACTACCTGGCTAACGAGGGGAGTCTTGTTGCAACTTGCTTATTACTTGCTCCGATAACGTGACCGCTGTTTTGATGAAAAATATGTGGTTGGGTTTTAGTAAAATAAGATTGTTTTACTGTCTGGTCTAAAGGTTTTACCTAAAAATTTAAGAGTAAACTCAATCTGATATTCGTCTTTTTTATTTCGTTTTCTTTTATTTCAGCAGTTGTTTGTTATCAAACTCATGGAAACATTTATTGGTTTCATACTTAATCTGACTGCTATAGTAATTGGCCACGCTATAGTAACTGCCCACTCATAATAAAAGAGGTAGAAACAAGGTCCCTGGTCCCTGTATCAGATACTGGAATATTTTTTGTGCATTACCTTGTTCCTACCTCTTTTGTTATGAGTGGCCAGTTACTATAGCGTGGCCAATTACTATAGCAGTTTACCTGCATTTCCCGAATCTGTTCGTTCCAATATTATGAATGCGTGTAAATTCACCAGTGTCTAAATTGGCGTTTAAATAGTCTAATTGCAAAACAACATCAGTGATAATTTATTGGTCATTAGCGTCTACATCGACCTGTTAGCAATACGTTGTAATGATCAATGATCCTACACTCAATTCTTGGCAACAATCCGACCAATCTGAAAGAAAAGCCATACATTAATTAAAAAACAAAAGGAAAATGACGATCAATCGAAAGAGTTCTAAATGAATCGAAATAAATGTAATTATTTGAAGGAAACTCGTAGACGCAAGATGTACTGCAGACCACGAACGTACATAGCAAGACCTTCGTGGTCACTTGCGACTACTATTTCAATAGGCCTCTTGGAGTTTCCTTCGATATAACATTTATTTCGATTTGTTAAAAAGTTTATACAATACAATATCCTCATAGAAGGTTTTGCGTTGGATGGTTAACTGGTCAAATGTGGGTTTACTGTATGTACGTACCTACACTCCTGCTGAACCTTTCGGGAAATTGATACTTGACATGATGATACATTACTTAATTTTAAAGAAAAGTGCTAATCAGTCAACGTTTTTCTGCCACTATTGTGTTTTACACATTTCTATACCTCTTTAATTGTGTGCTTAAATTTTTCTGTCTCCATTATCATACTAATTAAAGAAAAAAACCAAAGAAAAACGTAAATCAATCAATATTCTCCTACCCTCGGAGTTTACCTTGGACCTTCGGGTCCCACTGACCAATATCCGTGCACATTTGTACCCGTCGCGAATCCGGCCCGGGTATTACTCTGCCGGATAATCCCGGACCACTATTAACCGGTTAGAACCCCAGGGATGTAATGAGGTTTTAGAAGAAAGTGAGTCAAATTTCAAATTTCAAATATCTTTATTTCCTTTTAAGATCAACAAAAATGCACTTACCCTAAGATACATTAAAACTTGATTACAACTGACGACACTTTATGAGGCTAACACTTCGCCTTTCAAAGTTTGTAATAGATTACTTAGAGTTAGAACTGATTACAACATAACATAACACTCAATCATAAGTAACAATGTAATGAACGCAATTTATTAAGCAGTTATAATATTGCTTTTTTCTTGTGGGTATGACAACAAGAAATAAATAAAAAGATTAGCTGAGCGCACGGTGTGCCGTAGATACTAGTAGCCGTGCAACCAGCCAACGATCAGTGGACGGAGCCTCCCTGCCGCCCGCGACCCGGTACTACAGCGGCCGGGGCCGGGGCGGCAGCGAGCATCGCGGGGGTCAAGCCACTGGTCGCTCGCTCCTCAGTTGGTGGGAACAATAGGTAGTGATGCGGTAGGCGGTAAGTGCCGTATCTATCGATATATGGTAATTTGTCTAATGTTGATGAACATAGGTTTGTGATTAAGGGGTTAGTAGTATTAATTTTATTCTTATTATAAAATTTTAATGATAGATTTATTATGTGATTAAAAAGCAAGGGAAGTTTAATTTTTTTATGTAATTTCTTAAGATTTGTTTTGAATTTGGTTTTGTAGGATAATTTAACTGCTTTATTTTGAATGACTTGTAGTAATTGATGGTTAGACAGACATGTGCTACTCCAAACAGGACAGGCGTAAGTTATACATGGACGTACAAGTGTCGTATAAATCCTTAGCTTAGTGCTGCTACTTAATTTGGATTTATGATTAAGTAAAGGGTTTAAGGCACCAAGTGCTTGGGCGCCCTTCACACGTAAGTGAGAAATATGTTTTGACCAATTTAGTCGACTATCCATATTGATTCCAAGATAGCGCACATTAGTTTTCCAAGGTACTTTATGGCCTGCAATGCTTAAAGTTCTTAAAGGGGGCTGCCTAGCACGTGAGAAAAATATTGCTTCCGTCTTATCTTCATTTATTTTAAGTTTCCATTGCTTAAAATAGTCAAGAAGTAAGTCGATAGAGTATTGTAGGCGACCTATGATCAATTCAGTATCATCGGAAGAAGTATACGAAGCAGTATCATCGGCAAAACAAGCTAATTTGGTTCGAGGTTGGATAGGGATATCATTTAAAAACAGAAGAAATAAAAAGGGCCCGACTATCGAGCCTTGCGGGACGCCAGCTGGGATGTTTTGGGGTGATGAAGAAGTTTCCCCAATGTAAACCAGGAATTTTCGATCCGCAAGGTACGATTGGATGAGCTTTATGAGAGGCATGGGCACCTTCAGAGTGAGTAACTTGTGCAGCAACCCATCGTGCCACACCGTATCAAATGCTTTTTCGATATCCAGCAGGAACATGCCTGTGGATTGCCTAAGATTTAGGTGATGGGCAATGTGTTCGGTCACCCTAGCTAGCTGTTGAGTAGTCGAGTGAGTGGCACGGAAACCAAACTGCTCATGGATCAGAAATCGCGCAGTGGAATTTAATAGTCTAGTATATATAACAGACTCAAAAAGTTTGCCAACAGAAGGTAGCAGGCTAATCGGACGATAATTTACAGGTAAGGTACTATCTTTCCCGGGTTTTTTCAGAGGGATTATTTTAGCTTTTTTCCAGATGTTTGGGAAATAGCCTAAACCAAGACAACCATTAAAAATTTTGGTAATGAAAACTATCGCTTTCTGTGGCAAGTTCTTTAGAAGTAAGTTATGGATTCCGTCATGACTAGGAGATTTACGGGATTTAAGCTTTACCAGTCTTTTCCGAATCTCAAATGGCCTTACTGGCTTAATATAATCGGAAGTAAATTCATAATTATTTATAAATGAAACGGAGTTTGATACCTCGTCATGGAGTTTAGGGTCACAAGTCCAGTTTGTGGTAAGGCTCATATTCTCGCTAAATGCATTTGCTAGAGCGTTACATTGCTCAATTGTACTAGTCGTTAGGGTTCCATCCGGTAATTTAAGGGAGGGTATAGCAGAAGATCTTGGCTGGAGGGATTTAGTCAGACGCCAGATGTCTTGACTCGGGTTATCATATTTTGCTAGTTTGTCATTCCATACGTTATCGAGATGATTTTGAATGTTTAAATTTATGTATGTTTGTAGGATGTTTATATTACTACGGTTGAGCCTTCTAAGATGACCAGTAGGCAGTTTCAGCTCAATACGTCGCAAATAGTTTTTATATCGAATTAAGTTTTTAACGTACCGGGGAAGTTTATTTGGGGAATTATTAAACACAGCAGTTGTCGACGGTATGGATGTGTCCCTGGCGTCAATAATACTTTGTTGCAAATGAACAATGGCAGAATCAATTTCTTTTTCGGTATTAAATGTCTTAGAACTGAGCAAGATTGTCTTATTGAGTTGGGAACGATACTTACTCCAGTTTGCACAATTAAATTTGAAGTATCGAGTTTTTGCCTTGCGACATAATGTTCCTCCGATGGTAAGGAATAAGGGGTAGTGGTTAGACGATAATGCTATAATTGTTTCGACTTCACTAATGCTGCTTACATTTAGAGAAAGCACCAAGTCGGGACTCGTCGGTCTGAGATTTGGGCAATAATTCACTTGAGTAGGTAGGCTAGGGCTGTGAATGATGTAGTCGGATTCGAGCATGTGGTTAAAAAGAGTTCTGCCTCGCGTGTTAATGTAGCTACTGCGCCAGTGTGAGTGGTTGGCATTAAAGTCTCCCATGATGACAACATGGGAACCTAAGCCAAACAGTAACTCAAGGTCACTACGAAGCATTGGTAGGTTTGGTGACTGATAAATAGATAACACAATATGTTCAACTCCTGAAATTTTGATAGTTATACCGACAGCTTCAATATTTATCGTTTTAGGAATAGTTAGTACCGAATGTTCTAAATCTCTTCTTACAAGCATAGCAACTCCCTGCCTACGGCCAGAATGATGCTTATCTTGGCGGTGACAGATAAAACCAGGTGTATTAAAGGATAACATTGAGGTAAGTCTAGTTTCACAAATACCAATAATATCAACAGACAAAACGCTTACCGCCAACTCGAGCAGTTCATTGATCTTTAAGCGTACTCCATCGGAGTTCCAGGATAATAGACGGAGTTCAGCAGCATCAAACATATTTACCAAGATGAGTGAGTACAAGCATGACCTTGTCCAACCAGGACGCACAAGCAGCAAATTGGGACTTTATATTTCTTAATACTAATAAAATTTCTAACATATCCTTTGTGGTCTCATCATTGAGTTCAGCCGTAGGGAGATCAGTTGGAGTTTGGTTTACTGCCGATGCGATGTTGCTGCTTCGTACGGTAGGCCAGGTAGGTGTTGGCCGAAAATTCATATTTGGAGTAATCATCGAAGGTAATGATTTCGGTGGATGCATTACAGGCACAGGCTTACGCTCTAGAGCTTTCTTCTTCTCGATGCTTTCCAGATATGCCATTCGTACACTGCACTTCCCGTAGTTAGCTGGGTGAGCTTCATTACAGTTACAGCAATGAGCAGGTTCGGCGCGGTCAGTTTTGGTACAAGCAGTAGTTGCATGTGGAGCAACACACTTCACGCAGCGAGGGGGCTTGTTGCAGTTTTTAGACGCATGGCCGAATTCTTGGCACCGAAAGCATTGAGTGGCAAGCGATCGGTTGGGCTTGAATTTGCTAATCGTCACCACACAGCTACATAAATACTTTATTTGCCGAAACTTCATGACATCAGCTCCTGCTTGTAGCTGCACTAGAAAGGGAGGGCAGGGATTGACCAAACCACTGCGTGACTTTAGGGGTTTTACTGAAGCTCCGACGAAGCCAAGTTTTTCCAGCTCCTCCGGTAGATTATTTTCAGCATAAGCCGGCAGGCCATGGATTACTGCTTTGGGCACCTTTTCGTCCTTACGGGTGAAGGTAATAAAGGAAGCATCCTCTTGACGTAGACCATCTTTAACTGCCTGGTGTCCTTCAGGTGTGTGACACAAAATGGCTACTTTGCCCCCAACTCTGTATTGAAGGTGATAGCGTTTGGTAAACAGCGCAATTTTCTCCCTTAACGCGTCATGGGTCCAGCCGGTCTTCAAATCCAGAATAATAGGTGGGATATGTCCGGTCTTCTTGACTTCTAGAAGAAAGTGAGTGGCTTTGTGCGTAAAGTGTTGTGCTATGGGGCTATGAAAATTATGTTCTGAGGTTTTATTTTCAAAAGTCGTTATTTTAAAATGACATTGAACATTTTTTTTTAAGTATTGGGCTGACTGCATATTTTATAAATTATAGTCTAAAAATTAAGATTTTCTGCATTCGCGTCAATAACATTTTTTTTCCGAAAAGATGATTAAAATTACCCTAGAAACTCATCATCTGCCTAGCCTTTTCCCAACTATATTGAGGTCGGCTTCCAGTCAAACCAGATTCAGCTGAATACCAGTATTTTACGTGGAGCGGCTGCCTACCATACCTCCACAACCCATTAACTATGTAACACGTTACTTCTTAGCAAGACCCCTAGAATCTCATTGTGTAACTTAAGTAGGAATATATTTAAATAATAATTATACTATATTCAGAGTTCTATTATTCCTAGCTCCTGCCCGCTGCTTTGCTCACGTTAGCCCAAAACCATCTCCAAGGTCTCGTCTATCTATAATATTAGTAAGGATTATTTCAATACAGCCCTTATTCCCTCCGTTCAGCCGTAACCATTCATATATTTTCCTTATAAACACACGTATAATAAGAATAAACAACGTAAGCATGCCTTAATGCACTCACGATATTAATTTCACCCGAATCCGTCTCTTTGTGACAAAGAAAAATTGTAACGAATTGAGTGGGAGCCTAGAACAACCTGCGTGGAAACCTTTTGCTATGGGTTGATTATTTCGTGCTATGTTGTCATAGGTATAAGGTTGAGATTACTTTGTTCTGTGTTTTGGTGGGTATTGGGGCCCAAGTTATGAGCAAATTGCGATTTGTATCAAATCTGTATCAATTTGTTTAAATTTTTTTTATTTTTTTTTGCCTTTTTTCATGAATTGCGACACAATTCAACAAGGAGCAATAAAAATGAGACTAATTTTCTTGTAAAATTTGCAAAACATTTTCACACCAAATTCTCTGGAAGCCACACTAGGATTCACCATGTCATGAAGACCGGCAATTTCAGTGAATATGTCTACGATAACATACTATACATATTCTGATGTAGGTGGATGAAAACTATCGTACCTATGACGTATACGATCCTTCTGTTTATCCTCTACTAGCTGACTCGCGCAACTTCGTCTGTGTCACATTTTTCATTAATGCTCAGCTCCTACTGGTCGTAACGTGTTGTTATACATGCCACCTTCTGCGATAAATGGGCTACACAACACTAAAAGTGTTTTTAATTCGAACAAGAACTCCCTAAGATTAGGACTTTTAGGTGCTCAAAACCGCTTGAGCTTGTCGCTCGTACCACAACAAGGTAGTAGCAAGGTAAGTCAGTCAAGATGGCTGTCATTAATAGCGCGGGAGAGTAATGGCTCCCTGTAAACGTACAATAATGCGCTTGTTAGCTGCGAATGGAGTGATTCATTCGTTTTGTGCGCTTTGTGGCGCTTTCCCAATGTGAGCAGTTATTGTTGTATGATGGGAAATTTGATGGAACGTGTTTCAAGGCTTGATAAAAATAAAGAGTCTTAATAAGTCTTTTATCAGTTTGCTTAGCATTTCTTACCATATTTTTATGTCTTTGACCGGAGTGGCAATTCTCGTATTTTTAAGAATCATTGGAAAAAATAGAAAAAAATAGTTTATTTGCGCCAAGCACCATAAAGTAAAAATAATATATTTTTAAATGTAATCGAGATAGTGCAAGTTAGAAAAATATGCGCCACATCCTCGCAACATCGTTCGCATTCGTAAACCATCAAAAACACCTCCAATTTCCCTACATTTTGACAAGTTAATGACAGTGAATATCTTTAAGGGACTTGATATACAAAGCGGACAGGGCGCTGACAAGATAAAATGTATGGCGCCAAAAGAACGAAATATACTTAGCGTTGCGGGCGTGCGGCCATAGACGCCGTACATTTTCGTCACAGTGCCTGCGCATTCGCATTATAACGCATTATATAATTATCAAGTCCCTTAGGAATTTGATCGTTTTTAGGTACGAGAATTGACCTTCAGTTTAGCGGTAGGTTTTTCAGGTAGCGAGCCTTACAATAATTTACCTTTTTTAAGGTTGGTAAATCATCAAGTGACTTCTTCTGCTCTGGGCGGAGCGGGAGGGAGTGTCTGACTCTTACTGACTAAAACCAATCCGTGTTCTTCCAAATGCCATTTGCGTTCCAGGGCCGCGTTGACTCTTTCGAACAAATTCCGCAACCACAATAATTTACCTGGCTTTGGTACCCGGTTTTCAACAAATACCTGTTATATAATAAACTAACCTGATGATTTTATATCTTGGCACGCGGATAGACCATATCCTGGATCAGAAATAGAATAGAATTAGGATAACACGTTCCGGAAGAAGACACTCGGAAAATCTTGCATTGTGAAATTTTCATCTCTGACAAAACGAAATTATTATTCTAGGTTAGGATGCGAAAATGTAAAATTAAACACATTAGCCATAAAACACGGTTAATGTGTGCCATGCAAACGTGGTGGTAACAATAATATCCGGGCAGAGTGTGGAACGGCACATAAATACGTGGAGCCTTCCTGTCCACTGTTTTAGCTAAATTTTATGTTCTAGTTGTTTAGGAGCGGGAGGATTTATGGTAATACATAGAAAAGAGAGGATTTAGAGACTGTATTATGAGCTCATATCAGCAGTGAAGTACTACTAGAACAATAAAAGAGTTTTTAAAGGTTTTCAAGTGGTGGTTCAGCGAGTCTTTTTCTTGCCTGTTCTTGGAATGCTGGCTACGTCTATCTGACTGACCGCCTTCAAAACTGCTCAATAGTGTCTGCGATTGGTGTTATAAATAAAGTGGAATCTATACCATCTATCTGTACTATACAATATTATAAGCTGAAGGGTTTGTTTGTTTGTTTAGTTGAACGCGCTAATATCAGGAACTAAGTACTTCGTTCGAATTGAAAAAATATTTTAGTGTTGGATAGCCCCTTTATCGAAGAAGGGTATAGGCAATATAACATCACGCTACGACCAATTGGAGCGGGGCATGAATGAAAAATGTGACGCAGTCGAAGTTGCGCGGGTCAGCAAGTGTATCATAAAATGTGTGTATTTATTTAATTACTGTTCTTGTGGTAAAACCAAGACTTTTTATAATTTTAAATAAGGTACCAAAACTGTCCTTCAATAGAACTGACTCCCAAACTGGCTTCATGACCGAAAACCTTAGGTATAGGCTTTTGTACTAATATCGAAAATTATGCTTTAAAAGTAGATAGCTTAATTTAAGAATTCCGCTAAGTCCTGCTCACACCATCGACAATGAGGCGCAATGAGGGTAACACTCAGTCTGTACCTTTGTTTCATTTCCTGATACCGACCTATTTTTTTCACATTCTAAGTCGATAGCTTTGGAAGTGTGGAAAGGGCTCCATTTGGGCATTTTATATTTTTTCTATTGTCTTCACACATGGAACGTAGGTATTTTAGTTCAATATGTTCTGACCACAACCATTTCATATTATCTGAAGTTGCCATAGTAATTGATCCATGTATCTATTCTTGTATTCACGAGTCATCCCTATTCCCAACTTTAATAATAATTATAAATGGGAAAGTAACTCTGTCTGTCTGTCAGTTAAGCTTTCACGCGAAAACGGCTGAACGGATCGTCATGAAATTTGGCAGATATATAGCCTGGTATATGGAAAAGGACGTAGGCTTTTTTACACGGTTACCGACATCCACGCGGGTGGAGGCAAAAGCTATTTCGTTATAAAAAGGGAAAGAGAAATGAAAATGTTTTTAACGTAAAAGTGATAATTTTGTACATACGGAGCTACCTCCGTATGTACAAAATTATCACTTTTACACTATCACTAAAAGTGCCTAACAACGTTATTGAAGCAAATCCTTACTATATTTGCAAATGAAAAAAGAAAAATCTTTATATGAGACTTGCAAAGAAATAATAAAACAAAATTAAGTGACCTATAAAACAAGACCTACGTGTGGCCAAAATTTATTGATTTATTTATTTATACACAAATATTTTACAGGCAGAACCCAAGATACTAAAAGTAGTAGAAAATGGATAGTTGAAAGTCGGTACCTAACATTTTGTCCACCTATAATATCCCATGAAGCCGTCTCCACCCTATCCCCGATCACGTTATTAGTATGAGCGTTCCAAAGCCGAACTGCGCATTTCAATAAAGCGCAACCTTTTGTTAGACGTGTGCTACCAATATTTGAGCCAATATTTGAGCCCGGCTCCAGCTGCGATATTAAAAGATTCATTTCACAATGAGTTTGGAATCATCTTTGTGATGCCCAGGGTAGGTCAGGTTGAACAGGGACTGATATGGGTATTTGTTGAGGTTTTATTTTAGGAATGGGTTAAAATTTATTTGTTTGATTTCATTGTAGGTATACATGGTAGACGGCTGACCTTTGAAACAGTTACTAGAGATATTTTACTATAATAGTGGGGTTGACGTACTGGCCGATTTAGGTTACTTATAAATGCTGGAAAGGCTAACAGCTTTCTCTAGCTGTGATAAAAATTTTCATATTTAACTGTCCTATCCTGTCGGTAATACCCCAAGTGCCCCTGGTGTTGTGAGAACCTTTTGGACGCTCCTGATAACCCGCACACTGGGACAAGCTCGCCAAACTGTTCCCAGACACTGCAACTGGACAGTCAGGACAAAAGTATTTAATTTTTCCCTTTTTAGTGCTACCCTCAAAAATTCCTACCAGTCCAGATCTATTTAACGGTGTGTCTCCGAAGTTCTTCATCAGATTAGTCAGTTGGACCTTTTCGGAATAAACATCTTTCGAATAAAACAAAATGTAAATCCGTCTTAACATGACGGAGTTATAACATACATAAAAAAATATAATTTGTAAACATACGAATTGATAACCCCCCCCTTTTTGAAGTCGGTTAATATATTATCCTAAACAACACAGTCCGTCAGATCCCACCACCTGACCCTCCGGAACTTCTCTCAATTACAATGAATACTTTATTCATACCGCACAACTTGGTCGGTTTCCATGATTTTTATACTCACGGGGAACTTTGTCCGCCATTATCTATGCATTGTCTCGAGACCTTATACTTATTTAATTTAACAGTAGAGGGCGCATCTGGTGGTAACTTTCTGGATCTTATTTGGAGTTCAAATTTTAATGTAAAATTACGAAGATATCGTACCTGGTGGATTGGTGTCTTTGGGCTGCTATTTTTATTAAAAGGAATGAAATAATATGGAAAGTCTTATTTAAAAAAAATATAAAACGTAGGGATTGGTGTGTCTCTGTTCGGTTATTTTCAATTTAGGAATAAATTATTACACAGAAAGATTTTAACAAAAAATGTGGTAACAGCTGTTTTATGTAAAAATAGATTTTTGTGATAATCGAGTTTTTTTGTTTTTTTTTTTAATTGGAAGTAGATTTAAAAAGAAAAACTGTAGGCATAGATGCTGATGATCGTATATTCATGTTTTTAAATGTTTTTGACAGTTAATACCTTACACAATGAAACAACAAATATGCAGAAAAGGTATCATAGACCTCATCCATCGTTTTCCATCAGGTGTGTTCAAGGTCAAGAGCAAGCCCATTCCTTTACATTAAAAAAAAGGTTTTATTTCAATCTGAGTAATTAAAAACGGGACAGTTCCACGTAGTTTAGCTCTCAACATTTATGGTCGGCGTTACTTGGTACCTACAAATTTCTTGTGATAGATCATTTTTACAACAGCAATCACCCTGAATAAATCAAACCACTCTAAAATAAAAAATTGACCTGTTCTCCTTCTGAATGGGTAATGTCAATGAAATATTCAGCCGCTGACGTGCAGGTGGCTGCCATTGCGGCCGGTTTCTTTATGCATGAGATCCTCTTGTGATTCGGAACGCACGTCCTCGATATGTAGCGCCAGAGTAGCCAAGTAGTCGGACCTGGAGATGGGGCAGATAGAACAAGAATTGTGCCTACAGGAAGTTTTTAAAAGAGTGTCCGTGGAGTTTCTTGCACGTTCTTCTCCATAGAGATCTACGCTTTCGAACGTGCAATTAGCTTCATCTTTTTGACCGACCGACCTTGACAATTCAAAAGTACCTGTGAATGGTCTAATTGAAATAAATGCTTTGACTTTGACAGGGTGCGCAGTATTACGAATGCAAACCTCGAGATAACTTGGTGCAGCTTTCATAGATAAATTATATCATCATCATATCAGCTGAAAGATGTTCACTGCTGGACACAGACCTTTTTTTTTTTTTTTTTTACGGGGGGAAATCCTCATGGATGTCCTCCGCCCTGGGGCGGGCGGAGGGGTCTGTCAGACTCTTACTGACTAAAACCACCCCGGTGTTCCATCTTCCACCTACGCCGGGGATCGCGGGAACATTTGCGACTTCCGTAATCCCCGGCTGGTCCCGGCCCGCCTCTGCGGGCCACATCTCGTAAGCGGGGGGAGTGAGGTGTTTAACTCCCCCCGCGACGTCAGAGGGGCGCACGGGAACACCACGCGCCGCCACCTCGGGTCCGGATGAATGGGGGGGCAACGGACATCCCCAAGTCCGCCGCCCCTGGACCCAACTAGGGGGGCCGAAGGAGGGCAGCGTACGCCCTCCTCCGACGCCCGGTGCGCCTGCTGCGGGCCGGGAGAGCACTCGACATCTCCCTCTCCCTTTCCGCAGCCTCCTTCTGCGCGATGACAGTTTCGCAGAAGGAGACCACCGCGTCCCAGGACTCCTCACCGCCGACCATAGAACGTACTACAGCCGGCAGCGAGAGGTCACTGCCTACCACAGAGACGAGGGCACGGCGCGGTTCCTCCCAAGCGGCACACTCTGCCAGCGTATGCCGCGCCATGTCCTCCCGACAGTCGACACAGGCCTTCCCCAAGTGTCAACACTATTGTGTTGACACTTGGGGGAGGCCTGTGTCCAGCAGTGCCGATGGATGCGAGACGCACAGGACTGGTTATTAGCGGTCCTGTGCGTCTCGCATCCATCGGCTACCAGTGACCCTCACCAGGTCATCGGTCCATCTTGTGGGAGGCCTTCCAACACTGCGTACACTGCTTCCGGTACGCGGTCGCCACTCCAAATTATATAAATATTCTTAATCATTCAGCAATGGTATCACGAACATGTTACAGTGACCTGCATACAACTGGACTTGAACGAGACAAATGACAAAGCTTTCGAGGTGGCGACATACTGGATTACTGGTCTAACAAAATTTGAAAGGAGAAGAAGAAGACAATCGCAGCAAAAGACTCTGAAGAAAGAAATGCTTTCCTTAAAGCCTCTTTTATAACAACTCACATAGCAAACCTATGTTAGACTAAAAAGCCCTTTCATTGCCTATGTACTGAATCATAATCCAATCAACAGCTTACTGTATTAAACCTGTTAATAAATCTCAACTCTAAACAACGGATTACTTTCGTATTCCTCTCAGAGGCAACTGCATCATGTTACCTACTCCCCCGTCTGCGTTACCTATCAGTTTGGGCAGCGTACCTTAGAACATTTACATTTATATTGGCCAGAGACGTCCAGCGTCCTCTCAAGAACTCCTCACGGTGGAGAGAGGAATCAATTCCATTACAATACTTATGGTGATCCTCTCTATGACTGGCATTTTGTTACCTTTGGTAGGTATGTTAGTTGTAATTCGAAGAAAGTCTAGTCAGATTTCAAGTAAATGAAGATAGTTTCTTCTCGTGTCTTCGTCTGGAATTCCTTGTTATAACATTAAAATATATACCTATACTATGACTTTTGGCGATTGCTTAGCTCTCTATCAATGAAATAACTTGATGTGTAATTTAAACAGCATTATCAGAGATAACTTCCTTTTACAGACATTGTCGTCAAATATTGTTTGTTATTACAGTAGGCTGAGTTTCATGAAATATTTACTGTCTGAATCCTTTTTACGCATGACCGTTGAGAGGTTGCTTTAATAAGACATAGGTACTTATTTTTATATTGCCAATATGCTTTTTAAAATTTTTACTACGCAAAAAATCGTTCAGGAAATTAAATCCGCAACTTACGATAAAACCAACGGCATTTTAACAAGTCCTTAAATTAATCTCAAATCAAACCAACCTCACCACAATCCAGCTCTACCTTTCCAATTAATCTTCTCCATGATTGGTATGCAAACAGCATTTACATCCAGACCAATCGTCTCAGTATCTTTCAAACTTAGGACTCTTGCACACCGCGCACCGTCTGCAAGTGTACCTTCGATTGCCGACAAGTGCCATGAATTATTCAACGAGGCAAGTTTTGTTCAAGGAGTTTACAATAAAAGCAAGGAATTAGGAGGATGAGGGAAACAATGAAAAATTAACTGTGGTTAGTTAACAGTGTGGCTTTCTTAGAATGTTTTTAAATTACTCTTGATGCATAACGTCAACATAAAAATTGTACCTTTTTTATGTATGAGAAATCATTACATGACTCCTTCCGCTCTGAGTGGAGCGGGAGGTAGTGTCAGACTCTAACTGACTAAAACCCATCCGTGTTCCTCCTCATCCCCTTTGCGTTCCAGGGCCGCGGTGACTCTTTAGAACAAATTCCGCAACCCTGACAGGAATATTGTACCTACATGGGTACTTTAGATGACTTCACAGCTTCGTACAAGCATTTGAAACTCGGTAGATTTGTAACTGGTAATTCTAGCAGTCTTTTTAGGTTACTAATTTCTTCAAATTGCAAATTCATCTAGCTATAATCATTAACTTATTTAGGAGCCAACTAACCATTACCTACATAACGTAACATCACGCTTGTGTCCTAAGTCAAAGTCAAAGTCAAATCATTTAAGTATTTCAAATAAACCATTTACAGGTATTTTTGACTTGTCAGTCAGTCAAAAACATAAAGCTATTTGTACATTCCAAAGCGTAGATTTCTATGGAGAAGAACGTGCAAGAAAATCCACTCCACTCCACCTAATAAGGGCTAGGTAGAACTGTACCTAAAGTACATCCACATTTCACACATACACAACATTGCTATGACATATCAGCCAGGCGTTTCTCAACTTATTCATTCGCATGAAAGCTCTTCATCATCATTACTCTTTCCAAGCATGTGAGGGTAGTCTAAACAAACTAAAAAACCCTCATTGATCATAAATTTAATCACACGTAACGATAGCTCATCCATAGGTAGGGGATTATTAGGGCTTCTGAATGAGATGGGAATGAACGATCGAGGTGAATGACATTGATTGATTCACCTTCATTCATAGATGATTGTATCGACACACCTCAACAATCTATCTACTACTTAATTTCACAATTTTGAACCTTGAAAGAGAAAGAATAGGGGTGGTGTAGCCGGTATAATAAGTTGGTGTTTAGAAGAATAGCTACTTGAATTTGACAGTGAAACGGATTGATATCTGGGAGGATTTATCATAAGCTTAGTTTCATGAGTAGGCACCTTTGTGAGATAGATGTATAGATATGTTGCTAAGGATTTTCTTCAAAAGTATTCTGTAATCCCCCTATTGATTTAAAAATGTGTCATTGTTCTTTCCCGTGGTCATTTTGCTTCGTTTTCTTTTTTTTTTTTTCTTTTAATTTTTACCAGTGTGCTCTGTGCAGTATAAAAATAATAATAAATTCTTTATTCCGAGTAACAATGACACTCATAATTAAAGTGTTAGTAACAATATATAAACTTACAACTATGTTAGCGAAACAATTACATCAAAACACACAACAAAATAATCATTGCTTCAGCATTCCAGCTGAGATACTGGAGCAACGACACAACTGTTAAGCCTGTCAGCAATCATGCCCAGGATCCTGTTGGAACTGGCTGGCACCCTGCGCACTACGGACGCACATGTTTTACGCATCAATTATGACTTTCATATTTTACTTTACGGGTCACAAGAACTGGCTTTTACCTTAGGAGAGGTTAAGCATTGCCACACAACGTGACAATGCCGCCAGTCTATTGGGAACTTTACTAGTTGAATTTACCATAATATTTCGACGCCATATTTTAAATATATTTTATGCTAGTTATTTAAGAGTTTAATGTAGTTTTTAGTATTTTAATAAATCATTTAGCTCAAAAACGACGTCGACGCGTGGGAGTACCAGTGCCTCAGGGCATCTTCTGGGCACGCTCGCTTTCATCATGGACCTCATCTATCGCTTTCCATCAGGAGTGATCGAGGTCAAGAGCTAGCCCATTCATAAATAAAAAAAAAAAGAAAAAAAAAACCCAAAACTGATATTTAACTCGAACCATACATGCACTTTTTAATTGTTAAAGAGTCGTCTGTACAAGATTTTAAGCAGAAAACCGAAAAGTTTTAAAAAGTAAAATAAGCTCATACAAAGTACTGTAGACCAAAAAAAAACATGCCAAAATGGAATCCCCCCATAGCACAAAACGTAAACTCTCAATTCATCCACAATTCCCATAATCATTAATAATAACCACCAATAGGTACATAAAAATACACAACAAATTCTCTCCAATCCCCTTTATTTGTACCTAAACAGGGTCCAGTAGGATTAAGTGGTAATCCCTTAAATTGGACACAGTTTCACCTGTCCGCTCCGCGCCCGGCTTTGTCCGTGTAATGAACTAAAACAAAAAACGTTAAAAGTTAATCTCGTATGTGTATAGACTTTGGAAGCTCGTTTATTTGTGTTCGGGTGCAGAACCTTCATTATTTGTCTATTTTTACGGCGGTGGAGAGGAAGCTTCTTGGAGTTTGTTATTGTGTTTGAAAATCAATCACGTTTTTTGAAGAAATAGCTAAAGCTTTTATCATAATTATGTCGTTAAACCAATGCCTAGGTAACAATGTAACGTCTTTTATAATACAGACTCATTTCATAATGTATTTTTTTTTCAATCATGATAATTAAATCTAAATTTGATTTACTTACGTCAAAAAAATAATAAGTATTTATCGACACTCAGTAAGCATGTACGTACCTAAAAAAACAGTACTGTAGGTAGTCTTAGGTGTACTATTTATATAACAAAACATACATGCATGGAGCACAAAGACGCATTGGTGGACGCTACTAGAGAAAAGGCTCTAGACAATCAATCTGAATAATTATAGCCTTTCCCCAACTATGGTAGGCGCCATATAAACTTGCAATAAAGTACATTGACCTTTCCTTAACCCCTCGTAGATAACCGAACAATAAATTACTAACCGTTTTTCATTACTAGAGAACGTAAAGGATCTAAATAGAAGTCAATTCAGGATAGCTTTATGTCTTTATTTATGTTTTTGATTTAATATATTAAGAAAGTCATTACATGTACGTGGAGGTCAATTACCGTTATTGCACATTTATCTGGCGCGTACCATATGTTAGTTTCGGCTTGCAGTCTAACCGGATGCAACTGAGTACCAGTATTACACACTAAGTGATGTCTGATCTCCACATCCCAGTAACTGGGTAACGTACAACTAGAGCTAGACAAAAGTAAAAATCCAAGTACAAAAAAAAAACAAAAAAAAAGAAAAACTATCGAACGTTGACCAGCGATCGCCCACACTACTAATAATTCACTAATTGTCGACGTGCCGTGCGCGCGCGTGTGTGTGTGGTGTTGCCACAATTCGGACTTTATTCCCACACAAATCCCTCCATACATTTTTATTGGCTCGTCCACCTTCAGCCCTCTGATACGTGCGCTGAGTTTTTATTTAAGGGTCAGCTGAGATTGGCGGTTGGAACGCTGCGTTTTTTAGTAACCTTATCTCTAGAATACATTTTATCTCAGTACTACGTTAAGATAATTTTATACGTTCAAACATAAGTACATACAAAAAGTCAGCATGCAAGTTGCAAAAAATATTATAAACAGGCCTTCATGTTTGCCTTTTAGACAATGGCATGCAAATATTTGAGTAGGTAAGTATAAGCATCTTTTAAAATTAAGTATTACAATTATACAGCTAATAAAATTATTGAAATAATAATATTAACACAATTCCTTTACCTGGGTGTCTAAGCAAAACTTTTCATGTTGCTATCGAAAATACACCAAAAAGCTTTACGTCATGATAGCCGTAACATTAGGCCGCGACAGACACAAAAGGACAGATTTTTGCAATAGAATATGTACCAAACAATAGGAGGCAAGGCCTAACTGTCAGCCCTGAGGGCCAATGCTATAAATTTTTAACCGACTTCAAAAAAAGGAGGAGGTTCTCATTTCGATTGTAATTTTTTTTTTTAAGCAACATTCGCATTGTCATCTCAGTCGCAATCTGTCAAAAAATCCTCAATCTTCATACATTTTTGAAAGTTTTTTTTTTTAATAAAACGTTGCGGCTGAGATCGAATGTGAACGTTTCTTGAAAGTTGTAAAAGGTCACTCTGTACAAATTCCGACTCTGGGCTGCTACTAAGAATGCTAACTGATATTAAAAATGCAAAAGTGAGTGTGTTTGACTGATCGATACAGAGATAAGCTCCCGTTTACCTCTCTGGAAACAGTTTTTTTTTTTAAAAAACGTTGCCCCACACTAGGAATTTCTCCTGTATCGTGGGTGCGTTTAAAAACATACAAAGTCACATACACAAACACCCAGACACGGAACAACTATCTGTAGGCCATACAAATATTTGTTCCGTGCGGGAATCGAACCCGCGACACGCAGTGCAGCACCCGATCGCTCAACCACTGCGCCAACCATGTCGTCAAAGTTATCGGCTACTTCTTTCTGCAAAAATTTATAGCGAAGCCGCGGGCGAAAGCTAGTCAATTATAATTAAGCTACTTTCAAGGGCCAACTACTACGAAGTTTCTTTTGAATTCCATTTTAATTCTTCAAATCAAAACCCAATACTCCTTCATCCGTTTTCATTATTACTACGCCGTAGCCCGTAGCCAACACAAGCCAGTTCCCGATTTTCAACACAGCTACGACGCGCGTCCAGCCCGCTACGCGTGTGCTACGCCGTAGCGCGCCACGTGAACTGTGTGATTTGTTTCCGATTTCTCGCGAGCAGGTAAACACCCGTGTTACACACTATTATTTGTTATTTTGTACTTTATTTCCTCTTCGTAGAGGAAAATTCTTGACAGTTAACTTGTGTTTGTTTTGTGTTTTATTGGAGGAAATGTTGCTTGAAGTGAACTTAGATACGTGTGTTCTCTTAAAGTAAAAGTAAGTAGTGATTTTGCTTTGAGTTATTTAGACGTAAAGTACAGTATTAAGGTTCCATTTTAAATTTTATTGTACATCATTTGGAAATCATCGCTTTAAAAAAGGAATTAAATTCAACAATTCAGAACAAAAAATTCAAACAAATAAAATCTTAACTATGGAAGTAATTTTAGTATTATCTACATTTTCGTAAAAATAAATCTCGGGAAATTCTAAATTAGGTATTGGTTTTTCTGTTCTCTAATTTGTCTCTGGAACAAAGATACACGGTATGCTACTTTCATCCCCGAAAAAAGCTCAGTACCTGTGAGTGAGGCCGCGGGAAAAACCAGTGCCAATTCTACTAATTTTCAAGCAACGTTCGCTTTCGTATGTCAGTCGCAATCTGTCTAAAATTCATGAAAAATCAAGCTTTTTTGACCAATTGTGACTGGCATGCAAATGCGAATGTTGCTTAAAAAATAGTAGAATAGGGTAGATGAGTAAAAAAATCTAATCATTCCGTCAGATAGATTTCCAAAAAATATGTATAATACCTTAGTACTTTGGTATTGTTCGTCAAATCGTTGAGCTCCTTAAAGTTCTAAGTTTGAGCTCCATAATAACTGACAAATGCTTGCACTGTCTGGACAGGTCCACTCAAATCTGTGTGGCACTTTCCTCAAAAGGCCACCTCAGACATTAACCTACATGGTTCTCGTATGATTTGACCAGTACAATTTGTATGGACTTCAAAAGAGACTGTGACCTCTGAGTTTGTTTCGGTGTTTCTTCTCAGGGTAGTCAGCTAGGAAACACCGGCCTCATCTAGCTTAAAATGACCAAAAAATATTGACGTGTAAAAGTGTTATGTTTAACCTACTTACAAAATAAATATCATTTATCATTTATCATTATCATTTATCATTAGACACGTATTTTTCTTTTTTCACGTACACAAAAAATTCAAACGAAACGATGCGTTGAAAACTTGAGTGACGTCATTTTAAAGTACACTTTTTACTTACATGTGACGTCACAGCCCCCACTCCTGATCTTGGTTGCGTTTTATCTTCGTCATTTTTTATTGATTAGATTTGTCAAAATTCTATTTCAACACCCCCAGGAGGTCTAAACGATTTAATCCACCACTACGTGTGCCATTGGCCTCAACAAATTATAGGCAGAACTCATACATTGTGCGTGCAAGCAGAAATTTAAATAAGCTTTGTAAGCAGCACGATTTAGATCCGTTCACAACTAGTGTGTCCTCAGCCAGGAAGTGCTTAAGCCGAAACTTTTTTATGTAAGTTGCTAATCCTTGAAAATGATTGTTATACAGTGCGAGCAACATTTTACTATAAGTATTAGGTAGGTACTCAATAGCTTGGTGTGAATGTCCATAGATCTTATTTCTTATTTCTGTATTTTATAAGTAAGTAAGTAAAGTAAGACTTGTAATTGGCTGACAGTCTTATTTACTGATCTTGACCTGTTTGTTTTAGCTGTAAGTCTTCCATATTGCTTAAATAAATAAATAAATAAATAAAGCAAAAATACGCAACCAATATTTTTCGATAATCTAACTGACGCAGTAAATAGAACCATATATTTTTAACAAGGAAACATCTCTATTAGCACTCTGTTCTTAATTAACAACTTAAAGAAATTACAATTCACAATCAGATCTCTTATTAATAAAATTCCTTTAAAATCTCCAACCTCACGACTCTGTAAAACCTGACAATCAAACTAGTTATCTCCGCGTCTCCTCAGAGGATAATATTTTAATCAGACCCTCTCAAGTTATTACTGTTTGCCTGAAACTTGCTCACCTCCGCCGGATTAATATGTATGATTGACCTTTTCACATTCAGGGGTGAACAGGGGTGGTAGGTTGAAACATTGATAGGATTTCGTAGGTACTTTTTTGTTGTAATTGAAGATTTAATATTTCTTGTTTACAATTTTTAGGTACAGATCAAAAGGTAACATGAAAATTATAATTTTCGTGTTACCCAGTTACTGGGTTTAGATGTGGTGAGTAAGTATAGTAAGCAATTGTTACGAAATAAATAAAAAATGGATATGTTAACTTATAAAATTTTACTAATTAAACTTAATTAGGTTAGTTGTTTATAGGAAGATACAAAATTGTGCACACTTGTCTTGTATAACAGACAATCGTTAAAATTAAATAAAAATTAACCCCTAACTGTAATTATGGGTTTATTTAAGTTAAACACTATTAATAAAAAACACCACGGAAACCTGGATGTTTTCTCATTTTGCGCAGAACGACAACTAGCAAACACATTTTTCACTTCTAACCCAGAACAATAAGTCTAAACCAATATTCTATAAAACTTCACGTAACTGTGAAACTTCAGTTCAAAACTAACTTCTCTAATAATAACACGATCCCATCTTTGATTGATATTTCAGTCCGAGTCCATAACAAAACACCTAAGTTGGACGCAAACCCGAATCGAAATCTATTCAAAACTCAAACTGATAACTTAAAGTTTTACGTTTTCGTTTCATCGGCGGAAAGTTTTGGGCGCGCTTGCCAACTCGTGTTAGTTCTGTCAGTTTACTTAATACCTAAATAGTTTTTGGCTAAGTAATTGCTGGTATTATAACCAAGGTTGTTTGGATTTCAAAAAGTTTAAGGGTTTTCGTTGAACTGAATTTTGATAATTGGGTTGAGTAAGCGAATTTGATTAATCTTTAAGTCTAGAATATGGGCTGCAGTGTCCCCCGTGCTTGCTGAGAACAACAATCATATTTGGTTAATACAATCATGTTACACTACTAGCTATTGCCAGTGACCTCGCCACACACTCCCGAGATAAAAATAATCATGTCCTGTGTCAGGACCTGGTCTACCCGTGTGCCAAGTTTCATACAAAATGGTTCAGCCATTACTACGTGATGGGGTAACAAACAGACAGAGTTTTGCTTAAATAAGTGGAACTAACTCTGTCTGTCTGTCTGTTCGTCTTTATTAAGAGCGTTTATACCCAGTATTTCATACAAACTTTAAAGTCCTTATTGTTCGAAATTAATGAACCGATTTCAATTAAACTACGCTAAATATTCAGGTCAAAATAATTAGTGAAGAACATTTTCGAAAAAGAGTTCAGGGGGAGAGATGAGAGTGATTTTTCACTTTCTTTAGAAAACTTAAAATCATTCTCTCTCTCTCTCTATGAAATTCCATAGGGCGTAAACGCTCTTAAGTAGGGATGTTTAAAATGAACTTTATCATAACGATTACCCAAAACCTTCAATATTCTAAAATCCAAAAACCCAAACAAAAGTCGCCACAGATCACAAAACCACTGCAAATAACGACATCAAATAATGACAGCAGCTACTAAAAGCAAAACCTGTCACCACGGCATAACCAATACACATAGTGCCAAATAAAAATGGCCGCACATTATTTTTTTTTGTCCGGCTGTCGGCACGTGAGGTGAATCCAATCGTTTTTTCTTATTCCCCCGATTGATTGGACTGTGCTGTTATTTTTTTTCCGTTTATCCCCTCGCAAACAATGGCATCGGGCAGGTGAGCTGAACGTTTAAGGGAAACGAAAGATTTTCTGGGATTTAACGATTGTCGCTGCACATTTGTCAAACTTGTTTTATCGTTGTGGTTATGGGATGGTGAAGATATTGCTTTTTTCGCTATTTTTCTCCATGTTTTTGAACACTGTATCGACCTAGATAAATATTAAAGGTGTGTTAGTGTTACCATAAACTAAATTTAGTTTAGTAAGTTTTGTAGTTGCAACACTTTGTTTCTTCTGAATGCTGTCATGTAACGGTGTGATCTTATTTATTTACCACTGGAATAAAACCAATTTATTAGAATCCTTACTCAGTTAATTATTACAAGCCTTAAACCGAACAAACAGCGGTATCACCTGTAGTATTGATCAGATTATTTTGGTATTTATCATTTGTATCTCAGTGTAACACTTACAATAAATTGACCTGAGAATACAAACCCATATAAAAATTTCTATTCTCTGTATAATTAGTTTTGGAAAACTAAACAATTTATTTTTAAGCATTTCACTAATTTAAATGCTCACTTAATTTCCTCGCAGTGTAATTATAATAAACAAAGCGCCACTAACTCAGGTGTTCGTGCGCGGACTACGCGTGCTTTTATTTGCACTGCAGTGTAGTTTCTTAGCGTAAACGCATTACCTCCCTCAGGAGCGCACGTCGGCCTGTTTATAACGGGGACCAAGTGCATTTTGATTATTCTTAACTGCATTAAAATAAACACTGCAATTTGAAAAACATTTAATTGTGCAATTAAATCTATGGACGACCATGTTAACACCTTCTGAAAATTACCGTGTGCATTTCCTTAAGAATTTTTCAGTCATTTTTGCCTACTAAGTACGAACTTACCACGACGAAGGACTTTCCATTATTGAAGAAATAGTTTTTAATGTTTATTTAAAAAATCGGACTGGCGACATATGACTGTACTATGCATATAATAGCCTTTCTCTTACCCATGAGTGATCAAAGGCTAAAAATTAATGATTAAATAAATAAAAACAAAATCTTAATTTCATACGTGAACAGTCCATAGGTTGTTTAGTGATGGGTTAGTAACAAAAAATACATATAGTCTATATTAGTATTGTTAGCAAGGACACAAACACATTTAAATTGCCTATTAAGTCCGCCCTCGAGGCTCAGTGTGGTAGCACCATAGGTACATCTACGGCTCTGCCCAAGCCTTCGGGAATCACAGGTACGACGTTATATGATGAAACTATTTATCTAAGTGTACCTATAGCTGCTGAAGCTCAATTAGGCATTTCAATGTTTCTTATATTATTATTCCGGCTTATCTCTCGAACTGCCAAACGCTTTACATACTCTTTAAAACTTTTCTACCAAAACCCATCAGGAAAGAAATGCCCTAATTGCAGCCACCGTACCATGAAATGATCCGCGAACTTTTCAATACCGGCCGGTAAAAGGGTTGCTCGTAAATTCGGTGCAGGTGCTATTCTGTTCTATCAGATCGAGTTATTGAATCCTTAATCCTCTTTTATTACTTTTCGTGTCGTAATAAAAAGCGCAGACGCGGGTAATTTTGTTAAATTGAGCAAGTCTGTGTTGTAGGTAATAATGGAAAGTGTTCGACGGCTTTTGAATTTGGTCGGGTTAATTTGGTGGATTAAGGAGTTAGCTGGATTTGGGGGTGTCAGTTTTGTCTCCTGAAGAAGATGAAGATCTAAATCGAGGTTTTAAAAAGTAATCCACATTGCGTGCACTGATTCTAGTTATCGTCTCCCCAGAGGGACATTAGGTCCGAATCAGAGTCTAACTCCTACTCTAACAACTCCTCTGCCTCCACCTCCTCTTCTGACAACTTCACAGTTGTCCAGGAAAACAGGATGTATCTTTTTCTCCGGTAGACACATCAAAATAGGCTGGTAACAATATGGGTCCCTATTAAGTCCTCACTATGACGTGCTAATGCCAATATGGTTCCGTTGTAAAATCGGGATAGTGCGATGCGTCTTGTATAGCTTCGTCTCCCTCCCACACTGGAATCATAATGTTTCGACGTCAGTAGGGCCCTGAACCTTTTTTGAGGAAGTAGATATGGGGGGTAAACGGTTCAGCATTACAGATATTCAGCGCATAAACCGATTTTCAATAACCGAAAACATTTTTTGAAACTTATTTTTTGTTAATTTGTAACCTACTTGTCTCCCAAAAACCAAATTCATTCATTATCTTCCTCTTGCAGCACGACAGCGCCAAATACATTCCCTACCTACATCTTTCCACTAATTACTGTGGTGTACATTTCTTGAGTTTTTCCACTTTTTTCTGTATATTAAACAGCATCCCGTTAGCGCAGACAGGTTTTTAATTAACAAGCCCCAAACACTTGCGACTTTCACGAAAATAAGTAAAACCTTAACGAGTTTACACACTGCCCGTGTTCGGATTACGAGATTTTTATTTTTTATTTTAAGTCTACAAAGATTTCTTAGCACCTCTATTCTGTTTAAGTCTACTTCATAACTTTTGATTAGGTTAAAAAATAACGAATATCATTTCAAATATTTATGCTACAATGACTTTATGAATTAATGAACTATTTTTAAGTTGAAGTAATAAATGAACTTTCGTTTTCAGCATGAGTAGGCAAGCAGAAATTAGTTCAAATTGTTTCAAATACTTTTTCATGGTAGACGTTTTAATACTTTTCTATTTTGTAGACTAATACAATTTGTATTACATATTACCTAATTGATTATAATGATTTAACCTGTTGCAAGACTGGTGTCAGATATACTGTCTTCTGAATACCCGTTATGACTGTTAATGATATAAAATGACAACCAGGACCAACAGCTTACTATCCGAAGCACGGAGGAATCTCGGTATGTCGAAATGGTCATCCATCCAAAGACCGACCATGGCAAGCGTTGCTTAACCTTAAAAGATCGACCCTCTATGGCTGTTATCATTAAGCCAGAAGCGCCTTATTTGTTTTTTTTTTACACTGAAAGATACAATATTGTTCTAAAGATATTTTCGTGTTTATTCTCAAAATAAATCTGCAAGTAAGAATGGGGTCATGGGATGATCTACTTATTCATTGAAACACATGAACTTTAATCTAATCAAGTAGGCATTGCAGTTACTATAGATTCCTATTAACAATCCATACAGAACTTACAAACTAATTTATAGGATCTCCTCCCACCTCTCAAACTATCACTATCGTCTTCCATCTTCAACAAACTTATACCAAACAAGATAATACTATAATCGAGCACACTAACATCGCAAACTTCATATCTGAACTTTGCTCCAGCGCTCACCTGCGACTAACTTCACGAGATTTATAGTCGCGACTCAGCATCGCATCTTAGCAACTGTAGTCCGCTTTCACTAAGACAAGGCGAAACGAAAGCTGCGCTCGATGTTGAATTTTCAACTTTCCCCGCTTAGTAGAGAGTTGAAAGTCCTGCAGTTTGCTTGAAGTTAGGCATACATTTAGGTTTCCTAGTGTAAGTGAAAACTGGGATAGGTAAGTTTAGGAGATTTATTGTGGCGTGTGCGGTGCATCTTAGTAACTTTGTGTGCCAGTTCACTGGGCTGGGATCGTGTTTACCTGGCTAAGATAGTGGGGCTGAGTTTACATTTAAAAGTTATGAAAGTCTTGAAACTTAGTTTCTTACGTTACTTCATTCATAGTTTTAGGAACTTTTGTTTGGATTTAATCAAAAGTATCATTACAAGAATTGCAAGGAATGTTCACCAGTTACTTTTCTAAACAATGTACTAAACCGCATGGAAACATGAAAACTTATTTAAAGAAATATGAAAAAAAATGTGTTGCAATTTGACGATTGCCTAAAACATAGCGGTTTGACCTATAACGTTGTAGCAAGCATCAATGCCGCCACAAAAATCAACGTAGCAGAATCTACATTGCAACAATAAGACCCCCAACACCATCCATCCCGACAGCTGCGAACTAACATAACAAAAATCCTGAATCGCGATATCAGAGTTTACCGTGCGATTTGAACATGGGTGTTGTACAACACCCCGAATATCGGGCAGTTGCCCACCGGACACAACAACCGTCCAGTTGGAGGATCCTCCCTTTTCAATGGAGGTATGCGGGACACAAGCCGTGTAAACTTAGATGAAGTAAGCAAAAAAGTGAGCTGTCAATCCGTGTTATCAAGTTGGAATGATAGTTCAAGCTCACTCTGCCTAAGTCTTCACGATGAGAGGTTTACATATACCGGCTGATTAATCAAGGGACCCCTGTCAGTGTTAAATAACATTTGCTCAAAAAGTGCATTAACGAAGCCTATTTACATTGTTAGAAAATTCAAAAATTACGCCCACACAATAGAATGTGCGGTAAAATAGGTACTGTCACCTATGTACCTATTTTACCGCATAATCCGTTGCATAGTGCCGTGCGTATCCTTTACGGTTTTTTTTAAATTTCCATACAAATTATTACTACTCGTTCGTAATAACTAAACTTGTTACGTACAATTTTCATTTTCATCAAGAAAAATATGAAACCCTCTCCATAAATAAATAGAAAACAATACGTAAATACTTGTGCGCAGAACATTTCAAACGTTTCGCGAACGATCGCTCACAGAGCGGGCCGCGCCGACATCACCATTTGTCTTGGACCACCTTTAAAAGCTATTCACGACCATTTTTCTTTTTTAAAAACCTTCAGACACTTCCTTTTCGTTTTTCAATCGACCCCGCCCCGGGCGGAGTTATCGCGATAAATGCTTTTGTTTGCCAGACTTTGGGGATGGCTAGAGAGTTGATGATACCGCAAGGTAAATAATCTGCATATTCAATGTTGGTAATTAGAGAATCAGCCTAGCCCTGGGAAAAGGCTAGGTAGATTCGCTTGATAATGCACTGAGGCTCGAGAGAAGTGACATTCTGTCAGCGGTAGCGTGGCGAATGTCAAGTGATCAAAGTCCTACATTTTGGCATTTCGACAGTCGCATTCGCTAATTGAATGGCACATTGTCTAGTTCCTCTGGTGATTGCAAACTGTCGATGTTCTAATTGAAGACAGTCTAAATTAAAAGGAGATGATATTTTTATATAAATCTTGTAAGTACCTGTTACATGGGGCTTTTTTTTTTTTTTTTTTTTTTTTATAGGATGGGAAATCATCAAATGACCCCTCCCGCTCTGGGTGGAGCGGCAGGGAGTGTCAGCCCTTAGTCCTCCTAGTGCCTTTCTTCCCAGGGCCGCGGTAACTCTTTCGAACAATTCCGCAACCCTGGCAGGCTCTGGCCCTGGCGGGATGGGGCTTGCGGCAAATATATAACAAAACTGCCAAAAATTTAAATACTGCATACAATTCTTCTTCTAACTTTTTCTTTCAATGTCCTCCTTGAGGAATACCCATACCGCTGAGTTTCTGAGTCGGGCAAAGTGTTCTTGGGTTTTTCCATTAATATTTTTTCAGACACTGACCAAATGTGGATGTTCTAAATGTACAACTTTGCTTTACCCTTTGGGGAATACAGCTATACACTGGTTTAAAGAGTTATGTGAATCTTGGGCTCGAGACAAGTGACATTCTGTCAGCGGTAGCGTGGCGAAGGCGATTGTCAATACGTCAAAAATGTATGGGATTGACAGATGCTATCGAAATGTCACGTGATCAAATTCCTACATTTTGGCATTTCAACAGTCGCATTCGCTAATTGAATGGCACATTATCTAGGGCCTCTTATGTAGCGTTTTGGTCTACTATAACAAATATTTATTGTGAAGTTGGTTTTTCCTTTTATGTTCTGTTTTTGCACGCTCCATTCTAACTATCATCTCTATGTAGATCCTCAGTATCGGGCCGAAGCGTTGAGCCGCCTGGACAGGTGAATAGATGTCTCGACCCGTTCACTGGCAATCAGTCACAAATAGCATTCTTTAGCATCCGCCGAGGTACGAGCGGGGAGCGGAGGCTGACTTAGTGATCGATGGAATTTTAAAATTAAGTGTACTGTGTGAATGGTTGCAACTGTAGAAGTTACTGCATAATTATAATCGTAGGATAGACTAGTTCCGAGTGTATTGTTATTTTTTAATTAACATCTACACCTACAATGGCCACTTACAACAAGTTGTTTAAAACACGGATTCTGGCAGAAGAAAACTAATCATGTTGATGATCCGGTACAGTGTCAATTATCCATAAATAATGATTGATCCTCAAAATCATTTATTTCTCTACTCGTATCTGACTTTTTATTATTTTTTTTTATTTCGGAGGAAAACCTCAAAAAGGCGCCTGGACTTTTGAGGAAAAGACCAATGAGGTTAACCACACTTGGGGAGACAATAAAAGGGTCTACTCTGAACCTCGTTGTGTTCAGCAGTGTTCTGAGCAATCTTGGAGTCACACGGAAGTCGCCTTCCAGTGCCTTTTTGAGTAGACACTGGAGAACTGTATCAAACCGTAGGATACACATGCAGACAGTCTTGACCGAAGAAAACTTGACATTGCGGATCAAAACTACATTTCTCACTTCTGTTCTCGGCTCCCGCTATATCCTGTCCCCTATTACCTGGCAACAATCATACGTTTTACAGTCGCTTCATCATAATCATTAATATTTCAACTGTATGGTACCCCAGGATACCAACTTACAGACAGTCTTACCCAGAAAAAACTTTTTATTTTTCGCTTCTGCTCTCCGCTTCCGCTACCTCCTATCCCCTATGACCTACGAACAATCACAGAGTCCACAGTTACCATGCTCCTCGCTCCCCTGGCAGCCAGGTACAGCAGTAGGCCCACAATTAAAAACGAGCTGATGCTTACCCTCTCATTGAATACGCTCTTCAGCGCCACGTTTATTTTCAGTATCAATATGGACTCATGATGATTCTAGATTCCTAGTACAGTACTTCATCATCGTCATTATTATCTCAACTGTTTCATACCCCAGGATACCAACAGAGAATTTTACCTAGAGAAAACTTTTTATTTTTCGCTTCTGTTCTCCGCTTCCGCTACCTCCCATCCCCTATGACCTACGAACAATCACAGGGTCTACAGTTACCATGCTCCTCGCTCCCCTGGCAGCCTGGTATAGCAGTAGTCCCACAATTAATCACGAGCTGATGCTTACCCTCTAATTGAATGCTCTCTTCAGCGTCACGTTTATTGTCATCATCAATATGGACTCACGGTTGTTGACACATTTCTTTTGCCGCCATTTGTTTTAACGGTTTTACGTTTGGATTTAAATTGCGAGCGATATTTTTGTGATCTGTGCTTTCCTACGGTTGGATGTTGTTGATGTTGTTGGCACCTTTCCTTTGTGAAAAAATGTAGGAAGTTAGATACCTAACTAAATTACGGATATGATAACTCCCAATTTCTGAAGTAATGATTTAAAAACCTATCTTTAGCATTAAACTATGATTCGATACGTTTTTAACTCCAAATACTTAATTTCGAAAAATTTTCCAAGCAAATGCCTTGCAGTAATAATTTTGTTGAGGGTGTTTCTACTAAAAAACTACGACTACATTAAAAATCAACGCATTTATTTAAATGAAACCATTTACAGGCACTTCAGGATTATCAAGAAGTCAGGGCACGAAACAAAAATTGCTAAGGGGAAGAACTTGCAAAAAACTCCACTGACACTTCAGATAGTCTATTTAATTAAGACATTATTACCTGTCATACCAAATATTGAGTTTCGAGAATCCGCAAGTAGTCAAATGCACAATCGTGAGCTATGCACATATCCACCAATTTTTAATTCCGATTTTTTCCAATACCGCAGCTTCTAAAGTTCCCATTTCACAGTCGGAAAAAGGCAGACAGGCGCTTGCATAGGAATCAATCATCGGTCACCATTCGCCATAAAGGCCGCAATATATTCAGGCGAGCTTTCGGCCCATTTTCCACTTGTTTTCACCTCAACGTCGATTTTCAGTTCGACTGAAAGCGCTCATTCACCCTCGATTTTGAATTGGGCGTATTTGTCATTTTCTGATGTATTTCGCTTCGGTGTTTGGCCGTATTGCGCTTTTGTTGGTTCTGATTGATCGTATTGATTTTGCCGACGATTTAAACTGGTGGTTTAATTGAGAGAATTTCTGTTTTACTTTTGTAAATAGGGAATTGAAATTACGACATTTTGTGTAGTTTGAAACCATTAAACAGGCTCAAATTGTGAGCGTTTTCAATGACAACATTCAATTATACCTCTTGTCAGACCTAAGTCATATTAGATCTGATGATAACATGTTATCTACTTACTCTCTCAGATAAAACACTGCATTACTTACAGCCAAACTTATAAGCACCCATTTACTCGTATCTACCCTAAACCCCAATTTAAAAACCTGCCCCTAAAAATAAAGTTTAAAGAAAACAGCTTCCAGATAATACTGGTAGGTACGTATGAGTAGAGACGCGAGGTCATTTGTCACGCCGCGCATTAAGCGGCGGTTAACGTGACGGCTATAAAAAGCGTGTAAACACGTCACCTGTCACATGACGTCAGCGACGTGACGACGAGACGTGACGTGACGGGGCTGCTCACGGAAGATGTAGGAAAGGGTTGGAGGTGATAGGTGCTCCACAATCGCTCACTCCTATTAAGATTGTTCATAACAATGTCAGCCAGATCATAAAGATCCAATTTACCTACATCATTTTAAACAGGTTTAAAAAAGTTTCACCTATATGTATGGTAGGTAAATCATTAGGAATATCGATTTAAGCCACATACAGAATCGTCAAGTCATTCTCACAAAGTACGCAATGTCAAATCTATTTAACTTAGAGCGGATTTCACCAATGAAACTGAACGCGATCAGTACATCTAAACTGCATTCAAGAGCTGTCAGCGTCAATATTGCATAGAAAAATAATAATAATTATTATTATTATTATCTGCTGATATTATCTGCTTGATATTATGTGCTGATCGCGATCAGTTTGGCTTGGTGAAAATGGCCCTTACTCTTGTAGTCTCGTTCACTACAAATACGATCAACCCCAGTTTTTATAAATGCGTAAAACACCAACACATATGTAGATAAGTAGCTACGGTTGGGTACATTCTTAGGCTCTTCGCAGTGGTAAAACCCTGATCCGTTAATTTACTCAGATCCGTGTCATAGAAATTTTACTGCCGCTATCCGTCTCTGACCAACCGAGAAAACGGATGGTAAGTCTTAGCGAGAACGGGCCCTTATGCACCTTTCATCAAATCTTTCCAACAACATGACATTCAGCATCCAAGCTAAGTTAGTACAAGTCTAAGTTTCAGATCCAAATTAAGCTTCTAAAACAGTCTAAGGCGCATATTCCAAAACTTAAACTCTAAATCAACTGGTACTCCAACTCCAACATGAGCACGAAAATGACACTAAAATCTTGTCTAATTGACGTTTTCGTACTCGAGAGATGAGAAAACAAATGCAAAATGTTTAATTTATGACAAGCTCCGATGAAATTGGAGTTCAAGTTGAGTTGGAGTTTACGTTTTGGAATATGGGCCAGTCTTCCAAAACAGCCACATCCAGACCTTCCCACCTCTTCCCCAGAGCAGTGGTATGAAAAATGACACGCTGTTTTAACATTGACACACCGTCGTCCGTCGCTCGGCAGTGTATTGAGGAGCGTTCAGAGCGATCACGATGATGCATCGCTTCGGGAACGCCTCGCTACAGGATGTTTTATCATACGTGTTCTGTACTTACACTTTATTGGTATTGAATGTGTCATTATTTTGACAGTTGGGAGTCAGCAAAAAAACACCGGCCTGATTAGCCCAGCATTTTTATCGTCTGTGAATTAATATAATTTACTATACGTTAGTACCTATGTTTAAAAGTTTTGACCGTATTTATTCGTGCAGGATCACTAGTCACTTTTTTCAGGACATCTGTTTCTAATCTACACTATACTTTATAGACGTTTCAAGACCAGTCTCAGTCGCAATCTGTAAAAATCTATAGAAATTAAGACTTTTTCGACAAATTACGACTGAGATGTAAATGCCAAACATTACACTTAGAATTTAGAATTGGCTTTCAGGTCTCATGTGCCACTTCAATAAGAAATTAAATTAGGTAGCCCAATCAAAAGGAAATCCTTCTGAACAAGACGATAAATGTTAAGGCGCTTTCAATAAAATAAAGAAATAATTTCACGCAATTTCCCAAGAAAAAACTCTCCACTAAAATTCAAAGGCTCCATTCACATCATTCTCATACACGAGTATGGTCCACATAATCGGTTTAGTGCCACATTCACCTCTGATAATAAATCATGGGTAAGCCGCACCTGCCACCTTATCGCAGTACCCGGGTATTGAGAGGCGGGGAGGGGTGGCCAGCCCATTGCCACTCTATTGGCTTTCTTCCGATATTTATACCGAATTGAGGGTTATTGGTTATTACTGATGTTCTTTTCATGCTCTTGTTTCTGGCGAAAAGGGTTGTGTTAAATGGTTGCTGAAAAGGATTTTTACAAGTAAAGTTATCAAGCAGGGCAAGTGCCTCTGTTGCTTTTAGTAGCAATTGAGGCTAAGGACTAAGTTATTCCTAATGTCGTCGCTTTTGTATCTAAGTCGCAGCCAACAGCTTAATCAGCTGTTTAATTGGTGACCTAGCCTTTTCATATAAACGCGCCGATTTTTCAGCGACCTAAGTGACATCTTTTGTTCAATATAATGACTTGCCTATGTTACTTAAGTCACTGATTAAACGGCGCATTTTAATGAAAACGCTGGGCTTTTCATAAAACGGCTGATTAAGCTAATTGGCTGCGACATCTTTATTCTGTAATATAGTTGTTCACCATGAAGGTTGAGAGACTTTTACAAAGATCAGATTTCTCATTTATAAGCAACGTTCGCATTTGCACCTCTAATTTCCCTACATTTTGACAGATTGTGACCGAGATGCAAATGTGAGTGTTCCTTAGTAGTAGAGCTGTCCTTTAGTGGCCTTAGTGTGAGTTTTTTAACGTTCTCGAAACGCGCGTAAACGTCAATTTGTACTGAAACTGAATAAGCGCCGCCTGGTGACACTCACGGACAACCTGTTTTTTCTATACAATTTGACATAAGCGAACGTTTACGCAAACGCGATCGAGTACGTTAAAAACTCGCACTAAGGCCACAGATCTCATCTATGGAGTTTCTTGTCCGTTCTTCTCCATAAGAAATCTACCTTTGCTAATGGACAGTGAATCACTTTATTTATGTTTTATACATAATTATTATTTTAATTGTAAATGGTGACGTTAAAAAGTGCCGTTTCATGGCCTCATTGAAATAAACGTTTCGACTTTTGACATCAATTAATTTTAACGTTTTTTCGGTTATGATGTGTACAATAAATAAATTAGTATATTACCTGAAAACTTTACTTTAAGAATCTGTGAAATGCTAAGTCTACTCTAATTAAAATACCTGATCAATGAGTGCTAAAGGTAAAGGTCCCATAATATCCATCTAGACGTCATTTTCTGAATCACTTCACCATTAGCGCAGCACAAGCCGGTCCCGGGCTCCCGGCGGCATGTTAGAACAAGTAGCGACATTACACAAGTTCACTAATGCGGAATGCCTCAAGTAACTCATTTACGACCACCGATCGCACCTTACACTTTTAAATATATTTTCGTAATACAGTAGTTGTCGATAAACATTTACAAATATTAGAGGGCAAATTCTACTAAGTTTTAAGCAACGTTCGCATTCGCATCTCAGTCGCAATCTGTCAAAAAAGCCTTAATTTCCATACATTTTTAAAAATTAATTATAATGTTATATTTTAATTAGTGGCCCGCCCCGGCTTTCCCCGGATGTATTTTTTTACCATTTAAACCTTCCCTGGACTTCTACAAATATTTCAAAACCAAAATTATCTAAATCGGTCCAGCCGTTCTCGAGTTTTAGCGGGACTAACGAACAACAATTGTTTTTTATCATCATCATCATCATATCAGCCGAAAGACGTCCACTGCTGGACATAGGCCTCCCCCAAGTGTCGCCACAACAACCGCTCCTGTGCGTCTCGCATCCATCGGTTACCCGCGACCCTCACCAGGTCATCGGTCCACCTTGTGGGAGGATTGTTTTTTATATATATAAGATAAAAAAATCATTGCTTAAAAATTAGTAGAATTTTCACTGAGATCCCATAACTTCAAGTTACGGTATAATAAAATAAGTGTGCTTCCAAAAGCTCCACAAAAGATGCAGAAGCACTTTTATTTCTGAATATTTTCACAAAATTAAAACTGTATTATACAACGTGTAACAGAAAAACGCAATAGATACCTGAAAAGGGGTCAATGTAGTTATCATTATGAACAACCATGAGACCTACCCCGGAAATCCCGATAAAAATCGACTGCCCCATCCTAACATGCGCATAACTCGACAAAAAGAACTGGACAGCTGATTTTTTCTCGCAACATATTATAATTATAAGCACCGCACAAACCCGGTCCCGGCGGCGTGTTACAACAAGTAGCGACATTACCAAGTTCACTAATGCCTCAACTAACTTAGTTACGACTATCGAGACACCTTTCATTAACGTTAACTCTGTCGGTGCCTGGATTACTGCTGCTCTTGCTTTGCTTGATTATGCTACATTTTAGAGGTATTAAGGTCATTTAGTTTGTTAGTCATATAGTGTGGTGGAATACCGAGACTCCTCCGTGCCTCAGAAAGCACATTAAGCCGTTGGTCCCGGCTGTCATTTTTAGATCTTTGTTAGTCGTTACGGATTGTCAGAAGCCAGAAAATCTGACACCAGTCTTACCAAGTAACGTGTTACCCAGTTAATGGGTTGTGGAGGTCTGGTAGGCAACCGCTCCACGTAAAATACTGGTATTCAGCTGAATCCGGTTTGACTGGAAGCCGACCCCAATATAATTGGGAAAAGGCAAGGCAGATGAAGATAGAGTGGTGGTATTGATACGTTCTAATTTTTGTCAATCTTTGAAACAAGTAGGTGAACTACTCTGAAATTACGATGTTATTGACATTTATTTCTACCGACTTCCAACATTTAATTAGGTACCTAGTATTCCTCATTTATCGTTGCCTGTTCGATTATAAGGCCACTTGCCAGTGACTTTAGCAGTCGTAAAATTTCTACCTTTTAACCCTAACTCTATCAGCCTGGGGTAATTTAGGAACTGTCAAATTATAATAATCAATGCCCTCTGCAAACCACAAAAACAACACATTTACACCCAATCATAAACAATTACTAAAAAAGTCACCTCACTCCACACTAACAAAATACAAATCAGACTAAACTCGTACTCGTAGGGTAAATGTACCAACACTCGGCTATACGTCCCCGGGGCGCACTTGCATCGCCACGGAACCGCGGCCCGAATACCGGCGGAATTGCACGACCGCTTTTATTGTTAGTTGCCGCCATAACTCCGAGCTAGTTAACCTGATACAAGGTGGGATTTGGAGTTGCTGAACACTTTATTGTGAGGTAGGGATGAGTTGGTTTGAGGCTGTTTGTTTATTGTAAACTCACTTCTGCCAGCGGGTTCGTTCGCGTAAAAGGTGAAAACTAGCCCAAGGAAACATACTCCTGGGATTAAAAGTATAGTATTTCTTATTCCAGGAAACAATCTACCCCTTTGGTAAGTTTCATCCAAACCCGTTCAGCCGTTAAGCACAATATTAAAGTATGGATTGTGCTCCTACTGAAGTTATTTTAGCAAATGTTAGATACAACAGTTGCTATTTTTATTTCTATTATCATGACACATCTCAGAGGATTGCAAGTCCTTGCATGATTTAACATTCCTTTACATTCAATTGCGTTAAATAAAGCGACCAATTTTCTAAGTACATTCTTTCAATTTTCCTCTAAAGTCCACAAAACTCTTGTAACAAACTTAAATATTTTATTTCTCCAATCTTAACAAGACTTTATCTAAGAAAGAACTCAAACAAGCAAACCCAATAGGTGTAACAATATCTGTCCGGTCCACAGAGACCACTCACGTAAGGTGAAAGCAAATATTGTGAGAATCGCAAACAGTGTCCGACAAAGAGTTTAAAAAGTGCAGTTTGAAGTAACGCGATGTTGCGGGTAAGTGGGGAGTCGGACAGTTACTGTTACATCCACCCTATTGACTGAGGGTGTTGTGATGAGGTTTAGTGCGATGTGCAAGTTAGCTTATTGGAATTAATTAATTTTTCAGATAGGTAGGGAAACTTTAGGGAAACAGTTTTCTTCGTGTGTGAATTTTATTATTTTTTAGTTTAATGCTCGAATATGTGACGTAGGTAAGACAAATATTTTGTACGTGTATTAATGTACTTACAGATATCAAATACTGTAAAACATTTATTTGAAAAGGCATCTAACTCTGGAGTTCCCAATCTGATTTTCTTCATAAGAATCAACCTTAGCAAATAAGCAACTCGAGTCACTTATTAATATTTTAAACGGAAAATCTTGACAGTTATGCGTCTTTTTTTGGTCCATCATCATCATCATCATCATCATCATCATATCAGCCGATAGACGTCCACTGTTGGACATAGGCCTCCCCCAAATGGGAGGGTTTGCCATAATCGCCACGCTTGGCAGGCGGGTTGACGATCGCAGTGTAGCTGTTGCAAATATTGCAATGTACAGAGAATGCTGCTGCCCATTCGCTGGTGAACCCTTAGTCGCCTCTTACGACACCCACGGGAAGTGATGGGATGGTGCTATTCTTTTACATCCGACACCTTTAGGTCCAATTTTCTAATTGAATAAATTATTTTACATTGATCATTTTGCTTGACATTAATGCTGGCTGCAGGATTTAAAAATTCTCTACCAGTTCAAAACCCCCTTGTTTTCAAGATTTATTTAAAGTTGAAACTTAAAACAAACTCCTAACAGAATAAACTCGGACTTGCAGAGGACTGCGATTGGCCGAGTTGATTGAATGAACTTTAAACTTTGTTTGAGAATAGTTCTAACCTTTAGTCTGAACAAATAAGTAAGACCTCGTCACAAAGTTTGGGTTCAGGTTAAGTTAAACGTTTGGTCTGCTGCCAACGAACGGGCTTGCCATTCTTACGACATCCTTATTTACAGCGTGAAATCTCGTGATAATGTACCTCAAGAATTTTCGTTTACGACGAAAAGATTTTAGACTTTAGAAATTATATATTAAAGAGGTTATGTAGGTACGTCCGTCCGAATGTAAAAACCGAACTATGTGATGACTTAAAGTTTTTTTATGTAAATAGATGAAAAATGAAAACCCCACCCCTTATCGCACAAAGACAATAGTTGTATACTTTAGATACAGACAGGAAAACCTATAAACTGTCTAAGGTTTTAAAATAAAATGTTACAAAAATATGATTCAGTTGGAACCCGTTGCGCCCGACTTTAACTCACACTTAGCCGGTTTTCTTTTAGAAATTACGATTCGACTTTTGAAAACCAAACCTTTGTCTAACTCTTTAACCCGAAATAACTGACAAAATCTTATGGTATAGATTGATTCACATACGCAGCAATCTACTCAAGACTTTGCCAACAATCTATCACAGAAAACAAAACTAATCCACCTTAGGTACACAAGAAGCACAAAGTCAAACTTCACCAAATCAATTTAGAAAATCTACCACACGTCAGCGCGTTAGACCGCTCGCGCTCTAGCGTAGCGATCACGCGAATGGCTATCATAGCTCTGCAGACGAGATGAGAGTGTCTGGACCACGGGAGGTGTGCTGAGAAAACATCATATTTCATGGCTTAACCCTTCAGGGAAAGCTTTTTGCTTGATCAAGTTCGTAATGAAAGTATTGGATTGTGTCTGAGATTGTTTGCGCTGGGAGGAGGTAGCATTCGATGTAATTGTGAAATTGGAAGCGATTGACGGAAAATTGTTTACGAGTAAATAGTTTGGTGATTGGTAAATGGTTTTAGATTATTTAGTAATGACATTGAAATTGAGAATTGTTTTCAAGCTAGACACAGTTAAATAATTAGGTTTTTTCTGAGACATTGCAGAAGCAAATCCTACTATCCCACTATAGTATCACAAGTGAAAGTTTGTGAGCTTGTATGTATGTTTGAAACTCTTTCTCGCTAAAACTGCTGAACGGATTTTGATGAAATTTTCGTATATATGTTACAGTCAAAACTCTTAACCAGTCAAAGAGTTAAAAACGTCATTATGGTTAACACCCCGACTCAGAGTACCCCGACTCGGATAGGTTAGGTTAGAAGGCAAAGGCGGGAGCGAAGCGGAGCGGGCGGAGCGGGAGCCTTAGTCTTAGCTTCGTGGTTATTTTTTTAAACCACCCAGAAATAGGAGCCCCGCGAAGCGGTGCTCCGTCGACCTATCTCAGCACAGGTGTTAATCAGTCAAAAGTACTTTTGACTGGCTAAAAGTTTTGACTGCAACATATACATAGGTATAGCTTAAATTAACATCACCATTACACATAAGCTATAATTTAATAAGGAGGAAAGTATACACTAATTCCATTCGGCAGCTAGTTCATAAGAAATCTGTGTCACCGTCATTATTTATGAAATTTTCCAGCGATGACATCATCAAAAACTTTTTCCAAAAGCTTAAAGACTCTTAGCTCTAGCTTAAAGACTCTCTCTTCTTTGGAGATTTTTTTAATCTAGAAAAGTTCTTCAAAAACATTTTTACACACACTCATCCCGAAACATACAAACATCGATCCAAAAGACTACGTCACCTCCTCGCTTAGCATACGTCATCGGCCTTCCCATCGGAATCACATCATTATGCAACACATACCTACCATACTCTGCAAGATATGTCCTTCAGAAAGCCCATCGTTTTGTCCCCCGTGACCGAGTGATCTTGCTTGCAAAGCAGATGTCCCCTGGCACGCCCCTGGCTGAGGTGCTCGCATCTTGCGGATAAAGTGATGAGTCGAATATGTGAGTTACGGTCAATGTGCATATTTTTGAGGACTGTGTGGGACTGTGAATTTTTGTGTCAAGTTTTTCTGTGTACAGGATGAGGTGGTTTACTTGATTATTGATTAGTTGAGCTTTAACCTAATCACTTATTTCAAGCTCAAGACTTCGGAGAGTTTCATTATTGTACTTTTCTTAATACTGGCATAGGTCATTTATCCCGAAATTAAATGTAAAAAAGAAATGCAAGGTCAACCCTGTGTCATGGCAAATAGCAAAAACAATTAACAGTTTCGTGACTGCATTGAACTAAATATTGGGGGCCAGTCAATGACCAAAAAGTCAATCAGAATTATGACAGCATGAAGTAATAAAAGAGCATAAAACTTAAGCAAATATTACACTAAAGTCAACTTTCTAACAAATAAAGTCCACGGAAACCTCTTAATTATTGCAGCACACAATATCTTAACACACATCATGTATATCAGCCGTCCATGCTTACCCAACCAAAGGTGACAAACAGACTATTTTCTCTCCTGTCCAATGCAAATGAGACCATCTGGCATAACCTGAACAAACCACGTTCTTTTGCCAGCACAACGAATCTTATTCCAACGACATAATACATATTTTTGTGTACTAAAACCGAATGTTTAGTTTGGTAGAAAGTGCTATTAGACAATTTTATAAAATACGTTCTTTTTAAACCTTATCACGTCTGCGAAAAGCACATAGTCAAATAAACCATCTTCAAAATAGATGTTTGTAAAAGAGTCTGGCCTCACGTGGGATTCCAAAATAAAGCGATGACCCTAAAGCGTTGGCGTGTGAGTTATAGGGATGTCACTTGTGTGAACTTTGTGTTCCTGCGTCATATTAATGTTAGTACATCCGTGAGGTTTTTGTGGCGTCTATGTTTTGATTAAATTTTTGCAAAAAATAATAAAAAAAATCCTGAAAATTTTGAAATTATTTGAGAAGAGTGGTTCATTTCATTAACATAAGAAACTTTGTTTGACTTTTCATCAGCAATTTCAATTATTATTTATTTATAGGTCGCATCGAGACGTGAGCTGACTTATTACTAAAAACTATACGTGTTGCTTTTAAATATCTTGTTATTTTATCGATTAGCAATTTATTAATATTTATTAATTAACAATCACAACTTTATAGGTGGATTGACATTTAAAAGTTACGCATATTTAACAAAACTAGGTTTCCTTGAGTTATTTTGTCATAGATCCGTATTGAATTGTTTTATTTTGTGGAGAAATATTAGAACAAAATGGATACGCGCGTATGTGCGTTCCTGTCAAGTTGCGTTGCCAACATGTCAGCGCTGTGCTAGTAACTTTTTAGTCCTTTCTGTAAAGAGGTGCACCACAATTTATTAATTTTCTATACAAATACATCACATATTTAAATATTTATTTTAACAGAAACACAAAAAACACAGGTTTTAAAATACAAGATATCACTTGCGACAAAATGTGTCTCAATTCATCTCCCTTCGAAAGTCCCAAATCAAAAATATCCTAACTCATTCCGAACTTTCTCCATAGCTTTTATGGCAGGTAGGACGCTATCAAAGACGGCCATACTCCATTGATTCCAAGGCTTTATCGTTACCTTTACTCACAGGGTCAATTTATGACTATCTTTTCACAGATGACTTGGCAAGAAAGCCGTTAAATGTCACAGGTATGATTTAGGTCTCCCAGGCAGACTTGGGACACTAAATTAAAACCTAGGTCTTCTGGAAGTAACGATTTTGGTAAAGGAAAATTGGTTTTGTCTAGGTGATATTTTCTTGGTTGAAGAATGTTGGTTTGTTTGTTTTCAACTTTTGGTTGTGTATTTCAGGATACAAAATGAAATCTCATATTTTATGATGCTTGGTAATAATACGTATTTACTATATTGTGGTTTCAAAGTTAGACTTAAAGAAAATATAACTTTCAGAATTTCATTCAGTACACAAGCCTCGAAACGTTTTTATATCTTGTACGAGTTCAAAATGATATCTTCAATTCTCTTATAGGTTTCGGAGAATGGCGGAAACTTGAAAAAAATATTTTCTCATCCATATTAATATTATAATATATATAATATTTCCCGACTATAATATTTAAATGCGAAAGTAACTCTATCTGTTTGTTACTTCTTCACGTCATAGCGGCTGAATGAGTTTGGATGAAACTTTTAACACGGACAGACCATGGATCGGAATAGGACCAAGAATGATTCTTTTCAAGCCGGTAGTTTGGTCCCATGGAATAATTTTGCACTAACACGTGGGCGAATCCGCTGGCAGAAGCTAAGTAATCAAACCTTTCTTATTGATCTCATCACAAACAATCTGTGAAAAACAGCCTCTTACATCGTTTATTTTTTTTTTGGACGATCAATCAATACACAGACAAGTCCATACACATGAATATAAAAAACAATATGGCCGCGGTTAAGGTGAATGGATGAATGCTCTCACTGCCATTTTGTCGCTAGATGGCGACACATCCACAATTTCGAACATTTTCAATTTTTACACTTAACATAGAAAGTTTTAATAGACAACTTTATTATAGGCTATACCTAGGGCATTAACTTGATTTTTTTAGATAATCACTATGCTTGTTAACTGCTACCATACAAAGATTACAGCAGAATAAAGATTTAGCCGCATGAATTTACTCTTTACACACACATGCAAAGTAAATAGTAGTAACTTTCGACCCTACTAGATGTCGTTTTATTCAAAAATGGTTGGAAATTAAAATGTCCAGAGGACCAAATTGTTATATTCCAATCTATTTCTTATTAATATAACCTTAGCAATGATTATCATCACGCTATACTTTCGGGAAGCTGAGCAGCTAAAAACCTTGACATAAATAAGGTCGGCTATTTGAAACAATTATCAACCGTACAAATAGACTGTCGGTTTAGAGACTGCCTTTCATTAGGCTTGGTGTGGGTTCAAATCTCAATAGTTGTATTTATTTTTGAATTATTTTTTATCTTTCTTTATCCTTACCAAACCTAATATTTTCAAATATTAATAATAATATAATTATTGGTCTATGCATATTTTTGTTTCTAGGCTCGATATCCTATCGGATTTGGTGGTAAAAAGGTATCCCTTTTCACCATAACAAATTATTCAGATAAATTATTTTGGGTAATAAACATTGCATGTTACGCTCTAACATCGCAATCAGTAAACATGGGCTCGGCGTACGACTATGCACCGAAACTCACACATCTGTGATCAGTGTCATCACAGTCGCAACCTACTGTTACCGATAGACAAGGATAGAGATAGGAGACGGCGCTGTCGTGCGAGCGAAATCGCGTTAGCTGCCGAATGTTGACGAATGTTTACGATTATGAATGACATGGCATGTGGTAGCGTTAGCAAATAAAATAAAAAACATTAATTATTTTGAGGTAGTTAAAAAAGAAATTAATATTGTTCGCTCGATCGCGCAAGGTTACTAAAGCTTTACTTCTGCCTTTGTTTTCGGACAATAACAAGCCACTTTTGTCTCCTTAATTCATCTTTAGGAAACCTGAATAAAAAAGAGCCTTAAGGTGAATGGATGAATGCTCTCACTGCCATTTTGTCGCTAGATGGCGACACATCTACAATTTCGAACATTTTCAATTTTTACACCTAACATAGAAAGTTTTAATAGACAACTTTATTATAGGCGACACCTAGGGCATTACCTTGATTTTTTTTAGATAATCACTATGCTTGTTAACTGCTACCATACAAAGATTACAGCAGAATAAAGATTTAGCCGCATGAATTTACTCTTAACACACACATGCAAAGTAAATAGTAGTAACTTTCGACCCTACTAGATGTCGTTTTATTCAAAAATGGTTGGAAATTAAAATGTCCAGAGGACCAAATTGTTATATTCCAATCTATTTCTTATTAATATAACCTTAGCAATGATTATCATCACGCTATACTTTCGGGAAGCTGAGCAGCTAAAAACCTTGACATAAATAAGGTCGGCTATTTGAAACATTTATCAACCGTACAAATAGACTGTCGGTTTAGAGACTGCCTTTCATTAGGCTTGGTGTGGGTTCAAATCTCAATAGTTGTATTTATTTTTGAATTATTTTTCATCTTTCTTTATCCTTACCAAACCTAATATTTTCAAATATTAATAATAATATAATTATTGGTCTATGCATATTTTTGTTTCTAGGCTCGATATCCTATCGGATTTGGTGGTGAAAAGGTATCCCTTTTCACCATAACAAATTAGGTATTCAGATAAATTATTTTGGGTAATAAACATTGCATGTTACGCTCTAACATCGCAATCAGTAAACATGGGCTCGGCGTACGACTATGCACCGAAACTCACACATCTGTGATCAGTGTCATCACAGTCGCAACCTACTGTTACCGATAGACAAGGATAGAGATAGGAGACGGCGCTGTCGTGCGAGCGAAATCGCGTTAGCTGCCGAATGTTGACGAATGTTTACGATTATGAATGACATGGCATGTGGTAGCGTTAGCAAATAAAATAAAAACATTAATTATTTTGAGGTACTTAAAAAAAGAAATATTGTTCGCTCGATCGCGCAAGGTTACTAAAGCTTTACTTCTGCCTTTGTTTTCGGACAATAACAAGCCACTTTTGTCTCCTTAATTCATCTTTAGGAAACCTGAATAAAAAAGAGCCTTAAGTATCACCATTATGCATTTATGTATAAATAAATAAAGAATATGGCTGCACATGACGTGCAGTTTGGGAGTTACGAGGAAGCCTTGAAATCATAACCGTTTGCTTTGCCACAGTCGCGTAATAAAGATAACTAAATATAGTGAAGTAGTGATTCTGCACTAACAATTAGGTACTAAAAACTAGACTTTGTCTTATAAAATATTTTTTTTTAAATAAGTACCTGTTGCGTAAAACATAACTGTTATCAATTATTAATAAAATTGACTTGAATTTAAATAATCATGGTTGGTAAAACAATAATAATAAAAAACTATTAATATGTTTGAAGAAATTTGTGTTGCTAACCTTACGTAACCTCGTTCTGATACTAGTCGTCGCGCGCGTTGTTTACAAAATCTCTCAACAACTCGCGAATTGTGCGTATCGTGTCTCTCACGCATGTTTTTAATATCTATCTCGCTCTCACAAACATGGCGAAGCAAACGATAAAATATTTTTGTTATTTTCAACAAATTAACATTTTTGGCTGTATTTACGAGTGGTGTGTCTTATTTTTATTCCTAGTATTATTAAAACACTGTTGAGCTGCAAAGATTAAAGATTTTATTAGGTACAGATTTTTGGTTTCCTATGTTTAGGTAGGTACTACTTGATACAGAAAGTCAAGTGAAGTCAATTTTTTTTCAAGTCTATGCAGTGAAGGTAGTTCAATTTACACGATAATTAGTAATAAGTACTACTAATTAATAACAATTTCCGAGATACTGATAAAAGCTAACATGTGGGTAGAACTAGGTAAGTATATTTATTCATAGTACCTACCTAAACAAAAAATCTCTAATAAAATTCTTTGCCTTAAAAATCTAGAAAAAATATAGGTATGTTTAGGTATCAAATAGGTACTAAATTTTTGTAAAGGCGAATTGAATTTTTTGAGCCTTTACGTGGAGATCCTAAATGTCGGCAGTCCATCCTGACATCAGAATGACTGCCCATTTTTTAAATTCATTTTCTCAGTTATTAATTAGGTACCAATTATTTAAACAAAGGTATCAAATAGTAGCAAATAGGTATTAGATCTTAGTAATATTTTTAAGCTGATCAGTCATTTTGGCCAATCATTCTGAAGGTCACATCAATGATTTTCCGTGCGCGACTGAGTGCCAATTACGGGCAATCACTTAGTTGAGTAGGACCGCTTGCTGTGACTAAGTCCCGTATCTAATGGTAATAAAGGTATATTGTACCTACACAGGTTGTTGTAATGTGACTGAACCTAAATAGTACCTAACGTGTAAATAAACTGTGACGTGTAGGTACTAAATAAATAAAAGATTATTTATGCAATTATTCGTCGCGATCTAAGAATGTTTTCTTTAGGTGATACAGTCGTAACATTCAGTGATTAGTGTAATTAATGGCGTTCTTTGGTGGAATGGTTTTAGATGGCAAAGCAAAGGGTTGTTATCAGCTTAGAATATCTTGGTATTAGTTGGTTAGAGTAGGTACCTACCTATGTAAGTACTCGTATGTGTAACCGGATAATTCCAAACATCGTAAGATTGTAATAAATGTTGTTTATGTTTTAGACTATAATCTATGATTATGTTGAGAACAGATAATGGATTGTGGAGGTCTGGTAGGCAGCCGCACCACGTAAAATACTGGTATTCAGCTGAATCCGGTTTGACTGGAAGCCAACCCCAGTAGGTATAGTTGGGAAAGGGCTAGGCAGATGATGTGTTGAGAAGAAATAATTTCGAATACACTGAATCACACCCAAATTCAATAGTTTCAATACTTGTCTTATCTAGAAGAAATTATAAGTAAGTAGGTACTTGTAAATATACAATCTTACGCGACTTATAATATTACAATCATGCGATACAAATGTAAAAAAATACATCATCTGTGAAAATGTCAACTGTGTAGCTATCACGGTCCGTGAAATACAGTCTGGTGACAGACAGAGACGGACAGACAGACATACGGACCGACAGACGGACGACCATTGCGTAGGTAGCTAGGAAAAAAATAGGTAAGTTTGCCTACGCTGATCGCCTGATTTAGGTATAGGTACCCTAAGTATACCTACATGAACTTCTTTTCTCTGATTTGATTCAACCCAAATTAACCAATGAATTAGTACTTAACCGTGTCAGAAAATGTTTTATCAGTACCTACTTACATACAGTGGAAAGATTTTTAAATCTTTAGGTAGGTAGGCACTATTTATTTAAAGTAGATAAGTAATACAATAATAACATTAGTATTGTATCTGTGTGAACCAAAGGCAGATCGCAGATAATTGTTTTCACTTTCTAGCATTATTTCTCATTCCCTAAAAAAAACATTTCATCAATCATAAAATATAAAATCCGCGGGCAAACCCGCGCGCCGGCGCTAACTTGCTAGAAACACAATTTTGACACACAATCACGCATGGACTGGAACAATTTGGCAACACGCGTTGTTGCCAAATTGCGTCTTGAATGGCAACGTCGCATCGCCGCGTCCGTCACTCGATAACCTTGGCGCTTGTTCGAATTTTCGAACAGCGCCATCTACTTAAAATGTTCACCGCACGTAAACTCGTAACACAACAGCAATGAACTTTTTCTCGGTGGTTCTATAAATTTCTGTCAGATGGCGCGATTCAGGTCACTCACACATGTAAAGATTTTTCGTTTTTTATTGGGTCTAATTCTCATAGAAAGACTGTTTTTTTTCTAAAATTTGGGCGATAGGCGATCACAATACATTATAAAATCTCATTATACTTGCTTTATTCTGCAGAAACTGTTTATTTACGGAGATTACAGCTACTGAAAAATGTATGGCGAGGTCTCTTTAGGGATCCCCCTTAAGTATCACCATTATGCATTTATGTATAAATAAATAAAGAATATGGCTGCACATGACGTGCAGTTTGGGAGTTACGAGGAAGCCTTGAAATCATAACCGTTTGCTTTGCCACAGTCGCGTAATAAAGATAACTAAATATAGTGAAGTAGTGATTCTGCACCAACAATTAGGTACTAAAAACTAGACTTTGTCTTATAAAACATTTTTTTTTAAATAAGTACCTGTTGCGTAAAACATAACTGTTATCAATTATTAATAAAATTGACTTGAATTTAAATAATCATGGTTGGTAAAACAATAATAATAAAAAACTATTAATATGTTTGAAGAAATTTGTGTTGCTAACCTTACGCAACCTCGGTCTGGTACTAGTCGTCGCGCGTTGTTTACAAAATCTCTCAACAACTCGCGAATTGTGCGTATCGTGTCTCTCACGCATGTTTTTAATATCTATCTCGCTCTCACAAACATGGCGAAGCAAACGATAAAATATTTTTGTTATTTTCAACAAATTAACATTTTTGGCTGTATTTACGAGTGGTGTGTCTTATTTTTATTCCTAGTATTATTAAAACACTGTTGAGCTGCAAAGATTAAAGATTTTATTACAGATTTTTGGTTTCCTATGTTTAGGTAGGTACTACTTGATACAGAAAGTCAAGTGAAGTCAATTTTTTTTCAAGTCTATGGAGTGAAGGTAGTTCAATTTACACGATAATTAGCAATAAGTACTACTAATTAATAACAATTTCCGAGATACTGATAAAAGCTAACATGTGGGTAGAACTAGGTAAGTATATTTATTCATAGTACCTACCTAAACAAAAAATCTCTAATAAAATTCTTTGCCTTAAAAATCTAGAAAAAATATAGGTATGTTTAGGTATCAAATAGGTACTAAATTTTTGTAAAGGCGAATTGAAATTTTTGAGCCTTTACGTGGAGATCCTAAATGTCGGCAGTCCATCCTGACATCAGAATGACTGCCCATTTTTTAAATTCATTTTCTCAGTTATTAATTAGGTACCAATTATTTAAACAAAGATATCAAATAGTAGCAAATAGGTATTAGATCTTAGTAATATTTTTAAGCTGATCGGTCATTTTGGCCAATCATTCTGAAGGTCACATCAATGATTTTCCGTGCGCGACTGAGTGCCAACTGAGTAGGACCGCTTGCTGTGACTAAGTCCCGTATCTAATGGTAATAAAGGTATATTGTACCTACACAGGTTGTTGTAATGTGACTGAACCTAAATAGTACCTAACGTGTAAATAAATTGTGACGTGTAGGTACTAAATAAATAAAAGATTATTTATGCAATTATTCGTCGCGATCTAAGAATGTTTTCTTTAGGTGATACAGTCGTAACATTCAGTGATTAGTGTGATTACTGGCGTTCTTTGGTGGAATGGTTTTAGATGGCAAAGCAAAGGGTTGTTATCAGCTTAGAATATCTTGGTATTAGTTGGTTAGAGTAGGTACCTACCTATGTAAGTACTCGTATGTGTCACCGGATAATTCCAAACATCGTAAGATTGTAATAAATGTTGTTTATGTTTTTGTTGATTATGTTGAGAACAGATAATGGATTGTGGAGGTCTGGTAGGCAGCCGCACCACGTAAAATACTGGTATTCAGCTGAATCCGGTTTGACTGGAAGCCAATCCCAGTAGGTATAGTTGGGAAAGGGCTAGGCAGATGATGTGTTGAGAAGAAATAATTTCGAATACACTGAATCACACCCAAATTCAATAGTTTCAATACTTGTCTTATCTAGAAGAAATTATAAGTAAGTAGGTACTTGTAAATATACAATCTTACGCGACTTATAATATTACAATCATGCGATACAAATGTAAAAAAATACATCATCTGTGAAAATGTCAACTGTGTAGCTATCACGGTCCGTGAAATACAGTCTGGTGACAGACAGAGACGGACAGACAGACATACGGACCGACAGACGGACGACCATTGCGTAGGTAGCTAGGAAAAAAATAGGTAAGTTTGCCTACGCTGATCGCCTGATTTAGGTATAGGTACCCTAAGTATACCTACATGAACTTCTTTTCTCTGATTTGATTCAACCCAAACCAATGAATTAGTACTTAACCGTGTCAGAAAATGTTTTATCAGTACCTACTTACATACAGTGGAAAGATTTTTAAATCTTTAGGTAGGTAGGCACTATTTATTTAAAGTAGATAAGTAATACAATAATAACATTAGTATTGTATCTGTGTGAACCAAAGGCAGATCGCAGATAATTGTTTTCACTTTCTAGCATTATTTCTCATTCCCTAAAAAAAAACATTTCATCAATCATAAAATATAAAATCCGCGGGCAAACCCGCGCGCCGGCGCTAACTTGCTAGAAACACAATTTTGACACACAATCACGCATGGACTGGAATTTGGCAACACGCGTTGTTGCCAAATTGCGTCTTGAATGGCAACGTCGCATCGCCGCGTCCGTCACTCGATAACCTTGGCGCTTGTTCGAATTTTCGAACAGCGCCATCTACTTAAAATGTTCACCGCACGTAAACTCGTAACATAACAGCAATGAACTTTTTCTCGGTGGTTCTATAAATTTCTGTCAGATGGCGCGATTCAGGTCACTCACACATGTAAAGATTTTTCGTTTTTTATTGGGTCTAATTCTCATAGAAAGACTGTTTTTTTTCTAAAATTTGGGCGATAGGCGATCACAATACATTATAAAATCTCATTATACTTGCTTTATTCTGCAGAAACTGTTTATTTACGGAGATTACAGCTCCTGAAAAATGTATGGCGAGGTCTCTTTAGGGATCCCCCTTAATTACCCACTCACAAAACAATAAAGGAATCACCTCACACTAGGGTAAACTCACCAGATACCGGCTATTGGAAAAGTTTCGCTGAGTCAATAACCTGCGCCCGAACTTTTTCGATTAGTACCTGCCAGTAATGGGGCGCTTCACCCTACCAACTATTTACCCTTATTACGTCTTTGGTAATTATTTTAACCCTTGCCGAACGGTTTAGTGGTTAGGAGTAGTTTGGATTGAAACTGTGGGTTACAGGCGCTTGAGGTTAACTTACTACATAGTTTGTATTAACTGTTTCGATTCCTGTGAAAAATATGCCATTTTTAAGGTATTTCATGACAACAATTAAGCAGTACCTAGTGGCAGTAGCATTGATCTTTTGCGAATGAAATAAAAACATGACAAATCGATTACCAATTCGTTTATCAAGTCCAGCCGGTCTAAACTATAACATGTGGGATGTTTACAGAATAGCCCTAATGTTAATAAGTACCGACTATACTTTCATATATATATATATGTAAAAAGCTGTTCTTTTGATATTATACAAATCGACACTTATTTATTTATTTGTATAGTCTTGATTATTCAGAACGAAATACTTGCCCAAATGTTTGACAGTCCCATACTTTTTACAACACTGGGAGACATCCATTTACTCCACGTGGCGTGGCGTGGTGTGGCGTGGTGTGGCGTGGTGTGGCGTGATGTGGCGTGGTGTGGCGTGGTGTGGCGTGGTGTGGCGTGGTGTGGCGTGGTGTGGAGTGGTGTGGCGTGATGTGGCGTGGTGTAGCGTGGTGTGGCGTGGTGTGGCGTGGTGTGGAGTGGTGTGGCGTGATGTGGCGTGGTGTATCGTGGTGTGGCGTGGTGTGGCGTAGTGTAGCGTGGTGGTACATTATTTAACTTTTAACTCATTTTCTCATTAGACTCTAGTCATTCAAATACCACCCGCAGTCTAGAACTACCATTAATATGCAGTAAACATCACCGGACGTACATAACAGCGGTTTAGACTACTAAGTAGAAGCATGTAGCTATGATCACGAATTTGAGGTAGACAGTGATGTCATTATTGTCATAAGTCGTGGGAATTTTCGGTATATTGATGACAAGAATTTGGAATTCCAATTCCGTCTAGGAATAACCCTATGGGGAAATCAGGCGTCTTTTTTCCTTTTGGGGACGTGTTTATTGCTGAAATTATTGGTTGTTGATCATTGATTGTTTGTTGTTAACCGACTTTATTTTTAAAATTCAAGTTGATTTTTGTTTGTACCTACATTGTGTGTATCTGTGTGTACCAAATAAACTGATTTTCTTTCTTTCTTTACGTATTTAGCACCTATTGTTGACTTGTCGTTAAAAACGGTGCTCAATATTCACTACACTTTAGCTTCAGACGTTACTTACCTAGTTATAGCAAACGTAACATTATTCCTACTTATATTATAAATTCGAAAGTAACTCTGTATGTCTGTCTGTTACGCTTTCACGTAACAGACAGACAGACTGAACGGATTGTCATGAAATTTGGCAGATATATACCCTGGTATATGGAGAAGGACATAGGCTACTTTTTTACGCGATAACCGTCATCCACGCGGGCTAAGCTGCGGGCAAAAGCTATTATGAATTAAAGTTGCTGAAAGTAGTTTTCATGGGTATATATTTTTTGAAGTATTGACAAGCTTATCAACTTTCAGAGTGCTAATTAAAGTAATGTTTAAGCAATGTTCGCAATCGCATCGTAGTCGCAATCTATCAAAAATGTATGAAAAATGAGTCATTTTTGGACAAATTACGACTGAGATGCAAATTGAAAATTAGTAGAATTGGTACTCTGATTCTGGGCCTAAACCACCAACTCTTAAAGCAGTATTACTTTCATATTACTTCCAGTGGGAAAGAGACGGAGCTATACGTCCTGCAGTGCGATTCTGTAAGCATGTCGAAGTGAACACTTGGGCGGGGCGCACGACGGGTGAGTTGTCAAACCATACAAATAAGATGGAATGACTGCACTATTGTCGTTCACTCCGCCTTGGTGTACACCGTGAGATGTCGACAGAATAGACCGGCTGTATAGCTCCGTCTCTTTCCCATTGGAAGTAATATTGAAGTAATACTGCTTTAAGAGTTGGTGGTTAGGCCCCAGATGGCAAATAAAATGGGCTTGACGAATTTAACTGTCTAGTTTGTATCTTCTACACTATTTGCAGGAAATATTATATGAAAGTAAAGTTTCCTCTCATTAAAATGTAAATAAAAGTTAAATTGTGGTGGCCTGTTGGTCTAGTGGTTAGTGACCCTGACTGCTAGGACGGAGGTCGTGGGTTCGATTCCCACACAGGACAAATCTTTGTGCGATGAGTACGATTATTTGTTCTGTATCTGGGTGTGTAATTTATCTATAATGTGTATGTATTTAGAAATGATGTGAATGTTTATCAGTTCTCTGGTTGCCATAGTACAGGCTCTGCCTAGTTTGGGATCAGATGGCGATGTGTTGATTGTCCTAAGATATTATTATTATTATTATTCTCTTTGTTCATATTTAACACACACATTTTATATTTTTTTAATATTTCAATAACAAAAAAAAACAATAAAAAAACATTTAAAAATATAAAAAATAGTTGTCCGCCGGTGTCGGGAGCTGGGTCCAAGCTACCGGTGGTTAGGGCTCCAGAGAAAGGAACCTCCTCACAATACGAGCCGTATCGAAGAGTACTGCCTTCTGTATCAGGCCCTTTACCCAAATGCGTAACGCCAGCTTCGACAGGTGGTCGTCTTTATTATTATTATTATTAAAATAATTGTTATTACCTGCATCACCATACAGCTTGCTAGTCTGGATTGCTCAGCAAAACTGTATCTTTCGCCTGCTATTTATTTTTCCTGCAACCCAACGAAATTGAAATTAGTGGGAATGTAAACACGATTGTGAAATGGTCAATTTTATTTAAATTTTTTGTCTAATCATTTTTAATAATACTTGTTTTCTTTCTTCTCTTATCATGCGATCAGTCTGATGACTGTGGGCAGAGCTGTTGCCAAATTGAGTCATGTAGGGTCAAGTATGCATCGAGTTTATTTTTTTTGATAGAACGTTGCCCCACACTAGGAATTACTCCTGTTTCGTGGGTGCGTTTACAAACATATAAACTCACATGCACAAACAGCCAGATCCGGAACAACAATCTGTAGGCCATACAAATATTTGTTCCGTGCGGGAATCGAACCCGCGACACGCAGCGTAGCAGTCCATCGTTCAACCACTAGGTACGCCAACCGTGTCGTCAGTTTGACTCCAAGTTGAATATTTTGCGTCTCCTTATGTGGTTGAACTATTATTACTAATCAGTTTTTTTTTTGATAGCCTAATTTTGTGTCCCACTGCTGGGCAAAGACCTCCTTTTAAGGCGCTGTGATCAGCAAAAACTGAAAAATTGCTGGTTTCCTAACGAAATTTTAGCGAAATCTGTTTAGTTTCAAGCTGCAGAAAAAAATATATGTTAATTTTAACTATATTTCAAAGAACGCTGTTATTTCCGAAACAAACCTCCAACTTTGACCTTAGAAAAAAAATCTCGTATTTAAAATTTATACCAAATAATGAATCGAATGTTAACGCGAAATTTTTTTTTGTTTTAGATTTTTAATAGCTCAACTTAGTTTTGAGTAAATCGATAAAATGCTTCATATTTGGCAAGAAATTGCAAGCATTGTGTCGTCACGCTTCTCTTTCTTTTCTATGCAGTCCGAGAGTGACCGAGTTTTCGCTGATCACAGCGCCTTAAGTTGTAAAAAAATTGACAGCTAAAGTAGTTCCCAAAACTTTTTCCGGAATACAATTCGAATAACACTGTGATGGTGTTAAGATAACAACAAAGAACTTGCTCATTTTTAACCTAGATTAAAATAAAGACCAAACTGCTTTAAACAACTTTTATATTTATCTCACAAACACAACTCCAAGGACCGAACCAGTTAATACGACCCCATCGCCCTATCATTACGCGCCAAGCTGACCCGAGTCAATAGTTCAATATTTATGAGAGGGGGTCAGCAGTGATCTATGTGCAGGACAAGTGTCTGTTCAGGTGCACTGATTTATTGTGCCATGCTACTCGCAAGAATGAAGGTGATAGGGGGACAAGGGTTGCTGAAGATAGGCATGTTTTGTGGTCGGTGTCTAAGGGTTATTAACTCCTGGATGGTTCCTGTTAATCTTTATCCATCAAAGAGGTTTTACACATGTCTGTTATCATGGTATATCTATTTGATGACTGACGCGCGAGACTAAATACCCAATAACGTATGAATGCGTTAGTGAAATAGTCTTTTTTTTATTTTTTTTTTATTTATGAATGGGCTAGCTCTTGACCTCAATCACGCCTGATGGAAAGCGATAGATGAGGTCCATGATGAAAGCGAGCGTGCCCAGAAGATGCCTTGAGGCACTGGTACTTCCACGCGTCGACGAAACACAGCAGGCTGCTTGACGCCGAACTCCGGTGGGAGGGTGGTCGCGAACCAGGCGGGCGTTAGCCCTACCACCGCAAGGGAAGGATTGGCCAGTCTTATAAGGTGTTAGGTGAGACTGTCCAGGATGCGCCGAGCGCTCGGTTCAGTTGAGTGTCTGATGGAACAAATTGCGCTACACGAGGAGGCTCCTTCATGCATCCTAAAGTATTCATGCATGCTAGTCATGTCACTTGGGGTATATCTAAACTGAAATGAAAGATATTATGCATAAATAGAGATAATCTTAACATTATGCATCTAATGCAAATCTATGTATAACAGTAATGAATCAGCCACACCAATTTAGTATTAAGGCATAGTTTTCGCTTTCTGTCAGGATAAACTTAAGTTTAGTCCCTTTAGAGTCTCACCAGCGTACATCCAACTTTCTACAAAGTATTATTTGCATTTCACTGGATCTTCTATACTTGTTATAGTTTTAAATAGTGCCGCATTCTTCCAAACCTCTTAAAAATAGAACATGATAACTCCAACTTCTCTAAGCACAGAAACACCTAATCAATAGTAACAAAAGCCGCCGGCATCCAAATGCAGGGGTCGTCAATACCGGGCCGCAGGAGGGTTGGTAATGAGCTTCATCTAATTATCGCGACGTCTACGTGAGCCACTTGCTAACACCTGTATTATGCAGCGTCTGCCGCTTGTCTCCGAGAGCTCGGCGCTAACTGACGTAAACGTGTTTATGGGGAGTTCATATTGGAGGTTGGGCGTCTTTGGCTTTTGAGCATAACTGTTTTATGAATATTATGTGCGTTTAGATAGACATTTTATAATGATGTGAAGTAAAGAAAGTGTAAGCTTACTAGAAATAAGAAAAATGATTTTCTCGCTGTAGTGATTTAAGATCGGTGCCCTCAGGAAACTTGTTAAAATGTGTGAAGACTATGCTGGGACCCAGGGACTGAGGTACAATGCGAAGAAGAGCGAACTGTTAGTGTTCAAGGCGCCAAATAGAATGTATGATGTAGTGCCGTCAGTTTCGCTAGAGGGTGCTACATTAAACAGAGTAACGCAGTTTAAGTACCTTGGTCACTGGGTAACGGAGGATGGCACGGATGACTGTGACATGGAGAGAGAGCGCAGGGCTTTGACTGTAAGGTGTAACATGCTGGCACGCAGGTTTGCAAGATGCGACATTAATGTCAAAATAACTTTATTTAAGGCATATTGCCAATCTTTTTACACCTGCAGCCTGTGGACTAGATACACACAGAAAGCGTATAATGCCCTGCGCGTGCAGTACAACAACGCATTTAGGATACTGTTATCGCTGCCACGGTTTTGTAGCGCATCAGGTATGTTTGCGGCAATGCATACAGACGATTTCTTTGCGATCATGCGCAAGAGATCAGCATCCCTGTTGCGTCGTGTGCGTGGCAGCGGTAACGGTCTCTTATGCGTTGTTGCCAGTAAAACTGAGGGACACCTGATAGGAAACTTGTGTGGAAAACACGTATTCCTGTCGGATGTGCCCAGAAGATAGGTTGTGTAATATAGTGGTTAATATACTAACATAGTTTATAAGTCTATACTAACACATTTATGGGTAATTTTTGCCTGAAATAAAGATTTATTATTATTATTTATTATTATTATTATTAATAGATAACTAAGCTCAATGTTGGTAAGTAATTGGCCTAAAAAGCAGTGATAAAATATCTCTATGGACTTGAAAAGACCGATTACCGACTGCAGATCTGCGGGTTAGATTTTCATGAGTTTTCAGTTTAAATACTCTTCTGAAATCTTTACACAAAGCATTACATTCAAGTCAACAAGATAAACAAACACAAAGTTATCTAAAAACCCTATAAAATAAGTTAAATATTTACCTAAAATGACGTGAAACATTATTCACGTTAAACGTTGAGGCCCCTCCAACAAAGTGGTGTAAACGAAAAAATACAATTTATTAATTTGCAAAAAAAGCTCGCGACGGGCGTCACCTGTCAGCCAGCGTGACAACCCCAAGAAACGGCGACGTGATGAATTGTTGAAAATAAAAATTACGACGTAACTGAGGGAGGGGGTTGAAACACGTTTAATTTTAATCGACTCTTTGAAGACGGAATTTTCGTAAATCTTGTTAGATATTTGAGTTTGAGAGTTTTTTTTTTAAAGGAGTCATTAGTTAATGGTTTTGGTAAACTTTGTTATGTGGTTTAAGAAAGGGTGAGAGAAATTAAAAGTAGGTACTGTAACGTTGCAATTTTGCTTTTTCTTATCTGCGAAAATAAAAACCTTATGTTCAGGATCACTTTTTTTTTGTAAAAGTTTTTCTGATCAACCACAGTCATGATGAGGAATAATTACTTTTAATATCAGCTTTAGAGAAAAAACACCACATTTCAAAAATTCCAAAAAACAAAACCACTTTAAAACCAAACACATTTTTCTTCGCCAACACGCTAAAACACGCAGCTGTCACGTCACCCCGTCACGTGACAGGTCGACGCGCTTACACGACAGGTAACAACGTTTGGCGCCAGTTTTTAACGCGCCAACATTTAAATTAAATTCCGGCGCTGCACGTCGCTCGACCGCGCTTAATTCAGCCAATTACGTGGAAATGCTTATCTCTTACTTACGCCAGTTGTGCAAGGGCGTAGCGTTTTGCGCGTGAGGATTTTGTGGGAAATAGAGGTAATGAAATTGTAATCAAAATGAAGTAGTACCTATTTTTTTTCCTTTTAATTTAATTTTCTGTCGATTTTTTTAGAAGTTAATTTTTAGGTATTATGTAGAATGCATCACGACAAATGTGCCAGAGTCGTTACACAGTGGGAGCCAGAGGACGTGCGTCGTCTCTGAGAAAGGCCTAGGAAATGCTGGTGTGACTCCTCAAATTGTAATTTTAATGTCGGAGAACACACCGGCAACGCACCGGGAATAGTGGAAAGTTATGGCATGGGGAGCATGGGGAGGTATATTTGCACAGCAGTTGGATAAAAGTTTTCCTGAGGGTTTTCTTTAGAAAGTATTTTCTTTTATTTCTTAAAGTTAGTTGATCGAGGAAGGTGGGTAGCAAATAAAATATGCTTTCATCATTTTATTTACATTTACTGCCCGTGAGTGCATAATTACATCAGTCGGACTATTATCAAAGAATTCACCTGCAATTATTTGAATTTATTGACGCTGTAAACTTTAGTTAAAATTCACATAAAACTACTTCAAAGGTACATTATTAAAATAACATTTATCGCAATAATCATAAACTTGGCAATAAATTATCATCAGAATATTCGTTTGTGTGTGCGTAACTTTGTTACTAACTCAGAAAGTTTTTTTTTCTCATAGGTATATGACTATTGATCCTTTCATTGTAATTGGTGATAAATCTTCATCTGTACTGTTGTTTCTTGGTGTCAGCTGTTTTGTTTGTGTGTCGAGTTATTTGTTTGTACACGGTGATTTACATGTTTGTTTTTTATTTTATCAAGGTTGACCTGAAAACTGAGATTATTATCAAACTTGTTGAGTAATACATCAGTATGGTTATGGTTTTATTTCAACTCTTAGATGTTTGATAGACTGAGTTAATTTGATTAACACTTGGAGATATATAGTACGGCTAATCGCACCTATATTTAGTACAAGCTTTTGCTCAAGACTTAGTACGCGTATATCCCGTTTTTTTTAGCGTTCCCGTAAGAATTTCTCGTTCTCGTATAGCCTATAGCCTTCGTCATAAATGTGGCTATCATAAACAAAAATAATTTTCCAAATCCTGGTAGTCCTAGAGATTAGCGTGTGTTTGCGGATTTTGTTCGAAAGAGTTACCGCGGCCCTGGAAAGCAAAAGGCACTACGAGGAGCACGGATGGGTTTTAGTCAGTAAAAGTCTGACACTCCCTCCCGCTCCACCCAGAGTGGCAGGACTCATTTGATGATTTCCCATCCACTCATCAGATCCCCCACATTACAGGTACATATGTACTGTATATGAGTGTAGGTCGATGTCCTCTATTTGGTTAGGTACCTACTTTCAAAAAGAGATTAGCGCGTTCAAACAAACGAACAAACTCTTCAGCTTTATTATACAACAACAACGGTTGACAGAATAAATGCAATACCTCTTTAGGGGTCATTGTACTAATCATTATGAACAACTTTCACTACGCGATAGTATACTAAAGATGTGGCTTTTGGGAAATGTATTCTCAGTCCACTATATCTAGAGCAGCAGAAGCACTAGGTATACTAGGCTGGTGATAAAAAATCTTTCTGTCCTTCTAAGTCGCTGGACACACAGAAAACAAGGACGTAAGACAAGGACGGGGCGCGTCCAAGGCACAGACGGGGCGCTGTCGCGACTTTTTAAAACACATAGAAAAGATGAAGCACGGACGTGACGTGGTTATTTGTGGTGGTGTAATTGTGTGTGACAGCAATGCGCCCCCCCCCCCGCACCCCCCCCCCCTCCCCCGCAACCCTGTTCTCACTCGTCCCTGGTCCGCTCGCGCCCGTGCCCCGTCCTTTCTGTATATTCTACAATAGGGCGCAAACGAGTAAGCGTCGTGTCCGCGCCCTGTCTTCCTATATGTTTTGCGTTGCGACGCTTCTATACATTTTTTATGAAAAGGAAGCGGAAGAGACATAATGTCCGCTCTCCGTCCTCGTCGACGTTTACTCGTCTGCGCCCTAATGTAAAACATACAGAAAGGACGGGGCACAGGTGCGAGCGGACGAGGGACGGGCGAGAAAGGGGGTGCAATCGGGTGGGCGCGGGTGTCGGGACTCGCGCATCGCTGTCGTACACAATGACACTACTACACCACATCTTCATCTTAAGAACTCTAGCGGCACCTAGCGTCACGTCCGTGCCTCGTCTTTTCTATATGTTTTAAAAAGTCGCGACGGCGCCCTGTCCTCGTCTTACGTCTTTTCTGTGTGTCCAGCGACTAAAAGACGACGCATTTATTGTATTCCTACTCCAGATAATTTACTGATCCTTCTTCCCAGATAGCAGAGATTCTTCGCGTCGTATCTAGAGAGGTACGGTAATACTTTAGATACGTCGCTACGGTCGTTGTACGCAGCGCCACTGTGGCAGGTTACTTTGGCAATGTTCCCTGCGTAAGATAGGTGTACGACTCGGAATATGTTGGGCTGGATAGCCAGCTAAACATAACACGCTAATATCGCTGTATCTACCTGTAAGAATAAACACCCGAAAAGTTACTAATGTAAGACAAAGAGCTTACGGGTACATGGTGCTTAAAAAGTTAATTGTTTTATGGATCTGTAAAATAAGTCCATAATAACAGATTTCTTTGCAGCTACAAAGACAAAGACACTCTAAATAGGCGTTAAGCCCTGTGTATAGTATATATTGACCAATTCCTGTGCAAATACCTCTTTCTTCTACAGGGGTAAGTATAAACTACAGAAGGCGACCTGCTAGGATTATGCACATTACATAATACTTTTGCTGTGTTTCTTTTCATACGTCTGGTTACACGCCCGCCGATTGCGAGTTGTGCAAACTAGCACTCCTGTTCCTCCAAAAAACAAGTTAAAATATTGAAATTTGACTGTGATCGCTTTTACACAAGTAATAAGTAGAATGTACGTAAGTGTCAAACGTTTGGATAAGATGTCTTTAAGAGCGTTAACGCCGTACGGCATTTCATACAAACTGTCAAGTCCTTATTATTCGAAATGAATGTTTAGAGGGAGAGAGAGAGCGATTTTAAGTTTTCTATAAAAAGTGAAAAATTACTCTATCTTTCCTCCTGAACTCTTTTTCGAAAATGTTCTCAACTAACTTTTTAGACCTGGTTGGGTGGCTTATGCATTCCAAGTTTCATTAAAATCGGTTCAAAGTTTGTATGAAAAGCCTTACGGCGTAAACACTCTTAAAGACATCTTATCCAAACTTCAAGAATCCAGGAGAGCAGTTTGTTGGTTTCAGCGCGGCCGTCCCGTCCCCAAAATAAAGAAATTTCACTTGGAGATAGATTCAAGCGAATTGTCTCGTACCGTCGTTGTACACCGTCCTCTTAACTTGACTGAATATTGTTTTAAAATATTGCTGGCACTTTCATGACTAATATCTTGAACTGTTTTATTTACCTGTTTGCCATCGCTCTGTATCTTCTTTGCGCTTTCTGTATTATGAAATTAGATGTTTTTTTTACACATCATAAACCAAACTCACATTTAAATTGCCCATACTTGTCGGACAAATTGGTTGAGTTGAGTTTGAACGCGTATTTTTAGATTTATGTAGTTTATATAGTGAGTCACTTAATGAACAACAAAAGTCCAGGCTCAAGATTTGTCAACGGGCTATGGAGCGCAGCATTATAGGTGTTAAGCGAACAGATCGCGTTAGAAACACCACCCTGCACTCCCTAACTAAAGTTATAGATGTTGGGGAAAAAACAGCCAGGCTAAAATGGGAGTGGGCTGGCCATGTCGCACGAATGCAACCGGAGAGGTGGGCGAGGATCGTCACTCACTGGACGCCTGAGGAAGGACGTTGTCGTCGAGGTCGACCGCGGCGAAGGTGGTGTGACGATCTCATCATGTTTGCGGGGAAAGCTTGGCCAGAGATCGCCCAAGACAGAGAGGCTTGGAAGGAGAAGGGGGAGGCCTTTGCTCAGCAGTGGGACACAAAAGTAGGCTAGGAAAAAAAAAATAATAATAATTTAATTTAAATTACACATTATAGCGTTTTTTAAAACATTACAAACTCTTATTTTAAACAGTCCTGCTAACATTTAGTAAACGAGAACGAAAACACAGTATTTTCCCCTAAGACGCAGGATGCAGAGGCTGGAGCCAAATCTTCAGAGATAAGGTAGCACCTTCGCGCTAACTCACAATAAGCGAACCATTACTGCACGTACTCGTGACATATGGCGGAACATCCAATGAGTAGGTATGGCGTTAATAGTAGTTTTATGCTGGAGTGCAATGGAGAAGAAAAATAAGCGGACACAAAGGTTTATTGAAAACTAACGATCTGCATGGCTTGGCATGAGTGCTATTTGATTTCCCGTGGATTTTCCAACAAAAATCTTTCATGCAAACCCTGTCCTGAAAATAACAAAAACAACAAAACCTAAAACTGCCTGAAATAATGCTCCATTATGCATTATGCCAATTGATAAACAGAAATACCAAAAAAGAAAGTAAAATCCTTACCGTTAAGAAGGCATATTATGTGCTTCTTCCGCACTGTATGACTGCCATGAAGTTTTTAACGGACGAATGGAAATCAATTTGGAATTCTTGGCCCCAGTCACGGGCTCAATCACAACACAAATATAGTTTTTTCTTTCTGATAGACTCACGTTTAACCACAATCTCTCTTGATGGAAAGCGATGACGTAGTCAATGATGGAGTATGCTTGCTTGGAAGTAACCTATTCACACTTGAATTAAATTTGGTTGTAGTTATCAGTACTTCTGGCTGGGAATTCCACTCCTTAGCAGTAGGTACGCACTATGAATGTGTTCCCAAAATTGTATGTGCGTGTGAGTGGGATGTCCACCATAATAATCTTAAATACGGACTGTTTTCTACTGACAATTAATGTCAATTTATATGCAATATGGAATATGTATGCATTTTTTTATTTTACAAATTGAAATACATATTAGCTTTGAAAAGCACTTTTGAAATAATTTTTAAAATAACTTCATCGGTGATGAAGTTATAAAGCTTCAAAATAGACAATGAGAAAGAGAACCCCGATAAGGAAATTAACGTCAAAGGCCCATAATATTATTCCAAAACTTATATGTACTCCAATTCCAACATGAGCACGAAAATGTCAATGAAAGCTTGTCCAATTGACGTTTTCATACTCGAGAGATGAGTAAACAAATGCAAAACCTCAATTATGACTTCAATTTATGACAAGCTCCGATGGAGTTGGAGTTCGAGTTGAGTTGGTTGTTCACGTTTGGAGTATGGGCCAAAGTCCATGACGCCTATACAGTTTCCAAAAACAGCGTTTTCTTGAGAGGGATAGATATTTCATTGGTTTTTCGATCAATTTGATTCTATTTTCATTGTTAGTTAGTATTACATTTTTGTATATTTTGAGATAAACTGTGAAGATAACAATTATTTTTTTATGCACATTCCCTATCGGTAGATGAAATTTTAATATCAACAGCCAACGCAGTATCAAACCTAAGTCCAAATCATACAATACTCCTGAATAACGATCATAAAACTGCATTAAAGCCGCAGAACCTAACAAAATAAATATAAGCTGGTAGCTACGTGCTCACCCTCACATATTAACCTTTATGATCTAATTTGGCAATGGTCGAGGCTATTTGGCAGAGGAGCCGTCCTCTCATCCACAATATTACATTCAATGTCCCGTGCGCCATACAACAGGTACTGTAGGAAATAAAACTCAATATTGGGATGTGAATAGCTTTGATGGCTTTAAATTGAGCTGGGGTGGCTCAGTTGTTTGTTTAATTTTTTTGGTGGGGAATTTTAGGGTTAAAATTTTCTCCTTCTTTTTTTCGTGTCGTTTGGCTCATATCAAATGTCCGACCAGTATTGAGCATCTTGGACAGCTCTATCGTTGGCCTCATTTAAATCTTGTTTAAGTTTTAATTTGGGTGGAATGGGGATATCCGATATGAAGTGTCAAATTACATCTAGATTTTTTACAAATCTTGTTTCGTTCCGTTAAAAGTATAAAATAATGTTTGATTTCCCCATCGAAGTTCATGTTGATCCAGTTTGATATTACGAGTTCTACATAATCAATCTTCAATTTGATAGGGAAAATAGACTACTAATTAAAATTTAAGTACTCTTCTTTTGGTCACACCGCGATAACTAAGGTAAAAAGCTTGAAGTGAGCCGTCAACCCATAGACTAATATAAATGAGCGGCAACCCATAGCTGTAGGAGGAATGCCAGTTCACTTGACGTTCACTCCAGCTAAATTTTCTCACTACTGAATTGTTTATCAAATGGACAAGCTGAATTCAACATAACATCCTTTTTGAAGTCGGTTAAAAACACTGGCATTTTCACATAACTTACTATTTATGAATCCCAAAAATCTATAAATTCTAAACCAGAATTCCATTTCTTCCAAAACCATTACAGTGCTACCACAATTCACCATTATTCACCACTTACAATTCTGAACAGACACAGTTTTGAACTAAAACAGTAATTTCCTATACAAAATAAATCTAGAACGGAGTAGGTACGTGGCAGGCTGCTTGACAGGTTACTTTGGCAAGGTTCCTGCTGCAATCGTACCGGTGCTTGGTGGACGCCCGCGCCGGGGCGCGCCGAAATGAAAATGTTGGCGTTAGAATACTTGGGGAATGTAGGATTGTAGTTGTGTTACAAGTTTTGGGATGGGTTTTAGTGGACAATGTCGCAATTTTTATTAATAGGACACTTGTGCCACAATAGAGGTTAGTATCTAGCAACTTAAAACTGCGTTAGGTCTAGACCTATTAGTTATTCATGATTTATTTTAGGTCTATGATTTTGATGGTTTTTTTCCTAAATAAGCGTGGTATTCATTTGAGTCTATTCAAGTTCAAATTTTGATACCTATACATCACAACTCAGTAGAACAGTCTACAGTATTAATAGGATTTAAACAATAAAATCTCGATTCTGCAAAAAATCTATGAGAATTATGTCAAACAATTATACCTTATAATAATATCTCTGTAAGGAAGTCATGAGAAAACTGAAAAGTTTTTACTGTTCTTAAGTAATTTGTTTTAAGGTTTACAAATACCAAAACAATACAAATCAATAAGGCAACACATCAAAACAATCAATCTTTTACTACCTTTTCTCCACAATACTTTATTACCGGCCAATTGTCTCGATAACCACTTCCCCGTCCGCACAGACGAGAACAGACGTCATAAAAATAGAAAAACAAAATAAAGGTAAACAAGAAAACTGTTACCGGCCGAAAGTAATTTTGGCAGAAAAAAAAACAGTAGCCATTACCATCTTTATCTAGGGTAAGTCAATTTTCCCCACTCTACCCTAAAGGTGCCAAATTACAATACAACCGAATCGGGCAATATTGAACTTTATTTTTGTAGTTATAGAGGTGATGGTGACGGTATATTTAGGTGGGTATCGGTAACAATGTCCAACCTGTGTATGTGTAACGTTGACAAGGTGGAGGATGATCGTATAATCCCCATAAAATAAGGTAGCGAAAGAATTCGGGGATGTACTGGGAGCAGATACGGTTTTCTTACTGATATTCGCCTTTATTGCATAGAGGTTTCTGATGACCTGTTAAAATTTTCACTACTCACAAATAATAGTACAACATCAATATTACCAAAAATAATAAACATATTCGACATGAAACTGCCACAAAGTAAACTCATTCATGACTTATTAGGGTTATTTCAAAATGTTTACGGTACTGCGGTTGGAAATTGAAAATAAAAAAATTCTTACTTAGAAAAGCAAGGTTTTTCATACAAACTTTCAAATCCTTATTTTTCGAAATTAATGAACTGATTTTAATAAGACTTGGTATACATACGCTAAATATCAGATCTAGGTCTAAATAGTTATCAGAGAAAATTTTCGAAAAAGAATTCAGAGGGAAGGTATAGTGATTTTTCACTTTCTATAGAAAACTTAAAATCGCTCTCTCTTTCCCCCTAAAATCTTTTTCAAAATTAATGTTCTGTGATAACTATTTAGACCTGGATATCTAGCGTATGCATACCAAGTTTCATTAAAATCAGTTCATTCATTTCGAAAAAAAAGGATTTGAAAGTTTGTATGAAAAGCCGTACCGCGTAAAGGCTCTTTAGTCATGTTGTTTCATAAAAGGTGCTATTCGAGGCGATATACCCTCCCACTCAAAAGTATTTGGCCACTTGCACTTTGTTAGGCCAAAGCTTTATCAAGCTGTCATTAAAAATAAGGGTGGACACGAACGAGTCTAAAATTATAAACAGTATTGTTGTCACGTTCAAGGAATTGCTAATAAATAATTAAAATACCAATAGTCGTTTCATTCGAACTTTAAAAATATATTTTTCTTGATGGACAAATAGTTTTGAGCGATAGTGTACCTTAAACTGTCTACCTCATTTACTCAACACCTAGAAGAAGACACACAACACTCAGAAAGGAAAAAAATACATAAAGAAAAACCCCTTTTCCTTCCCCTCCCGGTGTGTCCGTCCGGCAGTATAATCCTTGGGCCCGGTATCTCTAGCGGACCGGTCCGGTCCGTTTACGGCGCACGTTAATGGCAATCGCACCTCGGACACGCAGACCTGATCGTTTTCCTATATCTTTAAGTTACATAAATTCTTGGTATACCTCTGGCTTTTCTTTTCGGCGATGTCTTTGGGAAATGTGTCTCTTGGTGAGACAAGGGATTATGCTTAGTGATTATGATGGTATTTTGTTGGGGTCTGATAGCCTTAAAAGAAAAAAAACTAATTACAATTTTTACGAAGTTCAGAGGGCCAATCCTGACATGCGAATGTTAACGTTGCTTAAAAATTAGTAGAATAATTGGCACACTGGTTTCCAGAATATTTCAAATTCCTGTACTGTTTGGATAGGTCCATTTATATCTGTGTGGTGCTTTCCTCAAAAGTCCATCTCAGACATTATTAGAAACTTTAAACGAAAATTTTACCTCTGAGTTCGTTTCGGTGTTTCATATCAAGATATTCAGATAGGAATCAGTGGCCTCGTCTAATTAAAGTTGGCAAGAGGTGGTAGGTGAACGTGTAAAAGTGTTATTTACATAAATTAAAAATAAATATCATTTAACATTTAACAGTTTCCTGTAAAAGACGAATCTTTCGACCAAAATGGCGAAAAAAACATATTGAGGAACCCATTACGTCTTATAATCAAACATTTCACCACGAATTATGGCCCAATTATTCTCACAGCAGGACATCTGCATCCCAGCAGGACAGCAAGCCCTCGGGCTGATTACTTCGCTTATGCTGTTAAAGACCATTTATACAAAAAAAATACGCTTTTCAAGCAGTTTGATGCAGTTCAATCACAGATTTTTGATTGGAACTTTTTAGTCCTTTTGTGGTCGGGTTTTTTGACAAAGATTTTTTTTTATTTCCTAAATTTTAGTGAGTTTTGTAAATCTATATAGCCTATGTCACTACCACTTTTCTGACGAATTCAACGACGTCTCATATGCCAAAATCCGTCCAGTCGTTTGGGCTGTAGGGCGTGCCAAAGAAATGTACATACAAACATACATAAGCTCAAAAAATATTACCCTCCTTCTGACGGAGTCGGGTAAAAATAGAGCGAAATCTTTAATCCTATTGATTTCCTTATTTTACTTACAATGCCAACCATTCAAGACCACCATAGTCAATAGACAGAAGGTAAACTCTTACCACTAAGATGAACTGAAGTTAAACTGCAAACTATTACCGAGAGGTGAAGTCAATGAGATCGGTCGGCGCGTATCTCTTCAGCCCCTAATAGCGATGTCCGAACGGGGCTCTTAAGATTCATTGGAAGTGCGTTCCATTTGTATCGACACATTCTGTAAGTTTATTTATTTATTTATTTTTATTTATTTATTTATTTACACATACAATTATTACCATGACTGATGATTACATACTAATGTATGTAATCATCAGTCATGGTAATAATTGTTAGTTGCCATGGATCAATTTGATTTCATTTTCATCATGTTTCAATCGTACTGTACTTACTTAAGCAACAAGAAATCAGTATACACCATTGCAGGAATTTGTTTGCTTTGATTTGAAAACAAAAACTTGTCGTTTTTATTATGATGAGTAAATACATACTCAAACTAGCTCTTTTTACCCATGGAGGTAGGCAGAAACTACGTCACTTGCTCTCGCTCACAATTTGTATTATAATAAGTACCTATGTAGCCATCTAAAACTTTACTTTCACAGCTTTTCAGAAAAACACAAATTTTATAAAATCTAGATTACTCTGTTCGCATAATAACGAGTATAACTATGTATAGACTTATATGTAAAACTTAAATTACATTTCAAAATCCTCAGTGTCTGTGTCGACACAATTGGATAACTGCGCAGCATTAGTATCTACCTCAGAGCTAATCCTAGTCGTTACACCTCATTGTGTGGCCACGAAGTACGAGAATATTATTATGATTAACAGTAGACTCTATTTATTAATTCAACTAATGACGCTCTTTTTTTAAAACAAATCAGTGGTTAGAGGGCAAAATATCTACAGAACGAAATTCATTTAAAACTTACTATTTGATTTGTCAAAAAAAAATTACAGTCCGATGCTTCATATTTTTTTTCTAGCATTAAATCCTGTGGTATTTTTAATAACTCAGTGGCTTTTAGAGAAAATATTGTGTGAGTAAGCGAATTTCGATGAAAAACGTACTTTTCACCACAAACCGCGTATAACATGATTTTTGTTGAAAATGGTACTCCGCTGATGTAGCAGCCCCACGGAACCCATTTGCAACACTATCGTCTTAAGAGATTTCGCGTAGGGAGCCGAACGAACCCATACGAACCCGTACATATTGTGGGCGAGATTTGTGGCTCAAAGAATTGCGCTAAGTGCCCCACCTTGATGGCGCAACTGATTCTATAATAAAACGGTGAGCTTTTGTTCAGTGAAGTATTAAGTGAAGATACTTACATTAAATTGAAGAAGCGAGCCAAAGCCGATGTTAATTTATTGCTACTGTTTTATCTTCAACTAAGATCTTTTCTGGATCCATTACTCCATATACTTTAATATGTATTAAAAGTGCTAATGCAACTCTGTGTGTCTTTCTGTTCGTCTGTCTGTTTGTCTGTATGTTTGTCTGTATGTTTGTCTATCTGTCTGTTTGTCTGACTGTTTGTCTGTCTGTATGTCTGTCTGTGTGACTGTCTGTTTGTTTGTCTGTCTGTTTGTTTGTCGGTCTGATTGTCTGTCTGTTTGTCTGTCGGTCTGTTTTTCTGTCCGTTTGTCTGTCTGCTAGTATGTCTGTTTGTCTGTCTGCTAGTATGTCTGTTTGTCTGTCTGTTTGTCTCCCTGTTTTTCTGTCTGTTTCTCTGTCTGTTTGTCTGTTTTTTTGTCTACTACTATACACACGGGTACACCGTGTCCTGCAATAAGACATGAAACTTTTCATACCGGGAGTATGTTCCGTTGGGATACCATTCGACATTCATGCGAGCGAACCGCCATGCGAGCGAATCGCCGCTTGTACAAGCTAGTTTCACGTATTTTAACTTTCAGTCACTTATAAGATCATATCAATTAGCATCGACTATTATTATAATAGAGTATTCGCTATTGGTCATCATGATAGTAGATTGTCAACAGGACTGATGGGAACTCATGGAAGTTTCTGTTAGTAATCCCCATAAAATAGCAAGCCGGTAAATGCTATTCTGTGATGATCTCACAGAGAGAATTTAAGCAAAGTGAGCTTAGTGAGCTGTCATTCCAATTGGTGCTAGGGGCTTCAATTGATAAAGATAAAGATAAAGATAAAGATAAAGATAAAGATAAAGATAAAGATATTTTATTTGCTTAAAACATGGTATAAAAGGTGTTATTGAAAATAGATTGATCAAACATGTTTTGCTTAAAACTAAAGCGTGCAAACTTATACACTAAAATATTATGTCAAAATTGAAATTACATTAAAAATTCATTTCAAAAGTCAATACTATAACAATTATTAAAAATTCATTTTAAAAAGTCATTAATACTATAATAATTATTATTATTGAGCCATTTATACAGTTGCATTTTGAATAGCTTACAATTTAATGTTTTAAAAATACTTGGTAATTTATTATACAGTCGTATACACATAGCCAAACAATTTTTATTATATTTTGCTGATCTAGGTAGGTCTTCCAGCACAAGCCTATATTGGTCACGACGACTTCGAGAGCTTTTAAATAGTTCTTCTGCTGTTCTAAATAATTCTAAGTGCTTTCGAACAAACATACATGCTTCATATATATATAATGAAGGTAACGGTAGCAAACCAAGTTCCTTAAATATTGGTTGACATGATTCGTCCGATGGAATCTCGTATACACTCTTAGACATTTCTTTTGGGCAACAAATGCTCTATTGCGGTCAGTACTATTTCCTCACATAATTAGTCCATATCGTAGTGAGGACTCCACATATGCGCGGTATGTCATCACAGCCGTTTTTATATTAGTCACTTTTTTTATTTGTCTCAAAGCATACACAAACTTATTTATTTTATTGCATACAGTATCTACCTGTGCTTTCCAGTCTAAATGTTCGTCAATTACTACTCCTAGAAATTTAGTTTTTGTCACTTGTGTAATTTTCGGAATATCCATTTTAAAATTAAATGTATTAATATAAGATTGATTAAATTGTATATATACTGATTTATTTAGATTAATTGATAAATTATTATTATTTAGCCAGTTAATTAGATTATCTATTGTATTATTTATGTCCGCTTCATGATCTGTAAGTGAGTTATATTTTTTATCGGTAGTAACGATTATGGAAATGTCATCGGCAAAAAGGAAGCATTGATGATTAGTTACATTAACTATGTCATTTATATAGAGTAGAAATAAGATAGGGCCCAATATGCTACCCTGGGGGACGCCCCTTTTTATACTTCTATATTCAGACGAATATTCTGTCATGTTCCTACTTTCATTTAGTATAGTAACAGTAACATTCTGTTGTCTGCTAGTTAAATACGACGATATCCATTGTAGTGGCAGTCCTCTAATACCAATAGCCTCAAGTTTTTTTAATAGTCTTTCATGTGAAACGAGGTCAAATGCCTTAGACAAATCAAAGAATAGCCCTGTTGTTAGCTGTTTGTTGTTGATATTAGTCAATACCGCTTTCAGAAGTGAAAAGATGGCAAGAGATGTGGACTTGTGTTTCTGAAACACAAATTGTTCTTTTTTTATAATATTGTACTTTCCGCAGTAGTTGACTATTCTTTGATACATGCACTTTTCATAGATTTTTGACATAATGGGTATCAATGTTATAGGGCGATAATTATTCATGTCACATTTTCCTCCCTTTTTAAATATCGGTTTGACAACAGATATCTTCAAAGCGTCAGGAAAGACTCCTTGTGAAAAGGAGAGGTTAATGAGATGGGTCAATACTCCGCTTATTTCACTAACACATGCCTTAATAATTCGGGTACTGAGTCCATCATATATCATAATTATCATATATCACATCCTACAGAATTGGTATTTTTCAATGATAAAATGTGTTTTCGTACCTCATTTTCGCTTATAGGTGTAAGGAACATAGAGTTAGCAGTTAAGGTATCACTGCGATAACTATTTGTACAATTTTGAGTAGGAATAGAATTTGTAAAATAATCATTGAAGGCAGAAGCTATTTCTACTGGTTTGGTAAGTACAGAATTATCAATTTTAATACATTCAATGTGGTCTTTGGGGTCCGTACTATGTATTTCATTTTTTACGACTGAAACACAGCAAACTACACCTAGTTTTCACGCTGACTTTTTTTACGGAATCGCTCGGCACATGTTTCAAATGTCTAAATAGTTGACGTTGATTAAACAGCTTTTTTTCTCACAACTACCTAAACATCATAAACTTTAAAGCTTTTCCTACATTTTCAGCACTTTGCACCCCAAACATTAAACTATAATAATAATAAATAACGTTGCAAAGGTCGAACGCTGCGTATTTTTTCCTCGCGCAGGTGAACGTAAATCACCTGTCTAGACGGGCTTTATGGCGATACACGCACTATGATACACGCCACTGGCTCTCAAAGTGCGTGGGGGTCCGTCAGGCCAGCCGGAAAATTTTGACAAGTGGTAGGAACAATTTGCTTGGGGATTTTTTTATGCCTTTCATTCAAAGACGATTCGATAGTATGATAATTGAGTGAAAAAGTTTTATCAATGCATAGCATAAATTATAACAATCTCATGTGATTACTGTTTATCACTAATAAAGAGTAGTCACATGAGGCTAGACACTAAAACATAAAGAGTAGACACTAGAGCCGAGGATGGTCTGTGAATGAGTGACCATCTTAAAATATCGAGACTCCTCCGTGCCTCGAAAAGCACATTAAACCCAACGGCTTAACGTACTTTCCGAGGCACGGAAAAGTCAAAATGACAGCCGAGACCACATTTAGAGATCTTTGATGAGAAATCGAAAAATAAAATGCATCAATGTTTGAGAATCACAACAAATATAAGCACTTTATAGTATTGGTCTGAATCGTAGGTATATGTCTAAGATTGGATTTCTTCAAAACCAAGTTTCTGTTAGATAGGTATTATTTATTACCGTGAGGTTTGCCGTCTTCAATCAGATTTTATGTCCACTTGACATTTTCATTTGAGAAAACATTTGTATTGATCAAACTTGTTCATCTGATGAAAAGGTCAAACGAACGTGACCAAAGGAATGGAATAATAAAAAACTAGTCTAGCTTGGGAATTAACAGAAAAATATTTGTTTTCTAATTCGTACCAACGAACTGCCACAAACCTCGTATTTAGGTATTATTTTATTACTGTATGATACTAAAGCTCGTGGCAAAGTTATAACAGCCGCACAGACCGATCTTCAAGGATAAGCAACGCTTGCCGAGGTTGGTCTGTGGATGGGTGACCATCTTAACATACCGAGACTCCTCCTCGGAAAGCACGTTAAGCCGTTGGTTCCGGCTGTCATTTGGAGATCTTTGGCAGTCGTTATGGATTGTCAGAAGCCAGAAAATCTGACTTCAGTCTTGCCTAGAAGTACCGTGTTACCCAGCTGTTAAACGGGTGGTGGAGGTCTGGTAGGCAGCCGCTCCACGTAAAATACTGGTATTCAGCTGAATCCGGTTTGACTGGGAGCCGACCCCAATATAGTTGGGAAAAGGATAGGCAGATGATGATGATAATAAAGAAAAAAAAATAAGCATCCGTAATTTTTCAACCAATATTATAATTATTTGTTACCTGCTAAACTAAATCAAATCAATGTTCCAAGATGTTTCTTGCAACAAAAATAAACGATTATTCAGTGAAACATCATTGTCACCATTTGGCTCGTTGCTGCCACTGTCCAACGTTTCATAACATTTCAGTCACCACCGAATACATTAGTATGAAATATTATGAAACGTTGACTTATCCCCATAAGTTACTTACTGTTCTCTCGATCGCCGCGTTCACTAAAACGATCGTATCTCAGAAATTAAGCATAGTAGCTCGGACAAACTAAATTTTATTTCTTTTATTTATAAAAAGTTGACGCATTTTTAGGGTTGAGTGGGTACTATTTTAACTTGAAATATATTGTTAAGTTCACCTGTTTAGATTTTGCAAAAAAAAATAGTTACAAAGTCAAATAAAACAGCTTCAGAATTCAGACCACCTTATAAAACAATAACATCCCTTCCTAACCCTCAAATCTTCCAACATTAATCCAGAATCCCTTGCAAATTCAGTGCACAGAGTAGTCATAAACAGAGACCTCGTACGCAAGGTGTGTTCCACAAAAAAATAGTGCCATTTATTAAAGGGTAGCTCTTAGCACCCCAGACACGTATCACACGGGTTATACGAGGTATGTGAAGAGGTATTTCCTTTGATATAAAGTTTTTTCTATCCGATCCCCTTCTCTGTATATTGAAATCGTATAGATTTGATTTCGTACGTGTTTTGTTTGGAACTTGTGGTCAGATTTTGTGAGGGATGGATTTTTTTGGGGAAGTTTGACGATAAATACTTATACTCGTATAATATTATGTAGACAGTTGTGTTAATTTAAATGAAACTAGTAAAAAGACAAATAAATAAGCCAGCACAGAGTTAACTTAAACATTGGTTATTTCAGATTTTCCTCTAAGAGTTATAAAATATAATAATTGACTAAATTTCAGCCAAATTTTCAGAAATTTGGCTGAAATTTAGTCAAGTGTTCTGAAAATTAGGCTGAAACTTAGTCAATTATTATATTTTATAACTCTTAGAGGAAAATCTAAAATAACCAATGTTTAAGTTAACTCTGTGCTGGCTTATTTATTTGTCTTTTTGATTGTCTTTCTAATATTGAAGATGTTTATTTTAACCGAGTTCAAAAAAGGAGGATTTTTTACGTATTTTCGGACAAAACTCGTCATATATTTATGGGTTTACATAATTCTTTTTTTTTTTAATAGGTTTGTAAAGATCTGATCTCTGAATCTGGACTAGATTTGAATTGCGAAATCGCGCCACGGAACTCCTTAACGGTAAACAGCGCGAATGTGTCTGAAGGTACCTTACGACAGAACTTTGCTTACTATAATATTAAGTTTTAATTTCGGGGAGTTACAGCTGCACTAAAAAGTGAATTACTGTTTTACAAAAAAAAAAACTGACTTCTAAATAAAAACCACGACAAAGTAACAAATAACTTTAATTTTAAAAGTCGGGTGTTTCTAGTGTGGTTTCTTTGTTTTTTGACATCGTGCTTTGCAGTGGTTTTTATTTAAAAGTCAGTTTTATTTTTTTCTTTTTGCTAAAATAAACGATTACTACTATATATGGTGTAGAACTTTAATATAAAATAGTTCTTCAACAACAAAATACCTTCAACCAATAATAATATCAATCACACCCCAAAAGCCCATATTCCAACGCCACAAAAACAAAAAAAAAGAAATTGATTCCGCCAATAGTATTCCACTATCTGTCAACAGCATTATCTTAACCCTGCGCTCACTGCGTGGGTTAGAATGATCCCCGTACCTGATGCGCCGTCACGTCGCCCGCTTTGAATGGCAAATCACGAGGTAGACCCGCAGACCTTCGGGGCCTAAGAGACCTCGTATGAAAATAAAATGATTGCGAAGGGTCCGAGGCAGTGTATTAAAATATTCCCAAAGGTTGCGCGCACCTGATGTTTGAAATAGTTGCCTGTTTATTTTGATTTTTATCTGTGATAAATTGTGTGGGAGTGAGTTTTATGATGTGAGCTTTCTGTGGAGTGAAATTTATGTTTTTTGGTTATACGGTTCCCTGGGATGTTTCGTGTCACTTTACATTTTAGTTAAATTCAGTGCGTCTTTCAAATCATAGGAGCGTTGTGCTATCAAAAAGGTGTGGGTGTTCAGTGTGTGCTAAGTAAACTAATCATAGTCGTTAACATACATGCTTGAGTCCGATAACATGATCTCAGTAACTGCGAAACAAACAGAAAATTATCATGTTAGGCAATACTACAGGCATACTTTTGTTTGGTTTTATATGTATAATACAGCTGTTAATATAACACAAACAAACTGTCACAACACAATAAGGTACAGAACAGTACCTCAGTACCTGCCTCAGTGAAGGGTTCTCGTAATGAAACGACGGTAGCATTAGTTAGCATTAATTAAGTTTACTGCGTCAGATCAATGAAGATATCGCTCTTCATTTGAAGCTGTAGGTACAGGATGTTCGGAAAATTGACGCGACATATGAAACTATCAAATCAGATTTGTTAAGTGTAGAAAGCAAAAAGTACTTAGGACTTCTCTTATTACTTAAAATACAAATGAACGTAATAATAAGAGTGATTTTAAAACAATATCAGTAGTAGAGGTCTTGGTCTTCCGTAGAGAGTTCCGGAGAGGCAATATTTACGTATTTTTAGGAAGCGTGCACATTCACATCGCAGTTGCAGACTTCAAACTGTTGAAGTCTGCTCCTCTAGTTTTATTGAGGAATGGGCTTGCTCTTCAGTTTCACATCTTCGACCACATCATCGCTTACCATCAGGTAAGATAGTGGTCAAGCACTTGCCTAGAATTGGCCTTCAGCTTACAATAAAATATCTTCTAACTTCGAATATTTCAAACGATTATCTAACGCTTATTTAACTTAACAAGTTGACATCAAGTACCAGACAAAAAATAAACAAACTACCTTACTACTCCCCGAACTATTATAAAACCACTCCGTATACCTTCACCTACAGAGGTACGTTCTAGTTCGTCCCCCGGTAGCCGAATAAATTGCTCCGAATAATTCCACAATTAACATTTTTAATCTCGCCGAGATGTTACGCGAATAAATTAAGACGTCCCACCGCTCGCTGATCGTAGACGGAGATAAGGTATACGCTTACTGGCCGCGTTATCTTCCCTGTGCGATTAATGATAAGAATTATCGTATTTTATCGGAATTCAAAAAGAGCCATCTCTTTTTGAATTCCAGTGAAAAGCGCAACGAATGGAGATACACTCACTAGAAAGACACTCAAATGCACTGAATGTTTTATTTTTGTTTTCCTGATTAGCCAGCTTAAATGGGATCTACGACGAAAGGTGCGAACTCTTGCTTAGCCTAGTGCCACAAAAAGGCAAAAAACAAAACACAAATTAAATTATAGACCTCATTCCATTGAGACTCGTTCATCTAACCCGCTATGAAAACTATTATCTGCAGTAAACCGGCGCAATAACACGGTCATGCATCACGCGCGCGCCCCACGGAGCCCAGCACGGCGGCAGGTGACTGATTCACTGGACAAAACAACCGCCTGAAATATGGTAATGGCGGACGCGGTTGCGCGACCTGACTAACAAATATACCTCTAATTTTACTATTGTACGCGTTTTGGTATTGTTTTCGGGTGTAGCTAGTAATAGGCCCGAAAGCTAAATGGCCAAACATTATTATCTGTAATTACGTTCAATATGTCACAAGGGTTCTTTTGTCAGATTTCCTAAAAGACAGCCTGTAAGGAGCTTGATTTTTTGAGCTTGAAAGACAGATAAAATATACTTTACTGTACACCAATTCTATGGGTACAATGGCGGTCTTGTCGCTGACTGACAATCAGACAGCTTTTCGATATACCTAGTTATAGGCTAAGAAGCTAATGTGCAGAGAGTTTGTGAAAACATTCATTGTACGCTAAAAAAGATCAAGCTTTTGTCAGACTGTCCACAGAGAAAAGCCTTCGAGGAGCTTGAAATTTTGATTTAAATATTTCATAAGACGGTGAAAGAGAGACACACTTAAAGAACAAATTGGATTGCTAACCCAAGATGCTAAACGTAACATCCAACAGAGAAAATAAATCAAGAAAAATGATTGTCTTGACGTGCTAACTAAGTTCCTTTCATATTAAAGACCTACCTCGACGAAAGACCACTATCATAATTATACACGGCATTAGATTTTCGCAAAAAAATCTCTCTCCAGTGTCTCTTCTATCTCTGTACTAAAATTCATCAACATCAGCCGGTCGATTCTATCGACATCTCACGGTGTTCACCTAGGCGGAGTGAACGACAATAGAGCTGTCATTCCATCTTATTTGTGTGGTTTGACAACTCACCTGCCGGTCGATTCTGTCGACATCTCACGGTGTTCACCTAGGCGGAGTGAACGACAAATGAGCTGTCATCCTATCTTATTTGTATGGTTTGACAACTCACCCGTCGTGCACCCCGCCCAAGTGTTCACTTCGACATGTCTACAGAATCGCACGGCTGTTCAGTGATTCAGGCGTGAAAAGTAACCAGCAAACTCGCTTTCGCATTTTTAATATTAGTTAACACCCTTTAGATTAGATTACGAACACCTTTAAAACTTTTCCTTTTAGCACCTTAGACTAAACATTTACTCAAACACCACTATCTCCCTAAGAGCACTTACGCACTGTATCCGATCCGAATCCGTAAAAATATCTACCGAAGTAGTCTTAGAACTATTTGTATCCGACTTCCGTCATCCGATAGTCGTTACGGCCAATGGCTTGATAGCCAAAAGCTTCGACGACCACCTGTCGAAACCGGCGTTACGCAGTTGGGTAAAGGGCTTGATACAGAAGGCAGTACTCCTCGATACGGCTCATATTGTGAGGAAGTTCCTTTCTCTGGAGCCCTAACCACCGGTAGCTTGGACCCAGCTCCCGACACCGGCGGACTACTATTTTTATATTTTTAAATGTTTTTTATTGATTTTTTTTTGTTATTGAAATATTTAAAAATATAAAAAGTATGTAAAAAAGATGAATAAAGAGAATAATAATAATATCTTGGGACAATCAACACACCGCCATCTGGTCCCAAACTAAGCAGCCGCCGTATTACTATATACTACGGCTACTTTGGTCTGGTCAATATTTCTTTCGTTCATACAAACATGTTTGTATGAACACAATCTCCTTTTCTCGGATTCAAATCGGACATCATGGACATATCCAAATTACTGTAAACTCTAGATCCGTATTTTACGAATAAATTCGAATGTATTACGAAAGCATTTCGGATGCTTTCGGCCCGAGTTTTTACATCCATATTTCCACGGATTCGGATCGAATGCAGAGCGTAACCGCTCTAACCCACCAACCACCAAACCCAACTATGAATAATTTACTTCCAATAAAATCTATCCTGCACTAAACACGAGCAACAAGCCTTTATCCAAATAACGAAATCCACGTACAATAGGATCTGATGTGGCTTGTAAGCGTGAATTTGTATGCAAATGGACGATGGCACTGCAGGTGGGACACGCGGTGCGGATCCGGCACGGTTCCAGCGGATCCGGCACGAAGTGACCACGGATAAACGTCGGGACTTTTTGACACAAGCATTCAGCTAGAACCCTGTAGTAATCCGAAAGTGTTTGTTTCGCTTACACACCTATATCACTGAACCGGTTTTAGTGAATTTTGGCACAGAGATAGATGGGAATCTATTTCAGAACAGAAATTTGCCAAAATCCATCTAACGATAAGCCATGGTCAAAAGCTAGCAAGAAATAAAGCTGTACCTAATAATAAAAAAATGTTTTATTTTTCAGATCTACAGGAAAATCTTCAGAAAATCGCTGTTTTGATGGTATCCAAAGAAAATCTTAGGAGATTCTCTGCTAGAGTCTGTGTTTCCTGATAGCTACAACCCGGGAGTCTTTAAGTCAAAAGTGAATAGGTTACTTCTAGGCAAGCGTGCTCCCACCTTCGCTTACCATCAGGTGAGATAGTGGTCAAGCGCAAGCCTATCAGTAATTCAAAAAAAATCTAACTCAGCCGCGCAAAGGTCATGGAAGCTGAGCCAGTAGCCCAATGAACTGTCCAAGTACGTGCCAGATAAACTTGCAATAAAGTACATTGTACACACCTTCCACTAATAACCCATCGCAGATAGGTACCCGAACTATTATGAACCGTTTTTCATTACTAGAAAATAAGTGATCACTATAATACTCGATTCAGGACAGCTTTATGTCTATAATTCTTTTTTTTTTTAATTAAGAAAGTCTATAAATGTATTTGGGTCAATGACCGTTAATATTACACATTTATCTGACGCCTACCACAATAGTTTTCATCATACTAGTACCTGTCTGATTTTATTGGATCTCATGCCTCAACAGCCAAACGGATTTAGATGAAACTCTGGGCACACGGGTAGCCTGCGGATTAGGACATTTGATTTTTATGTTTCATCCAAGTTAATGACATCTAGGATTCAGCGATGAAAAACAATAATCTTATGAACTAATCTAGACCTTGGTTACCTTCATAATTACTTCCGACTTCACGCACTCGAGGAAGTTCGTAAAAGTTAGTAATTTAATAAAATAAACATAAAAGATTTGAAAGCAGTTTTGTTTTCGCATTTCCCCAGTTTATTTTTCTTTTAAAATTCTTAACAAAAATAAAAACAAATTGGTAAAACTAGTATCTTCACGTTAAGACGTGCGTCGAAGTGCCGAAGTACTGAAACAGCTATCAAGGTGGACTTCGGTAACGACGCTCCTCATAGGGATGGGCAACGTATCAATTAAAGAGTCGGTACCGATACCAGACGGCCAATTCTTATAATTTTTTACCCACGTTCGCATTCACATGTCAGTCGCAAACTGTAAAAAAAGCAAATTTTCATGTATTTTTGACAGTTTGCGATTGAGATGAGAATGCGATCGTTGCTTGAAAATTAGTAGAATTGGCACTCTGGCTTTGATGATACTGTTTTTCACTTCTTAAAAATAAAATAAAATAACAGTAGTAGGCAGATGTAACTAAAAGAATAGACCACAGCAAAAATTACTGGAATTTTATATTATTGTAAAGAGAACAAAACATCACTTGCTAATACTAGCGGCTTCACCCGCGTTTGTGTTGGAAATGATCCCAAGAGAACATACTTTCAGAATAATAAGCGTATGTGCTATTCCAGACTATAATCTATATCTGTGCTAAATTGCATCCAGATCAGTTCAGCCGTTCTGGCGTGATTTAGTAACAAACATCCATCCATTTATCTAAACTTTCGCATTTATTAGTATTAAGATTATGACGTGGAACGAGCAAGAAATTCGAAAATTAACCAGCAACCAGCCACAGCCCTTTCGCCACTACACATCCAATTCAACACAACTTCAATTTACTTATTAAATACAAACACCATTTCAACAGCACAATCACATTGCATCGTCTCCCCGCGTGTTTCAAATCAAATTATCGAAATTGATTGGTACCGATAGCTCGCGGGCACGTCCCTAGATATCAAAAGGGAAGCGAGAGTGAATTCCTTTCACCTGATAGAATGGTTATTAGCCAATTGGAAGCTCATTCCAATCCTAATAGAGGTGTAATAAAAGGGTCTTTTCTCTCTATTTTTTCTTTTATTTGTTGAAAAGGTAAAAATAAAAATTTTCTTATTCAATTTGCTTGGGCTCTGCCGTTTCGATTTTATACTTTTCTACCTTCGTGTTTTTTTGGTGTCTTTATTTTGTAGCCGTGTCCGTCTGCCGGCGTTTCGTGTCTTTCTGATCTTTATTTTATTTTTCGTATCGACAAAAGATTACATTTTAGCTTATTTTGGTTCTGGTTTTAATTGAAGTTCGTCTCAATATTTATCTGCTATGTATAAGTCTAATAACATTTGTCGTAGTTAATTTAACATTAATAAACCCCAAAACAAGTAAGGAGAAAAAAAAAATCATTTTTTAAAATTGCTATTGTAATTACCAAAGTTCAATATCTCCTACAATAGTCATCTTGTAAAACTTGTGATTATTTTCAAAGTACCTATTTTATAATGTTTTAATAAATTACGGCAATCATAGTAAACGATATAGTCGGAACGATTGATATGGTGCATCGCATGCCAGATTGTTAACAAAAAAAAGACATTGTATCGAATCGAATTTGTATTGTATTCAATGTCTTTTTTTTCAGGTTTACCAGTTTTTGTTTAATTAAAAATTCTTTACGCCCGTTTTCCTAATATTACAATCACGGAATTTAGTCTCTCTATCAAGTTTTGATATGACACAAATCTTGAGACTGATGCCTATATTCAATTTTATTTCCTCTACTCGACTCTGCCTCTCTCCAACAAAATCGGGTTTTATTTTCCGTTGTAAAGACGATTGAGTCGAGAGAAATAAGTTTAATAACGAAAAGAATAAAGGTATATTTGTGTCTTCGTGTTCACTGTGCGTTGGATCATTTGGCTCCCTTCAAAATGGTTGAGCCGAATGGTGCTAGCGCATGCGTCACGTTCGTAAACGGGCGCCGTCAGCTGAGACTGGTCATCTCTCAGTTGCCATGGTTTATTTTAATTATTTTTTGAGGTGCTTCTTTTTTACTCCGGACACTTATCCTACATTATTTTTAAAAGAGTGTCCTTGGAGTATCTTGTACGTTTTTCATCATAGAGATCTACGGATCTTTGGAAATTACAAATAAAAAACTTCATCTTTGCGACTGACCGACCTTGACAATTCAAAAGTGCCTGTAAATGGTCTAATTGAAATATATTTGTTTTGAGTTTTTCACTTTTTAAGTGACCTAATGAAATCGCACAAATATTAAAAATAGACGATAGACAGAAGAATCAAACAATACCTACATGAATAAAATACCTGAGCACATAATTCAATTCACAACTTTAAACAAAACAACACACTAAAAAAAAAAATACAATTGCCCAATTTAATCGAATCACTCGCTCTAGAAATAAGACACCGGGTGACTGGCACAATATCTCACGCAGGCCATTTTCTAGCACATGTTTCATATACAAATGCTCTTTCATAAAGGTACTCCTACACACGCCATCTCCCCTCGAATCGAAACCTATTTTTGATTGTTCTTGCATCTCTTTCGCCCACTTTTTGCACGCACCACCGGTGTTAAGAGGCCTTTAATGACAGGAAAATTGAAACTTCGTCGTTTACCAGAAAAAGTTGGGTAACAGTCGTAAAAAATGTGCTACGCAGATAATGTCCAAATGATGTGTTTTGAGGTGGGATTTTTGTAGGAACTTGTCCAAGAGGGGATTTCTTTAGGAATATTATTCGCGTTTTACTGAAAGGTATGTTTTTTATGAGTAGCCATTAAGAGCAAGACTGATCTTATTTTGGGAAATATGTGCTGTGTCTTAAGATATAATAATGACATACTTTATCGTGCATGCTTTGGGCTTAACCAAACAGTTTCGTAATCACATTGAGAAGTTCAATATGGATCACCATCACGGATCAAAAAGTATCATCATCTGCCTAGCCTTTTGCCCCATTATATTGGGGTCCGCTTCCTGCCGAACCGGATTCAGTTGAATATCAGTATTTTTACGTGGAGTGGCTGCCTATCAGACCACCACAACCTATTAAGTGGGTAACACGGTACTTCTTGGAAAGACTGGAGTCATATAATGTTGATAAGTAATAATAATAATTATTATTTTTATTCAGACAACCATTGATCCAATTCCCAATTACATTTATATTGTTAGTGTGAACTTAAAAACTATGTTAGTACCTAATAACTAAGAGAGACTTAGTCCTCTGGGTGAGGCTCCACACCAGTGGGCTGTCGAACTTGGTGCTTATAACCTTCAGGATGCTGTTACTGCTCCCACGCAATCTGCTTAGCAGTGAAGCTGTCTTTTTGCGCCAGGTGGCAAAGCCGTCTGTGCGCGACTCAGCAAACATTGTTGACGCACTGCAGAAGCGCGGCAGACGTAACAGCGCCCTGTAGGCATTGTTAAACTGGATGCGCAGAGAATTGTAAGCCCTTTGGGTATATCCGAACCACAGGCTCGCCGAGTACAGAGATGTGCAATACGCTTTGAATAAGGCAATTAAGTAATGGCTTCTGACAATCCGTAACGACTGCCAAAGATCTACAAATGACAGCCGAGATCAATGGCTTATCGTGCTTTGCAATGGTCACCCATCCACAGATCGACCTCGGCAAGCGTTGCTTAACCTTGAAGATCGACCAGTGCGGGTGTTTTGTTTTCTTTGTATTTGCTACCTTTTCACTTCTAAACAAATAAAGTGACTTGAACGAAACTAGACGTACACGGACAAACTGTCACCTGAATAGGGTAGATGTTTGTGTGTCATTTCTGGCGGAATAACAGGATTTTCTTCTTTTTTTTCTTCTTATGACTACAAAATTGTTATTAGTCATTCAGATAGATTTTCTAAAAATATTAGACACGTATTTTTCTTTTTTCACGTAAATAAAAAATGAAAACTGAGGAGCTCGTGGCTAAATGAGGAGCTCGTGGCTAAATTATAACAGCCGCACGGACCAATCTTCAAGGTTAAGCAACGCATGCCGAGGTTGGTCTGTGGAAGAGTGACCATATTAACATACCGAGGTCTCCTCCGTGCCTCGGAAAGCACGTTAAGCCGTTGGTCCCGGCTGTCATTTGTTGATCTTTGGCAGTCGTTACGGATTGTCAGAAGCCAGAAAATCTGACACCAGTCTTGCCAAGAAGTACCGTGTTACCCAGTTAATGGGTTGTGGAGGTCTGGTAGGCAGCCGCTCCACGTAAAATACTGGTATTCAGCTGAATCCGGTTTGACTGGGAGCCGACCCCAATTTGGTTGGGAAAAGGCTAGGCAGATGGCAGAGATGATGACGTAAACAAAAAATGAAAACGATACAGAGCGTTGAAAACTCGTGTTTACGTACACGTGACGTCACAGCCCCCACTCCTGATCTTTGATGCGTTTTATCTTCGTCTTTTTTTATTGATTTGATTAAAAAAATGAGTCTCCAATATTTTTCGATAATCTAACTGACGGACTAAATAGAATCATATATTTTTTGACCAGGAATCATCCCCATTATGACAAATGATTTTGGGTCCCTTTAGTAAGTTCTATTGATTTATCAATTTTAAAACTATGTATATATGTACCACTACACATAAAACATATATATACTGAATACAAACTAGTAGAAAAAACATAAAAGCTGAGTAAAAAGGGGAGGGGAGGAACTCATAGGCCATAAAAATTCGTCCAAATCGCTGTCAATGGGAAAAGTGCCCAGAACACTGGTCGCTTGCCACGTTGAATGGCAATGCTGATTCGTTGGCCAAAGAAACGGCCAGCCCTCAGGGGCTCGAGTCTGCTATTGCAATCGTGTCTCAATGACCGGTCAGTGATCGAATATTTGACAACTTTGACAGTTTTTGTATGGGAAATGTGTCATAAGTTTGACGTTATACGTCAAAAATCGATCATTGACCGGTCATTGAGACACGATTGCAATAGCAGACTCGACCCCCAGTTCTATTGTGAACATACTGAGGGCAAATTAATTTTCAAAAGGGCTAACCCGCAGGCAGTAGCCACGTAGGTAAATAGCACTGCAAGGTGATAAATAAACCTTTCCAGCAATCCCTTCCACATTATTTCTTCCAAAATCCTTCCCCTTAAAAAAGGGTATCCACACACGAAAGGCATGTTACCATAACCCGAAGCATAGGTAAAAGTGTAAAGTTATTGAAATTCATAAATCACGTGTCCGTGCCCAATATACGGGGTGTGCCGTGCCCGATACACAGGGTGTGTTTAACAAATATATCGCGTGTTAGAAGAACACGTTGAGTCGGAAGAGCGCGTGGGGTGTGGTCCAAGTTACGAGATGTGTGCTCCTCAGTATGGTGGTGATGGTGCTGTACTTCTGAACTGAAAATTGCAATTCTACAGTTAGAAATTCAATTTCACTATTAGCTCAAAACCTTTATTTTGTTAAAATTACGTTTATTTAAAAAATTAACAACATTTGGAATCGACTTTGTTTTTGGACTCATCAGTAATTATTGCAGTTGTCTAGCAGGGCTCGTTAGACAGAAGACAACACTAATTTAAATCATAATTTACAGAACTAAACTTTTACTTATTAGGAGTTGAACTTAAGACTCTCGGGTTGTAGCTATCAAGAAACACAGACTCCGACAGGGAAAGGCTACTCCACCGTTTCACCGCATTCTCCATCCCGCTGCCTCTCGTCCCTCGCGCCACGTCACGTCGCCGCCATAGATCAAGTCCACCTGTAATATTAACGCGTCACTATCAGCCGCACATGGCGACTTCGCCGCGCGACTAACAAAAAGTATTTGTCACCCACTGATGTTTGTTTGAGCACCTACAGTGTGCGTGCGCCCTGCGTTTTGTTTCAATGTGCTTGAATTATTTGGTTTCATGTAAAAAAGTGGGCAAAATCTGTAACACCAGTCTGATACCTCGGTGAAAAGGCTTAAGGTCGCAGATTTTTCTTGGGGCAAGCCTACCACAAGATTCCCAACTATTGCAACTCCAGAAAGCCAAAAACACACTAGGTCAATAAAACTCGATGATTCTGGAGAAACGATTCAACTGTCTTAGGTCTTGCTACGAAATTAATCAGAAAAGCACAGCAGAGAAGTTAGATAAAGTGAAGGAAGGAGATGTAAGCTAATCGCAGACCATATTCCACCTTAGTGTCTGCCCTTTGTGCCCCTAAACCTGCTGTCCACATGACTTATGCGCTGCCACCGACGCGCGACGTTGCTGTGGAAGTGGCAAGCATTGACGAATAAGAAGAATAAAATGAACTGGAGTCTTGCCAAGGGTTTTTGTGTTAGCCGCTAACTGGCTTGTGGAGGTTCGTTCGTTGTAGGCATTCGATAAGAAAGAATTTATCTTATACCTTGAGCCAATTTTCTTGAAATTCGGTACAAATATTGGCCAAAGTAGGTTTTGGTAGGCAGCCGCTCCACGTAAAATACTGGTATTCAGCTGAATCCGGTTTGACTGGGAGCCGACCTCCATATAGTTGGGAAAAGGCTATGCAGATGATGTACTTTGTAGTTTTTTTTTGGAAGACGGTTTTTTTTTGTTAAAAAGTTTATCACTTTTTAGTGGTACCCCCCACACCTAATAACACTACTGGAAAGTCACAGGAAAACAAAAGTACGCAATTTCGTATACATGGATGATTTTTCCATATATTTTTTCAGCTATTTGGATTTAAAAACCAAACCACTGAACATATTTTGATAAAATTCATGGGACCATTTGGGAGGTATACCCTTTCTAACAAAAAAATACTTATTATATTATATATTCAAATCGGATGGCAAGCGACGGAGTTATGCGCGAACAAACATAAAATGGTAAGGAACATTTTTGTTTATGGTCAGATTTACATTAAACTTGATCTAATAATGATACTTGATCTTTGATAATAATAAATAAAACATCAATTTCAACATTTTCAACGCTTCCTTCACAGGAATTCTTTATAGAGTGAAAAAGGGTGGCAAAGTATAATATACCCAGTATTCCAGTTCTTTTTATTTTGGGTAAGTTTCCCTTGGGATAGTTTTTAAATTTCAACTATTCGGTCTAACAAAGTTTGTAGGGCAAAACGTGTTTGCACCAAGCAAACACGTTTTGCCTTACAACTTCAAACTTTCAAATGGACTAAGATCCCAGAGCTGCTAGACCTTACTTATTTTCTCACAAACATAATGTGTGGGATAGAGTAGAGTTCGTATGTACTTTTAACATACGCATACCTGCTAACTTGGGCAAGGTATCATTATATTTAGTTAGTATTAATAATATTTTAACGACTGATTAGTCATAGTAACAGTCTAAGAGCTGGTTGCCGCCTCGAGTGAGATCCTATTCACAAGGCTGAAAATTGGGCATAGTTTATTTATCTTTCTCTTCCAGGCTATGCCAGTTACCTATTTTAGCCCCTCACAACGACCATGCAACAACCAGCAATACACAGAATATTGACAAATGTTTCTGGGGAAAGTAGGGAATATATTTCCATGAACACGGTCATGGAAGAACATGATTATATCATGAAATATTATAATTACCCGGTAAAGTTTTATGATTTCTGTTCAAATAATTAATTCCTCTGCAATTAAAGAAATTTAAAAAATAACGAGACTTCTCTTTTGGTGCTTTCCGAGGCATGGGGGTATCACCAGCTCCGAGCTGTTACTGAGAAATTCCTAATAGAAAAAAACCCAAGTACACTTTTTGCCCGACGTGGGAATCGAACCCAGGGGCAGTTCTGCAGTTCAAAGTGTGCCTTGAATAACACTTTCAAATTCCTATTCTACTGACTGGTCGTATAAGATATGCAAACAGTCAAACCTAAATCTTAGCGATCTTATTTTAACGACATCATTTTATTTTTACGACTTATACGCGAACGAAGTCGCGGGCAACAGCTAGTTTGAACAAAGAGTTGAAGATGAGGCTTTTAAATTTACTCATAGTACAGTTGAAAAGTCTTTATTATAAGAATCAACCATACGGCGAACAGGTGACCGCTTGCCAAAATTAGTACGGCATACGTGCGTTGCGAAGAGTGTGCCTGCACGCACCTGTCGCCGGAGGATGGTTCTGGGATTCTAGTTTAGGCTTTACGAGAGTTTAATACTTCGCGTGTATTTATCAATCTAAATGTAAACGCGGGCGGGAGCGATTTATGGGCGGATGTAGAAAGTCCGTTGTATCACGTATTTTGGTGCAATTACCCCTCTGTAGATATTTACTCAAGTACCGCCGTGGAAAATCGGGGTGGGTCGCTCGCTACATTTAAATACAATTTACCAATATTATTTTATTTATTTACTAGCTGCTACCCGCGACTCCGTCCGCGTGGAATCCTGTTTTTATTCTGGTTAATTTATCTTTTTTTGGTATAATATATTTGTCTCCCATCACTGGTAACTCTGTTTGGGTTAGTATACTATAGTATATACTTTGATATATACATGTGAATGCTTTGTAATTAGCAAATGACCCTACAGAAGCATGATATTATTATTTTTTAGATTTCACAATAGTGGTACCTACATGGGCGGATTTAATGCAACAAGGCATTCTCTACCAGTCAACCTATTACAGTGTACACACTTGTTCTATAAAAAAACTGCGCAAGAACAGGTGCACTCTCCATTAGTTTGCTCTCATGGTCCGAAGGACGGCAATCCAACAAGAGCGAGGAGAGGTCAAACCTATACACGTAATATACGTGATAAATACAAATAAAACAGTATCAACAAAATAATTTCAAGACTTTGTCGGACACAAAGACACTAGAACAAACCCGTCAAAAGACACTGCAGCTCAAAGACAGTGCAGCTCAAAGCAAAAGAAATAATGTCAAAGGGTTTCAGGTGTCGTTTGAAAGAACAACGAGTGTGTGTGAGACAATCCATTAGCAGACAGTCTACCTTCAGAGCACTCACCTACATCAAAGTTAATCAAAGCTAGCCTCACAAAGGACCGAAAAAGGAGTCCCATTGTGGTAAATAGTACTGTAGGTACTGTGGTGTGACGGCAATATGCTCTACTTGTTAACAGTTAACAGGTTTATTCATTTTTTTAACCATTTGCTTAGTTGTTATCCTAATTAGCAGATTCAGTATTCTCTATAGAGAATTTGAAGCAAGTATTTTAAACGAAATTTATGGTTAAAAAATATGACTATAAGCCTGTATAAATTGTACCTAACAAACCAGCCAAGTTGCAAGTGCGAGTCGGGTTTGCGCGAAAAAGCTTCCTAAAGAACTTTTCAATATTTTTTTATTTTATAGCCATAGACTTCCGTTCCGCATCCGTGTTTAGGATCATAGAAGTTCATAATAATGTGCACCAAATTTGCATTGAATCGATCCAGTAGATTTAATGCAAATTCGCTTTGACAGTCAGATAGACACATCTATCCTATAAGTGTGATCCTATATGGATTCCATTTTTTCATTTGGATGTACAGAATCCTTAAATTGATAGACCTTTTCATGAAAAACGAAAAGGTCTATCAATTTACGACATTTTAACGTTAATGAGATCGTCAATTAAATATGGAACATGAATTTCATATAATATTACTGAGCGTTTCATTTACCTAATCAGTTTACAAGTGTGATTTCAACATTGTTTTAAAATTTATCGGTCATACATCAGTTTGTTGTCACATCAATAATTCGCATCAGCATAAATGTAGCCTGCAAGTAGAGCACGTTTCTCTTCGTTCGCAGATAACCAGACGTGTAGTCGAGATTACGCGCGGTTTCAAAGACGCTTTGATTCCGAGGTGTTAATGCACAGCTGTATTACTGCCAAGCCTACCTACGTAACAGATTGAAGATAGCGATGTTTGCAATGTTATTGTGTGAATGTAGGCTATGGCTATATATATCTGGTTCACCTTTGTAGTATCTTTTATTAGTTGAAACTCTGCATTTGTGCAGGTCCTGAAGAATATATTGTTACAAATAATTTTCTACTTGTCTAGTGTTCACATTATTGTGAATGTTACAAATAAAAATATTAATTTAAAGTATGTCGTTTGGCATTTCTTCATGATTAAAGGCTTACAGAGAAAGTGGCCGCTGAGATGCTATAGATAAAGAAACTTATAGTCATAACCACATTAATATTGGCACTGTGGTATTTGAACACTTGAATGTAAATATTGCGAATATATTACCTACACATTGTTACGTATATGTTTTAAGATTGTTTGAAAATCTAAACATGAACAAAAACACAAAAGGAAATCAAAAACTTACAAAATCACCTGCACACGGCGGGGTTCGAACTCACGTACCACCAAAGACTACAATAGTATAGTATACTATTGTAGTCTTTGAATAGTATACTGGCTCGTACCACTAAGGGCGAATTTCACCAATGAAACTGAACGCGATCAGCGTATAAACCACGTTTATGAGCTGTCAGTGTCACTAATTTTCTATGGAATATTGACGCTGACAGCTCTTGAACGCAGTCCACTTACGCGTCCCAGCCGCGCGAGCGATGCTCGCGAAACACGTCTACACTTTAAATTTCAGTTTCTTTTTTACGACCGCGCGAGCCCCCTTCAAGAAAAACAATCTCTACAGAAAATACTACTAAAGCTACATTCAAATAAAAAATACTTACGGAAAGCTCAAAGAACCCAGAATTTAATTTAATTAAAAGTAAATTGCTCAAATTAATAACAAAAGATTAAAATAAAGCTTAATGTTGAGAAATACAAAATACGCGATTATCGTTTGATGATTCAAACGATAATCGCATATTTTGTCAGCCAAATTATACGATGTAGACGTTCTGGAATTGTCGTAATGTTACAAAATTCGTAAAGGATATATCTTCACAATTAATTTGATGTACAACAACATTAGAAAACATATTAAAACAGATAACTTACCACATTTTTCCACACACTCAACTGTTTACAAACAAAAATGGCGAACTATCATTTTCGTTTTTTTTTTTCTAAATATAGTGTTGCCATTGTACAGAAAAAAATCACTCTCACGAATGACAAATTTCATAGCGCTCCATCTAGTAATTCTCTACTGTATTATTATCAGCCAACTTAAGCGCTGTACTCGTTTAAACTGAATGATGTTGTTTAGGGATTGTAGTCAACAAAGACGTGTAAGGCAAGAATTTTAGAGGTAAGTACAATCCCCATAGACGGCTAAGTGTATCTTTAAATGCCCATAACTTTTATTCCTGGCCACCAATTAAATTAAACAAACACTAAATGTTGCTCAGAGCTAACCCACATGTAACTGTACAGTCCAAGTAAATCTATACAGTATTTTCAGAGATTAGCGTTAACAGACAGACAGACAGACAAGAAAATCTGAAAAACCTTTTTTGTGCAATATGTTCCTTTTTTATCGTCCCCAACCCATTTTTGGTAATTTTTTTTAATGTACAGACACAGTTTCTACTGTTTTATGATATGTATAGATATACTTAATTGTACACCGAGACTAAAATCATCCACAGCCCACTTAGCACATAGCTTTAATTAGGCTTATCTTTGTTTGTGCGTATCGTGATGCTCCTGTATAAACTTCATCCAGGTTTTACCCGCAAATGGTAACAATGGTACCGAAAGAAATTTATGTTTGTTCTTATTCCGCTGTTCTATTGCTCACACTGAGCAATGATATTATTTAGAATTTTGGTAGCCATTGTTGATTCTGGTTTCCAGAAGTGGCTGGACGAGACGGAGGCGGACCGAGTTCTGTGCGCGCCTCTTTGTAAAATATTTGCAAACCAATAACTAGCGTGATGAAATGCGCAAGCACTCCAGCGCCCGGCCAAGCGTAGCTGCAGACCACCGTGTGGTCTGAGTATGTATGAGTCTGATATCCCTGCGCATCCTCCTCCATGAGCAAAAAGATTTAGAATAAAAACAAGCGTAGAAGAATCTTTGTTCTATAGTCTGGACCACTCGCTGCATTGTCCTGTTGAGCAAGCTTGCTCCAACGAAAGCGTTAATGCTGTCGCGAGCCTGATGAGTTGTTGACCACAGTCTAAGATGCTACATATTTCTCAGGTACTCATAACGAATGAAACGAATGAAACAAATGAAACGAATGAAACGAATGAAGTGATTGAATGAGAAAGGAGATAGGGACCGCACCCTCAAAAAGGAAACTATGAACAGCTTTGAAAGAGATGTTATACCCCAGGGCGGTCCGGACTGCACGGCAGTCCGGGAAACCGCCACACCTCGTGCGTCAAGCCCCTCATATTCTGAGGGGGGCAACAGGGCTGTCCACACTCCGCTTGCCAAGGGCAACAGTGGCCGAGGAGGCCCCCGATCCAAGCCGTCCTTTGAAGACTTGATCGGGTTTAATTTTAGCTCACCCGACAAAGTGTCGGTCGGGCAGAGCGCGGTAAGAGGCGCGCTATATTGGGAGGAGGGCTCGCTTGAGCGTCGCGCGGGTGCAGAGTCGGAGTCCGAGTTGGACTCCGACGACCTGGCGGTTAGCTCAGCGAGCTCTGAACCCGAGAGGGCGGGGGCTGCTGTGGAGGACTCCAGGTCCTTCCGCAAGCGGCCCAGACCGGAGGAAGACCGGGGGTCGTTCTGCAGCAAGGAGGTGGTTTCGGCTCGCAAGATCCCCACCAGCAGGCGGGGTAAGGGACGAGAGGGAGGCAAGGGCAGAGTGCTTGCCTCCAAGGAGGCTGGCCAGCGAGCCGAGGAGCTCGCCGATGCTGGACGACCCCCCGGAGACGGCGGTTGCGGGGCTCCTGGTTCGGAGTAATCTGGCGGTGAGCCGAATGACTCCGGACAGGAGCGAACTCGGAGGGCCGGGTTTGTGGAGGTAGTGGAGGCCGCGATCCGCGATGTGGCCTTGAAGAGGAAACTTTCCTCTAAAAACAAGGCCATAAGCGCGGCGCTGGTGTCCATCCTGGCGGCAGCGGAGGCTAACCGAGGTGGGCCTCCGGCGGACGAGATTTCCAAGCTGCGGGCGGAGGTCGCCCGCTTGGCTGCCGCCACGGAGCGTCTCCAGAGGGAGAATGCGGGGCTCCGAGCAGACCTGGCCAAGCTCCGGGGAGTCGGCTCACAGGGGGCTCCACAAGGGAGCGCAGGGAGGACGGCCAGCCCGTGCCGCAGGAGGGCCAGGTGCTGGACCTTGTGCGGCAGGAGATGGCTGCCTTCCAGGCGCGGTTCTCCGTCCTGGAGGGCATCGTCCTGCGCCCCCCGTTAGCAGCGAGTGGGAAGGCCCCAGGCCGCAATAAGGCAGCCTCGTACGCAGCCGCCGTGGCTGCCAAACCGGGGTCGTCCGGCCAGGACAAAGGGTCCGGGCCAGCACCCGCGAAGCCGGTGTCGGAAAAACCGGACCCGGCCCCGGGAAGGAAGAGGAAGAGTGGAGTGGCTGCGCGGACGGCGAAGGCTCCTGCGCCAGCCGTGCAGCAGCTCCCCCCGGCTTCCTCGCCTTCTGAACCTCCGGCTCAAGCCGAATGGCAAGTGGCCGGGGAGAAGAAGAAGGCGGGCAAGGCAGCCAGGGCGGCTAAGAGGCGGGAGAGAAGGCGGCGGCAGAGAGCGCGAGGCGTCGCGGCTACGCTCCGCGCCCCGAAGACCGCGGCTGTAGTGGTAACGCTGCAGCCAGACGCGGTGAAGAGGGGCGTGACGTATGCCAACATGCTCACCAAGGCGAAGGAGGCCGTCAACCTCGGTGAGCTTGGCATTGTCGGGGGTCTCCGACTCAGGGTCACCATGACTGGGGCCAGGATGCTGAAGATCCCTGGAGCAGACAGCGGTCCGGCCGCGGACGCTCTAGCCGAAAGGCTTAAGGCGTCCTTGAGCGCGGATGACGTCCGAGTGTCCAGGCCCACGAAGTGCATAGACATGCGCATCTTGGGCCTGGACGACTCCGTCACGGAGGAGGAGGTGTTGGCCGCCGTCGTCAGGACGGGGGGGTGCTCTGCAGAGGAGGTGAAGGCGGGCACCATCCGTCCTGACAACACGGGCATGCGAACCGTATTGGTGAGCTGCCCCGTGTCGGCGGCCAAGAAAATCTCAGAGGGCCGAAGGCTCTTGGTGGGCTGGGTCTCCGCGCAGGTGAAATTGCTGGAGCAAAGACCTCTGAGGTGCTTCCGTAGCCAAGTTGGCAACCACGTCGGAGCACTCTGCACCTCGGAGGTGGACCGCAGTGACCACTGCTTCCGCTGTGGTCAGCCCGGTCACAGGGCCGGCTCGTGCAACGCCGCGCCGCACTGCTTCGCATGTGCGGCAGCTGGCAAGCCGGCCGATCACTGGGCTGGGAGCACAGCCTGCGGTCCACCCGCCAGGGCCAGGACGAGGAGAAAACCCTCCTCCACCGCCGCCGCCGACGCCGTCGCTTCCGCCGCAGCCGCCGCCACCGTCGCCGCCGCTGCCACTGCTCGGGAGGGGGCTGAAATGGAGTGCCAGTAATGGCCCCATTTCACCTCCTCCAGACGAACGTTAGTCGCTGCGCCTCTCAGGAACGGACGCTCCTGAGCAAGGCGCATTAACTGACGCCTGCGGACAGCGAGCAATGGGTAGCTCGCTGTTCGATCAGGCCAGGCCAGAGTCGACGGCGCGTTTCACTCCAAACGCGCCGGAAAGAGCAGTCAGCAACGGAGACGGGGCTCGCCAGGGCCAGAGCCTGCCAGGGTTGCGGAATATGTTTGAAAGAGTTACCGCGGCCCTGGAAAGAAAGGCACTAGGAGGATTATGGGTGGGTTTTAGTCAGTAAAAGTCTGACACTCCCTGCCGCTCCACCCAGAGCGGGAGGGCTCATTTGATAATTTCCCATCCTCAAAAAAAAAAAACAAAGGGGTCGAAATGTTGAATCTCTGGTGAATGTGTACCTGAGAAATATGTAGCATCTTAGACTGTGGTCAACAACTCATCAGGGGGTAGCTCGCGACAGCATTAACGCGAGCATTTTTTTTTTTTTTTTTTTTTTTTTTATAGGATGGGAAATCATCAAATGACCCCTCCCGCTCTGGGTGGAGCGGCAGGGAGTGTCAGACTTTTACTGACTAAAACCCACCCTTTAGTCCTCCTAGTGCCTTTCTTCCCAGGGCCGCGGTAACTCTTTCGAACAAATCCGCAACCCTGGTAGGCTCTGGCCCTAACGGGCCCCGACCCATGCTGACGACTGCTGGCTTGGCGCGCGTAGAACACAGCGCGCCGTCAACCCGGGCCTGTTCTGATCGGACGGCGAGCTACCCATTGCTCGCCGTCCACAGGCATCAGCCACTGCGCCATGCTCAGGAGCATCAGTTCCTGGGCGGCGCAGTGATTAACGCGAGCATTGCATTGTCCTGTTGAGCAAGCTTGCTCAACAGGACAACTGTATTTTATAAAGGGGCGTGCATAGAACACAGTCCGCCACCGTCTCTTCCAGCCACTTCTGGAAACCAGAATCAACCATGACTACCAAAATTCTAAATAATATCATTGCTCAGTGTGAGCAATAGAACAGCGAAATAAGAACAAACATAAATTTATTTCAGTACCATTGTTACCATTTGCTGGTAAAACCTGGATGAAGTTTATGCAGGAGCATCACGATTCACACAAACTAAGATAAGTCTAATTAAAGCTATGTGCAAAGTGGGCTGTGGATGATGTTATTCTCGGTGTACAATTTAGTATATAATAAATAAATAAATAGTGAGACAAAAGGACAATTTGGAAATCTTTTGGTTTGGTGGTTGGTGATTGATTTTAAAGAGAGTGTAGAGAAAAAGAAGAAAAAGAAGTCTCAATAATCTCGTGGAATTATACTCGAAGTATTAATCTAAGAAAAATCTGTTTGAAACAACACGCTCACAGTATGATTGTGCATTTCTTAATAATTATTATAAATGTTGACGAATTTCAAAAATAAAATATTGTTTTAGGATATAAATTATATCCTAAAACCAACACAGAAATTGAATTAATGAGCAAGCAAACAAGTTCATCAAATAGAATATAAGAATGTAGTTTTTAAATAACACTTGTTTAAATAATTCAGTGAATAGTTTTATGAATGATCTTCAAACAGTTATCTATACATACATATAATAAAACAGTAGAAACTTTTCGTCTGTACATTAAACAAATTTACCAAAAATGGGTTGGGGACGATAAAAAAGGAACAATGCACAAAAAAGATTTTTCAGATTTTCTTGTCTGTCTGTCTGTCTGTCTGTCTGTTAACACTTATCTCTGAAAATACTATACCGATTTACTAGGAGATTGTACAGTTATATGTGGGTTAGCTCTGAGCAACATTTAGTCTTTGTTTCAATTAAATTGGTAGTCAGGAAAAAAAGTTACAGGCATTTAAAGATAAATTTTACGGCATGATTTAAATCGTAGCCAGTGGTAACCTCAGTGGTACTGATAGGAACGCAAATTTTAAACTGTTTAAACAAGAGAAATTAGCCAAGGCGGTTTTAATGACCGGACTTTCACTAAGTGATGCGTGAGTTCGAAGCCCGCCGTGTGCAGGTGTTTTTGTAAGTTTTGATTTTCTTTTTTCTTGTTATTTTAGATTTCCAAACAACCTTAAAACATACGTAATGTCAATGTGAAGGTAATATGCAATATTAGTACCTATTCAAGTTTTCTAATACCTACAGTGCACATATAAATGAGGTTATGACTGTAAGTTTTTATCTGTAGCATCTCAGCGGCCACTTTCTGTGTAAGCCTTTAATCATGAAGAAATGCCAAACGACAAACTTAAAATTATCATTTTAATTTGTAACATTCATAATTATGTGAACACTAGACAAGTAGAAAATTATTTGTAACAATATATTCTTCAGGACCTAACAGTTGGTCCAATATAAGTCTGTAAATCCACTGTAAATCTTCAGCCGTCTTCAGGGTCCCAGTAGATAGGTGCAGTACGAAAGATCGCTTGAAACATAGCAGCACAATCGGTTCTTATAATTTTCAATGTTATTCACAATATATCCTAGGTTCTATTCCAGAATACAAAATGCAGTAGCTCATGACATTGAGTAATATAGATGCTGAAAGGTGTGCTGTGATGGCTACTAATACCACTTCGAAAACTTTTTCTTCATTAGATTTTTACAATAGTATTATTATGACGTTTCTTTTTGGCATCCAAATCACATTCTTGTACGCGCCTGCGCGTTGCGTTGACGTGTGCGTTCCATTTGTTGAGGTATATTTTCGATTAAATATTTTATTGTTTTTGGAGTCGTATAAATTAAATTTATTATTGAACGTTTAGTTGACACTTCGCGTGATCCTGGGGCTGGCATTTACCTCGGACAAAGGATAAGCATTGCCATACAACGTGGCAATGCTGCCAGCCTTTTGGGTACATTACCAGTGGCCTGCGATGCGGAGGAATTTTTCGACGCCATGTTTTAGATTACTTTTAGTTTTAGTTGAGTCTTTTATTTAAGTGTGTGTATATAGTTATAGTTGCAATAAAATATGTATTTATTGAACGTTAATTCAAAATGAGATTGGAAAAAGTCCCTCCCTGAGGATCAGGGTCAGGTTCCCGATACACTTTGCTGAGTTGTTTCCTCAGAGGACGAAATGAATGAGTGAAATTAATGAAATGAGTGTAATGAATGAAATGAGTGAAATGAACGAATTGATCACTGCACTTTTACGGGCTTTATACCCGTCACAACTGAAAAAAAATTGTCTAATTTGAAAAATAAATGAAATGAGTGAAATGAATGAAATGAATGAAATGAACGGAATGAACGAAATGAACGAAATGAACGAAACGAACTAAATGACGAAATGAAAGAAATGAACGAAATGAACGAAATGAACGAAACAATCGAAATTAACGAAATGAATGAAGGGATCGAAATGTTGAATCTCTGGTGAATGAATACCTGAGTAATAATAATAATAAAGTACAGATCGATGACATATGTCACGTATGAAAATTTTAATATGTATATATAACGTACGGACGAAGAATGAAATGAAACTTGGGTAATGATTACAAGAGCAGCTGCCCGACGCGCACATCATCCACTTCCGGGCTCGTCGCTCAGCTCCGCCTCGCCACCGCCGGAACCCAGCTCCACCGTGAGTGCTGTGACACCGGCCATGGCAGTTGCGTCGAGCTCGAGCGACGAGTATTTCTCTCCGCCGACGTCGCCAACACCTGAGCGTCGGCAGGGGAGAGGCCGGCCACCGAGGGGCTTGGGACCTAGGGGCCAACCGGCCCCGAGCCGGGTCCCCGCTACCGGTGGTTGTGTGCAGCGCATGAGATGGACTCAGTCTATGAACGAGAACGTCATGCGCGCATATTACGGGTCTACAGAGGGGGGAACTAACCTCACTGCGTACCGTGTCAGGATGTTGTCTCTGTTTCAGGACCTGGAACCGGCTGTGAACGTCTCGGCCCAACGATTGTCGGATCAGGTGCGAGTCATCCAACGTAGTCACAAGTTGGACGATGCCGCACTTGATAGGCTGCGCTCAGAGGTACTAAACAACCTTATCATCTCGACCCCGACACAGACCGTGGTACCGGCGCCAGCTAGTGGCGCAATCATACCGCGGCCCACTAATAATAGTGATGAGGTAGATGATAGGGTTGTCACGGTAAGTAGCCAGTGCAACGATCGACTCAGGAGCGCGCTGGAGGATGCGCTTCGCGAGTATAGATCAGCTCCAACCGAACTTAGGCCCCGATTACCACGGTTACCTATGCACAAAAAGAATAGGGCGCTGGTGTGTGCCTTGGACTCGCTGCTGCAGAACATCTTCGAAAGCAGCGAGAACCTCGTTGATACGTACTCAATCCTGTACTGCGGGGCTGTTGCGGCATGTCGTATAGCAAACGTCAAGTTTCCAAGCTGTGACGAGGCTATACGACCAAAATCTGCTGTACCAGCCTGGCAGTGCAGGATCGAGCGACGTATCGATGAGGCTAGGGCACTCATCGGCAAACTATACTGCTTCAGGGAGGGCAATACAAGACCACGTGTGATGCGCTTTGTGAGGCGGGCGTTTTCGGGGACTGGAATCAGCCCTCGAGAATACACGTCCCGTATCACAGAGCGTATCGACTTCCTGAAGCAGAAAGTTTGTGCATGGGCAAACCGTATTCGGCGGTATAAGCGGCGGGTTGATCGATACTCGCAGAATCGCATGTTCCAGAGCGATGAAAGGTGGGTATACAGAGCTTGGGAGCGACCTGAACAAAGTGTGACGGACGTGTGCCGCCCGGATGATATCGCCACGAGTACATTCTGGCGAAACATCTAGCCAAAAGCTAACCAAAGTGGACTCAAACTGTCGCCCTGGAATATTCCCCGTTTAATCCATACAGGCTCATCGTTCCCTTGAATCGGTCGACATCCTGGATAGCGGAAGGAAGGAAGGTGCGTATAGTTGCATCTATTTTGTACAACTCCAGCACCTTCATGAGCCATGTATGTGGCACAGAGTCATAGGCCTTCTTGTAATCTATCCAACATGTCGACAGATCCTTGCGGGATTGTCGAACCTGTTGGCTTATGGCCATGTCTATGAGGAGTAGCTCCTTAGTGCCGCGGGACCCTTTCCTACATCCATTCTGAGAGGCGGACATAATTGAGTTATTCTCAATGTGATCATTAATTTTCACTCTCAGAATGGATGTAAGAAGTTTATAGACCGTCGACAAACAAGTATTCGGTCTATAATTCTAGCGCACGAGGTTGTCGACATGTGGAATGTGGACTCGGCTGTCATTGTGCCGATCGTCGTTACGGCCAATGGCTTGATAGCCAAAAGCTTCGACGACCACCGGTCGAAGCTGGCGTTACGCAGTTGGGTAAAGGGCCTGATACAGAAGGCAGTACTCCTCGATACGGCTCGTATTGTGAGGAGGTTCCTTTCTCTGGAGCCCTAACCACCGGTAGCTTGGACCCAGCTCCCGACACCGGCGGACTACTATTTTTATATTTTTAAATGTTTTTTTTATTGTTATTTTTTGTTATTGAAATATTTAAAAATATAAAATGTATGTGTAAAAAATGAATAAAGAGAATAATAATAATAATCATTTACTTCAGACTTGGTCCATATTTGTTAGTAACAATATGCTTAAAAACTAATGTTAGTATTACAGGTTCTACTACACTGCGACATGAAGCCTCACCCACCTTTGCAGCATAGGGGACTCCCACCTATCTGCAAAAACACTCAGTATAGTGTTGGTGCTGCCACGCACGCGAGTGAGTAGGGAGGCGCAGCTTCTCCTGATTATAGCGGCAAAGCCATCAACCCGCGCCTCGGCAAACATCCCTGACGCACTGCATCGCCACGGCAGCCCCAACAGTACCCTGAGTGCATTGTTATATTGGACACGAAGGTCGCCGTATACCCGCCGTGAATAACCGACCCATAGGCTGCAGGTGTAGAAAGATTGACAAAATGCTTTAAAAAGCGTGATCTTCACTGAATTCGTACACCGTGCAAACCTGCGGGCCAACATATTACAACGGACAGCCAGCGACCTGCGTTCCCTTTCAATGTCTTCATTATCGCTTAAATCATCGGTGACCCAGTGACCCAAATATTTAAATTTAGACACCCTACGCAGTGGAGTGCCACAAAGTGACACATTCGGAAGTGCTGGGTAAGGAAAACCACTTGCTTTAAAGAGCATCAGTTCACTCTTCGTAACATTATATTTGAGCCCATGGTCCACCGCATATGATTCACAAATTGCCACTAGTTTCCTCATGGCACCGATTGATGGACTCAGCAATACCATATCGTCTGCGTAACTAAGATTATTGGTACACACTCCGTCAATATGACACCCGACCTTGGTGTTGCTGAGCTCAGCAATCAGTTGGTTCATGTACAGGTTGAACAGGCGAGGCGAGCTTAATCCCCCCTGCCTCACTCCGCATTCCAACCGGTACATACTCGATAAGGAACCATTCCACCTTACACAATTGCGTTGATTGCTATACCAATACTTGAATATTGATATAACTTCAACCGGTAAAGAAGTTTCAGATAACAACTTATTCCACAGCACGTCATAATTGACAAGATCGAATGCCTTCGATAGGTCCAAAAAACAGGCAAAGACAGGCGTTTTTCTATCCTTGTAGTACTGCACCGTCTGCTTTAGACACAATATAGCGCTTTCAGTGGACAACCCCGGCCTAAAACCAAACTGAGCGTCATGTAGTTCGAGATGATTAGCCAACTGTGCGTCAAGCAGACGATCCAGCACCTTGGCTGAAACAGTTGCCAAGGATATAGGCCTGTAATTGGAGACATCAGAGGCATCCCCAGTTTTATTTTTAATAATAGGCACCACAACGGTGAACATGAGGCTATTTGGTAAGTAGCTGTGACTGACACACAAATTAAACAGCATGGCTAGGACACGTGTCAAGTGCACCCCTGCATATTTCAGATGTTCGATGCTGAGCCCATCATGACCTGGTGACTTTCCTCCTTTCATAGATTTTACCACTGACGCAACTTCCTTAGGGGTAAACCGAACATTAATGTCCCCAGAAATGGCCTCAGCATCGACAACCCGCCCAGTACTTGTAAGTGGTGACTCAATCTTAAAGCGCTGCCTAAATAGGTTTGCTATTTCTGTTGGCTCGTGCACGCCCGCCACGCTCACCGGAAAGCTCGACCGTGGATTTAATTTATTTGTTGCCTTCCAAAATGCACCAAATTGCTTGTCTGACTGATTTTTAGCAATAATATCCATTTTAATTTTTTGCTCATTATCTTGGCAATATTTTAGCTTGTCTTTAAAAAACTTTCTGGATTTGCACATATTTGCGTAAAAATACCCCGATGTGGGTTTATTATGTTGCAACCACGTCTGATAATGCATACGAGCCTCCCTCTGAGCATCCCGCACATGCACATTCCATCCAACCACATATTTTCTTTTAAAGCGCGCATTTACAGTACCTACATACGTGTTATATGCACCTTCTTTCAAAACACTTATAACTGCATCGTACATCTCATCTAACAGTCTGTGGTGGCTAGTATCAGAACACATTCCCCGCGAACAATTACGAAATTCCGTAGGAAAGTCTATTAACCTTAATTTTGAATGACAAAAGTTTGAATAGTCCTCAATTTGTTTCAAATTTCTTTCCCCCCAAATGACCTTATTACAAGAGTGAGTTTTGCTCACTAACTTAGGTATTATTAAATTTATATTGCACTCAATAATCAAAGGAATGTGGTCCGACGAGTAAACATCATACAAAACAGTCGCATTCATTACTAATTGTCTCGCAGCACTACTCACCACACAATGATCTAGCCAGCGCAGCGCACCGTTAGCTGTACTTTTGAAAGTTAAAGTATCATTCGATAACAATTCCCTGTCCACACATGACCACGATTGTTCCATACACACGGTTGAGAGTTCACTTGCAAAACGTTCACCCGGGTGAGCGTTAAAGTCTCCTAATATGAACAACGTTTCCGTGTCACAGTTTTCAGTAATTGCAATAATCTCACTCAAACAAGTAGTAAATTCTATTAAATTATCACTCGAGTCAGTAGGCATATAAACCGAGAAAACTAATATAGAACGATCTGTGTGATCAATTTTAATAGCAGCTAAACGATTACTATTACACGGCACTACTGACACCTTTGAGAATGCCGATTTCCTCCACAATAGGGCCACTCCTCCGTATGGCCTCCCTCTAAGTACTCCGGCAGACGTATCGACAGCAGACTTTCCCGTATACGCGAAGTCGCCGTGTAATGTGCCTAAGTAGGCTAAATCATGAGGTAACAGCCAGGTTTCCTGCAGCGCGATAACGTCAGCCACTCCACATAATCTTCTCACACAATCAGCTGATCGAGTGATATTTATATAGTTGCATTGTTTGCATGTTAATATGACGAACTTTTAAGTTTAGTATTCGGAGATCTGTCAAGTATTACAGATCAACAAAATTCTTGGTTGTCGGAACGCGATATTCTGGCTCCAAGGACCGATCAAGCCGCTGCAATAAATGAAAAATCGTATCTTATGAGAAGTTGTGGTGGATGAAGTTGTATACAACGTGTAACAGAATAAACGCAATTCCTCTTAAGGTATCATTGTACTCATCATTATGAACAACTTTTACTTTGAAATCAACACGAAATCGCAAAAAAAAATTTAGCTGTTCAGTAAATTTTGTCGAGTTATGCTCACAGACATGTAAGGAGCAGTCGATTTTTTTTTCGCGATTTCAGTATTGGTCTCATAGTAAAAGTTGTTCGTAATGTACAATGACCCCTGAGGTATTGCGTTTATTCTGTTACACGTTGTATAACGCTAGCTATTGCCCACGACTTCGTTCGCGTATATGGCAGCTGTAAAGGACGGTGGGAATAATACACCCAGCTCCGCCAGCCATATAATAAACATGACTCGAAACATCTAACAAAAATAAGCATTTTTAATAATGACGCATTAAAAAATATCCCTGAGGTCAAAAGTAAGGTAAGTCAAAAGTCAAAGTCAAGGCATTTATTTCAAACTAGCTGTGCCCGCGACTTCGTTCGCGCGTGCATTTCGTATTTAGGAAGATATTAAGTACACAAAGTCACTAAATGTATGTAGGTACTCATCATGATTATGACATGACTTACAAAATTACGAAGAACGAACGAATATTAACACTTAAAAAATTTCTTCGTAAACAATATTACTTGTTATGTGATATTCATCAGTACGTATAAACAGGCTTTGCGCGCTGCTTACTTGCGACAAAGCGACATACAGCCTGACCGTGCGAGATACAGGACTACCGCAGATCCACACCAACACGACTAATAGTTTGTCTCTGAGCATGATTAATGGTCATGCCGAAACCTTAACCTTATCAGAAGATAAGTCTCCGCAGAGGACATGGTGGAGTATACGGTAGAGGTCTGCCCTGCTTGGGTGGAGCATCACCGTGTCCTCGTCGAGGCGATCGGCTGCGGCGTCCTGGTTTACTCCATGGTCCGGAGAAGAATATAAGATGAATGACAGCACGATTTGACAGTTATTCCTAGTTCGGGGCTAATCGTAAGTCCGTAGGTAGGTATACGGAGTAGAAAACGCCCAACACTAAGGCCGAAACTACAGACTTCGGGCTTAAGAGAGTAGACCCCCTCAGCCGCCGCAACAGAAAAACACAACCCGGGCGTTGCGTCGGGAGTCGCAGGGCAATTCCCAGCCACCCTAAGCGCGGGCCCGCAGATGGCGAGCGTAGGTTGGCTCACTGTCCAAACACTAACTACTGTTGCGGAATTTGTTCGAAAAGTCACCACTGCCCTGGAACGTATAAGGCATATGGAGGAATACGGATGTGTTTTAGTCAGTAAGAGTTTGACACTCTCTTCCGCTCCACCCAGAGCATAAGAAGTCATTTGATGTTTTCCCATCCATAAAAAAACCCACAACGGATAAAGTAGATTATGCCGACGCCTGCTACCTGGATGCTACTGAGGAGCTATTAAACAAGCTTGAGCGTCTGCAAAACCTTTGCATCCGGTTCGTCTTTGGTCTGCGTAAGTATGATCATGTCTCTCATCTTCGCAAGGAGCTCAAGTGGCTCCCGATCCGTTTTCGTAGGAACACTCGGATTCTATGTCTCCTTTTTAATATTTTACACAACCCGTCTTACCCTTCCTACCTACGTGAGCGAATTACTTACGATCGCCCTAGTAACGCACCCTGCAGATCACACCTTAGATCCCTCCTTAAATCCCATCCACACAAAACCAGCTACTATTCCCACTCTTTCTCTGTCCATGCAGTAAGACTGTGGAACTCACTTCCGCCTAGCATTCGAGATTTGAAAACTATTTCTCTTTTTAAAACTCGACTTAAAGACTACCTTTCCTCTGTACTGTGATATGTATGTACGTAATATATTTATTTATTATACATTTATTTGTATATATTATAGTATATTATAATTACAATGTTTATGTAGGTTTATTTATATTTTAGTTTAAGGCTTCACATACCCTTTTCTCTTGCTCTTTCTTACACACTATTGTCTACATTTCTTCTATATTTCTCCTTTCGCAGGTCTGCTGGAAGAAATTTCTTATGAAATAAGCAGTACCTTTGTACTATTAGTTTTTATGTTATTTCTGCAACTGTTTTTCTGTGTGTACATAAATTATAAAATAAATAAATAAATAAATAAATAAGTAGAGTAGAGACTCCGTTGTCCTGGCTAAGTTTGCAAGCCTAGCTCCGCCCAAATGTACAAAAGCCACCAGTGTGCTTCACAGGTTGAGCGGAGAGACGACCGATAATACTTAAGCCGCAAGGGAGTGATAATCTGAGATAAAAGTCAGCTCAATCACTTAGCACTCACAAACCTATATTTACCACCTGTATATGTACATTATGGATTGCAATAAACGATTTGATTTGAAACCTGCACCTCACCGTTCCGAGGATTTTTTCACGTCGGAAAGTCATGGCTAGGATGACGTAGCCCACTGATTCCTCGGCGTCGAAAAAACCTCCGCAAATTGGGCTGTCTGTGGTGCATAAGTTAAAAAAATTTAAGGGCAATGATCCGCAATAATAATCCCTATTATTACGGAGGTAATTTTTACTTAAGCTGAGAAGTCATTTAGTTAGTCACGTTTATAGACTTGTCATTGCCATTTTTCACTTTTTTCACCATTTGTTGTCATGAAGTTCAGTTGTTCTCATGCACGAAACTGTGAGAAAGAAAGAAAGAAGGAGGAGCGGGTACGGGTCCAGCACTACCATCTCGAAACCTATCTTCGCGAGTTCTTCTGTGGCGTCATTGCCTAGGGATCCACAGTTCCCCTTGAAACTCTGGAGTGTGAAACCCGCTACTGGTAATTTCTGGCCCTAGGCTGGTCACCACGAATTACCAGCTGACTGGGAATTGAACAGTTTTGTTTCAAAATAAACAGAAAATAATTAGGAATGAGGGAGATCCTGGGAAAGAAATCCACGAGGTGAAAGGCTCACCGAGTCGAAGCTCCAAAGTTTTGAGCATCGAAGCTGAGTTTTTAGCCTGTCGGTTTTGTATCGGTTGCATTTTGGGGAGTGTGCGACGGAATTGCATAGTTTAATTCCGCCAAGCTCGTTCCATGATCGGACCACAAGACGTACGGCGCCGGCGGTACACCATCGGTACACGGTGGACCTCACACCCACATGAACAAAACGTTTTGGAACACATGACGTGGAATTCCCTGACTGAGCCCGTGTTTCCTGATAGTTACAGCCTGGGAGTCTTATCAAGAGTGAGTAGGTTACTTATAGGCAAGCGTGCTCCATCTTCGATCACATCATCGTTTGCCATCAGGTGAGATAGTGGTCAAAGCAATTTTTTTTTTTGCATCAAATGCGTAACGCCTGGTAAGTATCAAAAAAATCTTTAACTAAAAACTACTTTTTGGTGTAATTCACGTGCTGTTGATGGTAAGTACAGTTTCGCTCAACAGATGGCATTGCAAGTTCCATTAAAGATACTTACCCCTACTTACTATGCATGTAGATAATAAGTTGATTTCTTCTAGATTGCCACAATCCTATCAGGTTTATGTGAATGTTATCTACATTAGTTTTGTATTTTTTAACGCGATGCAAACAAATACAGAATACATATAAACAGAAAATAGGTTCTGCTTGTCTTGCTAAAAAGATATGCAAAATACAGCAACAACATATTATTAATATTTGAAAATATTAGGTTTGGTAGGAATAAAAAAATAAGGAAATAAATAAGATAAAAATAATACAAAAATAATTACAAAATTTGTGGGATTCGAACCCACACCTAGTCTTTCGAGAGGCAGGCTTTTAACCAACGGACTATGAGATCTGTTGGTAATTGATTAAAATAGCCGATAGCTTAGCTCCCTGAAAGGGTTCCACATCAGGTGCTCTAGACCTTCATTTTTTTTATGTCGACAGACAGTACTCATCATATTGACCAACTATTTCTAAAGCGGTATATTAATATCTTTTATAGATTAGCCGAGCTGCTAAGGTTCCACGTCTTGTATTCAGATCTTCAAAATAAATTATAGCCTATAATCTTGGCGAGGACTAATAGCTATACAACAAGAAAAGTTTCATTAAAATCCGTCTAGTGGTTTTTGCGTGAAAGACGAACAACAGACAGACAGACAGACAGACAAAAAAAGAAAAAAAAAATTTTTTGCTTCTACTTTTTGTATAAAGCACCCCCGGAGTATTTTTTTTAGTTAATATTCAATGTACAGAATTGACGTCTTCTACAGTTTTATTATATGTATAGATAAACCATTCACAGGTACTTTTAAATTGTCAATGTCAGTCAGTAAACAAAAATGAAGCTATTTGCACGTTTCAAAACTCCACAGACACTCTTTTAAACCATTTTATGTTTTACAAAAATCCTGGTTACATTGTTACTTGTTGCATCTATATTTAGCAGCATCCGCCGGTGCAGAGCAGAAACATCCAAAGCTGAGTCGAGACTTATAATCGACGAGGTGGACTATACAAATACAGCGCGCTCCGCTTTTCGACGCTGATGACACCTGCGGATCATTAGATAAGTTCAATTCTGTTACCAGTTACCATCATGGCCACCCAACGCACCCCTCCCAAACCCGAAAAGAACTTAGGTCATACCCGTTCGGAGCCAGACATAAATACTGCGAGTACCATGAGTGATTATGTCACTAGCAGAAATAAACGTCCGCGACCAAATAACTCGCCACAAAATCAATCGAATATAAACAAACAAGAACTAAGGGATATATTTTCTGATTGGAAGCAAGAGCAAGAAACCAGTATTGCTAATCATTTAGCAGAACAAAATACACTTATTACCCGACTTGTAGCGGACATAAGCGAAATTAAGACCCAAAACTCCAAAATACAAGAGTCAAACGCAGCTATCAGTAAAACTAATGCAGAGATTGAGCGATCTATGTTTTTCATGAACCAAACGTTCGAACAGCTTAAAAATGAAATAGAACAATTAAAAAGGGAGCGTTTGGAACAGAGATGTTATATTGAAATCCTGGAAAATAAAATTGCCGACCTACAACACCGCTCAAGATCGTCTGGCATTGAGATTAGAAATATCCCAATCGTAGATAATGAAACTCCAACTGGCTTAATAAAAACAGTATGCAATATTGGCGAACGGGTGGGACTTCCTTTATCTGAAACGGAGTTCCGGGATGTGTACCGGCTACCTGGGAAACCTACGTCAAATAATTCCCCACGTCCGATCATAGCGGAGTTCAACAGTGTTTACACCAAGATAAATATGCTCTCAGCCGTTCGCTCTTACAACAGAAACAAAAAGGAGAAACATGATAAACTGAACACAAAACAAATAAACTTACCAGGAAACACCCAGCCGGTTTATGTCACTGAACAACTTCCACCTAGTATGAAAAGATTGTTTCATTCGGCCCGTGAATATGCAAAAAATAACAATTATACATTCTGCTGGATTAGTAATGGCAACATCTTTCTACGCAAGGAAGTGGGACAGAAACAGGTGCTGATTAAAACAGAAAAATGTCTCGAGAATCTCTCCAACAAGAGTCTGTGACTAGCCGACCTTTTTTTTTGTAAAATAACACTTTATTTTCTCAAGTTTGTAGTATTTTCCTATCAATATTTAATCAATTTGCTAACTCATAAACTAAATTACACAATCAAACCACACACAAATCACACTAATATACCCACAATTTACTACACAGAGTCCATACATATAACCTCAACCCTCACACAAGACATAAAATACATTAATATTATACGAAACAAATATTATACATCAAATACGCGCATTTTGTATTCTTGCCTGTCACGTATCAATTTAGTACAGCGGTGTACGTTTTTGTTATTTCTATCCTTAAGGCGACTGCGTTGGTCTCTTTTTACAATAACAATAACTAAAAATGCCTGCAATAAATAATATAAATGAAGAGCTTGACGACCCTAACTTGGATAACTCTTTCTTGTGTAATCCTGAAGAATGCGTAAGGTACCTTAACAAACACAAAAATAATCTAGCATTATTACATACTAACATACGCAGTGTAAACAAAAATTTTGATGACCTCCAAGCCTTAATAAGCTTAACCAAGATAGATCTCGACATAGTTATATTAACTGAATGTTGGCTAAGTAAGGTAAACATTATACCACGGCTTGATGGCTATCAGTCTTATTATACAAACATGATAACAAACCAGAACGAGGGTGTTATAATTTATACCAGATCAGGTCTCAAGGTTAAGGTATGGGAGCCGAACATTATCAATGCAAACTGTCTGGTGTGCCAAGTTAATAACAGCCTCGCAATCATAGCGGTGTATCGATCTCCTTCATACTCTACTAAGGAGCAGTTTGACACCTTCTTAAATAGTCTAAATTATATTCTCAATGGCTTATCTACGGTGCCAAATATTGCTGTGGTGGGCGATCTGAATATAGACATAAAACCATCTAACAGAAACGAGCGGAGTCAGGACTATCTTTTCCTAAATGCCTCGCACGGGCTATTGCCTACCCATTTTTTCCCCACAAGGCATGAGAATTGCTTAGATCATACCATCTTAAAAACTAAACTTAATGCTACGACTCTAGTTCTAGAATCCCATATAACAGATCACCAACCAACTTTATTAATGCTTACAAACGCAAACCCTAGCAGGAAAAACAGCCGCACCATCTCACGAACAAATTTTGAAGCAGTCAAAATAGACTTGGAAAATACTAGCTTTGCAGAGATCTATACAGTTAATGACCCAAACGACGCCGTAAACCTGTTTATATCTATAGTCTCATCCATAATATCGAAGAATACAACTCAACATAAAATTCCTAGACAAAAGCGAACCTTAAAGCCTTGGATAACCACCGGTCTATTGAAATGCATTAAAAATAGAGATAGGATGCACATACAATCCAAAAAAGCACCGAATAACGTAGTACTAAAATTGACTTACACACGTTATCGAAATTTTTGTAACACTCTTCTTAAAAAACTAAAAACATCATATGAAAAACATGAGTTGGAAAAAAGTAAAAATAACCCAAAGGCCTTATGGAAGACCATAAAAAATATCACGAATTCAAATAAAACACGTACTAGCCTCGTAGAACTGCTGGAAATAGATAAGGACATTAGTTCCTCAATAAATCGAGTATGTGGCTTCTTTAGTAATATAGGCAAAACCCTGGCAGATAATATAGTTGGACAGCAAACATTGACGAACTTTAACGAATTCCCACCAGAAGATAGCAACATTAAGAGTTCAAACCTAACATCTAACTCTCTCGTTATTCTTGAGGTTGACGAGTCTGAAGTAGAATCAATAATTCTTCAGTTACGCAGTGACTGCGCCACAGGTTGGGATGGCATATCCGCCTTATTGCTTAAGATGTGTCGTCAAGCTCTGGTGCCACCAATTACATTTATTTGTAATCTTTGCATACAGACAGGACTGTTTCCTAATGCTTTAAAAAAAGCGATCGTTCACCCAGTTTATAAGGGAGGGGACAGAAGCTGTGTCAATAATTATAGGCCTATATCGGTCCTGACTTCTTTATCGAAAATATTAGAAAAAAATTTGAGCAAAAACCTTAGTCAATTCTTAAATAAATACCATCTCATTGCTTCTAATCAATACGGATTTCGGACTGGAGTCTCGACTGAGGACGCGGTGTTGGATATGACGCAAGATGTTGCCAAATGCCTGGACAGTAAGAAGAAATGCCTGGGTATTTTTCTAGACCTGTCCAAGGCCTTTGACACAGTTTCTGTTCCCAAACTAATCTCTAAGCTGGAACATATTGGAATACGTGGCAAACCCCTTGACATATTTAAAGACTATCTCAAAAATCGCAGACAGCAAGTCAAAATTGATGAGCATTTTAGTGATGAAGAAATACTGACATATGGTGTGCCCCAAGGCAGTATACTTGGCCCCTTATTGTTTCAGATATACATTAACGATCTCTGTTTGATGTCACTCCCAAACAGTAGCATCTATGCATATGCCGACGACACGGCCGTGCTTGTACATGCCTCAACTTGGGAGGAAGTTAAACTGCATGCGGAATCCGCCATCTGTATAATAATGAATTGGCTAAACACTAATCTTTTGACGCTTAATCTCAACAAAACCTCATATATTCCGTTCTCAATCCGCAGCAATACTCAACCATCACCAAATTTCACTCTTCAGGTTCATTCATGTTATAACCAAGCCCCTTCTTGCCTCTGCGCCACAATAGTTAGAGTTAATAGTGTTAAATACTTGGGTGTACAAATAGATGACGGTCTAAGATGGAACCTGCAACTTAACACGCTATCAAATAAAATCATGCGTCTCATCTCAATATTTAGAACTCTTCGGGGATCGGCTGACTTTGACACGCTTAGGATGGTGTACCTTGCACTATGCCAATCGATAATAGGATATTGCATACCAGTATGGGGTGGAGCAGCTAAGACTAATTTTATACAAGCGGAAAGGGCTCAAAGGGCTGTCCTCAAAGTCATGACAAAAAAGCCTTACAGATATCCAACAGAACAACTATACGCGGACTGTAAGGTTTTGACAGTTCGACAGCTCTTTGTGCTTCGCTCTATGTTGCGAGCACATACTGGTATGCCACCGTCAAATCCAAGTAAACGCAAAAATATCCCTTCAGGACCCCGACACAAAACTTCTTTTGCAAAACACCAATTCTATGTTATAAGTATCCATATTTACAAAAAACTACACAAACTGCTAAACATACTCGACCTGAACATACACGAAGTCAGATCAAAAATTACAGAATGGCTTTTCCTCCAAAACTATGACAGAACAGAATCATTATTAACATTCATCGTCTAATAATTATTACAAAAACACACACATCATCACACATCACACACCATCACCATCACACACACATACACACACACATTTCGAATAACAATCACCAAACATCATTAACATGTCCACACGATCCACTTTCCTCGCTATTATAATTATGTATAATGTCAATCCCTAAACATGCTGAACACTGTCTCTTAAGATACAGGTATTATTGCCTAGTTTAAGAGACAGGGCTCAAAAAGTGTATCTACTAAAATTGTACATAGTTAAGTTATTATAGTAAGTTAAATAGTGCACTGTACCAGTTAAATTTTGGTGATAATAAATATTTATTATTATTATTATTTATTATTATATGTGAGAACAATGTAAAGAAAGAAAAAAATAAGTACATATATCCGTGTACGTATCTAAACTGAGTAAAATGTTTGTTGCAACCTTTTTGATATATAATAGGTCTTTAACTATGAAATTGCCGTTTTGTATGAAAAAATTGAAACGAATTTTTTTCATGTATTTTTTATTTGTATTAATCGAAGTAATCACCCATGCAATCAATGCATCTTTGCCAACGCAGTGGCAGTTTATTGATGCCCTTCTTAAAGAAATCAGCTGGACGGGAGGCAACAAATTCTTCAAAGGCATTTTGTACTGCCTCTCGGGTATTGAATTTTTTTCCCGCCAAGAAGTTATCCAAATTCTGGAAAAAGTAGTAGTCTGTAGGCGAAAGGTCTGGTGAGTAGGGCGGATGACGGAGAGCTTCCAACCCCAGTTCTTCCAACTTGGAGACCGTCTGCTGTGCAGTATGAGGTCGCGCGTTGTCGTGCAGGAGCAGCGGAGACGAGCGATTGACCAATGCTGGTTGGAGATGTGCCAGCTTCTCCATCATTGTGTTCAGTTCTTCACAGTACACATCTGCAGTAATGCTCACCCCGTTTGGTAAGAAGCTGTGATGAATCACACCGGCGCTAGACCACCAAACAGTGAACATCACTTTTCTAGGGGTAAGTTTTCGTTTAGGGCATTGTTTAGGTGCTAAACCAGGATCCAACCAACTTGCTGAGCGCTTGCGGTTATCAAACAGAATCCATTTTTCATCGCAGGTAACAATGCGGTTCAAAATTTTCTTCATTTGTGTGTCTGTTGAGCAGTGCAAGGCACGTCTCGACGCGTACTTCGCGCTGGCGATCATTGAGTTCGTGGGGCACCCATTTGTCAAGCTTTTTTACCTTGCCAATTTGACGCAAATGGACCAATATTGTTTGGACGCTAACGTCGAAAGCTGCTGCTTATTCAGCCGTAGATTGTGTATCATCAGCTTCCACAATCGCCTTTAATTCGTCATTGTCGACCAAAGTCTTCGGACGACCGCGAGGTTCATTTTTCAGGTCGATGTTTCCAGAACGGAAGCGAGCAAACCAATAACAGGTGGTGCGTTGGTCTGTAGTGTTAGCTCCGTAAACGTCGTTGATGTTGCGTGCTGCTTGTGCCGCGTTGCTGCCACGACGGTAATCATATTCCATTATTACTCGAATTTTTAACGTATCCATGATGACGAAAAAGATTGAAATGCGATGAAAATGTAACACTAATCAATAAACAAATGACTACTTTTTGAAAAAAAAAACCATGTTTTTAAAATAAAATTAATTTGAATTTAGAATTCTTAGCCAAACAAAAATTATTTTGATTTGAAATGGCCAGTACTGCAGAACGGCAATTTCATAGGTAAAGACCTAATATTTATGGTTCTTTCTCTTTTTACATGGTTTTAAAAATAAATTCAGTTCTGTCAGCGGTTCGTCATTTTATTGATATCATTTAATACAGTCTACACAATGAACAATTTGACGAAAATGAACTGTACGAGTACTAGTTCACGGGTCGAACGCGTGAAGAATTCTTAGTAATTATGGAACAGACTATCTACATCTTGCAATCAGCCAAATACTGCTCTTGGAATTGTGTTAAAACCAAACTGAGAACGGGAGAACCTAACAAAAGGTTTGCCTTGTTATTTCACATGAGTCGGAGAAGCTTAAAACGACCAATGAAGTCCGCCCGTGATGTTCTGACAAGAGACTTTGTTCCGAGACACTTAGGTTGGGATAATATTACGAGAGAACAAATAGCCTAGCGGAATCTGCAAGTACCGAACGCACTATTTGGAAATGCTGAGGCGGTCATTGCCGATAGAAAAGCCATCATTATTTGTGGCGGGGCATATATATTATAGGTTCCAACCTATAGTCCTCACAAATACAACAATCTATTAAAATCGTTCATTATGCTTGTGTGTACGGATGGCTATATCATTGATGTCACCGGTCCACATGGTTCTAAAAAGTCAGATGCATCAATAATGCAAGATATAATAAATAACGAAGACCATCCATTTCATTAGTTGCCCACCGGACACCAACAATCGTCCGGTCGGAGAATCCTCCCTTTTCAATGGAGGTATGTGGGACTTTACTCTCTGTTCTACGACCTTCAAACTGGTGACCCTCGACATTTAACGTCAGCGCAGCCTTCGTACAGCTACTCCATCATGATGGCATCATCATCACTTCTCCTCATCGTAACCTCAAGCTCTCGAGCAGCGAGTCATACAGCCAGCCAGAACCATCGGCTTCTACGGGTATCCTGACCACCAGCATGCAGCGGACGCGCATTCCTGGTCAGCATCCTCAGCCTCTATCATGAACCTCACCAGCGACCTTGGCAAGCACACTGAACTTTCGGCCAGTCACATGAAGAGCCTTGAAGAACCTCTTCTGGTCGACGCCAGCAGTCACGTCAGCACTTCGCACAGCTCCAACCCACCTTGGCAAGCACACTGTACCTTCGGCCAGTCACATGAAGAGCCTTGAAGAACCTCTCCTGGTCGACGCCAGCAGTTACGCCAGCAGCAGCACCCTGACTAACTGGGGACGCGACTCACCGTGAACTCTGCGACGCAGACAGTTCCGACTCACCGAGAACTCTGCAACTTCCGGTTCCGACTCACTGGAACCAACCTTCCACTGGCCTGGCAAGCATCTCAAGATGTATGGACGACTCATCCACTATCGAACTCCGGTCTCCGGAGGGGAGTGATGTAGGCGACATTAATACCGCCACAAAAAATCAACGTAGCAGAACCAAGCCATAATCAACAAATAAGAACTCGCAGCGCCATCTATCTCGACAGCTGCGAACTAACTGAACAAAATCCTAAATCGCGATATCAGAGTACCGTGCGATTAGAACTTATGCAAAGCCCGAATATCAACAGTTGGGCAGTTGCCCACCAGACACAATATCCGTCTGGTTGGAGGATCCTCCTCGTCGAGGCGATCGGCGGTGGCGACCTCTCGCGTCCGGCCCTGGTTCAATCCATGGTCCGGAGCGAGGAGGTATGGGAAGGCGTCACCTCCTTCTGCGAAGCAGTAATGCTAGTGAAGGAGGAGGCGGACCGCGTGAGGGAGAGACAACCCTCACGCCCCAGCCGCCGCGGCATACTGAGACGCACCGAGCGTCGGGAGTCGCTTGGCGATTCCCGGCCACCGTAGGTGCGGGTTTGCGGACGGCGAGCGTTGGGTGGCTCGCCATCCGATCAAAGCCCGGCCCAGGCCGACGGCGCGTTGCGTTCCAAGCGCGCCTCAAAGAGATGACAGCATAGGAGTAGGGGCCCGTTAGGGCCAGAGCCGGCCAGGGTTGCGGCTTTTATTCGAAAAAGAAACCGCGGCCCTGGAACGTAAAATACACTAGGAGGAGCATGGATGGGTTTTAGTCAGTAAGAGTATGACACTCCCTCACGCTCCACCCAGAGCGGAATCTTTTGGTGATTTCCCATCCTTAAAAAAAAAGGTACACGAGGCAGAAGTTTTATTACACATATGTGTTGATAAACGATGATGAGAGAGGATTGAATGCACTAAAGTATTATTATTGCTTATGCAAAACAGGGAACCGTACTTAGGGTTGCAGCGCCCACGTAATGGTCGTAATATGGTTTTTAAGCCTGTCAAGATATGAAGAGATTATCCACAGACCGGTTCTCTCTCTTCTTGGACTAAATAATAATAGATCATGATGATAATTAAACAACAGTGTTTAATTATCATCATGATCTATTGCTATATTACTATTTAATTATTACATAGTTGTTTTTTTTTAGTTTATAACGCATTTTTTTTTTAAATTAATTCAATTTAAAAAAAAATAAACTCAGTTTTTTTTTTTAAATTGAATTCAAAGAAATGTTTTATATGTTATGCTTGATTCAAAAATTATCAGTAAGTTAAACCTTAAAATAAATAGAGAACCCAGGAACAGAATTTGATGCACATTGGCACAGAGAAACTTGGCTGTGATACCTTCAAAATAAAAGTAGTGTAAGCTGTGGCGGACTTGGGTGTGCCGTTCTAACATTTTTGCCCACTATCCTTTAATTCATGCTATAAAGCAACGGGACAAAACAGAAATAACATAACCGGTGCGTGCCGTCACCAATTTTCGACATTAAAATTCGAGAAATTCCGCGCGTTTGTGTGGCCTTCTATTAAATATGCTCGCATGTTTCCCAGGTAATACGTCGAAATCTGTTCGCCCTACACAATTTCGCGACCTGCACTTTTGAAGGTAACCCGACCGTATTATCTTCGTGTAAAGTGTCATTGAGAATTATTACAAGCCGTATACGTCTCATTTGACCCTGCGGAACCCAGGCGATACATCTACCTCCTGTAATGCATTCAGTTAATTGCTATTGTGCCCTTTCCAAAATCATAACGTTGCTACATTCCTCACGGTACGAGCGAAACTTCGGAGCCAAATTTTGCACATTGTTTAATTGAAATAATACTATAATGTGGTGTACGACAATGATTGTCTTGTCCACAGTACTTATCGACAGGTTGTTAACCTATCATCTTCGTTAATAACCTAAAGTCCTTACCTAAAGGCTAAAGGAGTTGAAGTTTGAGTTGAGTTGTGAGTTTTCTGTATAGAATTTTACTTACAGGCAGCTACAAGAAAGATATTGTAGAAATCTTGAGTTTTAATCATGTATTGGTGCTGAAAGTTAGAGTTTTGTAGTTATTTCCCTTTTGCTTAACAATTTTCATATTGTTTTATTATTTTGAATTGGGCCCGTTTTAGTGAATTGAGCCATCTAGCGTCGGGTAGCGGAGTTTCATTCTCTTTTATTGGCTAGGTAATGAGATAAAGATTTCGATGGTGTGCATAACTAAGCAATCACAATTTTTGAGTTAGCTCCCTTTAGATCTGGGTGAGCGAAGTGTGAGCTGATATCATTGATTAATTGAATTTTCAAATACCAAATGCATTATTTAACTTGAGTTTGATAAATGAAACGGTGTTAATGCTGTTTAACGGTTGTTATCTGTTAAACAAAAAATATATTATGTTATAATTTTAAAAAAAAATATTGTTTTTCATTTATTAGTTCATTTTAGTGTGTTTTTTTATTATTTGTTTTTTATTTCATACCTTTTAGTGATAAGAGGATATTTTGTTCATGAACCATCGCTACCCTATTATTATTTTCATAATTTTCTCCCGGAATAGTGTATCGCTTCTGACGATACCATATACATCGAAATCGATGAAGCCGTTTAGAAGTTGTGGTGGAATAAAGAAACTCACAAACATACATACATACATACATGTACCCTGAAAAGATGACACACAACAACAACACAACAAACAAGCATTCCTTTTTTTGACAGTCGTCAGTCAGATAACGTTACTATATTATAGGTGGTTTAGTTTAAGTTATAATTTAAGGTTAGTTATAGGCAAACAAATTTGTGTAAATCCTACTTTATTTTTATCCTAAATTATTAAATATTGTGTATCTAATATACCATAAAATAGTACGAAGATCAGAGTCAATAAAGGCTATTTTTATTTATTTGTATTAATGATTTGCAGATGTTTGCAGGCAATTGTGCAGAATGGAATGTATTGACATTCCATCAAGTGAGTCACCGGTAGGTAGGTGTATTGGCAAGTCAAATACACAATGTTATTATTTAACTATTACTTTAGTCATAAAAACTGGCTAAGTACGAGTTTTACTTGGACATGATGGTTTTCGTACCATAATCCGACGTTACTTGAATGGGGTGGGAATCCTTTTTAATGTTTTTTTGTATTATTAGGGTTACGTACCCAAAGGGTAAAAACGGGACCCTATTACTAAGACTCCGCTGTCCGTCTGTCTGTCTGTCACCAGGCTGTATCTCATGAACCGTAATAGCTAGACAGTTAGAATTTTCACAGATGATGTATTTCTGTTTCCGCTATAACAAAAAATACTCAAACAGAGTAAAATAATTATTTTAGGTGGCTCCTGGTTCCCATACAACAAACGTGAAGTTTTTGCCGGTTTTTCATAGATAATTGGTACGGAACCCTTCGTGCGCGAGTTCGATTCGCACTTGGCCGGTTTTATGATGAAATAGTGTCAAATAATACCTACTTATTTATTTATTATATACTTTATTGTACACCGATAATAACATAAAATGAACATTAGGTACTAACTAAAACACATGTAGTGGGCGGGCTTATCGCATTCCGCGATCTCTTCCAGGCAACCTGGAATGGACAGTAATTGTCTGGACAACAAATGGGGCTGTCATCGGTGCGAAATTACACACACACAACGCATCACACAGATAAATACATATTCTTAATAGTACATATAATTATACTAAATATTTTGGCAATAAATAAATGACGAACATCGATATCACAGCGACAGGTAATGTTCCTTCACGAGCCTTTTGAACACAGGCAACGATTTGATTACCTACTTAATTACGGTTGACATAAAACCCGTTGACAAACAGACGAACGAGGAGGATTAGTAAAAGCATTCCGTTGGTTAACCCTTCGGGAACGGATTCCTAATAAAAATAAGATACATTTTCAACTGACATTGCAATCTAGGTAAATATTTAAACAAATAAACCTTCCCAAAGCAAATCACGACATAACATAGTGTCGTGATTTGCTTGAACTGAACAATATTTTATCATTGACCTGACACAAGCTTTACACAGAAACAATTAGTATCAAGATTTATAAGAAAAGTTTAACTAAAGTCATGAGCATGCGATCCACTGATATCCACGAGTGATGAGATGACTTTGTCCTTTATGAGCATTTTTTTCTTTTTTTTTTTAAGGATGGGAAGTCATCAAATGACCCCTTCCGCTCTGGGTGGAGCGGCAGGGAGTGTCAGACTTTTACTGACTAAAACCCATCCATGCTCCTCCTAGTGCCTTTTGCATTCCAGGGCCGCGGTAACTCTTGGGATGATATATTGTAATAGTTGCGTAAACAGGTACATGAGGTACTGATTCCACTTTAAAAATATGAATAGCTTGAAATACTTCCGTGTTGGAAATATAAAATAATGAGACGTCGAAATATAAGTAGTAATATAAGTAAGGAATGTTACACTAAATATGAAAGGAATGTCAACATTTTTTTTATTATCTTTGTTTTAAGGGGCTTTTGAACACAGTTTACGCCAGCCCGAATGTCAACATGAACTGTTTAATATATAATTAAATTCAATAAATAATAGGAATACTATTATTACCAATATCCAACAAATTAGCTATCATAAATGATAAGTCCAATAAAAAAAATGTTTCATTAAAATATCATCAAAGCTATTGTAGGTCGGCCATAAGATATCAATATGAGCCATCTGAACCAGCCGGACATGTCACAAAGAACCTTTAGCTAAACATCATTGGCCGAAGAAGATTCTAAGTTCAAATGTCAAAGCGCGTCCTTGCCGCGCAACGATGCGCCGGCGACTATAAATAGCCAGAGCGACAACACAGAGGCATCAGTCGCTCGATTGCCTTTCAATCACAAACAGTCCCAGGACAAACAAACAAAAACCCATCAAAAATGAAATCGGTACGTTTTGATACAACGAAAAGTGTTTTTCGATTTTCAGTGTGAAAAAATTAAATATCCTTCCGATCCATCGTCGTCAAGTTTTGGTGACAGCACGAGGTGGTTTGGAGCTCGAGGCTCAAGTCTATCTTCAAGGTTAAGCAATGCTTGCCAAGATCGGTCTGTTGATGGGTGACCATCTTAACATACCGAGACTCCTCCCTACCTCGGAAAGCACGTTGGTCCCGGCTACCATTTGTAGATCTTTGGCAGTCGTTACCCTGACATTAGTCTTGCCAATAAGTACCGTGTTACCCAGTTACTGGGTGGTGGAAGTCAGATAGGCAGTCGGTCCACGTAAAATACTGGTATTCAACTGAAACCGGTTTGATTTATGTTGTTAGTGGGATAAAGCTAGGCAGATGATGTTGACGAGGTGTTCCTCTGGGTGGTGTGTAACAGTGTGTTCTGCCAACAGTTCATCGTCCTCGCCCTGTTCGTCGCCGTCGCCGTCGCTGCCCCCGCAGGCTCTGAAGCCGACGCGACGATCCTCAAACAAGACTCCGACAACATCGGAGTTGATGGATACAGCCATGAGTAAGTTTTCACAAAAGCTTTCATTTGGTTTGTTTAACTTTTCTATGTAAAAGTTGTTCAATTGATTAAGTATATCCTAATCCTGAATATCTCATTGCTTATTGACCATGTTACAAACCCAGAATCTATAGTTCCATCAGATGTTCCGTACAATTTATTAACGCACCTTTTTTCCGAACCTACAGATTCGAGACCTCCAACGGCATTAAGCAGCAGGAGCAAGCCCAGCTGAAGAACGTTGGTACCGAGAATGAGGCTCTGGAGGTCCGCGGCCAGTACTCTTACCCCGGCTTCGACGGCATCTTCTACTCCGTCTCCTACATCGCCAACGAGAACGGCTTCCAGCCCCAGGGTGCTCATCTTCCCACCCCCCCCTCCCAATAATTCTACTACACTAATCCCAATATCTAGTCCAAAAATACTCATCATTAACCTTATCCCCTTCCTTTGTTAATTATCCTCTCCAAGCGATCTGTGATATGATCCTGAATGATTTTGTTAATAAAACAATTTGTGTTTTAGTCATTTACATATTCGTTTCATTATCTCTACCAAAATGTATGACACAATCGAATTCTTGAAAAGATTCTTACAAAACTAAAAACTTGAAGGATAACTAAACTGATGAATTAAATAATGTAAAGTGGCCTTTTCATAACAATCAGAGAAGACCCGTGAGACCGTGTCATTCAAAAAAAATAAAATTCGACAGCAATATTATTCAAAATAATTGAAAACAAAATGGCGTCAGTAATGGCTAATTTAATGCGAAGAGACCCAAATATGTGAAGATTCCACAATAGCTTACTTAGAAATATGTTAATTTACTAGCAGTGCGACCTTCGGGCTCGTCGATGATGCCTCGTCTTCGTTTGATGTCCATCTCATTATAATATTTAAGTTACCATCTTTGGAATCATAGATTGATAATGTTCGGATTTAAGTATTGGTAGATGCAGCAATGTATTACTTATAAGGTTTTGTTAGTATTTAAAAAGTGACCGGGTGTTAACCTCACTAGTTTACGGGTTTGGGAGTGTGTATGTGTGCCCACGCTCATAATCAGTCCTTTATCCGTACTGTTGAAACTGTGGATGGATAGAGAAAGTATTTCAGGGGCAGGTTTGCTGTGTGTCTTGTGTGGTGATAAATTTCTTAACCTTTCATCTCTCCTCTGCCTCTCTTGACTGAGATCCGATCATGGTAAGTGGTACAAGAAACGTAGTTTTTCCTGTTAAGTGTAAAAGCATTGTTCACTTGCGTTACCATATTTTATTTAGAAGGCTTTTTCGTGGCTTTTTATATTTTATAAGAAAATGATTTGACTGATAGGAAGTTTTATGGTTACCGTTTGTCTTCTCAAGAGAAATTTTGGAAATCGGTTATATTTTTTTTTTGTTAAAAAGGTTTTTGTCCCGGGATATGTTTACTTGCCGCGCAGAAGTAAATGCTTTGAAAATAGGCATATTTCACCACAGGATGTCTTATTCGTTTATTTGCTTTCCACAACATGTAACCAGTCCATCTGTCTGTATGTGTGTCTTATCAAAAGCTTCAAACGAACTTAGCGGTTAGTAACACTGGCAATTCAACTTGACCTCCTTAAATTTTATTAACTAAACAGAAAATTAAAATAGCAGCGAATATGATCAACAGCTCTAAGACAAACGACGATAATGGTTTAATTGTTGATCAGCTTCCATAGAATGTGATGCCGCCATACTTGGTATATCTGCCATGAAGAGCAAATTGTCCGAATGTGAGCCGAGCTGACCAGATTCCTTTCTTTGGGTATTGTGTTGTCAATAAGGACCTCAGACGGTAGAAATATTTTGAGAATGGGAACAGATACCTAACTGATTTCCATTGAGTGTATTATCTTTTCGGTAGGGTTTGACTTTTAAGGAAGTGCAAATCATTATTAACCGACTTCTAAAAAAGGAGGAGGTTCTCAATTCGGATGTTTGTATTTTTTGTTTGATTGATTGATGCTGTTTAAAATAAGGGACTTGATATACAAAGCGGACAGGGCGCTGACAAGATAAAATGTATGGAGTCAAACGAACGAAATATACTAGGAATCGCGGGCGCGCGACCAAACTCCATACATTTTCGTTGCCGCACGCCCGGAACTCTTTATAAACAACGTGTAACAGAATAAACGCAACAACTCTTAAGGGGTCATTGTGCTCATCATTATGAACAACTTTCAGTATGAGACCACGTTGTATACAACTTCATCCGCCTCAACTTCTGATAAGATTTTTTCATTTATTGCAGCGGCTTGATCGTTCCTTGGAGCCAGGTATCGCGTTCACACAACCAAGAATTTTCTTGATCTATTATACTCGACAGATCTCCGAATACTGAACTTAAAAGTTCGTCCTCTGAGGAAACAACTCGGCAGAGTGTATCGGGAAGAGTCACCTGACCCTGATCCTCAGGGAGGGACCTTCTCTAATCTTATTTTGCATTAACGTTCAATAATAAATTTAATTTATACGACTTCAAAAACAATTAAATAATCGAAAATATACCTCAACAATTGGAACGCACACATGAACTCAACGCGCAGGCGCGTACAAGAAGGTGTTAAATCACCTTCTTGTACGCGCCTGCGCGTTGAGTTGAATGCCAAAAAGAAACGTCATAATATTACTATAGCCAAAATCAAATGAAGAAAAAGTTTTCGAAGTGGTATTAGTAGCCATCACAGCACCTTTCAGCGTCTATTATTATACTACTCATGAGCTGCTGCATTTTGTATTCTGGATAGAACCATATCAAGCGATTTTTCGTACTGCACCTATCTACTGGGACCCTGAAGATGACTGAAGATTTACAGTGGATTTACAGACTTATATTGGACCAACTGTTAGGTCCTGAAGAATATATTGTTACAAATAATTTTCTACTTGTCTAGAGTTGACATAATATTATGAATGTTACAAAATAAAAATATTAATTTAAAGTATGTCGTTTGGCATTTCTTCATGATTCAAGACTTACACAGAAAGTGGCCGCTGAGATACTGCAGATAAAAAAACTTATAGTCATAACCTGATTAATATTGGCACTGTAGGTGTTTTAAAACTTGAATATTAATATTTCGAATATATTACCTACACATTGATGTACGTATGTTTTAAGATTGTTTGAAAATCTAAACATAAACAAAAACACAAAAGAAAATCAAAACTTACAAAAACACCTGCATACGGCGAGGTTCGAACTCACGCATCACGCATCACTAAGTGAATGAGAGTCCGGTCATTAACCGCCTTGGCTAATTTCACTTGTTAAAATATTTCACTTGTTAAAACATTTCAGTTGTTAAAACAGTCTGAAATTTGCGTTCCTATCAGTACAGAGGTTACCAATGGCTACGATTTAAATCATGCCGTAAAATTTATCTTTAAATGCCCATAACTTTTTTTTCTGGCCACCAATTTAATTGAAACAAAGACTAAGTGTTGCTCAGAGCTAACTCACATGTAACTGTACAGTCTCTAAGTAAATTTGTACAGTATTTTCAGAGATTAGCGTTAACAGACAGACCGACAGACAGACAAGAAAATCTGAAATATCTTTTTTTGTGCAGTATGTTCTTTTTTTATCGTCCCCAACCCATTTTTGGTAAATTTGTTTAATGTACAGACACAAAGTTTCTACTGTTTTATTATATGTATAGATAAACCATTCACAGGTACTTTTGAATTGTCAAAGTCAGTCAGTCAAAAACATAAGCTATTTGCACGTTCCAAAGCATAGATCTCTATGGAGAAGAACGTACAAGAAACTCCATGGACACTCTTTTTATGTTTTACAAAAATCCTGACTACATTGTCACTTGTTGCATCTATATATGAGAACAAAGTAAAGGAAGAAAAAAAAAGAATTCTAAGTATCCAATAAGTATTAAATATTGAAACAAGCTAGTGACAGCTAAGGGATGACCAGTCTCCTCTGACGGCGCCCGTTCACGAACATGACGCGTGCATCAGCACCATTCAGCTCAACCATTTTGAAGGGAACCGAATGATCCAATACACGCGCCACCATCAGCGAGACATTCGAGCGAGCATGATACACCCTCAACTGCCCCTGATCACTCATGACAAACAAGGAAAACATCTATCAACATAATAGGCTCCATGTTCCTTACATTTACAGGATTTTAAAATAAAAAATGCTTCTACTTTATATAAAACTATGAATTTCAATTTTCAAAACCAGAAAAAGAAAAGTAGTATTGAAAACATAAAATAAGAAAAGTGGAAAATTTTTATTAGTCTACACAAAGAAGGGTGAGCATCTCTTCCAAATATCTTAACTAGAGGAACCAAGCGGCTGAGACTGTGGAGCAGGACCGGCATGGTACTTCTTAGCAAGACTAGAGCCAGATTTTCTAACTTCTGACAGTCCGTAATGCCTACCAAAGGTCTACAAATTGCAGCCGGGATGTTGTTCAAATAATTAAATGAAAAAAACTTTTTTACAAAAGATAATTTAAAAAACTTTAACTTCGGAAGTCGGTCTCAAAAAACAAAAAAATACCAAAAACACCGACTTCCAAAATTAGTATTCTGTCATAAAGTTTTTTATATTTCACTTTTTAGTGAAGATCTAGATTTTACTCATTTTACGTTGAGGAGGTCACTGGTGGTTTATCTTTGAAGTTCAACGTCCAAATGCAATATTAGGTATATTATAACTATCCTCAACGCAAAAAAAATCATCAAGATCGGTTAATCTATACATCTATATACATATAATAAAACAGTAGAAAGTTTATGAGAGCTTTTCACAAAAAAAGATATTTCAGATTTTCTTGTGTGTCGATCTGTCTGTCTGTTAACGCTAATCTCTGAAAATAGTATACAGCTTTACTTGGAGACTGTTCAGTTACATGTGGGTTAGCTCTGAGCAACATTTAGTCATTGTTTCAATTAAATTGGTAGCCAGGAAAAAAAGTTACAGACATTTAAAGATCAATTTTACGGCATGATTTAAATCGTAGCCGTTGGTAACCTCTGTACTGATAGGAACGCAAATTTTAGACTGTTTTAACAAGTGAAATTAGCCAAGGCGGTTAATGACCGGACTTTCACTTAGAGCGGATTTCACCAATGAAACTGAACGCGATCGGTACCTACATCTAAACTGCGTTCAAGAGCTGGCAGCGTCAATATTCCATAGAAAAATAGTGACATTGACAGCTCATAAACGTGGTTTATACGCTGATCGCGATCAGTTTGGCTTGGTGAAAATGGCTATTAGTGATGCGTGAGTTCGAAGCCCGCCGTATGCAGGTGTTTTTGTAGGTTTTGATTTTCTTTTGTGTTTTTGTTTATGTTTAGATTTCTAAACAATCTTAAAACATACGTAACATCAATGTGTAGATAATATATCCGCAATATTAATATTCAAGTTTTCAAATACCTACAGTGCCAATATTAATGAGGTTATGACTATAAGTTTATTTTGTTTGTAGCATCTCAGAGGCCACTTTTTGCGTAAGCCTTTAATCATGAAGAAACGCCAAACGACATACTTTAAATTAATATTTTTATTTGTAACATTCATAATTATGTGAACACAAGACAAGTAGAAAATTATTTGTAACAATATATTATTCAGGACCTAATAGTTGGTCCAATATACGTCTGTGAATCCACAGTAAATCTTCAAACATCTTCAGGGTCCCAGTATCTTAGGTCCCACAATCGGTTCTTATTATTTTCAATGTTATTCACAATATATCCAGAATATTAAGGTTCTATTCCAGAAAACAAAATTCAGCAGCTCATGAGTAATATAGCCGCTGAAAGGTGCTGTAATGGCTACTAATACCACTTCGAAAACTTTTTCTTCATTCGATTTTGACTATAGTAATATTATGACGTTTCTTTTTTGGCATTTTAAATCCCCTTCTTGTACGCGCCTGCGCGTTGAGTTCATGTGTGCGTTCCAATTGTTGAGGTTTATTTTCGATCATTATAAGATTAGAGAAGGTCCCTCCCTGAGGATCAGCGTCAGGTGACTCTTCCCGATACTCTACTATACCGAGTTGTTTCCTCAGAGGACGAACTTTTAAGTTCAGTATTCGGAGATCTGTTGAGTATAATAGATCAAGAAAATTCTTGGTTGTGTGAACGCGATACCTGGCTCCAAGGAACGATCAAGCCGCTGCAATAAATGAAAAAATCTTATCAGAAGTTGTGGGGGATGAAGATGTATACAACGTGGTCTCTTAATAAAAGTTGTTCATAATGATGAGTACAATGACTCCTTAAGAGGTATTGCGTTTATCCTGTTTTATACATGTTGTTTTAGCCTCTGAAAGAAAAACAAGTAATGTGTTCTATAAAGATTTTTTAAATGTATCTTACTCTAAAATAAAAGCCCATCCCTGGGGTATGAGTATTTAAAGTTGACAGCCGTTTGTTTGGTTTGTTTGTTTGTTTGGGTGACGTTTTTGATGCGATATTTTACTTTATTTCATTTGTTGACTTATAGAATACCGGGTGTAAGCCCTCCGCAGATTGACGGGGTGAGTTCAGTATACCATACTAAGAAGACTGGTACATGAAATTGTTTCAGGAACTTTATAGGAATAAAATAAGACTGATTTGTTTTAAAACCTCATACGCAATGTATCGTGACCGTGGCAATCGCATAGTGATCGGCAAGCGCAGCTAGCTTTCAGCCACCGTCGCCACTACGGGAGCTGATTTCATGCGTCGATCGTTACGAGTATTTCAACATCCATTGCAGGTTTTTTATTTTATCATTTATAAAAATGGAGTGTTGCGTACAAAGAATGTAATTTTACAACGAAAGAAAGGAAAAGTAACTGAAGAAACGGTAAAAAAACATGAAAATTGTTCTGAGCAAAATTCCGGTAGAATATGATTCAAAATAAGAAGCTTAATGCACCCCATCCGCCTGCGGAGGGCTGTCCCTTACACCCAGTATATAACAAAGCAGAACGTCACACGAGTGGTGCTATTCTTCAAACTACAATTAACCGCTGCGGCCCCGACATGTGAAAATTCCCAAAAAAAAAAATCTTATGTAATAGGTAAATAAACATTAAATTCGCGATTAATTCGCGACACACCGGTGTGCCGCCGGGGCCGGAGCGACGAAAAAAGAACGACGTTTTCGGCGGACCGATATATTTGTTTTAAATCTAGTATTTTATTCGGTCAATTTTGATTACATTTTCACTGTTAGTATTTTTTTTTTATTACATGCATATTCCCTATTGACTAGCAGTTGTGCGAGGGCACGCCCATTCCTCGTACGTATCCCTTGCACATCTTTCAGTTTATATGTAAAAATAGGTTTTCTGATACCCCAGTTCCAACAGATGTGTGTGAAGCCTGGTAAAATGAAGTGATCCCATTGGTTAATTTTTTCTTCACATCAGCACATCTTTGGTGAAAAAGCACATTAATTCTACAGTATGTTTTTGCACATCCTTAAATGACATTGTCCTAAATACAGATATCTAAGATATAACGTAATCCATGGACAATATTCCACTAAAGTGTACAACATGGCCTTGACATTCACTTTCCCCGATCGTTCGATCGAAAAGAAGATGATATTATTCATAACATTATTTAACAGCTCGAGAAACCGGCTTTGTCGATACATTATATCAGTAAAAGATTTTTTTAAACGCACGGGACGGGAACGATACGACGTCGTTTTAATTACTTACATTAGAATAAAAAAAAAACTGAAAAACAAATGGAACCTACTTATAATTAAATACTTCGTCTGATAATATTATTAATTGTTATAGAGCAAGATTTGACCTTAGCATATGAACAACTTATGTAGTAATTCAATTCAATGTGTTAAAATTTAAACTATGTACTGTCACTGGAGTCTCATTTTAAAGTTTCTGATAGTCATTAACACAAGGCCACGTTTCCACCTTCAGCCAGCTCGCATGCATGTAGATAGATAGATGCGTTACATTGCGGTGCAACCGAGGTGTTATAACATCAATTGCTAGATCGTGCCCGTAATGTACTTTTTGCATGCTATTTGCTCGCAGGTAGAAACGCTGCCTTACGTCAGCCTAGCCTTTTTCCCACCAAGCAAGGTTTAGTTTTTAATTTGACAGGACGTAGCATCCCATAATACTCATAAAAGAAATACAGAGTGTTTAGCTAAAAGAGGTAATAAACAAACAGTGTCGCACATTTTATTAGTTTAGTTTCTACACCAAAAAGCAGAATACGAACACCGATTTATTCATAATAATGATATTTCTAAATAAGATACCAAAACGAATCGTTTCCGACCCGTTGGCTCTAATGGTATTGATGACCTCTGCTCTCCTCTAACTCGTTAAAATTATTTATTTCCTTAACATTTATTAATACCAACGACAATATTAAAGAAGCCAGTTTTAAAATATCTACATAATAAATTGATGCCTAATATTAATTACATCTGGTTTGAAGCTTGTACTCGTATAAATTCGCCAGTCGCAGTTTCCGTAGTGGTATTTCTACTGAAGTAGGTATTTCTTTATATTTAATGGGCGTATATATTAAGTTAGTGTGTACCTATTATTATTCATTCACTACTTGTTGGTTCTTTTGTTACACTGAATGGATTTTATAGGCAACATTTTATTCATTCATTATCTTTTGGTTTTGTGGGTCGATTTTGATGAAATAAACGCTAAGTTCTTAAAAACATGAAGTGTTAGAACAAATAATATTTTGGGCTAACACTTCATATTTTTAAGAACTTAGCTTTCGAATCCAATCAGTGGTTTTTGCGTGATGCTGTCACAAATATGTAGACAATAAAACAAACGGACAAACCAATAAACAGACAAAAAATTGTGTTTTATATCTTTTTGTCACGTTTCTCAGTTACTTTCATGCAAAAATATTCAATGTACAGACACGGCAAGTCTATGATTCTTATATGTATAGATAATAGAAGATACGACTTTACTTCTATTGAATAAAAGTTTACTCTTTCCTTACTATAATTTCGCGATTTTTATGAACTAAGTTACCACCCAAATACATATGTACATTATGTACCTAATCAATTATCTAGATCAGTTTACCACATTACAAAATCCACACAAATATTACCAAATTATACTAAGGTAGAACCCCACCGGGGTGAAAATATCCTATGTTCTATTCCGGGGCATGGTCTACTCGTGTTCCAAATTTCATCGAAATCCCTTCAGCCGTGAAGACGTGAAAAGGTAACAGACAGGAATAATAATATTAGTATGGATAACTGCGAAAGAAAATTTTTCTCGTCTGTTTGTACGGCCGACGAATTTAGATGAAACTTACGTCACGGATAGACTATATTCTGGATTAGGACAAAGGATAGGTACTTTTAGTCTTGGGATGCATACTCCCGGGAGTAGTAAAAGTACTATCTCCTGACCTTATACGGGTAATCCAGATAGCTACAACCTGGGAGTCTTTAAGTCAAGAGTGAATAGGTTACTTCTAGGCAAGCGTGCTCCATCTTCGACCACATCATCGCTTACCATCAGGTGAGATAGTGGTCAAGTGCGTGCCGTGCGTGCATCAATAATCCCTTCTTCTCTACTAATATTATGAATGCGAAAGTAACTCTGTCTGTCTGTCTGTTACGCTTTCACGCTAAAACGGCTGAATGAATCTTCATGAAATTTTGCAGATGTATAGGCTGGGATATAGAGAAGGACATAGGATACTTTTTTACGCGATTACCGACATCTACGCGGGTGGAGCAGCCGGCAAAAGCTAGTAAAAAAAATAAAATCTAGTCCTGGAAACTAGTTCTGGCCAAAGGACATTTTTAATACCGACAGAAGGTATGTTCTTTTGAAAATACGCCAGCAGAGGTTAGTTGACGTCTTCTGAACACAATACCACCACCATATCTGCATCTGCTTCATCATCACTACTGGACGCCACATCCACCGGCCTTTATGCTCCTCGCATTCATTGGACATCTACAGCCCTCAACAGGTCATCGGTGCACCTTGTAAAAGACCTTCGCGTTCGCCACAGCAGGACCTTGAACATCCGCTTCAATTTCCAGTAAAACCAACAACGATTAAATCTGCCTAGATCAGAATATCACCTGAAGTTCTGATACAGATCTGTATCTTCGATCTTTGCCCGGTCTCGTCTATTGTTTAAACCAGCTTAACTATCGGTAAACAAGATAAGTATGGCTGGTAAAGTTCAAATCTAATAACGTCTTGTAGCAACAATCAGCATCTATGAGGAACCTACTAGCGGTTAAATACGTCTTTATATGTAGTTGGCGTTAACCGCCAACTACATATAAAGACTCACTGTTTATGCTCCGATCGGAGAATATTTTGTTCCAATTTTAAAGAATAAATTGTCAAATAAACTATAAAAGGGACATATGAAAGGAAAGATTTTATTTATTTTTATTAAATACTAGCTGCTATTCTGTGTTATTCCAGTATATAATATACCATATAATCTATAATCTACCTCTGTGGCAAATTTCATCAAGATCCATTTAGGATTTTTTGCATGAAAGAGTAACCAACATCCAAACATACTTTCGCGTTTATAATATTAGTAAAGATTGATTCTACGTTTGAAATAAAAATAACAAGAATAACATCTGGTTTACTCTACCCCATAGTTGACAAGCATTATAAATAATGCCCGGGCGATTTCATTATTATTATTTATTAGTTGTAATTACATTGGCGCCTCATACCTATTTTTCAAACTGCGCAGGCATTTTTTAACCGACTAGCGCAACTATTAACCCATTTTTTACTATTATCTAATTTCCTATTATTGCAGAATACTTAATAGAAGAATGCGTAGAAAACGTGATATTTTAGTAAGTATTAAACCAGAAAAACTAGTGAGATGAACGTTAAAAAATCTTCGTCTTCTTTGTATTTATTTTCAAATATCATTGATAAATTGTTTTGCATAGTTAATCATGACATTAATTTAACAAAATTTTACATTTATAATTTTTATGATTTGACATTTATTTTTATTCGTATTGTTTATATTTTTTGTTAATTTGATTTTAATTTTGGAATTATTCATTATTTGCATGCCATGCGACGGTAGAATATGAAAAATATGTTTAAAGAACATTTTTGCAAATAAATAAATGATTGATTGATTGATGACGATGCGCACTCCGCCTTTATCTTCCGTGCACTACACTTCGTTTCACTGATGTGACACTTCTCGACGTGTGATATGTCCAATAAACGTGGGGATATACGACATTGGACGATAGAAGAAAGATCCTGCTTGATACCGAGTTCTTGGAGGATTGAGACGTTGGTTCGGAACTGTGTCCAGGTTATACCAAACATTCTTCTCCAGCACCATATTTCTAAAACATCTATCCTCTTTTCTCGCTTTCTCTCGAAGTCTTTGTCACAGCACCGTATATGGGAAACACTAATGCCCTGGCAAGTCGGATTTTACTGGCTTTTGTGATATTTTTGTTCCGATCCATGACGGACCTGGTGATATTCATGCGCCGTTTGATCGGAAATGGAATACTAAAATCTCATCCAAAGAAAGCTAATTTAAAAATTGTCTTATCGACCTGAGACCGACTCTAGGTATCGTTTGTCGATCAGAATCTTGGACATCACTAAGAACCGGTCCGGTAAATCAGAGTTTTATGCGTCTAGTTGAATTAATTATACGTTTAGAGATGTATGACATGTGGTATTTTTCTCTTATAAGATAGGTAGAGGTCGAATTGCATTTATACGAGTCACAATCGAATGGTTTAAAGTCGCGGTTACCTAATCAATTTAAAGGTCTTCGAACTGATGTAATACGGTTAATATAACTTTTTTTAAAGGATGAGAAATAATAAATGCGAAAGTGAGTTTTTTTTTGCTAGGCTTTCACGCCTCAATTGAACGGATCTTGAGTTTAGGTTCAGAGATAGATGGAACCCTGGAGATGGTTATAGGGTACTTTTTTGCGAAATTTTATATTAATGCAAGCGAAGCCGCGGACATAAACTAGTTTATAATAAAACTAATTTTGCCTAAACAAAACTAACTAAGCCTAAACAAAACTAATAGACGTTGAAAATTTGTCCCTAACTAACTAAAGGCCTAAAAATAAACTAAGATCATCATCATCTGCCTAGCCTTTTCCCAACTATAAGGGTCGGCTTTCACTCAAACCGGATTCAGCTGGATCCCAGTATTTTACGTGAACCGGCTGCTTACCAGATTTTCTGGCTCCTGACAATCCGTAACGTGCCAAAGATCTACAAATGACAGCCGGTAGCAACGGCTTAACGTGCTTTCCGAGGAACGGAAGAGTCTCGGTATGTTAAGATGGTCACCCATCCACACACTGACCTTGGCAAGCGTTGCTTAACCTTGAAGATCGATCATTTTTAAACTAAAAATATTGAGTCAAAAATTACTCCGCATCGCTGTCGTCTTTTAATATGCCCATAACACTGGCGATATTGCCAAGTAGTATGACAATGCTTAAAAGCTCAGGCCAAATAACCTGTACCTGTGTCATCACTGAGTTTATGTAGAAAGATTAAGTAGGCAATATTTACTTTTAGTTTAAGTTCTTACAAACTTAACGTGCTTTAGTCTCGCTGATGTAAGTTTGCATTCTGATTAGAAACCAATGTCTTGCTGTAAGCGGGTAGCGTCCAAGCTATGGAAGTTGGTTCTCATCATGTTCAATTACAACTTAAGACAAGTACTCTCTTTCAAGTTTTTTTCCCCTAACCTGTTGGGTTGGTGTTATAGAACACACATTTAACGAAATATTTTTGCCGTCGTTTTTTTAACTATATGTAAGGTTATATTAATACTACGAATAATAAAAGTCGAGTTTTATTATTCGTAGTGTTTATATTTATTAATTGGTTAAAATTACATATTCATAAATCAAATAAAATTAATAGAATAATACATGAGGCCAGTTACTATCCGACTACTCTGTGAAGATGTCACGGTCTACTATTTGTAGTTCATATTATATACTGAATAAGGTGCTGCTTGAAGAATTATAGTAATACAATCTCTCAACATAGCATTAAGCTGACAATAAAATTATGGTAGATACTAAATTACGTTAGATAAAAATAGCATACTAGCTTTTGCCCGCGACTCCCCACGAGTTCCCGTAGGAATTATAACCATTATAACCAAGGAACCTACATGCCAAATTTCAACTTTCTACGACCAGTAGTTTCGGCTGTGCAATAACTCTCAGTCACTCAGTCACCGAAGATTTCTGTATTGATATTGATTGAGTTAAATCGAGCTGTATTCTAAAATCAAAAAATATTTATTTAAGTCAGACTTATATTTACAGATTACACCACACATACAAGTTATAGGTATACATTATAATTAGGATATATTTACAAAATCAGATAAAACAAACTCACATAAAAATGGTAAAGAAAATAATAAACAATTTTCCACGCAAGTGATTGTAACCGCCCCGCTGACCGCTTACTTTGTAGCCCGGGGCTTACGACGACGACGTACCATTACCGCGCGGTCAGGTGTCGTAACAAGGTGAAGTTCAATGAGTTACAACATTCCGCAAAAGGTTAATATTTGCGAAAACCATTTGATGAATAATTGATCAAAATTAACACTTTTGTCTATAAAAAAATTATTTCGTGGAGCTTTTTGATTAAAATGAGCTAATCATCATCGTGTCGTCAATAAATCGTAACCATTGATAGTTAATTATAGTTTCGTGTTACATACGAGTATATCACCATTTTGGCATCTACGAATATTTAGGCAGTGTTTTTTTGTATGTACTTTACTATTGAACATATTGGGTGTCATCTGCCTATTCTCATCATCATCATCATCATTGCAGCCAAAAGACGTCCACTATAAACGTAATGAAAATCATTGTGCTTAATTTTCCAAAACTAACCTTTATAAGGGGATATAGGGGGCGTTGAAGTTTGTGGAGTACCTACTAAATCCACGCCGACGTAGTCGCGGGCGAAATGCTATTCGTCGTATATCCGCTCCGGCCCCGGCGACACACCGGTGTGTCGCGAATTAATTAATCGCGAAATTAATGTTTATTTACGTATTACATAAGATTTTTTTTTTTTGGGAATTTTCTCTTGTCGGGGCCGCACCGGATATAAAGAAAGCCTGCACTCCGGCAGTGGGAACTCTACCTATAGCCTGACTATTTCGCGATGATATGAATAATAAATACCTAATTTTAAAAAAAAAATGTTTTTTTTATATAAATAAATAATTTTAATTATAATTAATAAAACAAAATAAGTAACTTACTTACAACTTAACTAAAAAAAAAATAATAATATTAATATTAATAATAAAAAATGAAATATCACAATAAACACCCAGTATTCTTCCTCCTCTCTACTACTTGATCTATGCTGTGCCCGACAGGGTTCATAACTGTGACTAAGATAATTATTTTTCTACCAACTGAATACATTATGGTACGCAATAAAGAATTAAGAATTGAGAATAACAGGCAAAAAAATATCTTCTTCACGAAGAATGTTAATGAATGGTGCTGGTATTGTTTCAACCCATATGCCACTATGAAGTATTGACTTGCTGATAATATCTCACGCCTCCTCTTGTAAAGGCAATGGGCAGTTCCGCGAAAATTATTGGCTCATAATTAAAGTGATGTAATTCCCATATTAATTGAGTGCTATATTTTACACATTTTTAGTTTCTTTTGTTCAATTATATCTTCTAGATGAAGTTTTGGCCTACGTTTTTTGTTTTAAATATATTAAATGTAGTGACTAAAATATTGGTCTTTACCTATGAAATTGCCGTTCTGCAGTACTGGCCATTTCAAATCAAAATAATTTTTGTTTCGCTAAGAATTCTAATTTCAAATTAATTTTATTTTAAAAACATGTTTTTTTATTCCAAAAGTAGTCATTTGTTTATTGATTAGTGTTACATTTTCATCGCATTTCAATCTTTTTCGTCATCATGGATACGTTAAAAATTCGAGTAATTATGGAATATGAGTACCGTCGTGGCAGCAACGCGGCACAAGCGGCACGCAACATCAACGACGTTTACGGAGCTAAACAAACTACAAACCAACGCACCACCTGTTATTGGTTTGCTCGCTTCCATTCTGGAAATTTCGACCTGAAAAATGAACCTCGCGGTCGTCCGAAGACTTTGGTCGACAATGACGAATTAAAGGCGATTGTGGAAGCTGATGATACACAATCTACGGCTGAATTAGCAGCAGCTATCGACGTTAGCGTCAAAACAATATTGGTCCATTTGCGTCAAATTGGCAAGGTAAAAAAGCTTGACAAATGGGTGCCCCACGAACTCAATGATCGCCAGCGCGAAGTACGCGTCGAGACGTGCCTTGCACTGCTCAACAGACACACAAATGAAGGAATTTTGAACCGCATTGTTACCTGCGATGAAAAATGGATTCTGTTTGATAACCGCAAGTTAGTTAGTTGGCGCTCAGCAAGTTGGTTGGATCCTGGTTCAGCACCTCAACAATGGCCTAAACTGCGCCGGTGTGATTCATCACAGCTTCTTACCAAACGGGGTGAGCATTACTGCAGATGTGTACTGTGAAGAACTGAACACAATGATGGAGAAGGTGGCACATCTCCAACCAACATTGGTCAATCGCTCGTCTCCGCTGCTCCTGTACGACAACGCGCGACGTCATACTGCACAGCAGACGGTCTCCAAGTTGCAAGAACTGGGGTTGGAAGCTCTCTGTCATCCGCCCTACTCACCAGACCTTGCGCCTACAGACTACTACTTTTTCCAGAATTTGGATAACTTCTTTGCGGGAAAAAAATTCAATACCCGAGAGGCAGAACAAAATGCCTTTGAAGAATTTGTTGCCTCCCGTCCCGCTGATTGCTTTAAGAAGGGCATCAATAAACTGCCACTACGTTGGCAAAGATGCATTGATTGCATGGGTGATTACTTCGATTAATACAAATAAAAAATACATGAAAAAAAATCGTTTAAATTTTTTCATACAAAACGGCAATTTCATAGGTAAAGACCTATTATTAAGTTTGGAAGATGATTGAAAGGTGATGAACTAAAGATATATATGTATGTCGGAGACGGTTATCAAATACAACTATGGGTAGTTGTCAAATCTTATTAAATACAACTGTGGGTAGTTGTCAAAATGATATTTTTGACAACTACCCACAGAGATTATATTACGCAAACTGAATTGTTTTGTTTGTGTTATTTAATTTAAGTGATTTTAATATCAATTACTGTCTGATAAATCATAACATAATTTATTGAGTACTCGTAGTACACTAAAATTGAGTTTTGGAAACTTATTTCAATAATAGTAATCGTTTGTCTTATAAAATACAAATGATGACGTGTTATTTAGATTTATAACGATTTACTTTGTTAAACCACTATTGTTTATGTACGATCATTATTATTGTACAATTTGATTAATTTGCAATGCAAGTCTTATTAGATTATGCTAATTTCAGTGATTCGTATCAAGTAAACACGTGGCGCACGTCCGTGCGGCATTGGACAGAGTTGTTGTGGAGAGAGAACATGGTATTACACTTCTGGACACATCTATTGGCCCACCTTGTATTTTCAGTTTCGTTTGGTCCTAGCTAAAATTTTATATTAGGTCGAGCAAAAAGTTTTTATGCAGTTTTGATCCTGGCACATTCACAATTTCATTCAATAGTCTTTTTTTGAATTTCGAACACAGAATTTAAAGAAACAAAAGACAATTTGGAGCCTGTTTGTTGATATCAAATCGAATACTAAGAAAACTTGGTTTTATTGGTTTACTTGGATTTAATTTTTGAAAAAGTGATTGATGTCTTTGGTTTTGCAACAAACATTACTTATTCTTAACATTAAGGTGAGGTTCTATCAATAATCTATGGATACTTCACCTGAAGTCGCCGCCCAAGCTGTGGCACTTATTCAGGCCGGACACAGCCAGAGAAACGTGAGTGCTCAACTTAATTTAAGTCGATCTGCGGTCCGAAATGTTTATCGGAGGTACCTAGAGACTGGCGGCTTTGTTCGTCGCCAAGGAAGGCCACGATCTCGGGTCACAACTGAAAGGCAGGATCGATTCATCGTGACGACCAGCTTGAGAAATCGTCACCTTACCTCCATTGAGATACAAAACCAACTTCGCGACTTCCACGGAGTATCTTTGAGCGCTCGAACTGTTCGGAGAAGGTTAAAAGAACGCGATATGGTACCACACAAGCCAGCTAATGGGCCCAAACTAACGCGAGCCCACCGAACAGCGCGCCTTCATTTCGCACGCAGTCATTTAAATTGGACACAGCAAGATTGGAGCCGTGTACTCTTTTCTGATGAGTCTAAAATTGTGTTACATGGCAATGATGGAAGGAAGAAGGTCTACCGACGTAAGGGAGAGCGTTTCGCACAATGCTGCTTTGAAGAGAGGGTTGCTTATGGCGGTGGCTCATGGACTGTCTGGGGCGGTATATCCGCGAGCGGCAAAACTCAACTTGAGGTTGTTACAGGACCACGGCTGCCAACATTAAATGCTGAAAGGTACATTCGTCAGTGCTTAGAACCTCACGTGATACCATACGCGGACTATGTGGGCCCAAATTTCCTTTTTATGCATGATAATGCAAGAGCCCATGCGGCCGGCATCGTCAGGGAATATCTTCGGGATGTGAACATCACAGTTATGGACTGGCCAGCCAGAAGCCCAGACATGAACCCCATTGAGCACATGTGGGACGAGCTAAAAAGACGTGTTAGGGCTCGTCAGCCAGTTGCCCAGACGATGCAGGAGTTGAAAACTGCCATAGAAGAGGAGTGGGAGATGATCCCTCAAAATTTCATAGAGCGGTTGATAAACTCTATGCCTAATCGTATGAGAGCTGTGGTAGATGCCCATGGAGGCAACTCGCGTTATTAAATTAAACCTTTATTTGATAAAACATGTTTTTTATTCAAAAATCAATTGCCTTTAACAAGGCGCATATCCGACTTGTTAGGCGTAGCTCCATGTCGTATAGTATTCTGAATTCAAATTTAAAACAATACGATCGAAAAAGATGGTAAAATGTATCAGGTTTAAAACTGCATCAACAGTTTTTGTTCAATCTAGCAATCATATTTCGGTAGGGGCCATCGAAACCTAAACTCTAAGGTGGGCCAATAGATGTGTCCAGAAGTGTATAAAAGAGCGTATAGTCTTATCTTGGATTCGACTCAATATAGAGCTCCTGCTCCCGACAAAACTGTCGGTTTACCTGGTACAGTACTGCTGTATATTTACATAGATGTATTGGCTTTTTTTTTTTTTTTTTTTTTTTCTAGGATGGGAAATCATCAAATGACCCCTCCCGCTCTGGGTGGAGCGGCAGGGAGTGTCAGACTTTTACTGACTAAAACCCACCCTTTAGTCCTCCTAGTGCCTTTCTTCCCAGGGCCGCGGTAACTCTTTCGAACAAATCCGCAACCCTGGTAGGCTCTGGCCTTAACGGGCCCCGACCCATGCTGACGACTGCTGGCTTGGCGCGCGTAGAACACAGCGCGCCGTCAACCCGGGCCTGTTCTGATCGGACGGCGAGCTACCCATTGCTCGCCGTCCGCAGGCATCAGTCACTGCGCCATGCTCAGGAGCATCAGTTCCTGGGCGGCGCAGTGGCTGACGTTCAACAGGAGGGGGTGAAATGGGGCCATTACTGGCACTCCATTTCAGCCCCCTCCGGAGCCCGTTGTAGGGGCTCTACTGCGGCTGTTGCAGTAGCAGCAGCCGCAGTGGAACCGGCTTTGGCGGCGGAGGAAGCGGCGGCGGTGGCGGCGGTCGCGGCGGAGACGGCGGTGGCGCAGGGCTTTCTCCGATTTCCGGCTTTGGCGGGTGGGGCGCAGGCCCTACCCCCAGCCCAGTGGTCGGCCGGCTTGCCAGCTGCCGCACAGACCACGCAGTGCGGCGCGGCGACGCAAGAGCCGGCCCTGTGACCGGGCTGACCGCAGCGGAAACAAAGACCGCTGCGGTCCACCTCCGAGGTGCATTGAGCTCCCACATGGTGGCCCACTTGGCACCGGAAGCACCTCAGAGGTCGGGGTTCCAGCAGTTTGACCTGCGCGGAAACCCAACCCACCAAAAACCTTCGGCCCTCCGATATGGTTTTGGCCGCCGACACGGGGCAGCTCACCACAATGGTGCGCATGCCCGTGTTGTCAGGACGTAGGGTGCCCGCCTTCACCTCCTCTGCTGAGCACCCCCCCGTCCTAACGACGGCGGCCACCACCTCCGCCTCCGTGACGGAGTCGTCCAGGCCCAAGATGCGCATGTCGATGCGCTTGGTGGGCCTGGACACTCGGGCATCGTCCGCGCTTAGGGACGCCCTAAGCCTTTCGGCTAGAGCGTCCGCGGTTGAGCCGCTGGCTGCCCCGGAGATCTCCAGCATCCGGGCCCCAGTCATGGTGACCCGGAGCCGAAGGCCCCCTACGATGCCTAGCTCACCAAGGTTCACCGTCTCCTTCGCCTTGGTGAGCACGTCCGCGTACGTCACGCCCCGCTTCGCCGCGTCCGGCTGTAGTGTTAGCACTACAGCCGCGGTTTTCGGGGGGCGGAGCGCAGCCGCGTCGCTTCGCGCCTTCTGCCGCCGCTTCCTCTCCCGCCTCTTGGCCGCCCTGGCTGCCTTTCCCGCCTTCTTCTTCTCCCCGGCAACTTGCCATTCGGCTTGAGCCGGGGGAGGAGCTGAAGGCGAGGAAGCCGGGGGGAGCTGCTGCTCAGACGGCGCAGGAGCCTTCGCCGTCCGCGCAGCAACCACACCCTTCCTCTTCCTTCCCGGGGCCGGGTCCGGTTTTCCCGGCACCGGCTTCGCGGGTGCCGGCCCGGACCCTTTGTCCTGGCCGGACGACCCCGGTGTGGCAGCCACGGCGGCCGCGTACGACGCCGCCTTCCGGCCTGGAGCCTTCACACTCGCCGCTAACGGGGGGCGCAGGACGATGCCCTCCAGGACGGAAAACCGCGCCTGGAAGGCAGCCATCTCCTGCCGCACCAGGTCCAGCACCTGGCCCTCCTGCGGCACGGGCTGGCTGTTCTCCCTGCGCCCCCCTTCAGGCGCCCCCTGTGGGCCGGCTCCTTGGAGCCTGGCCAGGTCTGCTCGGAGCCCCGCATTCTCCCTCTGGAGGCGCTCCGTGGCGGCAGCCAAGCGGGCGACCTCCGCCCGCAGCTTGGACATCTCGTCCCGCGGAGGCCCCCCTGGGTTACCCTCCGCTGCCGCCAGAATGGAGGCCATCGCCTCGCTTATGGCCTTGTTCTTGGAGGACAACTTCCTCTTCAAGGCCACATCGCGAAGCGCGGCCTCTACAACCTCCGCAAACCCGGCCCTCCGAACACGCTCCTGTCCGGAGTCATCCGGCTCACCGCCGGAGGACTCCGAACCAGGAGCCCTGCGACCGCCCTCTCCGGGGGGTCGTCCGTCAGCGACGAGCCCCTCGGCTCGCTGGCCAGCCACCTTGGAGGCGGGCAATCTCCCCTTGCCTCCCTCTCGGCCCTTACCCCGCCTACTGGTGGGGATCTTGCGAGCCGAGGCAACCTCCTCGCTGCCGGACGACCCCCGGTCCCCCTCCGTTCTGGGCCGCTTGCGGAAGGACCTAGTTTCCTCCGCAGCAGCCCCCGCTCTCACGGGTTCAGAGCTCGCCGAGCTTAAGGTCGCTAGGTCGTCGGAGTCCAACTCGGACTCCGACTCTTCACCCGTGCGACACTCAAGCGAGCCCTCCTCCTAATATAGAGCGCCACTTCCCGCGCTCTGCCCGACCGACACTTTGTCGGGTGAGCCAAAATTGAACCCGATTAGTTCCTCAAAGGACGTTTCGAATCGGGGGCCTCCTCGGCCACTGTTGCCCTTGGCAAGCGGAGTGCGGACAGCCCTGTTGCCACCCCCAGAATACGAGGGGCTTGACGCACTAGGCGTGGCGGATTCCCGGACTGCTGTGCAGTCCGAACCGCCCTGGGGTAATATCTTTTTAGCAGGCCTGTCCATGATTTCCTTTTTGAGGGTGCGGTCCCTATCTCCCCTCCTCTCCCCCTCTCTCTCAGTGCTTGCTCGCTGCCCTCACAGTCACGTCTGATGATCAGACGCGTACCAGAGAGCAGCGAGCAAGCCAATGAGACGCACACCGTCCGAGGACCCGAACACTGCTCAAGTCTCCGAACGGTGTGCCCCTCTTGTGTCTCTCTTGGTCTGGTCTCTCACTTGGGACCTTCCGGCATGAGTGGCTCTACCGGCAAAGCCCCCAAGATCATTGAGACACGCAAGCCCCACCACGACGACAACGTGGAGACACGGTTGGTGGGGAGCTGTATTGGCTTGCTGATACACTTTGTATTTGGGTGGCTTAGGCCTCTGTACGAACTGTGACCTTGAAGGTCTGTTCGAGTGACTGTATTTCTATTACTTAGTGTTTATATTGTGTGTGTGTGTTTTTAAGTGTAATTAGACTCTGTTATTGATATACTGTCTTGTTTATCCCAATAAAATGGGGACGCCACTATACCTTACACACCGCTTGGAGGAAAACTCATCCATTGTTCCTACATATATATATGTCACCAGAAAATTACAGACTCTGCAACATTGTGTAATAAATCTTTATTAGATTATGATTTCGTGATGTATTATGAAAAAAACGTTTTATTTAACTATATTAATTCTCATCCAAATTAAATTTCCAGTATAGTTATAGTAAATAAGTTTCCAATATATCCGTATCAATTTTTTTTTAAATGGCCTACAATTTCACTAGAAATTTTACAATCTAACGGCGTTAGAAATTTTCCGGCAACATGTACCAGGCAGACGTGAGTGGAGCCTGTCATACGCAATTGTTATTGGTGATGCTCTTCAATAAGGTCAGGTGCGTAGTACTCACATTCCGCGAAGTCCGTAGTTTCGGCCTTAGTGTCGGGCGTTTTCTACTCCGTATCACCTACGGAGTTACGATTAGTCCCGAACCTGAACTAAGAATGAATGACAACACGATTTGACAGTTGTTATTAGTTCGGGTAGGTGAAACGGAGTAGTAAACGCCCGACACTAAGGCCGAAAGTACGGACTTCGGATTTTGAGCGTAGACCCCCAGATTTGAGAACATAAGTAAAGCAATAGGAGTACGTAAGGATCGTACTAGGCGGCGTATCGTGTTATTTGCCTAACCTCATGGGAAAAGGCGTAAGATATTGTATGTATGTGTCTTAATTAAGGTACAATAGCATGATGAACCTGGATGTCTGACGAAAACAACGACCTGAGGGCAGAACCAGCACAAATACGTCTGACGAAGAATGACGAGGAGAGCCAACCCTAAGCTACTACTCTTAGAGAAGCCATGGTAGAGCGAATTAATTTTACCTTAAATCTCGTTTCCCAGTAGGGCGACGATAATCTGGTCAAATTCAATGCTCTGAAGATACAGACGTGTCTTTTCACTGCCAAAAAGAGTCCGTTTCAGATATCTTCTACTTTTCGAGGTGCGTCTGTACCTGTTGCCGATCGCCTACAGCTTTTGGGCATGGAGCTGACGACTAATCTCAACTTCGGCTCAACCATCGAGTCAAGAGCACAGACTGCAGCCAAGGAGCTGAGCATCCTAAATAGAGTTGGGTGATACTTCACATCTGGACAGCTTCTGAGTCTGTACAAAGCACAAGGCCGTTCCTGTATGGAGTATTGCAGCCACTTATGGGATGGCTCAGCAAAATATCAGCTTGCTGCATTGGACTCGGTGGAACGCAGAGCAAAAAGGCTTATAGGCGACGAGTCGCTGGTGGCTAAGCTTCACAGCCTGGCTCATCGGCGTAGTGTTGCTTGCCTGTCGGTCTTTTACAGATTGTACTTCAGAGAGGAACTTCAGGAACTTCACGACCTGATCCCACCATCGCCCTTTTACCACCGGAATACCAGTCGTACTGCTGGGTACCATCCTTACTTGGTCGATATCCCGACCAGTCGTACTCAGCGCTTTTCCTCCACATTTATTATGCGCACAGCCAAAGTGTGGAACCCTCTACCAGCGTCTGTATTCCCTTCCTCATATAACCCGTCTGCCTTCAAAGCAAGAGTGAACAGGCATCTTCTGGGCACGCTCGCTTCATCATAGACCTCATCTATCGCTTTCCATCAGGCGTGATCGAGGTCAAGAGCTAGCCCAATCAACAATAAAAAAAAAAGAAAACAGCTGTACAAATAGATAGACAATAATATGATCAAAGTTAAGAAAATCTACGGAAAAAACTCTTGAAACAGTCATACAAAAATCTTATATCCAAACGCTCGTCTAATAAAAGGGACTTTATACAACGTGTGACAGAATAAACGCAATACCTCTTAAGTACTCATCATTATGAACAACTTTTACTATCGGGCCAATCCCGAAATTGCGAAAAAAAAAACAGCTGTTCAGTACATTTTGTCGAGTTATATGCACAGAAATGTATGGAGCAGTCGATTTTTTTTTCGCGATTTCATTGTTGGTCCCATACTAAAAGTTGTTCATCATGATGAGTACAATGACGCCTTAAGAGTTATTGCGTTTATTCTATTACACGTTGTTTATAAAGAGTTCCGGGCGCGCTGCTACGAAAAATGTATGGAGTTTGGTCGTGCGCCTGCGATTCCTAGTATGTTTCGTTCGTTTGACTCCATACATTTTATCTTGTCAGCGCCCTGTCCGCTTTGTATATCAAGTCCCTTATTTTAAACAGCATCAATCAATCAGAAAATGGTTTGCACCTCCTTAAAAGTCAAGCCCTACCAAAAAGATAATACACTCAATGGAAATCAGTTAGGTACGAGTATCTGTTCCCATTCTCAAAATATTTCTACCGTCTGAGGCGCTTATTGACAACACAATAACCAAAGAAAGGAATCTTGTCAGCTCGGCTCACATTCGAACAATTTGCTCTTCATGGCAGATATACCAAGTATGGCGGCATCGCATTATATGGAAGTTGATCAACAATTAAACCATTATCGTCGTTCGTCTTAGAGCAAATTCGCTGTTTTTTAATTTTCTGTTTAGTTAATTAAATTTAAGGAGGTCAAGTTGAATTGCCAGTGTTACTAACCGCTAAGTCCGTTTGAAGCTTTTGAAAAGACACACAGACAGACAGATGGATACTGGTTACATGTTGTGGAAAACAAATAAACGAATATTAATATGCCACATTCTGTGGTGAAATATGCCTATTTTCAAAGCATTTACTTCTGCGCGGCAAGTAAACATATGTCGGGACAAAAACCTTTTTAACAAAAAAAAATGTACTTCCAAAATTTCTCTTGAGAAGACTAAGACAAACGGTGACCATAAAACTTCCTATCAGTGAAATCATTTTCTTATAAAATATGTTCTCTCACGAAAAAGCCTTCTAAATAAAATATGGTAACGCAAGTGAACAATGGTTTTTACACTTAACAGGAAAAACTACGTTTCTTGTACCACTTACCAAGATCGAATCTCAGTCAAGAGAGGCACAGGAGAGATGAAAGGTTAAGAAATTTATCACCACACAAGACACACAGCAAACCTGTCCCTGAAATACTTTCTCTATCCATCCACAGTTTCAACAGTACGGATGAAGGACTGATTATGAGCGTGGGCACACATACACACTCCCAAACCCGTAAACTAGTGAGGTTAACACCCGGTCACTTTTTAAATACTAACAAAACCTTATAAGTAATACATTGCTGCATCTACCAATACTTAAATCCGAACATTATCAATCTATGATTCCAAAGATGTTAACTTAAATATTATAATGAGATGGACATCAAACGAAGACGAGGCATCATCGTCGAGCCCGAAGGTCGCACTGCTAGTAAATTAACATATTTCTAAGTAAGCTATTGTGGAATCTTCACATATTTGGGTCTCTTCGCATTAAATTAGCCATTACTGACGCCATTTTGTTTTCGATTATTTTGAATTTTATTGCTGTCGAATTTTATTTTTTTTGAATGACACGGTCTCACGGGTCTTCTCTGATTGTTATGAAAAGGCCACTTCACATTATTTAATTCATCAGTTTAGTTATCCTTCAAGTTTTTAGTTTTGTAAGAATCTTTTCAAGAATTCGATTGTGTCATACATTTTGGTAGAGATAATGAAACGAATATGTAAATGACTAAAACACAAATTGTTTTATTAACAAAATCATTCAGGATCATATCACAGATCGCTTGGAGAGGATAATTAACAAAGGAAGGGGATAAGGTTAATGATGAGTATTTTTGGACTAGATATTGGGATTAGTGGAGTAGAATTATTGGGGGGGGGTGGGAAGATGAGCACCCTCGGGCTGGAAACCGTTCTCGTTGGCGACGTAGTTGACGACGTAGAGGATGCCGTCGCGGCCGGTGTAAGAGAACTGGCCGCGGACCTCCAGAGCCTCATTCTCGGTACCAACGTTCTTCAGCTGGGCTTGCTCCTGCTGCTTAATGCCGTTGGAGGTCTCGAATCTGTAGGTTCGGAAAAAAGGTGCGTTAATAAATTGTACGGAACATCTGATGGAACTATAGATTCTGGGTTTGTAACATGGTCAATAAGCAATGAGATATTCAGGATTAGGATATACTTAATCAATTGAACAACTTTTACACAGAAAAGTTAAACAAACCAAATGAAAGCTTTTGTGAAAACTTACTCATGGCTGTATCCATCAACTCCGATGTTGTCGGAGTCTTGTTTGAGGATCGTCGCGTCGGCTTCAGAGCCTGCGGGGGCAGCGACGGCGACGGCGACGAACAGGGCGAGGACGATGAACTGTTGGCAGAACACACTGTTACACACCACCCAGAGGAACACCTCGTCAACATCATCTGCCTAGCTTTATCCCACTAACAACATAAATCAAACCGGTTTCAGTTGAATACCAGTATTTTACGTGGACCGACTGCCTATCTGACTTCCACCACCCAGTAACTGGGTAACACGGTACTTATTGGCAAGACTAATGTCAGGGTAACGACTGCCAAAGATCTACAAATGATAGCCGGGACCAACGTGCTTTCCGAGGTAGGGAGGAGTCTCGGTATGTTAAGATGGTCACCCATCAACAGACCGATCTTGGCAAGCATTGCTTAACCTTGAAGATCGACTTGAGCCTCGAGCTCCAAACCACCTCGTGCTGTCACCAAAACTTGACGACAATGGATCGGAAGGATATTTAATTTTTTCACACTTAAAATCGAAAAACACTTTTCGTTGTATCCAAACGTACCGATTTCATTTTTGATGGGTTTTTGTTTGTTTGTCCTGGGACTGTTTGTGATTGAAAGGCAATCGAGCGACTGATGCCTCTGTGTTGTCGCTCTGGCTATTTATAGTCGCCGGCGCATCGTTGCGCGGCAAGGACGCGCTTTGACATTTGAACTTAGAATCTTCTTAGGCCAATGATGTTTAGCTAAAGGTTCTTTGTGACATGTCCAGCTGGTTCAGATGGCTCATATTGATATCTTATGGCCGACCTACAATAGCTTTGATGATATTTTAATGAAACATTTTTTTTATTGGACTTACCATTTATGATAGCTAATTTGTTGGATATTGGTAATAATAGTATTCCTATTATTTATTGAATTTAATTATATATTAAACAGTTCATGTTGACATTCGGGCTGGCGTAAACTGTGTTCAAAAGCCCCTTAAAACAAAGATAATAAAAAAAATGTTGACATTCCTTTCATGTTTAGTGTAACATTCCTTACTTATATTACTACTTATATTTCGACGTCTCATTGTTTTATATTTCCAACGCGGAAGTATTTCAAGCTATTCATATTTTTAAAGTGGAATCAGTACCTCATGTACATGTTTACATGAGATATTATTACAAAATATCATCCCAAGGCTCATGTGAGATAAAGGACACACTCATCTCATCACTCGTGGGTATCAGTGGATCGCATGCGCATGACTTTAGTTAAACTTTTCTTATAAATCTTGTCACATTGTTTCTGTGTAAAGCTTGTGTCAGCTCAATGATAAAATATTGTTCAGTTGTAGTGTCGTGATTTGCTTTGGGAAAGTTGATTGGTTTAAATATTTAGCTAGATTGCAATGTTAGTTGAAAATGTATCTTATTTTTATTAGGGATCCGTTCTCGAAGGGTCAACAACGGAATGGGATTACTAATCCTCCTCGTTCGTCTGCTGTTTGTGAGAGGGTTTTATGTCAACCGTAATTAAGTAGATATTATTTGACGCTATTTCATCATAAAACCGGCCAAGTGCGAGTCGGACTCGCGCGCGAAGGGTTCCGTACCAATTATCTATAAAAACGGCAAAAACATCACGTTTGTTGTATGGGAGCCAGGAGCCCACTAAAATAATTATTTTATTCTGTCTTAGTATTTTTTGTTATAGCGGCAACAAAATTACATCATCTGTGAAAATTTCAACTGTCTAGCTATCACGGTTCATGAGATACAGCCTGGTGACAGACAGACAGACGGACAGCGGAGTTTTTGTAATAGGGTCCCGTTTTTACCCTTTGAGTACGTAACCCTAATATTAAGAAAAACATTAAAAGGGATTCCCACCCCATTCAAGTAACGTCGGATTATGGTACGAAAACCGTCATGTCCAAGTAAAACTCGTACTTAGCCAGTTTTTATGACTAAAGTAATAGTTAAATAATAAAATTGTGCATTTGACTTGCCAATACACCTACCTACCGGTGACTCACTTGATGGAATGTCAATACATTACATTCTGCACAATTGCCTGCAAACATCTGCAAATCATTAATACAAATAAATAAAAATAGCCTTTATTGACTCTGATCTTCGTACTATTTTATATTGTTTACTAGATACACAATATTTAGTAATTTAGGATTAAAACTTTATTTTAGGAACTACACTAATTTGTTTGCCTATATCTAAACTTAAATAGTAAACCACATTATAGTAACGTTATCTAATTACACGACTGCCAAAAAAAGGAATGCTAGTTTGTTGTGTTGTTGTTGTGTGTCATCTTTTCAGGGTTCATGTATGTATGTATGTTTGTGAGTTGCTTTATTCCACCACAACTTCTAAACGGCTTCATCGATTTCGATGTATATGGTATCGTCAGAAGCGATACACTATTCCGGGAGAAAATTATGAAAATAATAATAGGGTAGCCATGGTTCTTGAACAAAATATCCTCTTATCACTAAAAGGTATGAAATAAAAAACAAATAATAAAAAAACACACTAAAAATGAACTAATAAATGAAAAACAATATTTTTTTATAATTATAACATAATATATTTTTTGTTTAACAGATAACAACCGTTAAACAGCATTAATACCGTTTTATTTATCAAACTCAAGTTAAATAATGCATTTGGTATTTGAAAATTCTATTAATCAATGATATCAGCTCACACTTCGCTCACCCAGATCTAAAGGGAGCTAACTCAAAAATTGTGATTGTTTAGTTGTGCACACCATCGAAATCTTTATCTCAATACCTACCCAATAAAAGAGAATGAAACATTTATCTCCGCTACCCGACGCTAGATGGCTCAATTCACTAAAACGGGCTCAATTCAAAATAATAAAACAATATGAAAATTGGTTAGCAATAGGGAAATAACTACAAAACTAACTTTCAGCTCCAATACATGATTAAAACTCAAGATTTCTACACTATCTTTCTTGTCTGCTGCCTGTAAGTAAAATTCTATACAGAAAACTCACAACTCAACTCAAACTTCAACTCCTTTAGCCTTTAGGTAAGGACTTTAGGTTATTAACGAAGATCATAGGTTAACGACCTGTCGATAAGTACTGTGGACAAGACAATCATTGTCGTACACCACATTATAGTAATATTTCAATTAAACAATGTGCAGAATTTGGCTCCGAAGTCTCGCTCGTACCGAGAGGAATGTAGCAACGTTATGATTTTGGAAAGGGCACAATAGCAATTAACTGAATGCATTACAGGAGGTAGATGTATCGCCTGGGTTCCGCAGGGTCAAATGAGACGTATACGGCTTGTAATAATTCACAATGACACTTTACACGAAGATAATACGGTCGGTTTACCTTAAAAAAAAAATATAAATCTGTTTGCCCTACACTATTTCGCGACCTACACGTCGCGAAATAGTGTAGGGCGAACAGATTTCGACGTATTACCTGGGAAAGAAAGAAAGAAAAACTGTTTATTTACGTGAAAGTGACACACATACATAAAATTGTTACTAAGCTGGGGTATTTTAGTCAAGAATGAAGTGAGAGTGGTCAGTTCTAGGCAAGCTTAAGGGTGCGTTTCCACTAAGGCGGAGCGGAGCAGAGCGTGCCACGATTCACCAATCACAAGGCCTGAAATTCACATCTCTTTTCCACTCCGCTTGGTTGATTGGTGAATCGCGGCACGCTCTGCTCCGCTCCGCCTCAGTGGAAACGCACCCTAACTGTCGAGCTCATCACCGCTCAGGTCAAATTGAGGTCAAACGTGAGTTTAACAATATTACAAAAAAAAAACTACAGGTTGCACTCCGGGAGTGCCGGCAGAAGTGAAAACTTGAACATAACGTGGTGCATTTTTGAATATTTTGGAATGGTTAGGGAATAATATCACACGACTTGCTTTATTTATCAGTATAAGACGTAATATGTTGATAATTTAGTTAAACACATAGTTATTTGTTGGTTACTAGCATAGTTATTTATTTAAGATTTACTTGTGGCTATTAATATGTAACTATATTGTGTGTGAAACATTTAATAAAGATTTTATTTATTAAAGATTTTTTATTTATTTTATTTTATAAAAGTACTATCATATATGTGGTTAAATACAATATTCATTTATTGCGCTATCGTACACAAACATGACAATTTATATTACATATTACATTATCCGTCTTACGAATTTTCGATCAGCGACCCTACCATGACGTGTTAAAGCGTGAGTCATTCGAGCGAGAAGGAGGGATGGCGCTATATAGGGTGTATAGCTCTATCCCTCCTTCTCGCTCGAACAACTCACGCTTTAACACGTCATGATAGGGCCGCAGGTCACGTGTCCAGACGGTCACGTGTTCTGACGAGAGTTTAACATTTTTACCATCCCAAAAAGTGCACACGCCACTAAAGAAGTTTTCATTAAAACTAAAATATTTCTGGTGCTCTAACATATCAGAACCCTTTTGAATAAATTATAGATTCATTTTAAGAGCGAGTCGACTTTCCTTTATTTTTGAGGGTAGTTCTAACTCAAAGATGACAACCCTGAATTTACGCGGGTGACTCCGCCTTAATTTAGTACTATGCTTTAGCCAGCAGATTTTCCCGCATGAAACTCGAAAATAAACCCACGAGAACAGGTTCTACCTACGCAACTTGTTAAGTTGCTGATTTTGTTCGGAAGAGCCACCGCCGCGCGCCGCCCTGGAACGCAATGGGCACTACGAGGAAACACTGATGGGTTTTACTCAGTAAGAGTCTGACACTCCCTCCCGCTCCACCCAGAGCGGAAGGGGTCATTTGATGATTTCCCATACATAAAAAACCTGAATAACAAACTATCGAATGTCGGAATTCAGGTCATTGTTTTTTTTTTTTATTTCAACCAAATCCGCTTTCACATTTAATACTTTTGCCCGCGACTTCGTGCGCGCATTTTCCGTGTTTTCCCGTTCCTGTATAGCCTGTAGGCTTCCTCATGAATGTGGCCATCATATACAAAAATAATTTTCCAAATCCGACTGGTAATTCCAGAGGTTAGCGCGTTCTAACAAACTCTTCAGCTTTATTGTTAAAAAAAAAATTGTTTTTTTTCTAGTTTTTCTAGTAGTGGCAAAAAAAATTTTTTTTTTCACTACTAGTACCAATTTACACTTAAACAGTCTTAGTAATTTTTAGTAGTCTTTATAAAAGTAGAAGATACATGTGTAATCATATATTATTTTTAGCGACATTATTCTCAGTTACGAATAACAACATTGAAAACTTTATTAATTAAATAATTAGTAACCGTTTGCAGATCATTCCTAAAACTATTCACTGAATTATTTAAACAAGTGTTATTTAAAAACTACATTCTAATATTCTATTTGATGAACTTGTTTAGCTGATAAATTCAATTTCTGTGTGAATTTATATCCTAAAACCGTATTTCATTATTAAAATTCGTCAACATTTATAATGTCATATTGCTTGAGCAATGATATTATTTAGAATTTTGGTAGCCATTGTTGATTCTAGTTTCCAGAATTTGCTGGACGAGACGGAGGCGGACCGTGTTCTGTGCGCGCCTCTTTATAAAATGTTTGCAGGCGTGATGAAATGCGCAAGTACTCCAGCGCCCGGCCAAGCGTAGCTGCAGACCACCGTGTGGTCTGAGTAAGTAAGAGTGATATCCCGCGCACCCTCCTCCATGAGGAAAAAGAGTTATAGCGGTTGGGAATAGTGTGGTGGGCTGGCCATGTACCTGACAACCGCGGACTTAAGCCTAGATTTAGAATAAAAATAAGCGTAGAAATATCTTTGTTCTATAGTCTGGACCACTCGCTGCATTGTCCTGTTGAGCAAGCTTGCTCCAACGAAAGCGTTAATGCTGTCGCGAGCTACCCTGATGAGTTGTTGACCACAGTCTAAGATGCTACACATACATATTCCTCAGGTACTCATTCACCAGAGATTCAACATTAACTAAATAGGTACAGAAGACTTAGTTGTTGGTCCTCAAACCAGGAAAATAATCATACAACTTATCATAATGCAATTCTAGCATTTTTTTCATAGAATTTTGCGTTTTAGTTTAGACTTCCTGGATCACTGTCCTCTAAGGAAAACCACACATATTCTAATAGCTATACAAAAAAATATGGAGACCTTGAAACAACATTCTAATCAATTTTACGCATTGTAAATTAGATAACTAAAAGTTCACGATCGCGCGTGACATTCTGCCTCCCATTCTGATATCACTGATGTAATCGCTCTGAAGGAACATCTTTCGATACCTGTTTTGTGTTCCGGTTTAATAAAGAACTAGCTGTTTTCGTGACTTTGTTCTCGTGGCCTATCCCACAGAAACAGTGGATTCTTTTTGACATTAAAATAACTCTTACTAGTTTTATTTTTTATCTTTTTTTTATTGATTATCCGGAATCGGATCAGTAGGTACTTCCTAAGATCATTATAATAATCTACCTTTTATAGGTATTTAATCAAATCAACTATTTCATAATTATTAGTTTACTAATTTGACTTTTACATCTTATAACTGTTAGTGAAAAACATTGCTTCCTGTAAAATGACTGGCACAAGAAACATTTCAAGTTTATTTCTAAAGTTTGGACTAACCAGCAAGCCATCAGAAGTTCTGGTGTCTACAGGAGGCGGTGCCCACATCACTTTACATCAGGTGGGCAGTCTCTTACATAAAAACTAGCTGTTTAAAATGTAATACGAACCTGCTAAGAGAAAGCCACAAAACAAAAGAATGTCACACCGAGTAAAATAGCTTACTCCATAATAAATCATGATTGCGAGCATCGCCGCGGGCAACCACTAGAGTAACATTACGTCATGTCATAAGACCATTTCAACTTTTGATGCGCTCGCGCCTCTCCTACATGAGAGAATGTACAGAAGGACCAGAGGCCTCAGACAATGTGCCATTTAATTAGCGAATGCGACTGTCGAAATGCCAAAATGTAGGAACTTGATAACATGTCATATCGATAGCATCTGTCAATCCCTTACATTTTTGACGTATTGACAATCGCCTTCACCACGCTACCGTTTGACAGAATCTCACTTGTCTCGAACCCAGTTCTAAAAACGCTTTCGAATAAACTGCAAAACAGAATCAATCTAACTAAACTTAAAACGAACTTTTTGTCTGTTTCTATTTTTTTTTAATTTCTGGATGTACTGATTCAACTATGGAACTGAGAAGCTCGTGGCTAAAGAATCTTCTAGGTTAAGCAACGCTTGCCAAGTTTCGTATGTGGTGACCATATGAACATACCGAGTTTCCTCCCTGCCTCGTAAAGCACATAAAGCCGTTCCGGAGCAGTCATAACGGATCGTCAGAAGCCAGTAAATCTGACTCCAGTCTTACCAAGAACAACCGTGTTACGGTACCCAGTTAATGGGTTGTGGAAGTCTGGTAGGTCACCGTTCCACGTAAAATACTGGTATTCAGCTGAATCCGGTTTGACTGGAAGCCGACCCCAATATAGTTGGGAAAAGGCTAGGCAGATGATGATGACTGATTCAACTATGGAAATCCCAGAGTGACATGGGCTACGGCTTACACCAGATAAATGTGCAATAACGGTCATTGACCCACATACATTTATTGACTTTCTTAATATTAAAAGCAGATATAAAGACATAAAGCTGTCCTCAATCGACTTCTTTCGTGATCCTTTACGTTCTCTAGTAATGAAAAACGGTTCATAATTTATTGATCGAAATACGAAGGGATATTAGGGAGAGGTCAATGTGCTTTATTGCAAGTTTATCGGGCACCTTAGTTTTGCTAAGCTATACGTTTTCCACGATTGCAATTTTGGAAATATCCTCATATAATCGATAACTGCGATGGTTCTGTATTTTACACAGATGCACCGTCGATGACCTTTCAACCTGCATTATGTAGCGTGGATTTGATTGGTCGGATTGCAAAGAACAGGGATGATGAACCTGAAATCCTGCAATGGGGCTACGGATGCCATACTAGAGAAAATTCTAGGCATGGTAACAAACTTACTATTGTTTTTTTCGGTTTTACATAGCTTTCGTCGGCAAAGCTCTGTTGGTTTTGCTGACATTACTTAATTAAAACTCTAAATTAATTTACACACTGACAAAAAACGTACAGCCTGAACTGCGGCCCTACCATGACGTGTTAAAGCGTGAGTCGTTCGAGCGAGAAGGAGGGATGGAGCTATACACCCTATATAGCTCCATCCCTCCTTCTCGCTCGAACGACTCACGCTTTAACACGTCATGGTAGGGCCCCTGTGCTGGATTACAGTAGCAGAACAGTAGCATCTCCAACCAATCGGATCGGTTTGCGTCCAAATCATCTCGCTACCCATAAAATGATTATCCTGAAAAAAATTACTGCTTTTCTTTTTCTGCGTTTGTTAGTGGCACGCATTAGCAAAAGGTTCGCCATCTCTGGCACAGACGTTTATACTCACCGAAAGCCGAGACTTGTTTGAGTAAATTATCAAAATTTTAGTCGAACGAATATTTAACTTTAGGTCTGAAATGCAAATGAAGTCTTGGTGACCTCTCTGTCATCTTGATGTTTTGGTAATATAATGTTGTATTTACCTACTACGTTCAAAAGTTAATATGTAAGTAGCTTTTTTAAGTATAAGTATTACTGTCACTCTCTGGCTATAGGAGGTCTCTTCCAATTTCTTCCAGCAGTTAATTTCCTGAGCCATTTTTTAACCCCTGCGGACGCCGGTTCCTGGGCCAAGTCCCAAGTAAAGGAAGCACAGCTTCTATTATAAAGACATTCTTAATTCTTTACTGTACATATAAACTACTACTACTGTATTTTCCAGGTGAATTCCTCCTGTAGAATTAACTCCCTCTGAAAATCAGGACGGCAACCAGTCGGTTGTTCTATAAGGTGAAGGCACGTGAGCACCATCGCAAGAAAGAAAGAAAGAAATCATTTATTTGCTCATAATGTAGGTTGCTGGTTTGCTATAATCATCACAGTGTTAATACGTTGGATTCGTATTTTCTTAATAATATTGTTATTTTTTGGTTAGGTGTATGTACGTATTTATAAATGTATATTTGGTCTGTGATGTATATTTTTCTCTGTTTGTCTTCCTTTAAGTTGCACCTGCCATGTTGTCTCTGTACCGTAAGGTCGACTGGTAGAAAATGCCATTAAGTGGTAGAATTACTGCCCAAAACCATAACTTATCGAGAAATTTCCTCGTTATATTTGCAACCCTATTTAATATACGAGTACTTAGGTTCTTGTAGACACACCTAACCAATTTACTGAAATGTTACCAAAACAGACTTATTAACGGTGGAGGTACAGTTTTAATATTAAGACATAATTAAACAAACTACAAAAAAAAATATACTAATAAAATCGAAAATAGTCTTCCTCGTGAGATATAAAGTAATATCAGAAATTGTAAAATTCCCGAAAATCCGAAAACAATTAATTTAAAGTAATAATCTCAATGGCCGTGGTGAACACAGATACTAATTAAATTCATAAATAACAGACATTTTTATTATAAGTTGCGATATTACTCGTTAGCTGGTTGTAAGTAACGACTGGTGAGACAGGGGTCGCGAACTTTGAGACCACTGCCGTAGATGGGCATACAAGAGTGTTGACGAAGTTGATATTATTTAGTGGAATATAGATAATGATCTCGTTTGCGTTTAATCCACTATTCAATATTTTTAAATGTATTTAGAGAAATGGAATAAAATACACACATGAATTTCATCGTCACTGGACTAGCTTTTAACTTTGTTAAAAGACCCTAAATTATTTTAAACTGTTTTTGCAAGTGGTGTTAGGTAATATTAACTAATATTAGAGCCTTTGGTAATTTTGCCAGATTATCAAAAGCCAGAGTATCACCGTATGGTGTCGGACGTAAAAGAAAGAACACCGTCCCATTACTTCCCGTGGGTGTCGTAAGAGGCGACTAAGGGACTCACCAGAGAATGGGCAGCAGCATTCTCTGTAGGTACATTGCTTCAGCTACACTGCAATACCCAACCCGCCTGCCAAGCGTGGCGATTATGGCAAACCCCTCCCCCACTTGGAGGCCTATGTCCAGCAGTGGTCGTCTTTCGGCTGATATGATGATGATGATCAAAAGAATTGATCTTTAACATCATCATTGTGATTTAGATTGGTATCCCAATTTATTTATAGTGGTCTGCGCAGCAATATATTTATTCTTCCTTCACAATAGCCTCTTCCTCAATAGTCCCTAAACATACCTGTCATTACTGCTTTCAATACTGGGTGTTCCAAAAAGGCGTGGTCATAGTTAAGGATGTTATTCTGTATCTGCTATACAGTTACTAAAATATCGACTTTAAAAAAAAAATCTACCCCAATAAATACTAAAAAGTTCCGAACAAAGCACTTTTCAAGCAGTTTCGTGTAGTTGAATCACAGATTTGATGCCACCGACTGCATCAGGCTGCTTGAGAAGTGTTTTATTGCGGTCGGTATTTTTTAGAAAAAGTCAATAATTTGATATATGATTTCTTTACTGTATAACAGATACAGAACAACACCCTGAAATATGACCACGCGCTTCTGGAACACCCTGTAAAGTATAATAGAATGCTCATCAATTGCTAAAAAACAAGCTAAAATGTTTATCATCTCTGAACCATACGGCAGAAGGTTCCCCACCTCTGCAACTGCATAAATACAGGTGTCATAGTTGCCGACAAAGTCAGCCTCTTGCGACAATGTGGCTGACGAATCTGCGCGTGCGGCTTTCAACAGCGCTGTTATGACTGGGAATAACTTTACGAGGTCTGAAGGTCGTCAACCAGCTGGTGGTGTTGTATGGAAGTTAAATTACGTAAGTTTTCTTAGAAAATTGGTGATTAATCAACAAACTCGTGGGTAAATAATGAGAGCCGCACGAGTTAATCTTCGAGGAAAAGCGCAACTTACCGAGGTCGATCTGAGGATGGGTGACCATGTTAACATACCGAGATTTCTACGTGCCTCGGCAAGCACGTCTGTCATTTTTCCTCCTGAGATCTTCAGAAAGCAAGAAATCTGACACCAGTCTTGCCAAGACGTATCGTGTTACCCAGTTATGGAGTTGTGGAGGTCTGGTAAGCAGTCACTCCATGTAAAATACTGGAAGTCAGCAGCATCCGGTCAGACTGGAAGCCGACACCATAGTTAGGAACAGGCGGGCAGAGTGGTGGTTCATCGAGTTACCTTATAAAATAGTGGGCGAACCTTATGAACCAAACCCGACAAGGATTGCCACACGTACGGTTGCGTTGCCGTATTTTACTTTATTTTAGTCAATTGTAGTATATATAATATTTTAGAAAAATAATATATTTTCATCGCTTACTCAAATTCTGAGGAGTCTCTTTGGTACAATCCCATAAAAGGTCGAAATTGGTAAAAAGCTGTTTGCAAGGGCGCCAAAATTTTCAAGCTCGCTCTAGCATTCTCATATTTCTCAAGCCGAGACGATTGACTGCTGCGCTGCGTGTCGCGGGTTCGGTTCCCGCACGGAACATACACTTGCGGCATTAGGGTGCAAAACTTTTTATATTCGAAATCATTAAAATCATTACAGATATAATCTAATATAATAGTCTTACCATTTTTTTCAACTACGCTGCTAACACATCGATGCAAAGGCAAACGAATTAAAATTAATTTTAGTTGAATACCACACAAAATGATGCTGCACAAAAACACAGGAACTAAACAATAGAAAATAGTAATTGTATCGTTTTGCGGTTATTCGCTAATTGTGTTACATTGTATGTAACACATACAATATAATATATAATCATATATGCAGGTTCATACATTGCATCGTTCTAATTTAATGACTTGAAACTAGTTATTTGATGTTTTTGTTCAGTTTGTTGGCAATAGTTTCCTGGATTATAATTCACTGACAGTTCTAAAGAACAGGAATCATTTGAGTTTATAAATATGTTTGTTTTATTTAACTCTTCCTAATTTTAGATGTAATATACATGTAATAATATCAGCGGGTATCTTTAATTTGGTCCAATAAACATAAGCTTGCTGATTGGAAAAACCAGCCGGCAAGTGCGATTCGGACTCGAGCACGAAAGGTTCCGTACCATCTATAAAAAAAACTGCAAAAAAATCACTTTTTGTTGTGTGGGAGCCCCATTTAAATATAGTTGTTATAGCGGCAACAGAAATACATCATCTGTGAAAATTTCAACTATCTAGCTATCACGGTTCATGAGACACAGCCTGGTGACAGACAGACAGACAGACGGACAGTGGAGTCTTAGTAATAGAGTTCCGTTTTTACCCTTTGGGTACGGAACCCTAAAAATGAAATGCATAGAAATAATTTAATGTTTTTTTAACATAATATTTAGACATGACGACATGGTTGGCGCAGTGGTTGAGCAGTTGACTGCTGCGCTGCGTGTCGCGGGTTCGATTCCCGCACGGAACAAATATTTGTATGGCCTACAGATAGTTGTTCCGGGTCTGGCTGTTTGTGTATGTGAGTTTATATGTTTGTAAACGCACCCACGATACAGGAGAAATTCCTAGTGTGGGGCAACGTTTAAAAAAAAAAAAAAAAAAAAAAAAAAAAAAAAAAAAAAAAAAAAAAAAAAAAATCAACCCGAATAAATGAAATTTAAATTGAATATTTCAGTCAAACTGAAATCAGCTTCAGTCCCTACCTACATATTTTATGTAGGTACTTACAAACAGACTTAACATTTCGATGAACGTACATTAATTTAATATTTCGCGAATTGCCTATCTATTCGGGAGCCTTCATGTGTTTTAAATAATGTGAATTTTATTTTACAAAACACCTAAACTTTTAACTATTTTAATATTACCGTAGACCATGATAGTTACAAATGACAACATTTCGACTTCTCGTGTACAAAAACGTGTGTAAAATATTATAATTTTCACATTTATTTCCCAGTTTCATTAAAAACACATTTATTCATCTATAAATAAATTAACTTACATCTTGCCCATCACACAGTGACCACGTGAACTTATGATGCTATATTAAAATGCCAGATTTTCAATGTCAACTGTATGGAAGCAATAAATTCTAAACGAACTTTGATGAGCATCAAGAATGTAAATTATTGGAATAATTTAAACTTTTCTGCTCATCATTAACATTCGTTCTACGACTATATACACTGCCTTTGCGATCTGCTCCAATTTGGTTATTTTTAATTGCTTTGAAATATAGTTAATCAAGATTGTTGAAAGATTCAAATCATAAAAAATTGTAAGCTATATCATAATTTTTCAAAAGATTAAGTTTTTTGTTTGCCTGTGGATGTGATTTTGTGGCTTCTATAGCCTTACCTAAACAACGATCCTCATCATCAGTATCAGCAGTCCACTGCTGGTCATAGACCGCTCAAGTCGAAATCCATTAATTTCGATTCTCGGCAACACTCAACCAGCTACCTTCGCTCCATCTAGAATAATCCCAAGTGATTCTTAGTATCAAATATAATCCAATATTCACCTCAAAATTCCAAAAATCAATTACACTTAACCTTTAAAACTTTAATTAATAAAAACGATTTGTTTTTCTCTTATCTGTAATGCGAATTACAACAGGCTTAATTTATCAATATCATACATTTATTTAATGCACAACATTAATATTGTGTTTGTCTAAACTTCTAATAATATCTTAATATGAATAATTAATTCATGAAGACGATATAAGGGGCCATTTGGGATCGATACGGCATCGAAATCATATCATTAGTCACTTTTACCACATTGAGATTTGGGCAACAATTTTTAATTTGGATATTATTAAGGTTTTTACTATTTAAGGACACAATTCCAGTCGTTAATATATGCTCTACTGGTTCGTTACCAACAGAATTTTGCTTATCTTTTTGCTCTCTCAAATCCAGTTTTACTGGTTTGATACCAATAGAATTTTGTTCATCATGTGCTCTCTTAAATCCAGTAATACTTGTTAGAGTGTCCCAAGTGCGAGTGCTTTAGAAATATAATTAATGCCACCGATGCTGTAACTAAAACGTAGCCAACCAAATATTGGGCCTAAATATCTGAGGAATTGCCCATCGACTCGAAAAGAAAATGGAGATTTATTAGAGACAATTTTAGACCTCCTTTAAAACACGCATCATATGAATATTTTGGTCCTCTCACCTTTATTTCCATATTAACTTGGGTGTCGCCCGACCTTGTTATAAATTACGCAATAAGTTCGTTATTATTCGGAACTGGAGGTTTTCTTTGATTTGGTTATTTTAGGACTTCGATGACATCATTACGTAGTTGTATATTCAGATCACGATACATGAACTTTAGCTTACTTCTCTGTCAGTTTATCTTAGAAGTTATGTTAGTTGGCGAATTATTGGTTTCTTAGGAAAATGAGGAGTAAAATTTTTAAAAGTCGCTTTTTAAATATATTAAAAAGCGACTCTTATAAAGTTTACCTATTGACGGGAAAATTATTCTGATTTCTACAAGTTTTTTTATCGTGTCAGCAAAAACAAGGAAGAAAATAGTACAAGATGATTTTAATAGAGCATGGAATCAATCTCTTTTGCATTTTATAATGTCGCGCATTCATTATTATTTATTATTCATTAACCATGATTTTTGTAAACATTTATTTAAAAGAGAGTCCATGGAGTTTCTTGCACGTTCTTCTTCATAGGATCTACTCTTTGGAACGTGCAACTGCCACGCTGGAGATAGGGTCAGTGAGCGTGTTTTGCTACAGAATTACTTGCTGCTCCTGTCGTTAGCGCAGCAGAACTAGCTTTATCTATTTGACTGACAGACCTTGACAATTCAAAAGTGCCTGTACTGGTCTATTTAAAATAAAGGATTTTATATTTGTACTGTAGCCTGTCGGTCGGAATTAATAAAATGCTTATTTTCGAGTAGATATTGTATATATTCCCATTAATTGAATTTCTTCGACATAATAGCATAAACACGCGCCAATCGGCTATATTAGCCGCCAGAGGCTTTTCGTTCTGATAATTAGTTAATCTTATAACATTCGAATCGAATTAGTGCAAAAAGTTAAGACGATACAGTGCGTTGAAAATAGTCTCATTAAATTCCTAACACACTAAATAACAGTCCCTAACTACCTGATGTATGTTTATTGAGTTCATACTATGTTAATTCTGCATATACCTAAGTTCGTTCTTCTTTAGCAGTCTTACCTCGTTACAGCTGTAATAATTATTTTACGACTTTTACAACTCATTTAAAACAATTTAATTATTTACATAAACAATTATTAAGTACTAACTATTTGACCTCTATACAATGTAGCATCTCCCCAATATATCGAGTTTAAAATATCAAGTCGTAACCAAAAGTTAATTTGCCGGTAACCCTTTTGACTTGGCCGTAAAGAAGATTTAACCGCATTCACAAAGTCATCGGAACCGCTCCCTTATTGCGTAACGCGCAATTGCAATCGCTGTAGATTATATTTGGACACGTAACAGTGATCATTGCACTTGCCGGTTGTTGTGGCGACACTTGGGGGAGGCGTATGTCCAGCAGTGGACGTCTTTCGTCTGATATGATGATGATTGCAGTTGAATCGCATAAAACGAGGACCAAGTATTGTTGAACTGTCGACAGTGTTGCGGTGTTGTTAATAAATAATTTAATGACAGCAGGCAAGTTCGATTTTAACGATTTCAGTGCAAAATATTAACATATTAAGAGCGGATTTCACCAATGAAACTGAACGCGATCAGCAGGCCTAGACAAAAAACTTTTTTGTAGCGTTAACGTCAGACGCTCACGACAAAATGTATAGGAATGACATTAGGTGTGGAAAGGAAACGTTATCACCTAATGTCATTCCCATACATTTTTTGAATGGGTATTTGATGGAAATTTCTTTTAACAATTAATGCTTGCAACAGCTTATCTTTACATATCAAGTTGGCGAGTTACATTATCTGTACAAATGTTTTTGGATTGTGTATAGTATCATTTTTGCTTAGAAATAGTGGGTGTTCGTGAGTTTCTATAGACTATACACGCGTTACGTCTCACCACGAGGTACCAGGGTCTCTAATATGAAGAACGTATCTACCATTGCTTCTCATGTGCCACCCCCCATGACACCTTTTGTGCTACCGTAAGTACTACCACTAAGTGATGCTAGTGAAGACGAAGGCGAGCCGCGTGAGGGAGAGACAACCTTTCCGCCCCAGCCGACGCAACATAAGGAGACGCCCCGGGCGTCGGGACGAACAGGGCGATTCCCGGTCACGTCCGTCCTTAGGCGCGGGCCTTCGGATGGCGAGCGTTGAGAGGCTTGCCGTTCGAGCAAAGCCAGGCCCGGGTCGACGGCGCGTTGTGTTCCACGCGCGCCTCAAGGAGATGTCAGAATAGTAGACGTGGCCCGTTAGGGCCAGAGCCTGCCAGGGTTGCGGATTTTTTTCGAAAGAGTTACCGCGGCCCTGGAAAGCAAAGGGCACTAGGACGAGCACGGATGGGTTTTAGTCAGTAAGAGTCTGACACTCCCTCCCGCTCCACCCAGAGTGGAAGGGGTCATTTGATGATTTCCAATCCATAAAAAAGTACCACCACTAGTGTTTCAAAAACAATACCTAATACTGTTAAACAACTTCAAGGATAAAAATAAAACAAAGTATTCAGGAGGACGAGAATCATAATTTTATTATAAACAGCACTTTACGTCACTCGATCTTTACTTGTCAGTCACTAGATCTTTCATAACTACTTAAGTTTATTTTACACCATCTTTGGTAACTCTAGGTCATCTCTTACAAAACGGTTTTTTGGCTTGTTTATCTTCTCAGAAATACCTCTTTAATATGAGTATAAGTATTAAAGGAAATTCTCAAGGTGGTATTGTCCTGTAGAAAGTTATCATTTAGCAAGTCGGTGCGAGGTTTACAAGGCTTGTGAAATTATGCTCGTTGTGAATCATTTACTTATGAGCATCATCGTTTCATTCACGCCTTTTTCGTGTTTTATAGGTATTTGTAGTGAGATTTTATATGTTGAAGCAGGTAGCACTATAATGGATTTTATCTACACTCACAACGTAATGTTCTAAATATGAGTTTAAAAACGAATGCATAAACACATACTTTTTTTTCGTGGACAGGTAAAATTAAAAAAAAAATACCATTACAGTTCAACAGTTTCCTTCGATTTTTAAACAACTGCATCATAAAATAACTTTTTAATTTTTATAGCACACTTTTTCTTTTTAATTTTTGGCGCGGGCTCATTGACTTAAGTCAATGTGCCAGCTTTTATCTTTGTCTATGTTTGAGCGCGCTGCGCAGTCATTCGAATACGCAATGAGAATATCCGCCATATTGGAATTAACTATTTTTCCACTTATTTTATTTCAACTGTATGAGTGAAGATAAAATAGTGTATGCAACGGCATATAATTAGGTATTAAAACACTCGTGTGATGCTATTATCACACTCGACTACGCCTCGTGTGATAAAACCACACTCGTGTTTTAATAACCCTTTTTATATGGTCGTTGCATAAACTACTATTAATTTTCGGCTGTTTATTTAATTTATTAACTTTTTTCATGTGGTACGTAATCCATTATATTTCCATACTAATGTTATATATATGTAAATGCGCAAGTTACTCTGTCTATCTGTTGTTTTTTGCGTCTTAACGGCTGAACGGATTTGTATGATATTTATCACTCAAGTAGACCATGTGATGTTACTGGAACTTAGGATACGTTTTATCCCGGAAGTGTATCCCTTCCACATATAACCCGTCTGCCTTCAAAGCAAGAGTGAACAGGCATCTTCTGGGCCCGCTCGCTCCATCATAGACCTCATCTACAGCTTTCCATCAGGCGTGATCGAGGTCAAGAGCAAGCAATAATAACAAAATAATAAAAAAGTGTGTTCCCTTAGTATAATTTTCAACTTTCACGAATTAGTGCATTGTTTAAGGTACAATATGGGGTTCCATGGTTGGGTTTCGTTTCCTGGTGGATAAAACCCCCAAAATAAAGAATAAAAAAATTCACGAAACCAGATTTTTTTTTTTATAAAATAGAATTTTTTGCTATATTTATAACTGTATTATCCTTCATTATTTGAAAAAAAAATACCTTGGAAATATGGATCTTCACACAAGCAAATCAAATTTCATGTCATCATGTTTGTTAGATACAGTCGAAATATTTCCATGAAACCCTTTTATAGACATGCTTTAATTTCAAGGCTATTCAATTCTTTCTATTTTAATCTGGAACGCCTGTGAGCCTGCCCATATTCTAAGTCCTGAGAATGGAGGTATGGAAACAACCTACACTCCACTCCACTCGACTCAGTCGCCATGACAACGTACAAAAATCTACAGACTTGATGACGTATCTATAAATCAAATAACTGTCAATATATGATTGAGGGAGGCCGCGGCGAGGTTGTATCGAGTAGCGGAAATACCTTAGAATATGGATTTACCACAGCACCACTCCCAGGGCTCTAGACAAAATGTCATTCTATAAATTGTTGCAATATTGATCATGTGACATTTTGACGCCTTCGCTGCCGATATACACTGACAAGGGGCTCTAGACAAGTGACATTCTGTCAGCGGTAGTGTGGCGAAGGCGATTGTCAATACGTCAAAAATGTATGGGATTGACAGATGCTATCGAAATGTCACGTGATCTAATTCCTACATTTTGGCATTTCGACAGTCGCATTCGCTAATCGAATAGCACATTTTCTAGGGCCTAAGATTCTTAAAATTTTCTGAATCTTGCGCTTCTAACATAGTCAATTCCTGAAAAAGACATAATACACCTCAAAATTCATTTAAGTCTAGTTCATTAGAGAATGATTTCATCTAAGTCATCAGACCAATAAACACGCTTTATTGTAGCCTAAAATAGTTGACATTTTCTGTACAGCAATAAAATGCCATTTAATTTATGTATCGAAACTAATTTATGGTAATAGTTTTCCGTAGATTAATTTTAATTCATGGTAAAATATGCGTTTATCAATGATTTTAATGCTTACGTAATGATTACCTATTTCGCAACTTGTTAGAATTAAACAGAATTTGGTGACTATCTAACACTAATTTATAAAAAATATAAAATGGTATAATTAATCTAAACTTATAATATGTTACATTACGCAGTTTATAACTTTCCTATAAACAACTGTTCACTCCAAATGTAATTAGCATATTATTCAGCTCGTCAATTTTAATTAATGATTAATAAAGTAGAAGACCTCACCCACGCATCACCTTGACCTCACACAGTAGGTATTTGGTCATAGATCCACACACACAACGTATCTAAATTAAAAACCGGACCTCCAACAAGTTATAAATGACAAAATTCTCAAGTGGCTCTCTTTGCATCCAGCCTATTTTGCTCTGGACTTTACAGACTCAAATAGCAGAAAAAACCCACCAATGACTTTTAAAAAAATATCGTCACGAACCATGTCTTCATAGCCATGGTTTTCATATATTTTGACCAATACATTAATTGTATGGACATTAAAAGAGACTTGGACCTTTGAGTTTGTGTCAACTGAGTGATCCCAGGAAAGACGTGCTGCCATGCATAGCGTGGCTCAGAAGAAAATTCACGTGTAAAAGAGTTATTTGTAGAAATAAATATTTATGATCAGAATGTACTTAGCATTTAAAAAAAAATGCTCATTGGCGACGTAAATCTGGAGGATGCCAAGCTTCACAGCTTTGCTCATCGCCGCAAGGTTGCTTGCTTGTCGGTCTTCTACAGATTGTACTTCGGTGAATGTGCCCAAGAACTCCACAACCTCATCCCACCGGCCCCCTCCTACCACCGGACATCTCGACGCACGTCAAGTTACCATCCCTACCGCATTTCCAAACGTCTCTTATAACGCGTACAGCAAAGGAGTGCAACTCTCAACCTGCGTCTGTGTTTCCGAACGCATTCAACCTTAATATCTTCAAAATTAGAGTGAACAGGCTTCTTCTGGGTAAGCTCACTCCATCGATCGTCGACTTAGCTCAGTCGCCTCTGACCTAGACTAGAGTCAAGAGCAAACTCATCTCAAATAAAAGAAAACTTTTATAGCATAGCATTAGCTGCACTGTTCCTTATACTGGTACACATCATCTGCCGAGCACATGCAACGAACTTAATGTCTAGTCTAAAGCGTTTAATTACCGAGTTATACGTGTGTTTGGTAATATGGCAAATGCATTACACGCTTGTTTGAGAAGACAGGGATGATCAATAGCCCACCTTCTGTTTGTACCTGTGTTAACAAATAAAAGTGATTTGATTTGATTTCAGTTTGAGCATGAGATTTATGTACCTACAAGTTTTAAGGCTCCCCACATACAGGCTTGTCGTGACAATACAATAACGACGTATGTTTTTATTATTCACGTCTGTGCAGGACGACGGACGGTTAGATTTAAATTTTAAAATGAGCGAAGCACCCGATATTCTATCCCAGTCACACTGGTACATTAGGTATGCATTCTTTACCAGATATTAGGAATAGAAAAAAGCCTCGAAAGCCATAATTTTGAATACAGAATACACGTGCTTAGTAGATACTAAAAGAGTGATGTAAATTAATGAATTATATTTTCTTATTTAACCACTCGGGCCCAACATGTGAAAATTCCCTAATATAAAGTAAATCTTATGTATATGTAAATAAACATTAAATTCGCGATTAATTCGCGACACACCGGTGTGTCGCCGGGGCCGGACAGGAGGCCGTAATTACAAATCGGCCTCTATACTAAATAGCTTATACCTTCCTGGTTATAAAGACGAATTTGAAACTCATGGGGTCTCATCGCATCAGCATGGATATAATTTTCCACATTACTACGTAGAACCGGTATCTCACGGCAGACATTGGAATGGTAGCCACCTGTCGCTACTCGCAGGCACCACAACGTTTGAATTATTCATCACATTTAACGGATTTCCTCACTTTATTTCTCCTGCGTGGTTTAGAACACGAAAACTCATTTTTATATTATTTGTTTTACAGAACTTTAGCTACATGGTTAAGCTCGTAGTCGAGTAGGTGTATTGTGATAAATAGCTGAATTGGGATCGCGTTCTTTTAATTCATCATTCCGAAAATCAGCCTCCCGAACGATTAATAAAACTCTTGAATTTATTTAGAAACCTTCTCTATTTTCACTTTATCATTAAAATTGTTTCGCTGTATTTTTAACCGACTTCTAATATTATATATTATTATGACGAGGGTAGTTCAACCATTAGGGGTACATCGTTTTCAGAGTCCAAGTTCGACATGGTGGAGGCACGAAATAATAGTCTCAACACTGATTACAACCGCCTATTTATTCACTTCCGATAACAAAATAACAAAATCTCAAATGATCAAGCCGATGGAAATGGATTAAAGTACGGAATCACGGTATGTTCGATACATGCTGGCAGAACGACCGTTCGCGTTCGTGTCTTATCAAAAAGTGAAGTCTCCCAAATCAAATGCTTCCCTGAGGTCGATACAGAGTTTGGCAAGTCTTGTTGACAGCTGTCAGTTGTCATTGTTTGACATTGGACATGCCACACCCAAGCACACTGCTTGACGTTTCCGACAAACGATGATAAATGGCGTTATTCTAAATTAACAATTATCAATAACGATTCTAATAATTGTGCACCTGTGTTGATTCTGTGACATATATACATTTTCACCCGGTTTCTGGTAAGTAATAAAAATATCGACACTTTACACAAATTAAAATCAACATGCCAAATGTTTTGGATGGGAAATCATCAAATGATTTCTTCCGCTCTGGGCGGAGCGGGAGGGAGTGTCCGACTCTTACTGACTAAAACCCATCCGTGTTCCTCCAAATGCCCTTTTGCGTTCCAGGGCCGCGGTGACTCTTTCGAACAAATTCCGAAACCCTGGCAGATTTCACAACCCTGGTAGATTCCGCAACCCTAGCAGATTGTACAACCCTGTTAGATTCCGCAACCCTGGTAGATTCCGCAACCCTGGTAGATTCCGCAACCCTAGCAGATTGTACAACCCTGGTAGATTCCGCAACCCTGGTAGATTCCGCAACCCTGGCTGATTCCGCAACCCTGGCAGATTCCACAACCCTGGCAGATTCCGCAACCCTAGTAGATTCCGCAACCCTGACAGATTCCGCAACCCTGACAGATTCCGCAACCCTGGCAGATTCTGCAACGCTGGTAGATTCCGCAACCCTGGTAGATTCCGCAACCCTGGTAGATTTCGCAACCCTGACAGATTCCGCAACCCTGGCAGATGCCGCAACCCTGATAGATTCCGCAAAAACCCTGACAGATTCCTCAACCCTGGCAGATGTAAAATGATGCGATTGTATTAATTTTGCGATAATTTTCACAGAAGCCTGTTACATCGTTTAACGTCATTGTTACCTTTGTCTAGACAAGCTACGTTTTTTTATTGAATGAGCGGATTAACCCACACGTATTTGGTTATTATAAATTATATTCGCAGTTTTTATGCGTTGCTATAAGTATGGGTTTAAGGCATTTGTATGCATATGATATGGTTCATATGCATATAGAGTGGATTTAGCTATAAAATAGAATAGGTAAGTAGTAGTTATTTTACATCATCAGACTGTATTACAAAAAAAATACACGACACATTTATTTACAATCATATTTTTTCTTTAATAGGCACGCGCTTGACCACTATCTCACCTGATGGTAAGCGACGATGTGGTCCACAATGTGGTCGAAGATGGAGCACGCTTGCCTAGAAGTAACCTATTCACTCTTCTATCAGGAACAAACAACGGAGCTCGTTGAATTGATGCGGTATGATACTCCACCGCTGTTTCTTTCAAATTAATTTCGCTGCGGGATCCGAGACAGTTGCATCGCTTCTCCGGGACTCGTCGAGCTTCATTGCCTCTGTGCTTTTTTGGTGATCGTCATTGCTTATTTTGTTCTCAGCAGTGCAGTGGTTTGGAATAGCAAGCATATTTAGCGTCTTATAATTAATCACTGAAATTCCATTAAAAAAGGATATTTATAGATCGATTGTTTTTCATTTTGATTTGCGTAAAATCTGATGTCATTAACATTTAACAAGTCTAAACGTGATTTAGAATGATTTACCATGCGTGATTTACCATGGAACATTGATTTTATGGATACGCAAATTAGTTTACGACAGTTTTTCAATATGTTAGCTGTAATTAATCGTTTTATTTGTGTGTGCATAAAGTATATAATACCCTACCCTACATCTCTGACATTTAGTTTTATATGTATCTAAAATTTTAATATTCCAATTTTAAGTACTTCATGGGTGCTTGAGGATGGCGCCGAAAACCTTGGCATAAAAAAAAGCCAAGCCTAGTAAGAGATGGCAAGGCGACCAAGACGCCAGGCACTGCAAAGCATGGCTCGTGGTGACTCAGGAAAAGATTACCTGGAAGGATTTGGAGGACGAGGAGGGCCTTTACCCATTTGTGGAACATTATATGCAGACATTTAGATTAATAGTATCATAGATTCTGGTTGTTCTGTACATTTCCTGTGTTAAGCCTTCATGATTCTAGTAACCAGAATCACCAATTTTTACTGATGTAAATAGACTTTCGAGTCTCCTTCTAGAAAACTACTCAGGTTTAAATTGCCTTCTTGTATGATGTACTAGATACAATCTTTCACAGACTCCAAACATGGAGGTCATAGATGGTCATGTCATTTACAACAATTTGCAAATCTTCGAGTGGTATTTACATGGTAAAGTAGTATGACCGTCTATATCGCTATAATTACATTATCATATTATACCTACAACCTGTGATTATCCCAATCAATGCTAGTTCAACCCATTAATTACCTAAGTATACCTACAGACCATCTATTTGAAACCGGTTGGAGATGTGCCCATCTCTAAATGGCAAAATACCTCTATACTTAAACAGAACATTTATTAATTGCCATAATCATGGGCGTATATAAAGTGGTGTCTAGGGCTTCCGGACCCCCTCTTTATCCCCCTCACGACGAAAATAAAAATCGCTTATAAATATTTAGCGGATGGCACGGATAGTCCGTGCCACATAATTTATAATTACTAACACTTTGAATGACATTGGCATTTAAAATTCTGAATTTTCTCCATGAAAACCGTAACTACTTTGTACATTTTGGACCCTCGCCCCTATGAACTTTTCTGAAAAGTAGTCAAAACATAAAAATAAAGCCAATAAAAATGACATCGAAAACACCGTTGGTGAACTCCTTTAAACATAGTTTGCAGAACAACGACTGGTCGACTGTTCACGTGACAAGAGGGCTTTTTTTTTTTTTTTTTTTTTTTTTTTTTTATTGGATGGGAAATCATCAAATGACCCCTCCCGCTCTGGGTGGAGCGGCAGGGAGTGTCAGACTTCTACTGACTAAAACCCACCCATGCTCCTCTTAGTGCCTTTACGTTCCAGGGCCACGGTAACTCTTTCGAACAAATCCGCAACCCTGGTAGGCTCTGGCCTTAACGGGCCCCGACCCATGCTGACGACTGCTGGCTTGGCGCGCGTAGAACACAGCGCGCCGTCAACCCGGGCCTGTTCTGATCGGACGGCGAGCTACCCATTGCTCGCCGTCCACAGGCATCAGTCACTGCGCCATGCTCAGGAGCATCAGTTCCTGGGCGGCGCAGTGGCTGACGTTCAACAGGAGGGGGTGAAATGGGGCCATTACTGGCACTCCATTTCAGTCCCCTCCGGAGCCCGTTGTAGGGGCTCTACTGCGGCTGTTGCAGTAGCAGCAGCCGCAGTGGAACCGGCTTTGGCGGCGGAGGAAGCGGCGGCGGTGGCGGCGGTCGCGGCAGAGACGGCGGTGGCGGAGGGCTTTCTCCGGTTTCCGGCTTTGGCGGGTGGGGCGCAGGCCCTACCCCCAGCCCAGTGGTCGGCCGGCTTGCCAGCTGCCGCACAGACTGCGCAGTGCGGCGCGGCGTCGCAGGAGCCGGCCCTGTGACCGGGCTGACCGCAGCGGAAACATAGACCGCTGCGGTCCACCTCCGAGGTGCATTGTGCTCCTACATGGTGGCCCACCTGGCACCGGAAGCACCTCAGAGGTCGGGGTTCCAGCAGTTTGACCTGCGCGGAAACCCAACCCACCAAAAACCTACGGCCCTCCGAGATGGTCTTGGCCGCCGACACGGGACAGCTCACCACAATGGTGCGCATGCCCGTGTTGTCAGGACGTAGGGTGCCCGCCTTCACCTCCTCTGCTGAGCACCCCCCCGTCCTAACGACGGCGGCCACCACCTCCGCCTCCGTGACGGAGTCGTCCAGGCCCAAGATGCGCATGTCGATGCGCTTGGTGGGCCTGGACACTCGGGCATCGTCCGCGCTTAGGGACGCCCTGAGCCTTTCGGCTAAACCACTCGGGCCCAACATGTGAAAATTCCCTAATATAAAGTAAATCTTATGTATATGTAAATAAACATTAAATTCGCGATTAATTCGCGACACACCGGTGTGTCGCCGGGGCCGGACAGGAGGGCTAGGCTTTTCTTTGGCCAAAGAATCAGCATTGCCATTCAACGTGGCGTGGTCGGTTTACGTACGATAGTATAACGTGACAACGTCATAACAAAACATTGATGAAATGATTGGATTGCATACAACGTTACAATGAGCGTAACGGGACACTGAGTCATTCTATTTCGTGCGTAATGAGTAAAATGAGTGAAATACGTGAAATGAATGATATGAACGAAATTATTGAAATGAACGAAATGACTGTTAACGTGCCGAACTCATTTAATAGCCCATAAATTCACCTCTGAGCACCTTTTTTTTACAAAAGTAATTTAATCATGTAGGACGGTTTTTATGTGTTAAATTATTATTAAATTCATTCAGCGCACATCAAATAATGAATTTTATTGGAAACAATTTCATTCATTTCATTCATTTCATTCATTTCATTCATTTCATTCATTTCATTCATTTCATTCATTTCATTCATTTCATTCATTTCATTCATTTCATTCATTTCATTCATTCCATTCATTTCATTCATTCCATTCATTTCATTCATTCCATTCATTTCATTCATTCCATTCATTTCATTCATTTCATTCATTTCATTCATTTCATTCATATCATTCATTTCATTCATTTCACTTATTACACCCATTGATTTTGTTCATATCGGTCATTTCATTCATTTATTTCATTTCATTCATTTCACTCATTACACTCATTGCATTGAACTCCAATGCAATTATTATTAAATTCATTCAGCGCACATCAAATAATGAATTTTATTGGAAACAATTTCATTCATTCATTTCATTCATTTCATTCATTTCATTCATTTCATTCATTTCATTCATTTCATTCATTTCATTCATTTCATTCATTTCATTCATTTCATTCATTTCATTCATTTCATTCATTTCATTCATTTCATTCATTTCATTCATTTCATTCATTTCATTCATTTCATTCATTTCATTCATTTCATTCATTTCATTCATTTCATTCATTTCATTCATTTCATTCATTTCATTCATTTCATTCATTTCATTCATTTCATTCATTTCATTCATTTCATTCATTTCATTCATTTCATTCATTTCATTCATTTCCTTCATTTCATTCATTTCCTTCATTTCATTCATTTCCTTCATTTCATTCATTTCCTTCATTTCATTCATATCATTCATTTCATTCATTTCACTTATTACACTCATTGATTTTGTTCATATCGGTCACTTCATTCATTTCATTCATTTCATTCATTTCATTCACTTCATTCATTTCATTCACTTCATTCATTTTATTCATTTCATTCATTTCATTCATTTCATTCATTTCATTCATTTCATTCATTTCATTCATTACACTCTTTGCATTCATTTCGTTCACGTCGTTCATTTCGTTCATTTCGTTCATTTCAGTCATTTCATTCATTTTGTCCATTTCACTCATTACACTCATTGTATTCATTTCGTTCACTTCGTTCGTTTCGTTCATTTCATTTTTTGCGTTAATTTCGTTCATTTCATTCATTTCACTTACTTCACTCATTACACTCATTGATTTGGTTCATTTCATTCATTTCGTTCATTAAATTCATTTCACTTAATTCATTCATTTCACTCATTACACTCATTGAACTCATTTTGTTCATATTGTTAATTTCATTCATTTCATTAATTTTGTTCATTTTATTCATTTCAATCATTTCGTTCATATCAGTCATTTCACGTTTTTCACTGATGTTACTCATTTCGTTCATTTCGTTGATTGTGTTCATTTCGTAAATTGTGTTCATTTCGTACATTCATTTTACTCATTTCACTCATTTCATTCATTTCGGTCATGTCAAACATTTCGTTAATTTCAATCATTTCATTAATTCCTCTCATTTCATTCATTTCCCTCATTTTATTCATTTCGTTCATTTCAATCATTTCGTTCATTTCATTAATTTCGTACATTTCACTCATTTCACTTATTGCATTCATTTCGTTCATTTCACTGATTTCATCGTTCATACCGTTATATTCGTTCATTTCGTTAGTGGAGTTCATTTCGTTCATATCACTCATTTCACGTATTTCACTCACGTTACTCATTTCGTTCATTTTGCTCATATCAGACATTTCACGTATTTCACTCGTGTTACTCATTTCGTTCATTTTGTTCACATCGTTCATTTCGTTCATTTCATACATTTCACTCATTACACTCATTGCATTCATTTTGTTCATACCGTTCATTTCGTTAATTGTGTTCATTTCGTTCATTTCATTCATTTCGTTCGTTTCCATTCATTTCATTCATTTCATTCATTTCATTCATTTCATTCATTTCATTCATTTCATTCATTTCATTCATTTCATTCATTTCATTCATTTCAGTCATTTCATTCTTTTTATTCATTTCATTCATTTCGTTCACTTCGTGAACTGCAGAAAAACCATCGATTATTATAAAAAAAAATTGATGATTCGAGGTGGAGTCGAATTAGAGACTTGGAATATGAGCCTAAGAAATGATGATCTCCATAACTTACTACGAGATCTACGTGAAAAAATAGGTTAGAACTTTTTACATCTTTAAACAAATCAACTACTCGTACAACCAAGAAACCGTCACTAATTTCTCAAACACAGAATTGTACCATCACTTGCTTAGAAAATATTAACCCATATCCAAATCTTGCAAAATTGTACGTCCAACCTGTCATACCATCAATATATTACCAAATATATTACCGACATGTGTGGGATCTATTTAGAAGCACCTTACTGAAATCGGTAACGCAACGGTACAAGAGTACAGATGCAACAGAGTCTGAACTTGGCTCAAACCAAAAGTCGATAGGTTCATGTAGTGCACATACACGAACTCATCGATATTAATGAGGCTGTGCAGCTAATGCATTCGTGAGACATTAATATAATTATACGAGGCAGCGTGGCATTGACATTATACTGGCTATTTTTTTTCCACTGCGCAAACTTTGAGAACCACCAATAAAAATGTAAATGACCAATTTTCCCTAAGAAAGACAGTCAATTCCTAAAAGAAGTTGAGTCTCCCATACAAATTGGGATCAGCGGCCCTACCATGACGTGTTAAAGCGTGAGCCGTTCGAGCGAGAAGGAGGGATGGACCCTATATAGCTCCATCCCTCCTTCCTTGACTATGGCTTTCTTGGGGAAATTTTTGCTCATTTACATGGGCAGAAGTGGTTCTCAAAGTTTGCGCATGGAAAAAAAAATATCCAGCGTAAGTAAGTTTAGATACAGACATAATTAGTCGAATGAAGATCAATTGGTTACTGAGCGTATCCGATATCAAAATAGCGTTTCATTAAAGCGATTGCGTTTTGTTACATCAACTGTGGTGATATTATCTTGTGTGTGGTCTGATATTTTGACCGCTCATTTTCTACTCAAGATTGTTTGTAACCTAACTCATGGTGGCTTGTCTCTGTTGACTATCTACCCCTGGCAATCAGCCGCACTCGCCGTGACATTAGCAGTTGCGACGGACAACCGGTTGCATTGTGTAGTATTATGTAAAGTACTGTCAATAGAAAGCCGAACAGTGGGTTGTTATAGCTTATAATAGTATTTGTTTACCTTAAAGAAGCTAAGGTCAGATGGGAGTCCGACAAACTGGTCACCTTCTTGACAATCAGCGCATAGGTAATATAATGACTATCATTTTATTAATTAAGGATCTCCAACAAAAGGTATCACTTAAGCAGTATTTTGGGATCAAGTTAGGGACATCTTCACTTACAGGAGACCAGACAGAAGAAGAAATTTAAATATGTAAGGCAACAAAATACAATTTAAAAACAAATTAACAACAGGGACATAGAAACATAAAAGTTGTAATAAATATTTTTACCGACTTCAAAAAAGGAGGAGATTCTCAATTCGGTTGTATTTTTCTTTGTGTTAGATAGATAGGATTCTCTGTCTTTTTCAAGTTCAAGTTTTATGTGAAAGGATATACTTCCTGATTGGTCCCATAGAAATGTCATAAAATCGTTTTTAAATCAAAATTGCTGGAAAAATATGTCATTTATGTATACGAAATTGTGTATTTTGCTTTCCTGTGACTTTCCAGTGGTGTTGTTAGGTGTGGGGTACCTACCACTAAAAAGTGAAAAATAAAAAAACTTTACACAAACACAAACCTACTTCCAAATAAAAAAAAAACCACAAAATACAAAATTACTTAAATTTCAGGAGTCGGGGATTACGAAGAAACAACCAAAAACACCGACTTCCGATGTTAAAGTTATTTTGAACTCGGTTTTTTTTAAACATTACACAAACAAATTAGGAGCAAAAGTTTTCCCTTTTACCCGAAAACAGGTAATCCAAAGAACTTGAAAAATCTTCCAATGTATGTGTTATGTTATGTATAATATTATGGCAAGGCCGTATATATATTTTTTGTTGGTTTGTATATGGCTATTAAAATCTCTATTCTAATAGGGTCCTCCCATAACATCTTTATTTAAAAGACATTAATGGTTTTATGTTTTTTTATTACATAATTGATTACTTTTATAGTCTATTACGAGTTCAAATAACTAATAAATTAAATTATACTTAATCAAACTAATAGTTTTATTAAAATTATATTAGTCCGTCACGATTTGTCTGGACCAATTCCGATGAAGCACGAAATATAAATTTATTTTAGGCCAGATTTTCAAGTTTTTTAAGCTGTTTCAAAAGTTAGTTCCTATGTGTTTAGAACTTCGGTAACTTTACCACACTAACATTATTTCTTTTTTAATCTTAGGGAATCTAATGGATGTTGTTATTGATGTTCTTTTCTTTTTAATCCAATTAGAACTAGGTACCAATTATCCATTTAAATATTAACCACGAAATAACTTTAACCTTCTATTAACAAGCTGGTTATAAATAAAGTCTTCATAAATAAAACATCAGACATATTAAGTTAAAACTAAGTTTAGGTACAATTTGTTTGGTGACGTGAGATGCAAGCGGTTTCCGCAACTAAGTAGACATGCGGCCTTTTGCGTCTACTTGATGAACGAGCTTTGTTTTCAAGTGTGTGTTGACAAAAATTGCGAACAAAGGAATTAAATAACATAAAATTTATGTATTTTATTTTCAACATTTATTAGATTCTCTGATCTTCGAGGTTAAATAACTTACCACGGTCGGTCGGTGGATAGAAGACCATCTTAATGGACGTCCAGTAAAAGTTGACTACACTTGCGACTGTAAAAGATGCTTACAAGTATAATATTAATTAGCTTAGTCACTCAAATCACACTAGACTAGACGAACTTATCAAACAGCATACAAGCTTCAATCAGCCGTGGAGTCAGTAATGTCTATCGGTAATGATAATGACATAATCCCAAGGTACATTAATAGCATTACAAGATAAAGCGCTGGTAATGAGGTTCTGAACAGCTGATTGGGTTACTATCGCAGATTTTATCTAAGGTGAGGAACTTTAGCTTTAAGACATGATATAGACAAATGTAGAAGGTTTACTTCGCGAATGGCAAGCCGCATTACAGGTACAGATATGCGATAGCCCTTCACTATAATAATATTCTGCCTGATACAGAAGGCCAGTACTCCTCAATACAGCCCGTATAGTGAGGAGATTCCTTTTTCTGGAGCCCTAACCACCGGTACATTGGACCCTGCTCCCGACACCGGCGAATTTTTATTTATTAACATTTAAATGTTTTTTTAAAGAAATATTTAAAAATGTAATCTATATGATCAAAATGAATAAACAAAATAGTAATACTTGATAAAAAAAAATCTTCAAAAAAAGTACAAAAACGTTACAAGAAACAAACATTTTGGCATTTTTAATTTGAGACTATCAACTAAATTCATCACATTATAAGGCGAGAGAGTAGGAAACCAATCAATAAATCTGCGTGGCCTTTTGTATGTCGGGTGTGACTTCCAGTCGAACCGGATACGATATTCCACAAAATAGTCAGTAACTTACTTTTAAATAAATTTCAGAACCAGATCGCTATCTTCGGCATGGTTGGCGCAGTGGTTGAGCGATCGACTGCTGCGCTGCGTATCGCGGGTTCAATTCCCGTACGGAAAAAGTATTTGCATGGCCTACAGATAGTTGTTCCGGGTCTGGCTGTTTGTGTATATGTTTGTAAACGCGACCACGACACTAGAGAAATTTTTAGTGTGGGACAACGTTTAAAAAAAAATCTACTCTAATAGTATTACACTTCGAAGCTCTTTTAATTTTGAAGACTCTTTCCACAGAGTACCTAAGTACATTATAATATATTGTCTCTTACTCTGCCAAATATAAAATAGTACCTGTTAAATTCTGGCGAAAAAATTGCCTATGTATATGTTAAAAAATGATAAGTTAAATATATTGAAAAAGTACCTATATATATTTTTCTTTTGCATCTTGCACTCCTACCAAGTCAGACTTCTGTACATTTTTTATTGAATCCTTGATCATAATCTCATGGGTAAGTAATTATGAATGCAATGTCAATTTGAATACATTTGTCATTCATTTAAAGCTTATTCGACTGATCATTTTTAAATGTTAGGCTTTCAAGTTGTTTGAGAGATTGTAGTATTTTTTATGTTTGAGACGTTGATGCGATTGAAGGTAATACATAAAAATGTTGTTGCTTTTGTAATTTTAATAATATTATTTTGAGGTTGTATATCTTTTTCTTAAGAGGACCAAACGTCGACCGCGCAGTGGCGCCCTCATCGTTTGTTTGGTTATTTCTTTTATTTTAGAATGAAAATGCAGAAAATATGCCATTTAAGTTGTGCTCCACAAGATTATACGTTAATATTATTATAAGCGGTAGTTTTAAATTGTTCAGTTTTATTATAATCACTAAAACGGAAAATAGTGGCCACTTTTATCCGTTTTAGTGATTATAATAAAACTGAACAATTTAAAACTACCGTTTATAATAATATTAACGTATAATCTTGTGGAGCACAACTTAAATGGCATATTTTCATTCTAAAATAAAAGAAATAACCAAACAAACGATGAGGGCGCCACTGCGCGGTCGACGTTTGGTCGGCACCCTCTTAATGGCAACCTTCAATTGTTTATTATTTTTTCGAATATTAGTATCCATTCCAATAATTTTATTAGATACTGGAAGAATATCTACTATGTTTTTAACGTTATTATCACAAGCTTTTTGTTAACTTGCTTCGGTCGTATGTGTGTCCGGTAACAAATTAATGATTCAATTTTCCAAGCGCTTCCTGGAACTGATTTTTTTTTATTGAGGAATGGGCTAGCTCTTGACCTCGATCACGCCTCATGGAAAGTGATGGATGAGGTCTATGATGGAGCAAGCATGCCCAGAAGATGCCTTAAAGCACTGGTACCCCCACGCGTCGACGAAACACAGCAAGCTGCTTGACGCCGGACTCCGGTGCCTTGGGAGGGTGGTCGCTAAGCAGGCGCTACCACCGCAAGGGAATGATTGGCCAGTCTCATAATTGACGGAATGGTTAAAAATTTAAAAACATAATTAAAATTAGTTACTATAAAAAAATAAACATAAAGACAATCTAATTAACCTAAAACAGCCTTGAAATCGGGAACAAATAAAACAAATAATATACTATCGACTAACAATTAGTGCAAATAATAATTTGTGAGATCTAGAGATACATCAGTGATTTATAAGTATTAAAACGTGTAAAACTTTCACCCAATTTTAAAGTATTTTTTTTGCTATAACTAAGAGTTCATAACCTTTGTACCTAATTAAAAGGTAACAATAATAATTTACTGCAAAGCATAAGTTGCAACCTGGAACAAGTTAGGTAACTTTAGCTAACTATCTATTAGCTCATACGTAGAACGCAGTTAACGAAAGGTTATCCGATTCATTTGAACGCGTGTCAAATATTTAAGTAGCCAGTTACTGAGGATTACTATAGTTCACGCTAACTTTTAACGTGAACAAGGCCGAATTCACGGTTTGGTTTGCAAATATTTTTGCAATTTTGACATTGATAAAAGTTGGTAATTATTGACAGATTTACTTAAGTGGTCCATGGACCACATTGTGTTTTTCACAAGTTTTTTTTATTTATCTAAACTTTGTCTTCATACGTGGGTTTAAATAAAATTAATGCAACAAGGCATGTTCTACCAGTCAACCTTTGGGTATAAAAGACATTGTAGTAGGTGTACAACATTTATAACAAACCGTGTTTTCTGATAGCTACAACTCGGGAGTCTTTAGGTCAAGAGTGAATAGGTTACTTCTAGGCAAGCGTGTTCCATCTTCGGCCACATTATCGCTTACCATCAGACCTGAGATAATGGTCAAGCGCGTGCCTATCAACAATAAAAAAACAATTAAAAAAAAATACAACCGAATTGAGAACCTCCTACTTTTTTTGAAGTTGGTAAAAACACAGTAAAAGCACGATAATACTGCTAATTACAGTGAGAGTATTGACTTGAACAAACTGGACTATCCCTAAGGATTATAAACACAGGATTCTAAGAGCCCTTCCACTCGATATCACGTCACACATAAAGGAAGGATTTTGGTTTACAGAGGTATTGTGCAGAGTTACAGAGAAAAGGCTCCCACAGACCGGCGGACAATACGACAACGCGTTTTCGTTGTAAATGATTGATCTGTGGAACATTATCGTATTGTCGCGTTGCGCCCGTCTGCTGGGGCCTAAATTTTGATTGCTTCTTTAAACTAAACAAGTGCAAGTCGTACTCGCGCACGAAGGATTCCGTATCATTGTCTATAAAAATCACGTTTGTTGCAAATATTTGTTTTATTCTGTTTTTAGTACTTGTTGTTGTAGCGGCAACAGAAATACATCATCTGTGAAAATGTGAACTGTCTAGCTATCACGGTTCATGAGATACACCCTGGTAACAGACAGACAGACAGATGGACAGACAGACAGACAGATGGACAGACGGACAGCCGGACAGACGGAAAGACGGACAGACAGGCAGACGGACAGACGGACAGACAGACAGATGGACAGCGGAGTCTTAGTAATAGGGTTCCGTTTTACCCTTTGTACGGAACCCTAAAAATAGAGTTCTACGAATTTTTAAACTTAGAATCAATCTGCTTAGTCTTCTCCCAATTATGATAGGGTCGGGCCAGTCTCACCGGTTGCAGCTGAGTATGGCGTGAGCTGAGTGTCTGGCCCCCACAAGTAACAGATTTCTTGGTATCCGACTACGCGTAACTTCTGTTAAAGATCTACAAATGATAGCCGGGAACAAAGGCTTGCCGAGGCATCGACTGAAATACATCATCATCATTATATCAGCCGAAAGACGTCCACTGCTGGACATAGGCCTCCCCCAAAAGGGGGGTTTGCCATAATCGCCACGCTTGGCAGGCGGGTTGGCGATCGCAGTGTAGCTGTTGCAATGCACAGAGAATGCTGCTGCCCATTCTCTGGTGAGTCCCTTAGTCGCTTCTTACGACACCCACGGAAATTGATGGGATGGTGCTATTCTTTTACGTCCGACACCATACGGGACAGAGACGTGCCAGTAACCAACTCATAATTTCGAATAGTTACTAATGAACTTTAAATAGTTGGCACCTACCTGCTATGCGATCATTGCATGTCTAGCTTCAAACTTGATCTAACGACAATGGCGGGCCTTATGCAACAGTATTTGTACACTGTAAGTACATATTACAGGTTGTCTGCTAACCAGTCTACGGTGACTCACAGCGTTATGCCACCTGTGCCGGTAGCTTCAACAGTAACTTAGCGGACTTGTGTTGTCAATATAAACGTTCATGCCCAGGGTGAGGGTCGCGGGAACCACTGAAAATACTGATCCGATAACGAAATTCTTTAGTCTGAAAAACGCTTGGTGCCTGAGGGATAAGCCAAACGAAGCCACGAAAAGTCACATACAACTGGCTAGGTACATCGTTGAATAAACTACTCGAGCAATCTTAAAGCGCGTGAGTCACAATAAATTATAGCATGCTATTATATTACATAAGCTACTAACTAACCAGACAAGGATCTCAATTGCCAATAAAAAACCATACACCCACGCATCACTTTTATTTAACTATAATATCTATAACAGACAATTTAGAGTTGCGCTTACGTTCGATCTCGTGAAAGCTTGACATTTGCACTTGACTCATCCCAAATGCCACAGCCGTTTCGACAGGTAGGTGTCGCAAACAGACGAACAGACTAACTAGTAATGACACGCGTTCCACATGGTTTATAGTTCGCGCTATGATAAATCACATCACGATTATTATCCGTAATTGTGTAGGAAGAATTATTGTATGAAATATTCTCTGATATTTCGCACTGCAAACGAGTTTGGTACTTAAGTCAAATAGGGTAAGCAAAAGTATATTCGGTTTTAATGGGTTTTGCGGGAAAATTACTAGGTTTTTTTTTAATGTGTTTAGTTGATTAAAAAAAAGGGAAGTTAGAAAGAGCTCGTGTCTAAATAGTAACAGTCGCTCAGGTCAATCTTCCAGGCTAACATGCACACTTTCTGAGGTTGTTCGTGGATGGGTGATCTGTAACACACCGAGGCAAGAAGGGTGAAATGTGCCTAAGAAAGCATATTCAAGCAAATATATACTAATAACTAGCTTTTGCCCCGGCTCTGCCCACGTGGATGACGGTTATCGCGTAAAAAAGTAGCTTATATCCTTTTCCATATCCCAGGCTATATATCTGCCAAATTTCATGACGATCTGTTCAGTCGTTTTACGCATTTATAATAGGATGACAGTTGCTTGAGCTCTGAAAATCTGACACCAGTCTTACCAAGGAGGACCGTATAAAAAAAGAAAAAAAAACAAGGTTGTAAATTCAATGCAATATTAATATCTTAATAAATTCCTAGTTATACAAGATCACAATAATCTGACTCACGTACTTCCTCTCACCTCACCACAATCTCACGTGCTATTCGCTCGTGTCCTGTGAAGTAGATATGTGTTGGTCATTAAAATGCTGACGACTCTTAGATCACGGTGCGTGTCGATATGTCAGCGCCTCATTATGAGCGGCGGATGATCGATGACATTGTGATATAGAGTTGTGATGGCTCTTTGTTAGGTATTGCATTTTTATCTAAGTAAGGTTGTTTCATAGGTAAGTAACATGGATTATCTTTTAATGGTAGGCGTGGTTACAAAGTCCTATGTCATATGCATACAAATCCAGCATAAGTTCATACGTGTATATATTTTCAGGGCAATAATTAAATAAATCACGACAGACCCGGGTTGAGGTGGCAGGACAAGCTCGAAACTAATGGCTTGTTTACACAGTGCGAGCTGCTGACTAGACAGTAGACAGATACTCGAATTCCAGTACCTCAGCTCGCCTTAGCTGTCTTCACAATGAAAGTAGTTGCCCAGTCTCTTGCGAGGCGCACTACACAAAAAATACAGATTCCGCTTGCAACTGCCTGGCTGACACTGGTGAGGCTACGGCCGAATGCGTCCGGACAATGCGAGTGATGTCCGAGCTGTGCGAATTACTGTCAGGTGAGCAGGCGAGTGAAAACAAGAAATGTTGAAGTAACTCGAATACGAGCTACTATCCAACTCGCAAGTAGCGGTAACTCGTAAGATACGTTAATACGATGCGAGTTACTGCACTGCAGCTACTCGGCACTGACTTGCACGCTGGCTCGCACTGTGTGTAAACACATGCAATATTTTCATCTTGCTTTCATTTAAAACGCTATAAGTAATTTATTGCCAAAATTGAGGTTGTAAACTGACAGTTTCAATTTTCGCGTGAAAACGAACGATGACGTCACTCCTGTCTGTCACTGGTTATAAACTGTCTTAACTCAAAGAAATAAGGACGTCTTTTCGTTGTCACAGTGACGTCTCTAGACGCTGATTGTAGTTCTTAAATACGTGCCATTTCACGTAATTTTAATTCGTAATTATTGCTAAAAATCAATATTAACGTTGCAGTGGCCCTTCTTTTATACTTTTGTATCATTTTAATCAGAAAATTTTCATAAATTCATTGCATCAAATAGCATCTTCCCTATTGCTCGCGTTGAACCTTACGAGCAAAGCAAAATACTGCGCTCAATAAATGTCTAAATAAATTCATATAGCATAACAAGATAGTAGCACGGAATCTGACTCACGTACTTCTACTCACCTTACCACAATTTCTGCGCTCTCGCAGAAGTTAGTATGTACAATTGTTTTTTGCCTCAGAACGTTCGTATTTCAAGTGTTCATTCGCCAACGTCTCACCGTGTACACTTAGGGGGAATGAGCATGAAGTAAACTGCCGGTCGATTCTGTCGACATCTCGCGGTGTTCACCTAGGCGGAGTAAACGACAATAGAGCTGTCATTCCATCTTATTTGTATGGTTTGACAACTCACGCGTCGGGCGCCCCGCCCGGGTGTTCACTTCGACATGTTTAGAGAATCGCACTGCTGTACAACAGCTCACTCCGTGTTCACTTCACCTAAGTTTGCACTGTGAGATGTTGACAGAATCGCACTGCAGTATCGTTCATAAAACTCTTTCAGGTATATTTTTCAAACGGTAGGTATCGAGTAAATTTTCAAAAACGTCCAACTTTAGAAGTGACTTCCAGCCTATCTTTTGACCTTGGCCTTTCAAACTAGAAAAATACATATTAGAACATTATACACCTGTTATTATAATGAGCTCTAGTCCACTTTTTTGCCCCATTTATAAATTTTATTATAATGTCCAGAAAACATTAAACGATCTTCCTCGTTCGTCAATCAGCTCCCACACAAAATAATACATTCCAAATATCTCTCAAAGGACATCATTCCAATATAAATAATTCAAAATCGATTCCTAAAAGGTCAATCTGGGCATTATCAACATTTCCATAGATATTTAGTGTTATTGGTGTAGTGGATCTAGTGACCTGGTTGCCGCAAGGTCCTCGGTTGAATCCGTGTCGATCGTGCGTTTTATGGATGGATGCCCAAAGTTCTGATGGGCTGTCTCCGTAGAACAAAGAACGGCCTTATACAATGCCGCAAGACGAGACATTTTCATAATCATTATCATGTCCTAAGGTATTTGAAACCTGGACTACTTGTCCAGTCAATAGTTATGGTCTTAGCATTTTTTAATGCCTTTTAGTTCATAAAATACTCTTACAAGGTGAGTAGACTATTGATCCTATGTGTTTAGAAAACTTAACACATACGATCAAAAAACTGCGAAACTAGTAGAAAAGTGTCGTGATTTTTTCGACACTTTATGTACGAATGCAGTTTTTCTTAAAATTTGGATAGACCACGTTGTCAATAAAATAATGCTACTGGCCGCTAGCACCATAAAGAAGACGTGGAGATGTCAAACAGACTGTGAAAGTTGTGACATTTACTTTGTGTGTTAAAATTGTGAATATGGAATTTTCTTTCATAAATAACAAATCCTGAATTGTTGTTCATAGAATTTTAAATTTAATCACACACCTAATTTATAGATATGTCGCAGTTAATTAGCTTAACCAGCCGTTTAGTTGGTAGCCTAGCCTTTTCATTTAAATATCCGATTTTTCAGCGACCTAAGTGACATCTTGCTTGTGTAAGCTAGTTGGCAGCGACAGATACACAGCTATCGACCCATCGACGTTGAAATCAATTAGGTACCAATAAAAGTTATGGCAATCAACACAACAGTGCTAAAACTGCATCTTGTTGAATTGATGTCATATTTGATTGCACTTCTCACACATAATAAACGAAATAGTCTTGAATTCGCACTTATTTACATGAAACTTAGATAATACTTAGCACATTAGGTACCACTAAAATCGAATGATCTCCTTTCAGCACACTGAATGTTAGAATCTGATAAAATTTTTGGCAAATAACACAGACAATGTTTTTTATTGATAGTGCAAACTAGTTTATCAACGTAAATACGTCAATGCTAAACACTTCCTGCTATATTTTTTAACTAATCCGTAAAATAATTGACAATTTGAATCGGTCCCAATAAACATAACAAAAGAAACCAGGTATTTTATAGTTAACATAAAAAGGATTACCTACCTATAAATAATTATTATTCTTGACAGTAATTTGAAATTAAAACAATAATGATCGCCAAAAAAATAATAAAGGAAGGGGACTCAAATACTACTAATATTATAAATGCGAAAGTTTGTGAGGATGGATGGATGTATGTTTGTTACTCTTTCACGCAAAAACTACTGATTGGATCTTGATGAAATTTGGCACAGAGGTAGATTATAGTCTGGAATAACACATAGGATACTTTTTATCCTTGGAGTATGTTCCAAGCCCCTAAGATGACCCACTGACCTTCCTTTGGTATCCCAAAGGAAGGTCAGTGGGTCATCTTAGGCTCCGCCCGCGTGAATATCGATAATTATCATTATCGATATTCACGCGGGCGGAGCCCATCAATGGTTGCAAAATTTGTAAATATGTGAGTACTAAGCCCCTTACAAGCAAACTTATTACTTGTACCAATACTGGTATAACTTTGTACCTATTATTACTGTAGTGTTGTTTTGGGTGCGTCGTCCTCACATGTAATCAAGTGATTAATGTATACAAAATATTGTAAAACCTTTATTTTAAAAGAGTTGGTAACTATGCAGTTTCGTGTCCGTTCTTCTTCATGAGAATCTAACTATTGCAAATGGACAACTAGAGTTACTATAATGTTTTATTTTCAAACTTTTTGACGTTCAAAAGTGCCTTATTGCCTTATGCCTTTGACCAAAAGAGGTCTCCACATGTTGATCACGGATTTTGTCACACGGTGTTAATGAAAATTAAAAACAAGAAAATGCTTTATCGAGCACCTAAATTAGGATAACTACACGTAGAGCTATTTGCCATTTAACTGCAAAGAATCAGAGAAAAAATACTCTTGTAATGAAGCAACTACTGCTGCACACAATGATACTCATTAAAGATTTGATTACATTTTAAATAATGGTACTAGTCAATTTATCAGCTTTCTGATTGATTTCTACAACGATACTACACATTAAGAGGACAGCACATGACATTAATTTGCACACAAATGACAATGTCAACTCCTACAAATATCACACAATTGTCAGTTAAAAGTAATAACATGTAATTAATAATTGGCATAGACAATGACAGACTGTCAGCCCATCACTGACGCCCAAATGATTGAGTAACAAATATAATTTCTATGCCACATCACTATTTAGCTACAAACTTAGTTATTATTTCAAATTCACACTTTAAACCGCAAGATCTAAAAAGTCAATCAAAAATTCTCCTCGCTCCATCATAAAACATAATTTAGATTCTTGATTGTCTAACAAAAAAGCCTAGTGCATACTGTATAACCTTGCAAGCTTTCTAGCATTATAGAAATAGCATCAAAATTTCTTACAACACGGCATAAAGGCTAAGCTACACTGGAATGCCGCGATTACACGTGCGATGTCGACGCGACGCGTTCACCTTGACACGGAGCTAATGTCGCGCGGCTTTGCATAATTAGATAAAAATAAAAAGTATAACTCGTTTAGATCGCGTTTTGTTAACTCATCCATCCGTTGGACGCGTGATCGTGTGGAGTGTGCGTTGTCGGATGCAGCACGATATTGATTATTATTTTTTATTTTTTTCAGAGCTCGTGATTTCTAATCTATTGGAGTGTTCGATGTAGATACGCTGCTATTGCTGTCTAGGCCCGCATACTCAGTGAAAAATATTCGTAATATGAATTTACCATCGACTCGAAACAAAAGATCAAAAACATTGGTTTTGATTTTCTATTAGAAGAGTATGATTATTGTGTCTCAATAAATAGTAATCCGAAATATTATGAAGATAAATGGGATCCAGATCAAACTTTCACCTGAATCAACAGTTGCGGTGGTGCAGTAGTGCATCTACATTTTCTACAATTGAGAATTACGAGTTTTCCTGTGCCTTTATTAAGTTTAATTATTCTTAATTAATGAAAATCCCGTGTGACCATGTACCCACGCACCATCCACAGATCAACGGACGTTGTCCGCGATGTGTGACCAGCGTGTAGACGCCCACCCGTGGCTTATGGCCCTCGTTACCACACCATCCACGCCAAGTCCCACGTGGCTCATAACTATAGGTTACACATCTAATTATATGCTTTGCCGGTGATTTAGCCGAAGTTTTATGTTGACTAGGAATAATTTAGCGAGGTAATGAACAAGATATAGTACCTATGTGATCACTGCTTGTACCTAGAAACGTGAGTGTTAATTTAAGTAAGATTTTCCGTTGTTACTAACCACAGAGCTAGCAATCGCCGCGTTCCGGCAGTTTCTGGTCCCGGCAACGACTAGAGAAGTCACTAATAATATTCGTGCACAACACTGAACAGAAGTTGCGGTTATCATCAGCATAGTCAAAACTGTCAGGGACTTAATATACCTATTTTTTAGTCATCTAACCGGGGTGGGTTAGATGACTAAAAAAAAGGTATATTAAATCTGACAAAAATATTTAATACACGTGCCTTTTCTTTTGTCACGTAAACAAAAAATAAAGTTGAAATAGTGCGTCAAAACATCGTATGACGTCACGCCTCGGTACCCTTTTTACCTAATCGTGACGTCACAAGTCTAAGCCGTTTTTATCTTTGTCAATCTGTAATGATTTGATATACGGCCGCTTTCTATAATATATCTCAATCCCAATCTTGATCCCGATCCTTGTCTGTAACCAATCAAAGGTGAGGATTGTGTGGTGAAGGACACAAACTCGGCCGTTGATTGGTTACAGACAAGGATCGGGATCAAGATTGGGATTGAGATATATTATAGAAAGCGGCCGATAGCAAGAAAGACGTCCAAGATTTTTTGATAGTTAATCTAAATAGAATCGACTCAATAGAATCGTATCTTTTTACTCAGGAATTAGGTCTATTTCTATTCTATGAGTAGACGTTAACACCACACCGTAGCCACCGACTCATTTCAATGCTCTGTGTTACTTACTACTAAATTTGATTTTGCTCTTCATTGTTTGCTTCAAATTATTTCCTTGAAGCTGCAGGTTTACCTCTAAATTAACATAATATTCCAATGAAATATTCGGTGTGTTTTAAAATGGTTTAAAATCTATTAATGAATATTTTTCTTGTATTCTGGGACTTGCATTTGCATTACCGATGCATCAAGCTGCTGCATAATGGAACGTGTTTTAAAGCTTTCAACATAAATAAAATTATGCAAAATATTTGCTACAAATCATGATTATGAATCGCATTTATAATCATGATTTTATTGTTTCAGTTACACAATTAACATACTTTAGTTCAATCACAGATTTGATGTCACCAACTGCATTAGACTGCTTGAAAAGTCATTTCTTCGGAAGCATTAGTCGTTTTTCTGGTCGATTTTTTTGAAAAATATCACATTTTGTATGTTTTGACAATTTTTCCTTAAGGTATATCAGTTACTCAATATCACCCTTAAATATGACCACGCCTTTCTGGATCACCCTGTATAGAGAAAAACGTGCAAGAAACTTCACGGACACTTTTGTAAATCATATTCTATATTACAAAAATCTTGGTTACATTATCCTTGTTGCTTCTATAATAATATGTGAGGACAATGCAAAGAAAAAAAAAGAAACTATAAAATAATTAAAAAAATATAAAGATGAAATTAAGCCAGTGACAGTTTAGAGATGACCAGTCTCAACTGACTCAACAACCGCATTAGGAGATAATTTTTGAAAAATCCTTTGTAAGTTCTCATCTACGTTGTATGTTTCATAAACAACGTGTAGGTACCAGAATAAACGAATAACTCGACAAAATGTACTGAACAGCTGATTTTATTTTCACGTGTTGGTCCCATAGTGAAAGTTGTTCATAATGATGAGTACAATGACCCCTTAGAGGTATTGCGTTTATTCTCTTACACGTTGGACACTTGCGTAAAATATCATATGATTCTAGTCTCAGCGGTTTAGCCTCTGTATTATCCGTCAGTACTTAAATGAGTTTAAGATTTTTATAAAGGCAGAAGATACGTTTCCCAACCTGCGCACACGCAAATTCTTCAAACCCATTATGATGAAATGCATGTAGGTATTTACTTTAAGTGTGGGCCGATATTTATAAAGCCCAATTTCTTTTATTGAGAAATGGACAAACAATGGACAGCTTAGCTTATGTCATTTGGTTTATTGCTTAAATATTTTAAAAGCGGTCTTTCGCAATTCAACTTGACAAGTTGAAAGGTAACGCCGCGAGCGAAATTGTTGAAATAATACAAACAATGCGTGTCAACGATAAGTGATGTGTGATTTTAATTATAGAAGACATTGTTTAGATGACACATAATTACAAGATATTGGAGCTATTGTATAGATTGTACAGTTATGTAATTAATTGGAACGAAAAGGGCAAAAAAAGGTCGATGAGGCGACATTTGAACAGCTATGGTGATGGGCTGGTCTGATGAAATACAATGTTACTTGGACACTGGGCACTTCTGATTTTATGGATTGATATTTAAAATCGACTCTATATATATGCGTCTTTACCCCTTATTTGAAAAAAAAGAAAGAATAAAATTTATTTAACACATACTGTATGAAACACGCACGGAATATGAAAAAAATGTATTTGTAATCGTATACGTAGTTCGATACAAAAGACCAGTACTCTGTATACAATATCACGACATATGTCATGATAGTCAGCAAGGCATCTAAGTTGGGGAGAAAAGTTTCTTACAAACGAAATCACGAACAATATCTTTAGATAATAAGCTTTGCACGACACGACAATAATATCATAATGATGGGTGCCGGTCATTTAGTATACGAACATTTGCTCTATTTTCAAAAGCTATAATGATCAAATGACATAACGTTTACTTCATCTAACAACACTACATAATTTTCAATTATTAACAAACGTTCAGTATAAGTAACAACTTATGCTATAGCATGTTGTTATTTATACTGAACGTGCCTGAACCTGTGTTTAGTATTCTCTTAATTAGTGTAACGTTCTTTTGATTTAATTATCATTTTGTACAATATTGACATTTGATCTAACCGCTGAACAAAGAGTGAACGCGCCAGCTTGGGAACTTAGAGCACCCCGACACGGATAAGTTAGGTTCGAATGAGATGGTTCCTTTAAACCCTGCAGGTAGAAATAGGAGCCCCGCCTAGCGGGGCTCCGTCAACTTCTCTTGGTCACGACAGTAATTTAAGCCGAATTAACATTCAATAAAATTAGTGATCATTGGATCTGTGGCGTTTCTAAATGCCATAATCTTATTCGAGACGGCCATTAAGCAGGACGCATTTACTAATTCCGTGCATGTCATGTTGACGGTTCGAAAGAAATCTTATACAATATGAACATTAATAACTCCTTTATGAAATGAAATTATATCTCTTGGATGTATACCATAAGTTGTTATCACAAAGAACGAACGATAAAATTTCGTTGTTGAATTAAAAATAGTTATACCTAACAATACATACCCCTAGTGACAACCTTTTAAGTATTAAATTAATACTAATCAAACATGCAAAACAAAATTATGTTAACGAACAATGCAAATAGTTTAATGTAGGTATTATTCCGTGGAACGAAGCTTCGGAAGTAGTAGAATTAAATTCCGTAATACATCTAACGTTTGCCCTTTGGACCAAGATGAGTTTGTTTCGATAGGGTTGGCACGGCTGCATATTGATAGGACCTTGTAAAATTTAACAAATATTGGGATTCTTTCACTACGTTCTGCATCGCTGTTAGTCTCGACCAACACTAGTAAGTTCACGTTCACTCCAGGTATTTAGATACTGGTCGAACACTGTAAGCAGCCGAAAAATAAAAAAATAGAAGGACTACTACTGGTAACAAAGATTCGATCAAACTTTCAAAACTTTGTCACCATTAACAGTAGTCCTTCTCAAAACGGCGAGGATGAGGATTTCTATCGAAATCCACACACACATACACCAAACCTGCAGAACTGTGCCCTGCTTTGAGCCTGAACCATAACGACACTCATAACATAGTCCAAAAAGTCACGAATTATCGGTCTGAAAATTCGTATGTTTTCTGACTCTGCCACTGTTCTTTTAAGGAAACAGTTAAATCGTTATTTATTTATTTAAACTTTTATGTACAATAGTGTTACACGGGCGGACTTATGCAACAAAGCATTATTATATTGAAATTCGTTGTTTTATTTTATTTTATTTTTATGTTATTTTATGATTTTAATTTGTGTGGTAAAATTATTGGATTGAAATAAATGATTATTATTATTATTATTATAAACAAAACACAATTTTTAAAATGTTTGTTCCATTTGTTCCGGCTAATCTCTGAAACGGCTAAACCGATTTTGACGGAACTTTCACTGGCTTAATCTTGATTTGATTTAATTATGATTTGATTTTGATTTAATTTTGATTTAGTTTTGATTTAATTTTGATTTAGTTTTGGTTTAATTTAATTTTGTTTTAATTGTAGTTTAATTTTATTCTTATTCAGTTATTAAAATGAATAATGTGATTATGTATGTATTACGTGTACTTGCTAACATAGGTAAATATGGATTGTTATTGTCTGAAATAAACGTATTAAATTGAATTGAATACCAGTCAAATATGTGTGTGTGTGTCCTTTGGGTTAAAAAGACTACAAGTGAAAGAGTGGAACTCTCTGCCTGCGTCTGTGTTTCCAAATGCTTACAACCCTAATCTCTTCAAAGTTAGAGTGAACAGGCTCCTTCTGGGTAAGCTCGCTCCATCGTAGACTTTGTCTCTGTCATCTCTGACATTGACTAGAGTCAAGAGCAAACCCATATCTAATAAATTTAAAAAAAAAATTAAAAAAAAGTGATAGAGGTACAAAAAAAATAATGATTTTTGTTTCGGAAAGAATATTCATAATACTAATGAGGATCACCGAGCTTAAGAAGCTCAGGCAGTGGGCTCAGGTGGATGTGAAAATTAGTGAGGGCTGAAAGAAAACAATATTTTACCATTGCGGTCAAACGATTTCTTTTTGGTAATTTTTAAGTTCTTTCAGCCCTGCTGACAATAGTCCGGTAAGGGTTACATCTCACGACCTGCCGCCATTCACGACGCCATTATTCTATCTGATGAGGACTCGGAATACCTCAGCAATAAATTGTTGCACGCCCATCTATTTGTCTAGCGTGTGACCTATGATGGTTTCATATTTATGCTCTAGCAGGAGGATTCCTTTGAAAGGGTTGTTTTGGTCTGATATCCGAGATAATGTTGCATAAGAGTAGGATCTAGGATATATCCACTCCTTTGCCAGTCCAATAAATACAAGATCTTACAAATTAAGCAGTCTGTTTTATTTTGGTGTGCGAGTGATTTTTAATTTGTGCACGGGCAAAACATAGCACACTGCTTAATTTGTAAGATCTTGTATTTTATTAATACCTAATGTTTTATAAATAAATGATTCTGATTCTGAACCTGATTCTGACGGGCATGTATGATCAATTGATCATGTATATGTTACGGCTAAAGGTGGGTGTGAACATAAACCTAACTTTAGCCGGTCATTGGGCACCCCGACTCGGACAGTTTTTTTTAAACCACACAGAAATAGGAACTTCGAAGTGTTTTAAAGTTAGGTTAGAACTAGTTGTAGCCGGCTAAAACTAGGTGTAGCCGCACTTCGGCTATTAGCCGTAACATATACACGTAAATCAAGCAAAAGGAGTATGTAAAGATCATAGGAGTCGGTGTTTTATAGTTTCGGTTCACCCCATGGGAAAAATGCGTGTATGTGTGATATTTTTTTACATACCAATAACTTGTTTGTGTGGTTTTTAACTGTAAATTGAAGTTGGTTATAATATAAATAAATAATTAATTTTGAAGGAATCAGTCATATTTAGTCGAATTCTTTGACTGGAATCAATTTCTCAACGCCTCCACAGCTAAAATAATGTCGTGGCATAGGTAATACCTACAATCCTTTTATCTGTAACATCTCAGGACATGACATGTGTACCTGTCTGCAGATGGTCTGACCCTGACCTACACATACAAACAATACTCACGCTTCATCCTTTGTGCAAAAGGAATGACCTGATTATTTCAGGTCTACAGAATGCCTAGATCTCTGACGTCATCAGACTCTATGACCTATGGACTTGACATTATTGTCTATAGGATGGGAATCGTTTTTATGCGCAAAGCTGATATTTATTGATTGAGATGATACAGTGATGAATCGACATTCTAATCGGGTCAAATATATATTTTTTTATGACCGTTTTAAATTGTCTTCAAGTAGGTTTAAACCTGTAGTGTTTGTAGATTATATTATATAGTTCTGTCGTCTCATGCGTACACACCGCGCGCTACAGTATGGTGGAGGAGCGGAGCATACTCCCCTTCCCTCACTCACTTTGCTTGGAACCACGAAGCTGGACGGACGCGCGTGCGGCGAGTTAGGCAATGAGCCGATAACGAGTTAAGTGCACGAACAGTACAAAACCCAACCGACGTATTAATTCGTTCAACGTTGTGTAACCTACACTAGACGTACGTTATATAGAATCATGCAACCATGCAAAATAGTCATCGTAGTAATGTTATTGTTCAAATTCAATGAATTATTATATTCCTTTTTTTTTCATGTGACACGATCAATAACATAATCACAATAAAGGCTGATATGTTAGTATATCATGTCATAATTGCTTTTCTAATTATTATACTTCCAAATCACATCAGTAGTTACTGAAGCATTTGCATAAATTCAACTGTGGTCTCTGTGGTCGAGTGGCTTAAGCATTTGCCTTGTAACCCGGTGATCGTGGGTTCGATTCCCACGGGAAGCATAAGTACTTTGTAAAGTTGTTTCCAGTTTGGCTAGGACGTTGCTGGCTTGAATCACCGGATTGTATGATAAAAAGATGATTCCATGCTTCGAAAAGCACGTATAAGCCGGTGGTCCCGGCCGCCAAATGGCGGTCGTCAAATAAACCATGTCAGAGGCCCTTGAGGCGGTTTAAAAACTCTGACACTAGGGTGTGTGACGTCGGTAGAACTTACTGCCCACACGATAAGAAGATAGAGATTATAGAAAATCTAAATTACTACATTCAATTAGTTGGGATTGTCGGAAAAACCTAAGTAGCAAAAGAACCGCAACGCCATCTATCCCGTCAGCTGCGAACTAACTGAACGAAATCCCACATCGCGGTATCAGAGTTCACCGTGCGATTTGAACATGTACAACAATCCGAATATCAACTATCGGGCAGTTGCCCACCGGACTAAACAACCGTCCGGTTGGGATCTTCCCTTTTCAATGGAGGCTTGCGAGACTTTACTCTCTGTTTCGCATACCTCCATAGGATCATAAAATTTGCAAAATTCATCCAATCATACTTCACCTAACGTATCAAACGCTTCCATATCATTATCTCCGCAAAAAGACAACACAGTAACAGCACCCCGTACCCTTAAGACATCAACTACAAAGGGAAGCCGCACACTTTGAGCGCGGCACGCGTCACAACATCAAAGGGCAGCCGCTGATTGTCACCGTCACACTGTTATACACCTAACGATGCTAATACGTGTAACTGTGCCAGAGATGGGTGTACCTTGCGGGGTAAGCAGGAATAGAAGTTCTGAGACAGCACATTTATACCCGGAACAGCTAGTTTCTGCCATTGTCTTCGCCCGCGTGGAAGTAAAGTAGTGAAAAGAATCCTATTTCCTAATTCAGCCATTAAGACGACAAAGTGTATCTCACAGTCATAGCTAGGTACTTTTACATTCATAGTAAGTATATCAGTATGGATGTGGATACCCCCACCAGGCAAAGATTACCAACCGCAAATGTGCATACTAAAATTATAAATTCTTAATTAAGTAAGTAGATAGGCAAACAACAGCATACATCTTATACATAGGTGTAATCTTTCCTTTTAAGAGAAGGGCGTGCCGACCCACGCAACTCACTCAGATCGAAATCCTACTCATTTTTATGAGCAATATAGCACATAGGAAAGCTGCACAGAGTTTTTATGCATTGAAATTACCACACCGCGACTGTAATGTGCGCCAAGGTTTTATTTATTTATTTTAAAAAAAAACACGGTAGAAGCTTAGTGTTTTTATAACTCAAATTTTAAACATAACATATCACTACATTAATTTAGAGAAATAAATTAAAAAATAAGAATTATTATATTATGTGAGATGTCAAAGGAATTCAACTACCTATCAACATTAACGCACTCAAATTCAAATGTCAAACATACATTAAATATTCAAATTCATTACAATTGAGAAATAAATTAAAAACATGTAAAAAAATATAATAATATTAGTTTTTAAAGGACAACACATATTTTCTTTCTTTACTATCTATTATCATCTGGACTACTGTAATTAAAGTAAATATAATAAATCTTTATTCTCACCCACTCAGCTACGAAAAATGAAGAGGCGGCGAAAGCAGGCTGGACCCTGAACGCGAAGAATGTATGGCCGGTCAAATGTTAAATCATACCTATGTCCAAAAAGGGCCAACGATTATCACAGCTAAATAAATACACGAGCATGGCACTGCCCATCTTCATGACATTATCCTTTAGTCACCTTTACAACAAAGCGACCTTAATAAACAATACAAATCACCTCGAGGTCACCAGTTCACGGTCCTCCTCGCGTGTTGGTATTTATCGTAAATATTCATAAATAATAACTGCGAATTAAATTGTAATCACCTAGATACATTTCGTATTATTTTACAATAGTTATCATAATGTTGTACTTGAACACTGTACCTAATGTAATGTGTGAATGTCGGTCAAGTGCCATGATTACAATCTCTGCATAAGTGCATTTTAAGTATTGGCTTTCTTGTTTATAAATTTGTCTTATGCCAATGCCACCTAAATAATCGATTTTACGGAGTTTTGTTTTTTTATCTTTTCAAATAGTATTAATATATACAAAATTGAGTTTTTCAAAAACTGGAGCTCCCAGTTTGCTAGCTACATATAGGGTTACATAATAATTATGGGTACGTTCGAATGCTTTCATATAATTACCATACATAGGTACTTTTTTCTTTTTTTTTCACTATTAAACGCCCTTAGAATCAATGTATGTTTTTAAAACTGCCTTCAAAGCAAGAGTGAACAGGCATCTTCTGGGCACGCTCGCACCATCATAGACCTCATCTATCGCTTTCCATCAGGCGTGATCGAGGTCAAGAGCAAGCCCACTCCTCAATAAAAAAAAACTTCCTTCATCTTGTTTCCCAAATGCATATCATTTGGGAAACTCTCTTATAAACTTAAATATTAATAAAAAAGCATACCCTCTGAAAAAAGCGACAGAAAATCACAATGTCGCTACCCATATTCCCCTCCGCACAGTTTTTACACTGTTACCTAGTTCGCCCCAACTTTCGCCCCATAGGTGGAAAGTTTCACCGATACCCGAGTGTCGGCAGTGTAGCGCGTGTCTGGTGTCGGCGGTGTCCGACAGTTTTTGCGAAGCCACGTGGACTGTTATTAGATTCTCAACTTTGCATGCGAGGTAAAAAAGTGGCGAGGACGGCTAGACTGGATTATGTGGAAATGTTTCGGATATTGTTAGCAATTACGGTGTGTTTACACCTTTATCACACGTAGTTGTTTGCTAACATGCACATTGCTCTTATTAACACAGAACAGTTTATTATACCTTTGTACAAAAAAAAGTACTTACATTATGTGTATAGTTTTGCTTGCTTGTAGGAATTAGGAAGAAGCTACTGGTTCAAAAATCATCACCGTGAAAAACGTAAGTGAACTTGCTTGATGTGAAATTTCGCGAGTTTTTGTACAGAATAGCAATACTAAGTTATAGCGAAATTATTATTTTCTACTGACTAATACGCACAATGACGCAATAGTTATTTATGATATTAGTGCGGTATGTTGTTTTTTACAAACGAGTAGACGAATGTAAGCACGAGACGAAGTCGAGGGCTTACCATAGTCACGAGTTTGTAAATACCAATGTCCGCACGTATGTCATACAACGTTTTTCTACACATTTGCGAGAAAACAGTACATTAAGTAATAAAAAAATCTTTTTGTTTTTAGATATTCAGTCGGAAAGTCACAATAACCATACAATTAGTAGCGTCTTTGACGTTTCTAATATTATGAAAAGGCATGTAATTAAATCGATATCTGTATTTTCCCTTTTTTCGAACAAAATATTTCAAAGTTAAATCAAAAATACTGACTTGCACACAAATTATGCACACTAAATAAATCATATTAGATATGTCGCAGTAAGATAGATGAAGCCGTAATATAGTTATATCCCTAGGGATATAATTATATACCGTAACATAGTTATACGAAAGCGATTCTTTACTATCTCACTAGGAATATAGTTATAAAACGGTCCAAGTTTAGTGATATACTTATATTACTAGATTAAGTTTAGTGAAATAGGTGTAAGAAGCATTCAGTGCTATGTAATTCTAGATGTCATGATTCCTCTTCTTGTCTGAACAAAAATTAAAAAATAATAGGTCTTTTTTTTTGGTTCTTACCTATGAAATTGCCGTTTTGTATGAAAAAATTTAAACGATTTTTTTCAAAGGCATTTTGTACTGCCTCTCGGGTATTGAATTTTTTTCCCGCCAAGAAGTTATCCAAATTCTGGAAAAAGTAGTAGTCTGTAGGCGCAAGGTCTGGTGAGTAGGGCGGATGACGGAGAGCTTCCAACCCCAGTTCTTCCAACTTGGAGACCGTCTGCTGTGCAGTATGAGGTCGCGCGTTGTCGTGCAGGAGCAGCGGAGACGAGCGATTGACCAATGCTGGTTGGAGATGTGCCAGCTTCTCCATCATTGTGTTCAGTTCTTCACAGTACACATCTGCAGTAATGCTCACCCCGTTTGGTAAGATAAAAATAACCCCCGCCATCCCCTTCTAACCTAACCTGTCCGAGTCGGGGTGCCCAATGACCGGCTACTATTGTAACCATGATAACCACCTGCTATTTCAGGGAAGTGCAATTTAGAGTGCAAGTTAGTATTTTTGATAAACAATTCGTATTTTTGTTTTATAAATCATAAATCCGATGTATGAACCACATTTTTGGTGTGAATTCGATAAAAAGGTCATCTCGTTTTGGATGATTTTTTTAGTTTTTTTTGTAAGACATGTTTTCTAATCAATTGGGATTTTTTGCACAGCATTATTTTTTCTGGTATGCATTAAAATTATACAGATGTGCATTTAAAAATATCCCTTATGAAAATGGCGCGAATTTGCAAATGGAACTACATCTTTCGTCTCATTTTCTCTTTAGTATCAAAGTGAGACAAACGTATTGTGCAAAACCGCTTCCTAGGAGGTTCGATCATTCAGCTTAGTTATTCTCATAGTATATTTTTTATGGAAATAAAAAAAAAACCGTAAAGGATACGGCTCTTTATATCGGAGTATGCGGTAAAATATGTACTTAGGTGAGAGTACCTATTTAACCGCACGTTCCATTGTGTGGTGCGTATTTTTAACTTTCGAACAATGTATACAGGCTTCGTAAATGCATTTTTGAGCAAATGTGTTGAAAACAATATAATGGGACCTCAGTAGCACTCCGAGACCTTATTAAACTCAGATTAAACACCTCTAAAATCCATACACCATAACCAAATAACAAATATATACCTAATACTAATATATCTGTCTATCGGTTTGTAGCATCTTCACGTCTTAATGGATGCACGGATCTTTTTTATTGAGAAATTGGCTATCTCTTGACCTCGATCACGCCTAATGGAAAGCGATGGATGAGGTCTATGATGAAGCGAGCGTGCCCAGAAGAGGCCTTGAGGGTACTCCCAAATGTCAACGGAACACAGCAGGCAGCTTGACGCCGGACTCCGGTGGGAGGGTGGTCGCAAAGCAGGCGCTACCACCGCAGGGGAAGGATTGGCGAGTCTTGTAAGGTATCAGGTGAGACTGTCCAGGATGCGCCGAGCGCTCGGTTCAGTTGAGTGTCTGATAGAACAAATTGCGCTACACGAGGAGGCTCCTTGATGCATCCCAATTTGGATCCATGCATTCCGATTTGGAGGAAACGATTTGTGTTTCCTGATAGCTACAACCTGGGAGTCTTTAAGTCAAGAGTGAATAGGTTACTTTTAGGCAAGCGTGCTCCATCTTCAACCACATCGTCGCTTACCATCAGGTGAGATAGTGGTCAAGCGCGTGCCTATCAATAATAAAAAAAAAAAAAAAAAATCTTGGAACACCAGACCAGGGCCCCAAGTCTGTGCGGGTCTGCGGACGGCAAGCGTTGGGTGGCTCGCTGTCCGATTAAAGCCAGACCCAAGCCGACGGCGCGTTGTGTTCCACGCGCGCCTCAAAGAGATGTCAGCATAGGAGTAGGGGGCCGTTAGGGCCAGTGCCTACCAGGGTTGCGGATTTTGTTCAAAAGAGTTACCGCGGCCCTGGAACGTAAAAGGCACTAGGAGGAGCATGGGTGGGTTTTAGTCAGTAGAAGTCTGACACTCCCTGCCGCTCCACCCAGAGCGGGAGGGGTCATTTGATGATTTCCCATCCTCAAAAAAAAAAAAAAAAAAAAGGGCCCCAAGTCTGCAATTTTTATAAATTCGTCATTCCTACACGATCCCATTGTCATTTTGCTATAAGTTCGTAATCTGCTAAATTCATAATGGTCGATCATTGGTCGGTCAATGGTCTCGTAATAGAATCGTGGTTCTAAATATTCAATGTCTTTGAAAAGCTATGACTGCACAATGACGTTCTAATGGTAGGTCACTGATCGAAGGAACTGTCAAAATTTTAGCAGATTACCGCATACGTCTGTCATTCATTTGTCATTAAGTACGAGATTACCATTCTATGACATTTCTTTCGATGGAGTGTCAGTGGTTGACTATTGGAAAGTCAGAATGAAGTTTTTATATTAGTGGATTGCCAAACTTGTCAAAAACAACAATTATGAAATCAATTAAAGACCATTCTGACACTATTGTAAAAGCAGACTTGAGGCCCAGACCAGGTGCAATAGGTGGAATAGGACGTAGGATTTTTAACCCGAGAGATCTCTTGGGATAATGTTCGATAGCGAGAGAATCCGCGGGCAAAGGTAGTAAACAATAACAGAAGCCCCACACTACCCCACCCACCGAAAACTTTTATATCAAAAAGACTTCAATAACTGTACACCACCCACCTGTCCCCTGCTTATCCTCCAAGCCATAAACACAGCATAACAGCCCTAAGTCACAGATGATAGAGGGTCAGACCGCGCTATAAAACTTATGAATTTATGAGGAAAAAACACCATCGACTCTATTGTGTGCGGCTGATGGGTGAGGCATAGTTTTTTGATAAATAATGTTATTGGTCAACTGACGGGAGAATTATTAGTTTGGACCTACACAGCAGTGCGATAGTGCGATTCTGTAAACATGTCGAAGTGAAAACTTGGGCGAGGTGCATGACGGGTGAGTTGTCAAACCATACAAATAAGATAGAATGACAGCTCTACTGTTGTTCACTACGCCTAGGTGAACACCGTGACATGTCGACAGAATCGACCGGCTGTAACCATGTCGAAGTGAACACCCGGGCGGGGCGCACGTCAGGTGAGTTGTCAAACCATACAAATAAGATGGAATGACAGCTCTGTTGTCGTTCACTCCGCCTAGGTGAACACCGTTAGATGTCGACAGAATCGACCAGCAGATCTCTCCAAGGTTTGCAAGTGAATTTGTGAAAAAAAAACAACGGTTATAGGTAAAAATTATTTACGGTGAATATCGTTTTCAGAAAGAACAATTTTTAAAAATGTTTTGGTAGTTTATAGTCTCTATTTTGTAAATGGATGCTTCTTATTACGTTACACTTACTTAATTAATCTAGAAAATAATTTCGAACTTTTTATTTTTCATGTTTTATCAAGTCCCGTTAGTACATATCTGGTGATATTGAAACTGACTGTATTCAACAATAACAAACTTTTGTCACTTAGCACGAAACTAAGTAAATAGGTATTCAACTTACTTATTATAACTTAGCACACTACTTACCTCGTTCACAAAGAAAATGGCGTCCACACAAAGTGTAACCAAAATGCACATTAATCTAAACTAGGCAAGAAGTCCGCCACTTGAGCACTTAGCATAAATCTAGAAAGAAACAAAACAAAAAGAACCGTGTGTTGTGTTAGTAATAAGTGTCAAAATACAGCAGTTAATTCTTCGCGAGGTGGCTGACTAACGAGCCTGGCTGAAACATTGCTTAAGGCTTGTGCAACACCCGAAGCTATGCGACGTTGAGCTATAGTTATGAAGGTATCTTCAAAATACAGCAGTTAATTCTTCGTGAGGTGGCTGACTAACGAGCCTGGCTGAAACATAGCTTAAGGCTTATGCAACACCCGAAGCTGTGCGACGTTGAGCTATAGTTATGAAGGTATCGTCAAAATACAGCAGTTCATTCTTCGCAAGGTGGCTGACTAACGAGCCTGACTAAAACATTGCTTAAGGGTTTTGGGACCACCAAGCCACGCTTTATCGAGCTATAGATAGAGAGTGTATGAAACTTTAACCAGATGTTGTTTTTGATCCTAAGGTATTTGTTTCACCATCGCAGCATAACAGACACTTACGGTTGGCAAAATCATTTCATAAAGCCTGGTCCTTAACCACTGTGTAATCAATATTTACCAAGAAGCCTCCAAAGACAAAAAGGTTGAAAACAAAACCTTTTATCAAGACATAAAATCATCTTAGCCATGTCAGAGGCCTTTGAGGCGGTTTAGAAACTCTGACACTAAAATGTGTGGGGTCGTAAGACCTTACTACCCACACGATAAAGAAACAAGATCTTAGCCAAAAACAAAGCAACCTTTGCTCCCTCTACAAATCTTTGCTATTACTTATTAGTAAGTAACCATTTCTTAACAAAAACAACTTAGGTATTACATTTAAAAGCGATCTATTTTACACTTCTCAACATCGCTTATATCTCCCGCTGCACCACCGCCCTAACTCCACGCTCACCGCTCACAAAGCAATAAATAAGCGAAGAGACAACACCTTGTTAACTGGAAATAATTAACGACGGAAAAATAACGCTGCCACTGGCCGACCGGCTTTATTGTCTTATGCTCCGATGAGTTTTACATATTTTTCTATTAATTGTATTTTTTTGACTTTTTGATGGTAGTCTTTTATTTATAGGAGCTGTGTTAGTTAGTGGGGAGGTGTTGTAGAACCAGGGTGTAAAAATTAATAATAAGTGATTAGAATGAACACTGAACCACTCAATACGCTCAATGCTAATAGGTCTTACTTTGTATGCCGTAGGTCCATTCTCTCATCAGTCTTTGAGTACTAATTAAAGTTGCAAATAGAAAAAATTCAGTCAAGTGCGAGTCAGACTCGGGCACGAAGGGTTCCGTACCATTATCGATAAGAAACGCAAAAAATCACGTTTGTTGTATGGGAGCTCCACTTAAATATTTACTTTATTCTGTTTTTAGTATTTGTTGTTATAGCGGCTATATATATCATCTGTGAAAATTTCAACTGTCTAACTATCTGGCTCATGAGATACAGCCTGGTGACAGACAGACAGACAGACAGATAGCGGAGTCTTAGTAATAGGGTCCCGTTTTTACTCTTTGGGTACGGAACCCTAAAAATGGTTACATTGCATGCACCTGATCATCATCATGACCGCCGGAACGGACCTAGGCCTCCTCCAAGTGTCGCCACGTCTATCGACCGGTCCATCTACGTCTCACATACTGCTGATTCCCGCGACCTTCAGCATGCCTTCACCTTCTCATAAGGTGGACCGATGTCTCCTAAACTCTTCCGATACGACGGTCGCTACTCAAGAACTCCTTGACCCAATGGCCATTCGTTCTGCGAGCCATGTGCTCTGCCAAAATCCACTTGTGTTTAGTAATTTTCTGGGCTATGTATACAGGTATGAAACCACAATAAGTCCAAAACTATCAACATAAATTTAAAAAAAAAATGCAAAATCACCAACTAAATAACATTCTCATAAAATTTTTCTTCACACACACACCCACACACAGCTAATCTCCCCACATCTTCATTCAAGCTTACATCTGTAACGAAATAAGGCCACACTATAATTACACTAGAAACTTTTCAACTTCCCCTGAATAGCTACGGCGTAGCCCGTAGCGCGTAGCATTATACCCCGGGCCCCGGCTACGGCGTAGCGGCCCGGCCCGGGGTTGTTTACAAAAACAAGATGACTGGCTTAACGCGCCCTCCCGTGTCTTTATTGGCTCTTATAGGCTTGTCTGACGGGGATGACTGTATGTTAGAATGTGACAAGATTTTTTAATGGTAGCTATAAATTATGAAAAATATGTGTGATAAGAATGAAAACTTATGTAATTTATGAAAAAAGAAAATTAAATGAATATTTTAAGACAATTTTAAAATTACTACATCTCAAAGGCGCACGTAAAGCTTAAGTTTCCTAAAGAAGAGGTAAAATTACAACAGTCTTGACAATTACTGTGAGTGAGACCATAGACTAATAAGTGAGACTACGGTGTTAACATTTTTAAGAGCCATAGCTCGGCTTCTTAGCAAATACATGACGCTGGCAGAACAATCGACAACGCCTCAGTTGCCAAAGAGGTACAAAAACTACTCAACATTTTCAAAACCACTTCCAAAACTCTCCCACTAAATCCACCTTAATTTTCACTAACCACCGCTAAACGCGACAATTCTCATACAAATTGACTAGCAGCTGTAACAGCGTATACCGCGGTCCCGACTCGACAATGGTCGGGTAAACGAGGGAGGTAATGACGCGGCGCCGGTTAACTTTTACGTTCAGGTGCTTGCGACGTAAACAGGGCTTCACAGGTACTCCTAGCATAGTGCTCGGATAACTCGTTTGTTCGGGTTAGTACGTTGTTGCACATTCTGGAGTGTTTTAGAAGTTCTTTAGTATGTAAAACAAGTCTCAAGTTCTTTATAATGTAAAGAACTTGAGAGTTTAGCTAATTCTTTTTTTTTCATGTCGTTTGACTAACGTTACTTCTGATATGCTCTATACTTTTTAAGCTCTGTCTTAGGCCACCTGCAGATCCTGGAAGAACTGCAGGTGGTTGTGCATAATGAGCAGGAAAGGAGGTAAGGATACCCCAAAGGAGCTAATGCTGGGTTGCTATTCAGAATTTCAGTTATTTTGGTAACCGGACTAACTAATCTGCCTAGCCTTTTTCCCAACTATATTGGGGTCGGCTCCCAGTCTACCCGGATTCAGCTGTATACTAGTATTTTACGTGGAGCGGCTGCCTACCAGACCTCCACAACCCTTTAACTTGGTAAAACGGTACTTCTTGGCAAGATTGGTGTCAGATTTTCTGGCTTCTGTCAATCCGTAACGACTGCCAAAGATCTACATGACAGCCGGGACCAACGGCTTAGCGTGCTTTCCGAGGCACGGAGGAGTCTCGATATGTTAATATGGTCACCCATCCACAGACCAACCTCGGCAAGCGTTGCTTAACCTTGAAGATTGGTCCGTGCGGCTGTTATAATTTAGCCACGAGCTCCTAACTCCTCCTAACTCCTAACTCCTCCTAGGTAACGGGACCTACGAATAAAAAAAACTGGAGTTTATTGTCCTTGTTGACGAATGGACGGCGTGTAAGATGACCCACTGACCAATAAAAGCCGTCTACACATAATTATTTTTAGGGTTACGCAATAAATGGCAACCAATGTTTTAGACAGACCAAAGTAAAGATCTGCAATCATAAATTCTTTATTGCAATGCATCTAGGTAGGTAAGCTTAAAGCTCCCGAATTCACTGTAATATATTATTCCATAAAAATTGGCAACAAAAAATACCTTTTTATTTTATCTGCGCAATAACAACAAAAATGCGAAACATTATTTCTTTCACGGTGGAAGCGCGGGAATGTGAAAATTTTCCACCTTTTTTGTGATTCATGTTTTAAAAATTATTGCGTCCTAAAATACAACATGGCGGGTGGTTTAAAAATCTTGCGCGCGCTATCTGCTGGCGGCCGGCCAAACTACCTGCACAATAAATAATACAATCTGAGCTCGCGTACCGGGGCGAACACACTTGCGACTTTTTGTCGTATATTTAGTTCGTTGGAAGATCCACTTGTCATTTCTAAAGTGCTTAGAAATTCTTGACGTAACCAAAACGAATCGAACTGTCATCACTTTTCTTTCAGGTGTTAGTGTTGATTTAAATAAGTAAATCATATCTAAATTAACGACCGATTCGAAGATCTTATACATAACTTTTGTAATGTATATATTTAAAATACCAGTGTGCTGAGCTAGAGGTTTGTGCTTTTAAACTCGTATCTTTTTAAACAATGTATTTTAGAAAACAAACATGTATGTAAAAAAGGGGTTTCCTTTGTACTCGTTTCGTTCGTTTTTATGTATAATTAAACTGTATTTTTAAATGAACTTAGTTTCTGCGATTTGGATTTTAACTTTAACTTGTAATACTTATTACTTTTGCTGTGCCCTGACAGGGTCTTCAACGGTTCTTAGCTCTAAGCCTTTTGTTAACATCTTATTAAACCTTGTGGAATGCAAATATACGAATATGAATAAGAATATTTTAAAATCACAAAGTTTTACAAAGCGACTAAAAGTCGCCCGCCTACACCGTTCCGCCGCGAGCCACGGGCGACGTTAACTGCCATAGTAATAGGTGCATATTTTTAGGCATACTTATTACGAACAGTAATGACCGTGTGCAATGGCAGGAAGGTAAGCGGCTGGCTGTGCTCTGATACGTGGCAATTGATTATTTTAATGTAGTCATTTAAAGGGGTAATGGTAATTCTGTGTGCTGAGATAGAGCTTTGAGCTTTTCGACCTCTAAAAAGTATTTCTTTCCTAAATGTAGCAATGAATACCTTCTTCTGTGTATCTAAAGTTAGTCGTGATTTAGCTTTGAACTTGTCGCCTTCCTATTTTTGCTCTTTTCCAGAGTTAGTCGCAAAGTCTTATACGTCATGCGACTAAAAGTCGCCCATCTGCACACACGCGTTCTGCCGCGAGCATCACGCGACGATAACTGTCATAGTAATAGGTGCATATTTTTAGGTGCACTTATTACGAACAGTAATGATCGTGTGCAATGGCAGGAAGGTAAGTGGCTGCTGTGCGTGAAATATGCGCGCGTTAGTGTGCGCAGATACGTGGCAAGCGATTACTTTAATGTAGCTGTTTAAAAATGGGTACCTAATGGTTTTTCTGTGAACTTAATTTTAAACTTCACGCCTCTCTTCCTGAAAGGCAAAAAAGGGTTGATTTTTGAGATAAGTGTTTCCGAATAGCACGTCAACTTCATCATTATATTCATTACTCTCACAGCAAAATCATAATAGTATTGTCACGTACGGGTATAGGTCATAGATTTTAACTTAAGTGTTTACCTTGGTACATAGTGCAATTTCTACTTAACTGCCACAAATCAACTAAAATTCATACTAAAATAAATGCGCAAGCAACTCCGGTTGTCTCTCTATCTATATGTCTGGCTATTTGTTACCTCATCACATCTTTACGGCTGAACCTAGACCATATCCCGGAATATGACATAGAATTATACTTTTTTGTCTTGGTATAATTTTCCTGTGTCACGCGGGCTAAACAGCTTGCAGAAGCCAGTACGATATAAACGAATAAATCACAGAGCTTCTAATTGGAAATAAAATCTTGTAAGAACACCTATCATTTCGCAGATTCTAGTCAATAAAGCTCGTCAACCTGTTCCAAATTCCCCTAAATTCATAAAAACGTGTCTCCTCTTTGAAAGCATTTAAAAATTAATTGCACGCCTTTCGAACCGACGAAAAAATCTCTCTAACTGAAAAAGTTTCAAGCACTTTTCTCTTTAAAATTTTGAAGTGAACTTGGTTTGGACAGGGATTAAGGATCTCGGCTTTTAAAGATTCCGTCTCATTTATTATGTTTGTAATTAGATCCTAGAGGAAAAATCTCGTAGTTTTGTAGGTAGAGATTTTTAGGTGTTAATGTTTTAATCGATGGAACTCGTGGGTAAAGAAAAACAGCCGCACGGTTCGATCTTCAAGACAACAATTGCCGAGGTTGGTCTGTGGATGGATGACCATCTTAACATACCGAGATTCTTCCGTGCCTCGGAAAGCACGTTAAGCCGTTGGTCCCGGCTGTCATTTGTAGATCTTTGGCAGTCATTACGGATTGTCTGAAGCTAGGAAATCTGACACCAGTCTTGCTAAGAAGTACCGTGTTACCCAGTTAATGGGTTGTGGAGGTCTGGTAGGCAGCTGCTTCACGTAAAATACTGGTATTCAGCTGAATCCGGTTTGACTGGAAGCCCACCCCAATATACATAGTTCGGGAAAAGCAGATGATGAATGTAAATGTAATGTGAAAATAATATATACATAAATACATACACATGTAAGTATACAGGTAATGAAGATAAATGACGACTATCGATAATCACAGCGACAGATAATGTTCCTTTACAAGACTTTTAAATGCAGGTAACGACTGAGCGCGTCTTACTGGGACTGGCAATGCATTCCACAGACGGGCAGCATGTATGTACAGTAAAATAATTATCCAAGAAAGTTGTGGAATGCATTGTATCATGAAAACGTCCTCGTCGGAATATTCGGTAACTCTTAACTAGCATTTTCCGCGGATTCGCTCCCTTGGCCTATCCTATATGGATTAAATCCTATGGCATTCCAGAACAGCATGATTTTCTATCAGTTATTTAATTTTCATAATTACCTAAAGAGATTTTCCCCTGCAGACTGGAATATGATCATTTTTATAATAGAAAGAAGAAAGAAAGAAAGAAAACACTTACAAGAAAAATAGATACAAAATAAGAGCACAAATTATAAAACTAGGTACCTATAAAAGCTAAAACAAATTTCACTATCAGGCATGTGAGGACCGGGCATTAGCCGCGACTCTCTTGTCCAATATATTTATTATTAATATTAGTTTAAGTACTTACATTTGTATGCGTAACTGAGCAGAAAATAATAAAAAAATATTATATTATTTTAGTTAGTCCACCTCATCATCAAACAAAAGCCATTGTACCATTTAACGGTGAACCAACAAAACGACAACTTCTGAACAACAAAACACTCATGTAACAATAAATATAGAACGTAAACTAAAACAAAGAGTATCGGTCGTCGAGCATACGGGGTACGTGAGCATTGATTCACCCCGCCCGAGCAAGGTGAGTAAGGTGAACTGATAGCACGCCCTCCCATTACGCATTGTCTGCGCGCCAAGATGTATGTTGCAGTGGATATCCCATTTGTATTGCTGGTATAAAATAATACTATGCATGGTCACTTTTGCATAAACAAACCTAACGTACATAGGAAACCTTGAAGGAGATCTATGTCCAGCAGTGGACGTCTTCTGAAAGTCTCGGCTAGGATGATAATGACAACGGGGGTTGCGGAGACTTTTCATAAAATACTGGTATTCAGCTGCATGCAGTCAGGCTGGAAGCTGATCAGAACATAGTTAGCTATCTAAAAGCTATTTCTCACTTTAGGTACCTATTCGACTACACAGTGTGTTCCACAAGTGCGTGGTCATATTTAAGGGTGATGTTGGTTAGCTGATAAACATTAAGGAAAAAATATCAAAACATAAAAAATGAGACTTTAAAAAAAATGACCACGAAAAACGACTACAAAATATCAAACAAATCACTTTTCAAACAGTCTGGTGACATCAAATCTGTGACTGAACTAAAGAAAATGCCACCAACTGTAACAAACTACTTGAAAAGTTATATCTTCGGAACTTTTACTCGTTTTCAGTGGTCGATTTTTTTGAAAAAGTTACATTTTAAATATGACCACGCACGTCAGGAACACTCTGTATACACACATACATTAGTAAACAGCTTCAATGCCCGAAAGACGAAGATCTTAATTAAAGACTTTTTACAAACAACCTAGGTACCATCCTTCTGTGTCAACCAAGAGAAGGGTAATGGCCTTTTTCCGCAAAAAAAATTGACTGACTTGGGTGTTTATTAAAAATAAAAATTTTATTTCCTACATTTTAGTGAATTTTCATTTTAGGCTAGCTATTTAGGGCGTGGCAAATAAAAATACATAAATTCCCTCTCTGGGGTAGTCGGTTACAAACTGTTAAATAAAAGGTCATGAGATGCCCCGTCTTCCTACATCTCAGTAACATCTTAAAGGCATACAAGGGTGAAACTGGACTAGCGTGAGTCAGGTCCTTTAGATTAAGCGTCTAGACTCGACCGTGTGTCGTGAGCCTTATTTATGACCCCGACACACCGACACACGTGTTTTCAATTTAGATACAGCAGCGTTTTTTGAATTATTTTTGAGATATTGTTCTTGGGGGTTGAATTATTGCCCTGTTAGTGTTCTTGGAATATTCGCTCTCGCAGGTAGACGGCAAGGTAAGTATACTCTTCTTGGCACTGCCGCAATGTTGGGTTTAAAAATATGGATGTTGGTATTGTTAAAATGTGATCTATGGATAATTTATAAGTTCACGACTGTAATTGTTTCTCACAGCCAAAAATGCGATGAACAATTTGTCCCGAAAAGCCTCAGACTTTTATTTTTTTCATTTGTTACATATTTTTTAGGAAATACTTAACTATTTATACTAAAAATCCTAAATAAGTTAACTCTAAATTAACTTATTTAGGATTTTTTATTATTTAATTCCTTTTACAAATACATTTTGAACATGGGTGACCCCTTATTAAAAAAATATTTATTTACATAATACGTCCGTGTTTGGATCACAGAAGTTCATATATACGAGTATATACCAAATTCTAACTAAATCGTTTCCGTGGCTGTGACAGACGAACCGAAACACATATCGATCCTATTAGGGTTCTGGGTAATTTATCATAGTTAAACATATTTATAGAAATCACAACGACCACCACAATTTTCCTTCTTTAAATTCCTATTAATATAAATAAATGCGAAAGTAACTCTGTCTGTCTGTCTGTTACGCTTTAACGCTTAAACGGCCGAACGGATCGTCTTGAAATTTGGCAGATATATACTCATATATATATAGTCTGAGATAATTATGGAGAAGGACATATACATTTATTACGCGATAACCGACATCCACGCGAGTGGAGCCGTGGGCAAGAGCTAGTATGAAATAAAACCAAAGCTGTTGAAGAAACCCTCTCTTTTACATTCAAACAATATCGTAGAATCTCCGATTCCTTCCCAATTGCAAGTGTTATTCGAAGCGAACTATTTTCATTTTCACACCTGACCGAGCGATTCCATCTGATCGGACGCTCACCGAGGCGGACGATGGCGAATGCCAAATGACTACCCGATTCCGGTGCACTATCTCAGAAAGAGTAGACAGTATTCTTTTGCTTACTGGGGAGATTTAGTGAAATAAGCATAGGCTTCAAGTCATTCGTAAAAACACTGATGTTTGATTGGTAGAGGATTCTTGTAATGAGAAGAATTGATTGTATGGCCTTTGTTAATTACTTAACTACGAAACACCACAGAAAATATGTTTAATGAGACGTTGGATGTCTATTGCTTGAACAGATTTCAATCCCAAATTTTTGTAGATAGAGAGTTCGATAGTAAGATATACCATTATTATTGAGGATATAGTCTTCATAAAGTTCACCAAAAAAAGCCTTTCTAGCTGTTCATTAGTTCTGTATTTAATTGCTCTTTTAACCACAAACATGAAGGTCTTCAACGCATTCATGTTAAATGTTTGAACCTCTCATCCCCTCTTTAAAAAAAAACCTTTCTCAATAAAACAAATGTACCTCGAATCGTCCTCTCACGCCCTCAATGCTCACCTCAATATAATCGTTCCCCACTCGTGCGCAGCGGATGGCGCTCAGACCGGAAACGGGCGCCATTTCCCCCACCTGTCGCCGCGTCACTTCCGGTCTGATCCTTGAGACTTGACCGCTAGAATGGGACTGAAAGGATTTATGTTCGAGAACAAAATAACTGTCTTCACACTTTCATTTCCTGAGGGTATCGTGGCACATATCTACTTATTGCTTTGAGGTAGGTGAGTGATTTTGAAAAGGTTGGTGTTTGGAAAGAAATACAATCCTGGGGCGTTATATGGAAATCTCCTGACACGTAAAATTATTACTTCAGGATTTCAGGCATTCGCAGTATTATCGCAATGCAATGTGACTTTTTTAATTCATTAAAACCTGCCCCCTCTACCCTCTATGACGTGCCAACATGATTCCGTCGTGAAAAAGAGATGGAGGTTACAGGACGAATAGCACCATTCCTATTTCACAATGACACGCTTTAGGGGAGCTAAATCACCAAGCCTCCTTGAGCAAGCGTGGTGAATGATACCTACTCATGCGTGCTCTGTGGCAGAAGAATTCTTTGCCCAGGCTGGTATTAAAACCATCACAACGCAACCTACCCCCCTCCATTGTCAGCACTTGAACTAATACTGCACCTTGTAAAAATAACAGAAAATAATAAAAGCATAACAAGGCAGTATAAAACATTAAAAACAAAGTTGTACAGTAAACAAAGGAAAGTAACTCAGAACTCGCGCCACTAATAGAAATGAGATTTAAAGTGGAGCCTGAGAATTTTGTATAGCTTCTGTCTGTATGTTAGTGTATTCGTACCTTAATTGATACGAGATTTTTTTTTAATCTTCTGAAATTATAGGTACGTAGATAATGGTGATAAATAAATTACACTTTCTTATTGAGGAGTTTTTGCTTTTTTTTTTTTGCTTTGCTCCAAATATTCAGAACTTGGAGACAATATATATGAGTGTTAGGTTCTTTATTTTATATCTGAATTTTTATTTTCATTATCATCATACCAGCCGATAGTCGTCCACTGTTGGGCATAGGCCTCCCCCAAGTGTCGCCACAACAACCGGTCCTGTGCGTCTGTCTCGCATCCATTGGCTACCCGCGACCCTCACTAGGGTCATCGGGGGGGGGGGGGGGGGGTTACCATAATCATCGCCACGCTTGGCAGGCGGGTTGGCGATTGCAGTGTAGCTGTAGCAATGTACCTATACAGAATGCTGCTGCCCATTCTCTGGTGAGTCCTTTAGTTGCCTCTTACGACACCCACGGGAAGTGATGGGATGGTACTATTCTTTTACGTCCAACACCATAAGGAATTTTTATTATACTTCTTTATAATGTTTCGCATAATTTACCTAAACACTTAGCCCATGGGTTTCGAGGTCTCATCCAGTTCGAGACATCAAGACAGTAAACAGTTCAGTCTGACTCGTGAAGTGCCATGCTATTATAGAATGTGATATACCTAGTGAGATTCTCCCTTTGATTTTTAAACGCACTTGCACTAATTATTTTAATTTTGCCACCGAAACCCAGTACACAGCACTAGTGTTATGCTCACCCTAGCTACGTAACTGCCAGTACACAAAACAAACGAGTATGTTCACGCTACAACAGTTGGAAGGCGGCCAGGCTGGGCGCCACGGCTCCTTACCTGTTACTACTCTTAATTTCAGACGCTTTTTGTTCATTTACTAAGTTAGGAAAAGTTTTTCTCGTAATTTCTTTGTGTGCAATTTAATTTAAAAGGTATGTATATCGTTTTATTTAAGTGGAGTTCGTAGCTGAATAATAACAGTCACACGGATCGATCTTAAAGGTTGCCGAAGACGGTTCCTGGGAGACTATCTTAACATACCGAGATTCCTCCGAGCCTCGGAAGGCACGTTAAACCATTTGTAGATTTTAACAGTTGTTACGGATTGTCAAAATCCAGGAAAACTGTCACCAGACTTACCAACAGGTATCGTGGTACTCAGTTAGGGTGTTACCACACCAATCGATCGATCGTCGATCGATGGTATAATGAAATAACGACGTCGATCGATAGTTTTTACTTCTTCCTTCTATCAACCAAAATACTGAACAGCTGATTTTAATCGCGATTTCGGAATTGGCCTCATAGTACAATTTGTTCGTAAGGATGACCCCTGAAGAGGTATTGCGTTTATTCCGTTACACGTTGTTTATGTAATTGGGTAATAAAATAGACAGTTTTTTTTAAATGACAGTCGAGCTTTCGACCACAATCTCACTTCATGGAAAACGATGATACGGACGACGATGGACCGAAATTTATTCACTCTTGACTTCTTCCCAGACCCCAGGTTGTAGCTTGTCGATTGAAAAGCTCTGTTATTATATTCCTGAATATCTGGACTATCAGCAGTAGTGTTGGTGAGTGGCACACCTCGCTCTCACTATTGGCACTAACTCATAGAGTAGGTGCGACTGACGCGCGACACACGCGCCTTCTGATTTATAGCGCTGTCCTTTACCGTCATAGATTAATAGTGCAGATATGAGCAGAGAGCAAATACTCTGATACGGCTTTGTGAGGCACTGGAGATTGATCAAGATGTCACATCGTAGGTACACCTTAGGTACAGACAACGCCGTATATACACTTCTGGACACATCTATTGGCCCACCTTAGAGTTTAGGTTTCGATAGCCCCTACCGAAATAGGATTGCTAGATTGAACAAAAACTGTTGATGCAGTTTTAAACCTGATACATTTTACCATCTTTTTCGATCGTATTGTTTTAAATTTGAATTCAGAATACCATACGACATGGAGCTACGCCTAACAAGTCGGATATGCGCCTTGTTAAAGGCAATTGATTTTTGAATAAAAAACATGTTTTATCAAATAAAGGTTTAATTTAATAACGCGTGTTGCCACCACAGCTCTCATACGATTAGGCATAGAGTTTATCAACCGCTCTATGAAATTTTGAGGGATCATCTCCCATTCCTCTTCTATGGCAGTTTTCAACTCCTGCATCGTCTGGGCAACTGGCTGACGAGCCCTAACACGTCTTTTTAGCTCGTCCCACATGTGCTCAATGGGGTTCATGTCTGGGCTTCTGGCTGGCCAGTCCATAACTGTGATGTTCACATCCCGAAGATATTCCCTGACGATGCCGGCCGCATGGGCTCTTGCATTGTCATGCATAAAAAGGAAATTTGGGCCCACATAGTCCGCGTATGGTATCACGTGAGGTTCTAAGCACTCACGAATGTATCTTTCAGCATTTAATGTTGGCAGCCGTGGTCCTGTAACAACCTCAAGTTGAGTTTTGCCGCTCGCGGATATACCGCCCCAGACAGTCCATGAGTCACCGCCATAAGCAACCCCCTCTTCAAAGCAGCATTGTGCGAAACGCTCTCCCTTACGTCGGTAGACCTTCTTCCTTCCATCATTGCCATGTAACACAATTTTAGACTCATCAGAAAAGAGTACACGGCTCCAATCTTGCTCTGTCCAATTTAAATGACTGCGTGCGAAATGAAGGCGCGCTGTTCGGTGGGCTCGCGTTAGTTTGGGCCCATTAGCTGGCTTGTGTGGTACCATATCGCGTTCTTTTAACCTTCTCCGAACAGTTCGAGCGCTCACAGATACTCCGTGGAAGTCGCGAAGTTGGTTTTGTATGTCAATGGAGGTAAGGTGACGATTTCTCAAGCTGGTCGTCACGATGAACCGATCCTGCCTTTCAGTTGTGACCCGAGATCGTGGCCTTCCTTGGCGACGAACAAAGCCGCCAGTCTCTAGGTACCTCCGATAAACATTTCGGACCGCAGATCGACTTAAATTAAGTTGAGCACTCACGTTTCTTTGGCTGTGTCCGGCCTGAATAAGTGCCACAGCTTGGGCGGCGACTTCAGGTGAAGTATCCATAGATTATTGATAGAACCTCACCTTAATGTTAAGAATAAGTAATGTTTGTTGCAAAACCAAAGATATCAATCACTTTTTCAAGAATTAAATCCAAGTAAACCAATAAAACCAAGTTTTCTTAGTATTCGATTGTTTGATATCAACAAACAGGCTCCAAATTGTCTTTTGTTTCTTTAAATTCTGTGTTCGAAATTCAAAACAGACTATTGAATGAAATTGTGAATGTGCCAGGTTCAAAACTGCATAAAAACTTTTTGCTCGACCTAATATAAAATTTTAGCTAGGACCAAACGAAACTGAAAATACAAGGTGGGCCAATAGATGTGTCCAGAAGTGTATATTGAAATCCGTTTACAAAGACAGCTTCATAAAATTTTCACTTTATATTGTTCAGGGCTATATATTGTATTCATAATACAGCAGCAACTTAGACCTTATCTAGTTGCTTCAAAGGAGTATCTCGAAAGATGTTGGGGAGGCCTTTGCCCAGCTGTGGGACATTCTCGACCAAGAAATACAATAAAAAAAATTGAAGATCTTACACATAACTTTAATACTTCAACGCCTGAGTGTATTTTATTTTTGAATATTACTAATTCCAGTTCAGTAGTTTGTCCGTAACTTGAGAAAATTATTCGAAAATCTATGTTTTATGAAATAAGTAAAAAAAAATGATTAACCGCCACATCTTCAAGTTCATGAAACGGTACTTACCTATATTATATATATGTATATTCTTTATCATTTTATTTTCCCACGATGCAGTCCATACATAAGTCCAAAAAGTCCAAATAATTATATTGCCTGACCTAGACCTATCCTGATTTAACTATACCTTATACAGTAATAATTAATTTAAATCTTTCAGACAAACATGGTCAAGTGCAAAAGTCATACAATTATCTAAGTCGTCATTATATCTGTTAGAAAAAGAAAACGCTATATAACGGATACGGACGCCATCTCTTTTATACATAAGAATAATGATTGGTATAATTTGAATTGAAAGTTACCCAATTACATAGGTCACGATTAAAATGAATGAACGTTTGTCTAGATGATTGATGATGTTTTTATCATTAGTGAATGTTTATTTGTAAATATATTTTGCGGCATATTCAGCCATTGATTTTTTAAGCATCCCTGTCCGGCCCCGGCGACACACCGGTGTGTCGCGAATTAATCGCAAATTTAATGTTTATTTACCTATTACATAAGATTTACTTTATATTAGGGAATTTTCACATGTTGGGCCTGAGCGGTTAAATTTCTATAATATGTCTTTCAGATTTTTTTTTACTCTAGGAGAAGTTGTCTTTGAATTTGTTCAAGAAATTTAAGCTTCACTTTTGAAACTTTCTGAAGAGAAATACCTACTCTCTACGCAGGCTTAATAAAAAATGACGAATGCGGAACACATTTTTAACAATTCGCATAGCCACCACACATTGTGTCACCTCTGGTCTCACAGTATTGGTCTGTGGCGCTGAAGCACAACAAATCAACGCTATGCATATTGCGGCGGTCACCGGTGTCGCTGAGTTTCATACATCAACACGTTTTTTGTGCTTTGTTCGCGAATTTATTGAAAAATCACAGACATCTCTATTTAAACCAGATTTAGGAGTGATTCCATTTTGAGATGTAGATGAATGCCAATTGTATACGAACCTATTTCAATAGAGGAACTGGTTTTATTTTATAATTATATCACGTCACATTCAACTCCGTTAAATTCATTCATTCAATTCAACATTCTCCGACCAAATCTGAGCATCGTTGAAGATTAAAAACTCAGAAACCGTGTATCGCTGAAAGTAGGTGCAGGCAGAAACATATGGTCACGACCGCCAGCATTGGGGAAAGAACACAGTGTATTTTTTTTAAACCACATGTGGTCTGACAGAGAATTCCTTTTTGCAATAAATCCGTCCGTAATAAAAATTGCAGAATTAATTCTGTTCAAATAGTGCTGTCATTGTTAGCCACGTCGCTTGACTTCCAGCTACAAAAAAAGACCACCTAACAAAACCTTCTAATATATTTTATCAAAAATTCCTAACCCTCCTTACCCCCGATATGAAAACATTTACCGGTCACTAACCAACAAATCATCTAAACTGAACCGATCTCATAAAGACATCTTCCATACCACCGTGACACTATAAAACAATGCACAGAAAGATCAATCTGCACGACAATTACGACAGCAAATAATCACGAAAGCAAATCTAACTTATTAAACACAAGTAGGTACCCTGGCAAGGTGCGCTTTAGGAGGTGGAGTAAGGCGGTGACCGAATGGCGTCCGCAAATTGGAAGAAGAAGTGTCGGTCGTCCGGGGGCGAGATAGGCAGAACACATTGCGGGTAGAACCTCGATGAGACTGGCACATGAACGTGGGAACCGGTGGGCGAAGTCGGACTGTGGATGTTGATGATGCTACAACTGTCATTCGAAAATGCGCTATCATTTAATTTATTTATCCTTTATTTCAGGCAACTAAGGCCCACAAAACACAATACATATATAAATAGAAAAAGAGAGAGTATGGGCCGCCTGGATAATGCCCACGCATTCCGCCTGATAGACGGTGTTGAGCTTTCCTAGCGGCCTGGATATTTTTAAGCTTGTTAGAGTTGACTCCTACGACTGAGGTCGTAGGAGTCAACTCTAACAAGCTTAAAAACTACTGCACACGAAGTGACGGCGTCGTGTTACGCTGCGAGGTGTCACGTAGCCGGCCGCGGACCACCATTCGGTCAAAACCCTTTCTTGAGGAAGGTCGCCAAATGATGAGTCGGAACGCGCACTACGAACGACTTGAAACTGGTGTTACGGCGCGCCTCCAACGTACAACCACATTTTTAAATAGGTACTTTGTTACTCACACAAAACATAACAAGACAGCTTATGTAAAAAAGCAAGGTTAACCCAGAATTGGGTTCTCAAACAGAAATCCCAGTGTGATCAATGCACAGCGTTCGAGCATTCAAACTTAATTATAATTGCGAATGATATATTTCTGTATTTCTCTACACTGTGGCCATATCGTCTAGACCGAGTTAATTTTCTGAATACCTGCGCACAATGCGCTGGCCCGGCGTCGCGCGGCGTCGTCCTGGAAAAAACACGGCATTTTTCTTGACAACAATGGACGATCTTTTATAGGATCTTACGTGGCATTTAAGTTATTGGTTGAGAGCAGGTGGACGGGAAGATATTAGGTAATGGGTTCCCTTGACGGCGGGGTCGTTGTTGGACTTTGAAAGGAAATATTTTTAGTTAAAGAATGTTGAGAAATGAGGTTTAGAGAACATTTTTTGTATTTAGATTTGTTTGTTCTCGTTGCACAATTTAATAAACATATTGTTCAAGGTTGAAAACGCCTCTTTACTCCAATAAAGAGTCTTGGAAAATTAATGATTAAAATACATGAAAGCTTAGCCAAAACACCAAACTAGAAGTATTACAATACTAGGTTTTGACCGCGGATTTGCTCGTGTTATTATAGAAATCATCAAAATCGGTTCAGTTATTTAGACGTGTCAGCGTAACAAAAAAAATCACTTTCGCTTTTCTAATATTTCATTAATTATTTAAACTTTATGTACAATAGTGGTACATGGGCGGACTTAATGCAACAAGGTATTCTCTACCAGTCAACCTTTGGGTTTTAACCCAAAGGTTGACTGCTACACTGTGGTAGGTGTACAACAAAAAAATTAGTTAGGATTGAATACTTAACAACTTCAAAATCTTTCGAAACATCAAATTAATTCAGATAAAAGATAGCAGAAGTTGAAAACTGTTCTCCCATACTAAGATTTTCTTCTACACTCCTTTTTCTACCCCCTCACTATCACAGTTCCCAGCTTAGTGCGGCGAAGTCCACGTCACCTCTGAGGTGAATTTAATTGTCCGCGTCTATTATGTCTGTAATGGCTTCTCAACTTTGCCACGGTGCCGACTGCCGATCGCGTAGCGTTTTCCAGTGGGTACGACACGTATTTTGATAAGACGACGTTTGACGTCTTTTCGACGTTTTAAATGAGCACTTAAGATGTAACATTGGCGGAACTCTTGGCTAAATAATTACAACCGCAAAGGTCGATCTTCGAGGTTAAGCCCATGGATGGCAGGCCATCGGATAACGGACGCACACTTTAACGTTTGTTACAGATAGTCAAATCAACTGAATAGGTTTTCTTTTCAAGATTCCATAACCAGTAGTACAAAAATGACTATTGAAATGATTTATTAATGAACAACGTAAAGATCTCACTTATGTGCAGTAATTTTGCAACGAAGAGTCGTACACAGTGGAAAAGCGCACCGTTCACCCCAGATTGTCTGTAAGTGGCGGCGCTAATAAAGTCGTCTCATAATAACTGCGGCTAATCTCACCCGCCGACCCGCTAGTGTGCGCACACCTTCAAGACGTGTCCTAAGAAGTAGAAGATAGCGGGAGACAGTAAAAAATGCTATCAGCAGGAAGACATCCATATGTGAATAACTTCTTCGCTTAGCTCCTTCACTTTGTAGCCACAACTCATCACAGCACGTTTTGACAATCTCCGTCAAGAAACAAAGAAGCAAACAGTTCTCATACCTACAACCTACGTAATTTTGTACTAAAGCAGACACATTTTGATATAAAGACACAATCATTTTTAGGGTTCCGTACCCAAAGGGTAAAACGGGTCCCTATTACTAAGACTCTGCTGTCCGTCCGTCCGTCCGTCAGTCACCAGGCTGTATCTCATGAACCGCGATAGCTAGACAGTTGAAATTTTCACACATGATGTATTTTTGTTGCCGCTATAACAACAAAAAATACTAAAAACAGAATTAAATAAATATCTAAATGGGGCTCCTATACAACAAACGCGATTTTTTGCCGTTTTTTATATATAATGGTACAGAACCCTTCGTGCGCGAATCCGACTCTCACTTGGCCGGTTTTTGTATTCTTTGTGACTTATCTAGTTTTATTTCTAGTCAGTACCAACGAATACTAAAACTTTAATTACCAGCATTTTGTGACTTAGTTACTCAGTCTATGCTATTCAAGAAAGAGTTGGGCAATGTCAATATTTTCAGAAAGTCAGAAAGTCACACACACTGTTAGACGGAAAGTTAGCACCCGTTTCCACTAGCCTATCATCTTAGGTGTAAAAGTGTTTGCTTATTTCATGCCTAAGATTACATCGACTTATCTTGATCGTCCCGCTTCCATCTTCTCTCTTGTACCAAGACACGTCGAAGGATCGGCCAGACGAACGGTTTAAACTAATCTTATTATACTTGAAAGCGTTTATAGGATCATTGTGGCAGGAGCAGGGTAGTGCCTGGGTGAGCCAGAGCATTGCCAGTGTAATGCCAGGGGATTCAGGGTTACGCCAGGTAAATGTGTGTGAGCTTTAGATTGTGGGGCCATTGGAGGTCGTAGAATGTTTATGTTGGTAAGTTAAACTATAAAATTAGAGGACTTGGTTTTGTTAATATCCGCTGGATGCTAGAAGCACTGGAACGGTTCGATCGATGTCATTGTTTTGAAATGGTGATGATGGGGAATTTGGTAACAAAGTGAACAATGGTTACCAAATTACTAAATTTTGCTGTAGAGTAGTGGTTTTCTTTGCTCTCTGATATTGGTGGCTAGGTGAAGATTCTCTATAGTAGTCTGGTTAGATGCATACTGTTGTACGTAATTTTTTTTATTTTGATATTGTTTTTTCTACTCTATGGCAGCTATAAAAACACCACCCTTAAATATGACCACGTACTTTTGGAACATCCTGTGGAGAGTTACTTGTTAGGGTTCCGTACCCAAAAGGTAAAAACAGGACCCTATTCCTATCCTGTCCGTCTGTCTGTCTGTCTGACTGCCTCTCTGTCACCAGGCTGTATCTCATGAACCGTGATAGCTAGACAGTTGAAATTTACACAGATGATGTTGCCGCTATAACAACAAATACTAAATGTTCTGTTGAACTGTATGTAAAGGGTTCATGTATGTATACATAAACCCTGAAAACATAACACTCCTTTTTTTGGGCAGTCGTGTAAAAACAGAATAAAATAAATATTTAAGTGGGGCTCCCATACAATAAACGTGATTTTTTGGCGTTTTTTGTAAATAATGGTACGGAACCCTTCGTGCACGAGTCCGACTCACTTTACCGGTTTTTTTTTATTTATCTAAAACTGAAAACCGCTTACGTAAAGATATGATATTGAAATCCAACAATCAATCAAGTTGAGTATAATCATGCCATGATGAATGGCATGAAGATGTGCTCCGAGTCTGCTCCTGTGCTCCCTCATCTGTCAGGATTATACCGACTTACCTATTGTACACCTTGACGTGTGCCCCATTTTATTACCAATAGGGATATTGCTTCTGGAAGCTCTATAAAATATTTTGCTAGGCTATAATGGATTTGTGCTACTTCGTTTTAATATTGGTAGAAAATAAATTACAGAAATAAAAAAACCCTTTTATTTCTTACAAACATAATAAAAATTAAAAACCCCCTAAGCAAAAACAACCCGTAAAAAGTAAAAAAAAATATTATCCGCCGCGACTTTAATTATTTTTTAGGATAATTATTTTTTTACTTTTTATGGGTTGTTTTTTGCGTTGGGGGTTTTTCAAATTTTTATTTTTATTTTTATTTTAAGATTTTTAAACTAAACTAACCTATTGGGCAATACATTAAATACATCATACGTAAATTAAAAAATAATTCAATTTTATTATAAATTCCTTACATCATTTTGGAAAAGAGCTGATACTCTTCAAACCGCAAGACCGATTTTTACCAAACATATCTAAGAACCACCGCAAGGCTTTCGAATGAAAAAACCGCATCAACATCGGTATATCCGTTTAAGAGCTATGATGCCATAGACAGACACACACATACAGACATCGACGTCAAACTTATAACACCCCTCTTTTTGCGTCGGGGGTTAAAAAGAGTAAATAACCGTGATTTGACTAATAACTATAATCTAATGTATATTTATATCTAAACAACGTGCAACAGAATAAACGCAATACCTTAACAGGGGGTCATTGTACTCGTCATTATTGTTACGAGCTTAGGGTTCGTGACAATAAAAACAGCCGATAAAATAACCAAAATGACACTTTAATTAATCAACACTAATTACAACTTAAACTCACTAATTATAAATCACAATTGCACTACTGATCACTTTAATTCGCAGTCGAAGTTCGCTCTCGAAGTTGTCGCTTGTATCGCAAATTCAATACTGACTCGGTCGGAGGCTATGCGGGCCTTATATAGGTCGGCAGATAATTCCAGAACCTTCTAGTATAGAAACATCTAGAAAGTTCGAGTACATACCGGTCCGGACCAACCAGACATAGAAAACTCTAGAATGTTCTAGCATCGAAATGTCTAGAAGGATCTTGACTCTACTAGTTCTGCTACTCGATACTAGATGGCGCTAGTAGTAACTTTCATCGTCATGTACCCGGCATTAATTCTGGCGCGTAACACTGCCCCCTCCTAAGACATGCTCGTCCCGAGCATTATCGGCCCTATAATAACGTGCCAGTCGATCCACATGGACGATCTTAGGAGTACTTCTTGTACCTTTCTGTATGCGGTAGGTTACGTCATTGATTTTCGTCACAATCCGGTACGGCCCGTCCCATTTAGCTTGAAGCTTAGGAGATTTCCCCTTGCTGCGAACTGGATTGTGTAACCACACTTGTGAACCTTCGTCGAATCCTTTATTGTTCATTTTGCGGTCATAACGGGTTTTCATCTTTTCAGACATTTGCTGGCCCGATTGTCTGACGTGCTCATAAATGTCATTCATTTTGTTCCGCAAGTCATTCGCATAATCGGATATACTGCGTGGGGCATCAGGTGGTATTCCGGTAATCAGGTCTGCAGGCAGCCGTAATTCTCTACCAAAGTTTGCGAAAGCTGGTGTCACTGATGTGCTTTCGTGAACAGCACTTCGGTATGACAGCAAAAACGGCTGTATATGCTTGTCCCAATCCCGTTGCCGGTTCTCCACCACTTTTGCCAGGTATCTCTCCAATGTCTGATTAAATCGTTCCACCATTCCATCCGATTGTGGGTGGTAAGAAGTTGTTCTCGTTTTATGAGTACCCATAACTCGACAAGTTTCCTGGAATATTTGAGACTCAAAATTCCTTCCTTGATCGCTGTGAATCTCCAAGGGTACTCCAAAACGACAGAAGACTTCATGAACTAGCTTATCAGCAACTGTTGAAGCTTCTTGATTTGGAATGGCGAAGACTTCCGGCCACTTAGTGAAGTAATCCATAACAACCATGAAATACTTATTACCACTTTCACTTTCCGGAAACGGTCCCGCAACGTCTAGGGCTATCCTTTCCCATGGTGCACCAACATTGTACAACTTCAATGCACCTCTACTACGAGTCTGTGGTCCTTTTACAGCCGCACAAGTTGTACATTTGCGACACCAGTCCTCGACATCGTCACGACAGTGGACCCAGTAAAACCGTTCCCGTACCTTTAGTAGAGTCCGTTTAACTCCCATATGGCCTCCTGAACAACCATTATGGTACAACTCTAGAACATCCGGTACTTTAGCTTTAGGGACAACCATTTGCAAATGACAGCTGTCTCCCCGAGCATTTTCCCATTTACGGCACAGGACTCCATCCTGAATCACTAAGCTGTCCCATTGGGCCCAATAGCTTTTTGTGATCGAACTCATCGCTGAGACGTCACTCCACGTTGGCTTAGGAGCACTGGCCTTCATCCATTCCAGAATCGGCTTAATGTCCAAATCTTCCTGCTGTGCAAGTTGTAGGCTTTCCTTCCACTCGTTGCTGAGATCTGTCTTGAGCATTCTCACAGGTACGACTTCTTTACCCTCTTGCCTAGTACAATGCTTGCAGTCTTCAGGGCAAGGTCTTCTTGACAATGCATCTGCGTTGCCATGAGTTCTTCCGCTGCGATGTTCAATCTCAAAGTCGTATTCCTGCAGTAGTTCAATCCATCTCGCAACTTGTCCCTCTGGATTTTTAAACTGCAATAGCCATTTCAGTGCAGCATGGTCAGTTCGTAAGTGGAACTTCCGACCCAGCAGATATTTGCCAAAATGCTGCAATGACTTTACTACAGCAAGCAATTCTCGTCTTGTTACACAATAATTCCTTTCAGGTTTCGACAACGACTTGCTGAAGTACGCTATCACGACCTCTTGATCACCATTCCGTTGAGATAATACACCGCCAAGTCCTATGTCACTTGCGTCTGTGTCAACTATAAATTCCTTGCCCGTATCAGGATACCCCAAAATAGGTGTTTTGCACAGACGGTCCTTTAGCTCCTGGAACGCGATGTCGCAACTTCCATCCCAGCAGAAATGTCGCTTCTCTTCAGTTAGCTTGTGCAGGGGTTTGGCTATATCTGCAAAGTTCTTGACAAATCGCCGATAATAGGAGCACAAACCCAAAAATGCTCTGACCTGCGTTTTGTCTTTTGGAACTGGCCAATCCTTGACAGCGGCAATTTTCTCTGGATCCGTGCGGATACCTTCTTCCGACACTACGTATCCCAGAAAGCTGACTTGCCGTTTGAAAAGTGAACACTTCTTAGGACTCAACTTGAGGTTGGCACTCTGGATCTTCATGAGCACGCGTTCCAGGTTTTGAAGATGTTCTTCAAACGTACGACCTACGATAATGATGTCATCCAAGTAGACAAGACAGGCATCACCAATTAACCCGGTTAGTACAAGTTCCATCAACCTTTCAAACGTTGCCGGAGCGTTGCACAATCCAAACGGCATAACTTTAAATTGCCACAGACCCTTTTCTGTCGAGAATGCAGTTTTCTCTTTATCCTTAGGGTCGATTTCAACTTGCCAGTAGCCACTTTTTAGGTCTAGTGTGCTAAACCACTTCACTCCAGTAAGCATGTCCAGCGTGTCGTCAATTCTTGGCAAAGGGTAGCTGTCCTTCTTTGTCACGTCATTCAGACGACGATAGTCAACACAAAACCGCATGCTGCCGTCCTTCTTTCTTACCAGCACTACAGGAGAACACCATGGGCTTGATGAAGGTTCTATGACACCATCCTTCACCATTCCCTCAATCATGGTTTCCACTTCCTTTTCACGTGCTACCGGCAATCTCCTTGGCCGCTGACGGATAGGCAATTCTTCTCCTGTGTTTATTTTGTGTTGAACTAAGCCTGTCTTCCCGATGTCAGCATCGTTTGAAGAGAAAACATCGGCGTACTTGAGTAACATCCTCTTCGCTTTGATCATTTCATTGTGAGACAGAGCGCTGCGACAGTCTTCTAAAAGTGTGGTCACTCTCGTTTGTGCATCCTTTCTTAGGGTTCCGGTCGATAGATTTTGGCATCGATGCAACCAATCCACCTCCTCGCAAGTACCAATCAGCGTGCCTTTTTCTATAATCTGTTCCGTATCACAAAGGTTCAGCACGCGTACCCCTGAGATGTCAGTGGCTCTGACCAAAGTTCGTGCCACTTTCCATGGAAGATCATTGTTTACCCTTTCCACGAGTACACAACGATGAGTCTGCCCAGAATTCCGAGGAAGACTAACCGGCACAATTGTTTCCGATCTCGGAGGAAGAACAATCTTCTTCAAGCTGTACACATTTCCTGGTAACGCCCCTTCCATGAAAAGTTCCTCTTGTCCACATTTCAAAACTCCTTGCTTAACGTCGATCTCACAACAATTCTTCCTCATAAAATCTAGGCCCAGGATGCAATCGTCCATTACATCGGCCACAACAACATTATGCAGGCAGATGCTGTTGCCTAGCTTCAACTCCATCTCTTTCTCTCCTCGGACGGGTATGCGCTGACCGGTGGCTGTTACCAAATTTATGCCCTCTCGATTGTATGCGGAGTCCCCAAAGAACCGACTTACAAGTTGGGAACTGACAACCGTGCGTGAGGCTCCAGTGTCTATAGTCAGCTTACATGGCGTTCCGTTGACCTCGCCCTTGATAATTAGGCTATTCCCATCGTGGGTTTGTGAGATCGAAATCCTTGGGGCTCTTTGAACATCAGCCAGCACCCGCCCCGCAGTCCTGGCTATTACTCGTTTCCCTGCTGTTGGTGGGCGGTGCTGTTAGCCGCCCCACTCTCCGAAGATCGACTATCTTCCTTTACTGCAGTTCGCTTAGGGCAACTGGATCGAAGGTGGCCCCTTTCCCCACAGCCATAGCACCTAGGGCTGTATCCATTAGGACGGTCGCGAACCGTAGCCGCTGCAACCTCTCTAACGCGGTGGGAACGGTGATCCTGCCGCACAGCTTCCACTTCCAGTGCATGGGCCAAGGCGTCCTTAAGGGTCCCGTGGTGCCCGAGCCTCACAGCAGCTCTTACTTCAAGGTCGCGAATACCGTCGATGAAAGCCTGCACCAGGTTCCCATCAATGAGCGCAGGCACAGACCGGTATGCTTTTCGAACCAGCTTCTCCACTTCAAGGGCCCACTGCTGCAGGTTTTCACTGCTACGTTGCACGCGATCCTTAAGCTGCGCACGAAACACGTGTTCCAGATGAGCGTCGCCATATCTGGCTTCCAACGCCTCAAGAAGCTGCTCGTAAGTCACTTCCTCACCGAGAGCTTCCAGAACAGTTAAGGCCTGGTCGCGCAGGCCAAGGGTGAGGGCAGTCATGGCCTGATTTTTATTCCAGCCGTTCGCCTTCATAACAGCCTCAAACTGTATTTTGTAGGCCGACCAGGAAGATGTCCCATCGAAGGGCGGCACTTTGAATCCACGTAGCGAAGGTGTAGTAGCTACGGGAGTTGCAATTCCATCCCCTACTTTAAGGTTGCCCAACTCTTTCTTTACATCAGCAATGACGTCATTAAACTTGCTGATCTGGGTTTCAGCTTCTGACAGGCGGTTGTCATGCTGAGCAACCTTCTCCTTCACCTCCTTCATGTCTTTCCCGAAGGCCGCGCGAAGGTCCTTCATTAGGAGCATCTGTTCTTCCTGGCAGCGCGCCTGTTCCTCATGTCGGTGGGCTTGTTCCTCCTTGTCACGCTGAAGCTGTTCTTCTAACCGACGGGCCTGTTCCTCCTGCCGGCGAGCCTGTTCCTCCTTATCACGCTGGAGCTGTTCTTCCAACCGGCGAGCCTGTTCCTCCTGCCGGCGAGCCTGTTCCTCCTGCCGGCGAGCCTGTTCCTCCTTATCACGCTGGAGCTGTTCTTCCAACCGGCGAGCCTGTTCCTCCTGCCGGCGAGCCTGTTCCTCCTGCCGGCGAGCCTGTTCCTCCTGCCGGCGAGCCTGTTCCTGCAGCATCATCATCAGAGCTCCAAAGTCTGGTGCTGCAGATGCTGGAGCTGCTGTGGATGGGCCGGGCTCCATGGTCGGCAACTGGCCCTCCAACGTCTGCGGCGTTGCACCTCCAAAACGCCTCTGGTCCGTCTCCTGCTGGCGTTGACTTCGGGTACGGATACCCTCCATGTCGTCCTTTGGTAGAATCGGCATAGTTTAAATATCCACTCTTCTGACACCAATTGTTACGAGCTTAGGGTTCGTGACAATAAAAACAGCCGATAAAATAACCAAAATGACACTTTAATTAATCAACACTAATTACAACTTAAACTCACTAATTATAAATCACAATTGCACTACTGATCACTTTAATTCGCAGTCGAAGTTCGCTCTCGAAGTTGTCGCTTGTATCGCAAATTCAATACTGACTCGGTCGGAGGCTATGCGGGCCTTATATAGGTCGGCAGATAATTCCAGAACCTTCTAGTATAGAAACATCTAGAAAGTTCGAGTACATACCGGTCCGGACCAACCAGACATAGAAAACTCTAGAATGTTCTAGCATCGAAATGTCTAGAAGGATCTTGACTCTACTAGTTCTGCTACTCGATACTAGATGGCGCTAGTAGTAACTTTCATCGTCATGTACCCGGCATTAATTCTGGCGCGTAACATTATGAACAACTTTCATTATGAGCCCAACAAAAGCAATCGCGAAAAAAAAATCGACTCCCCCATACATTTTTGTGCGCGTAACTCGACAAAATGTACTAAACAACTTATTCTTTTTCACGATTTCGGGGATGGTGCCATGGTAAAAGTTGTATCTGATATTGGTACTTGTATCAAAGTACAATTCAATACCTTACCTCACTTTTATCTAAAATCATTCCACCAAACAACAATACCTCCCTACATACGTAATTATTATAATAAATAATAATAATAATAACAAGTCCCCATCTCATTATCAGACTTGTACTTTGTCCCCCAGAAATAAAACGTTCATGACCGTAAATCGTTGGTTCTTACTGTCTCAGTCATAACATAGTGGCTGCGTCCATTTGCACAAAATATTTGTATGTAAATCAGAAGAGCAATCCACTTATACCGTCTCTTACCTGCACGATGCTCGTCTCTTACATTCTGCTACTTACAGATGGACAGTGGAGCCTGTGGAGATGAATTAGGTTATTACATTTTGACGTGAACCGAAATGCAGAGAGTAAATGAAACTCAAAAACAATACCTTGATAAAGGGTTGTTTATTAAAGTTATCAGTATATTTGATCAACGCTGTATTTTATTGAGACTAAAATATTCATAACATTCGCCATCCTATACTCAGAAATATCAGCGCAGCGTAAGCGTAAGTAGCAGCTGTAAATAATCCCAGCAACGTTCTTGTCTTCTAAGTTAATCTTTAACTTTTTTTTTTTTCGTCTGTTCTACCATTCGTCACCATTTAGCAAGTCTGTTCTATTAATTGGTGGAGGCACTAAACTTGTTTCAAAACCAAAAGTCATTTATTCAAATTAGGCTGAGTGCCTGCACTTTTTGAACATCAAAGTTTTACCAAAGACAGTTCCCAAAATCGCCCGCCCGTCACCACTTCCTAGTGTTTTGAATGGGAAGAAGAAACTGTGTATTTTTTAAATACAATTCGAATTCTAAATCCAAAACACACCCCTAATAAGACAGAAAATGAAAATATCGAACACCGACTCCACGCCACCCACAATGCACAATTTGCCAAGGACTTACCTCTTCATAAAGAGGGCTGGAATTTTTCTTTATTGTCGGGATTATTTGAGCGCCCTCTCGTGAGAGGTTTACGCGATCTCAAGATGACTGCGGCCCTTTTACGACAGTATCAAACTGCTATTCACCTTTATACTTTTATATTAAGTTATTGACGATCAGATTTTGGCAGCGTGAGCTTTTTACTGGAGTTTATTGCTAGGAGGTGGAATTACATCGATTTTGGACTTAAACTGGCACATTATGTGAGTGGTAATAGACTGCAGGGCATCTGCAGGGTAATATTGCCTACTCAGAATTATAAATGTTGGTTATTTGGTATTTATTAATTAACTTATAGAGATAGCCCTTACACCCATAACACAAATTCAATGTTACAATTTTGTTGTGTGTCAGGGACATGTATTTACGAATGCTTATTTCCATGTCCATCAATTATTAGATATACCTTGTACAATAATTTGAATTCAGAACTAAGTACTTTATTGTTGTTTTGTTTCGATTTCCGTGTCAACTACCTATACAACAATAAAGTACCTTAGTCTGTATTAATTTTACAGTTTACCACATATGTTTTCGTAAACTACATTATACCTACGTATTTTTAAAATTGTAAAACTGTAAATCAAGTTTTGTTTTAAATGTAGGATTTTGAGGATGTAATCTGACAGTGCGCAGCGTTGGCTATTCAACAGCCACGCAAGCTAGAACAGAAAATTTGCAACGGTAATTTTTATAATAGTTGAATTATATTGTAGGCACACTAAGGAATGTCCATACGAAGAAGTTAAAAGGATTAGAATTAAGTTGGTTTAACTATTTTAGTTTACAATCAAGTATATTCTATCTATCTACGCATAATTATTTCAAGTGTTTGCCATCCAAATGAGGCACAAATGAAAATGTTCAGAGAACACTCGCATGCTGCATTTTTCTTTCGCTTCCAATCAACATTCCCGCTAACATTGCTCCAAATAAATAGTGACAGAGGTACACACTCGTACAGTTGAAAGTTTTCGTTTCCAATGTGCAGCGGATTCCTGAGCGGAGCGCACTAGACAACGCGGACAAATAAATTATCATTAGTGTATGTAGCTCACGGCAGATGCACTCGCCACTCAGCACAGAAGTAACGTGGATGCGGCATATTACAAAACTCCTTTGCCTATGTATGATAGAGGACAAGAGGCTGACGTGGCTAAATTATATCAGCCGCAAAGGTCGATCTTCGACGCCTGCCGCAGTCGGTCCGTGAATTTTCATATTTACATGCCGAGATTCCTCCATGCCTAGGTAAGCTTTTGGTCCCGGCTGTCATCTGTAGATCGTTGACAGTTGTTACTGGGAAACAGAAGCCAAGAGACTCCAGCCTTGCCGAGGGTTTCGTGCATTTAAGGACTACCACTAATTTTAGAAAAAGTCTTAATTCTTGTTAACGGCAGTTGAACCAACTGTAGGTATTTCTGAATATGATGATATCTTTGATGTGGCGTGTTTATTTCATTCAACTTATCTTGATATATCTTGTTGTGTTTTGATTGCTCTTCTTTTGTTCTTCATTCTTTTTATTTTATTATTATTGTTAAGCTCCAATGCAACCACAATCTCACCTGATAGACAGCGATGACGTGGTCGACGACAGAGCACGCTTGAAGACTAATACTCTAAACTTAATTTTGCTGTGAAAAACGCTGTACTGCAACCTGACCTCCAACAATAGAGAGTCTATATTTATTTTCGTACCTCCGTGGCAGGTGACACAGTGCGCACACATCCAGCCAGCACTTACGGTGAGACGGCACAAATTGAAAACGCGCTCAACGGTAAACGACAGAGATTTGTCGACCGTTTCCTTCTCGGCACATTCTAGCTAAGACTTTGTCTAGGACTCTAGGTCCTAGGAATTACTGGCTTTCGTTGCTGTTGTTTAGGTTAATGGGCCTTTTTGTCGATCGACACCATCATTATTACAGGTAGGTAGCACCTCAATCAGAACGAACGTAAGATGTAGGAAATATAAATCTCATTCAAAAAGAAAATATTATTTGTGGAAAAATGAGGAGTTGGTAATATGGACTCTTGGTTTAAGACGTCCATGAATCGACTAGTCCACGCATGAACGGTAGACCATATAAGCGTTGGTTGATTCGATGCCCATCTCTAGTTGGTGGTTCTAAAACAATATTATGGCCTACATGGTTTGTCATTTGCCATAACTTTTCTGTTTCATTTTCGTAAACCTAAACACAGCTCTGGCTCTAATACTTTATTCATCAGAAAACATCACTTCTTGGTATTCATTTTCATCTTTAGTAATCAAATACGAGTAGAACAAGTTCTACCAATAAACCGAGTTTAATATCACTTTCATCAATAAAAAAGTTCTCAAACCCTCTCAGGCTAGACTGTCAAACTAATCACAAGTCCCGTCAGTCACTGCTAAGTTTCAGGTGAGGACGATTCTTTATCAGCCGCAGTCGAGTCGCCAGTAATCGACACCGAATTAATGTGGCGTCACTAACTCGGCCCACGCCGCGCTGGCGCACTTTTAAAAAACCTCTCTTTCTTAATTTTTACATCGTTGCAAGGTGTTACTTTTGTAGGGATTGGGCGATTTTTAGTGGAAGATGTCGATGTATCGATGGGATTGTATAGAGAATTCTAAAGATTGATAAATGATAACTGCCTTTTTGCCTATTTAAATATACTCTTTCAACAATTTAAGTTCGACCAGCATTTGTGAACAGACTTGTGATATTGGACTGCTCTGTCGTTGGCCACGTTCAGGTCTTGGAAGGTGCAGGTGGTTGGGCATAAACGGCAGAAAAGTAGGTGAGGCATATCCTGCGATGAGGCTCAAAACTAAAGACCATCTAAACAAATTAGGCTGCGATTGTTGCAAATCAGAACTTTTTGAACGTCAAAATTTACATAAAGACAGTCCTCCAAAACGCCCTCCCGTCACCACTTCCTAGTGTTATAGCTGGGAAGAAAAATGGCGGAAACATTAATATAAACCGGTACATAGTGTATTTTAAAATTTCGTAATTACTGGTTTTCTTAAGGCTTTTCCTAACTAGCTGATGACAAACTGGATTATCGTAGGTCAAGCCTATATTTTCGCACGCTTAGGAAACAAGTTAATCCTAGGACAACCGTAGAAACTGCAATTCAATTTCAATCAAATGTAGCCGGTTTTAACATTTACAAAATATTATCAATTTAAAATAATACACAAAAATAATTAAGCTAATTTCTGCAATATTTTATTATACTACAAAAAAATAAGTAGTTTTATCTTGTGTAAAGCGAAACAAAATCGATAAATTTCCAAAGGTGATCCTTGCCCCCCTACCCATGTCTACGTAGAAAGAAACCTATTAATAATTTGCGGGTGGCAAAGTTTTTAAAAGTGTTTTCCCCGGTCGGCACCTTGTCGGCGGGGTGGGGGGAGGGTAGAGAGACCCCATTAATTACACCACCTCACTTGCTCATGATATTGTCGACTTTTTATAACCACGGGGTGTTCATGAAAATTGTTATGTTGGCGCTGAATACGCGCATTCAGCCCTCGCTTGTTTAGATTTTTTTGGGTCAAGAAAAGTTGGAAGTTTGTGCATATTTTGCTGAGGTAAATTATGCCATGTTATGGAGTTATGTTGTGAGTTTTAGAGGACAGGTCTGTTACATTAGTTTTACAGTTGGTAGGTACTTCATGAGATTAAGACTCAAAAAATGTTTTCAATAAAAAATACAACCAACTTCCAAATTAAAAATCACTACAAAGTATGAAAATAATAAATTTAATTTCAGAAGCTTTTTCCAAAATTGAATTGTTTGGAAAAAACCATTTTTATTTTTTATTTTTTAGGGGTATACCCCACAACTAGATTGACATTATTCCTACACACACCTAGTATTATTAAAACTCAATGTGATAATAGTTCTGCATACGCACTGGCGATACAAATAAATTTCTTTGATTTTTTTTTCTTTCAATACTTCAATTTTAATTCACATAGAGATCTTTCAAACGGATTTAGAAAGCCTACGACATCACGCAACCTCAACGATTCTCAAAACAGTTCTAACGGCAAAAAAAACCACTCAAATATTCCTACCTCATTTTTCCACCATAACACTAAGTTTTGGTGCGCAATTACATCACCTATTCATCTCTCTGGAAGGGAATAGGAAATTGCTGTAAAACTTTTATCTGGCTGAGCCGTCAGTCAGGGAGGCGGCCATTTTTCAAAACTCTCGCATCTGAGGTGTGCTTGCCGGAGGCGGTGAAACTTGTGTTTTACGAGTTTTTTGTGTCGCACTGTATTAAAAGTAATAGTATGGATCTTTTTCTTATAGGGTAAGCAGAGGCTGTCTTGTGAAACTTGACACGCGATTTGGATCAGCATTTGAATAGGTATAGTTATGCCATAGCTAATAGTAGGGATCTTTTTATTATAGGAGCAGAGGCTGTCTTGTGAAACTTGACACGCGATCTGGATCAGCATTTGAATAGGTATAGTTATGCCATAGCTGTTGTTCCTTTTAAGGCTTAGTAGGGAACCTCTAATAATAGGATAGTCGGTAATTTACCTATTTTTCTAGCTTAAGACGCTGACAACAGCAGAAGCTCGGTCACTCTCGGACTGTATAGAAAAGAAAGAGAAGCGCGACGACTAAATGCTTGCAATTTATTGCCAAATATGAAGCATTTTATCGATTTCCTCAAAACTAAGTTGATCTATTAAAAAATCTAAAACAACAAAGTTTTTAGATTCGATTCATTATTTGGTATAAGTTTTATCGGCATAGGTAGGCTAGTAATATGGGTTTTTTTTTTCTAAGGTCAAAGTTAGAAGTAACTTTGACGATCATTACTATCGAGGATTTTATTTTTAAACATGTTTCAGAAACAACAGTGTTCTTTGAAATATAGTTAAAATTAACATGTGTTTTTTCTGCAGCTTGAAACTAAACAGATTTGGCTAAAATTTCGTTAGGAAACCAGCAATTTTTCAGGTTTTGCTTATGTCAGCGCCTTAATGCTGAGGTTGGTTTAAGTACCTATTCTTGTTCAAGCGTCCAGATTCGTCAGCATGTTTTCTTGAAATGATTTTCGTCCCCTTATGAATTAACTGCAGGCTGCTAAGACCTTCCTCATAATTTAAACCTGGCATAAATTAATAAAAAAAAACACTTAACAACTTTTTTTATAAGACTAAGAAGAAGAAAACCTCCAGTTTTTACGTCCGTCAAAACAGGAAGTCGCCTAAAGCGCTTCCGGCCGATAACAACATCCGGTGCGAAGTTCCGCCGAACTTTCGGCAAACTTTCGACAAAGTTTCGGCAAGTTTCGAGCGAAGCAGGTGCTCTTTTCGGATAAAAAGTGGCACCTTTTGTTGAGGAAATCTTTTTATATGGAACTGAAGCAGATAGGATTTTACGACAAGATCATTGCGGACCCCTTCGAGTGTGCTAATCTGTTCTTAAGAGTTTGTGCAGATAATAGCGTGACGGAAGAATTTTTTAAGTAACTTTATTAGATGTTGAGAGGGTCTTAGCGTTGGAAAAGTTCGGATTATGTCGCTGAGATGCGTCCTGATTGTGTTTGAATCAGTTGTAAAAATAATTTTTGGGAATATAGGGGTGTGAAATATTTGGATTTAGCTACAACCATTAAGTAAATGACTAGGTACATAATAGGTATCTAGGGGAATGATTATATGGCACATACTTCCTACCTTTATTCTTCATTCATCTTGCGTTGATATTCATTTATTTATGTACGCACAATCATCATCTGAATAGCCTTTTTTCCCAACTTTATTGGGATCGGCTATCAGTCAAACCGGTTTCAGCTGAATACCAGTATTTTACGTGGAGCGGCTGCCTACCAGACCTCCACAACCCATTAGATGGGTAACACGGTACTTCTTGGCATGAATGGTGTCAGATTTTCTGGCTTCTGACAATCCGTAACGACTGCCAAAGATCTCCAAATGACAGCCGGGACCAACGGCTTAACGTGCTTTCCGAAGCACGGAGGAGACCTCGGTATGTTAAGATCACATCATCCCATTCACAGACCGACCTTGGCAAGCGCTGCTTAACCTTGTAGCGGCCTGTGCGGCTGTTATAATTTAGCCACGAGCTCCTATAATTTACACATAATAAACATAAAAAAGAAAATTGTATACAGACAAAAGAGCACAAAGGCGCCGCGCTTTTTTCAAAAGAAATTTCTTTCAGCAGACCTGCGACAGAAAAGTGGGATAAGAAACGTAGGCACAGTGTGTAAAGGGACAGAAAAGGAAACTTAAAATAGACTTTACTAACTTAACTAAAACGTTATTTATAAATAAATATAAATCAAACTACAGTAAACATACAAACAGATATACTTACATAATTTTTACTTAAATAAATAATTATAATAAAAAAAGATTACAATATATACAAAACGCATTATCTCTCATAATGCGTTTTGACTGATTTTTTGAAGAGACAAATATTTTTACAGTCACGTATGAGAGAAAAACACTTAGGTGACGGCTAATTTTGTAAGCTAGTAGAACGAGTAATTTAATCCTAGCGTGGCACTCACAAACTTGAGGATTCTGTATTATTCTCGTATAATCAAGACAGTTTCGGTGAATAAGATAGTATTCCTATTACCTACTTACAGTCAGAGTACCTAATGTTATCAAGCTACCACCTGAAAATAAAAGCAAACATTTCAATGACAAAACAAACCCAGTAGGTACTCGTATACCTCCCACACTAACAGCAAAATAAAACTTACTTTACCATTCCAAATACACAATATCGTTTACAAACATATCGTATGTCCGCAAACATTTACCTCGGATGCTCCCAGAACTCTCACAAGTAACCCTTTCTGTCTCGGGGGCGTGATGGCGATAAAAACTGATTGCAGCGTGTTTACGGCACCTGACGTGACTCCGTGACACCTGAACACGGCCCTCCGAGGGACGTTTAAGAGGGATTGAGGCCCTTTTTAAGACGGGGCCTTTGGGGTAAGCACAGAAGTTAGAAAAGTTAAAGTGACTACGTGTACGATGCTTTGGAATGATTTAAGAGTTAAAACACATTCACAGGGTATACCTACTCTCTTATGCACCGAAGTAAAACTTGAAAGTTATTTAAGTTCAAATTGCACCTTCCCTCTCTGTTTTTTAATGCGCTTCGGATCGACCAAACTATTAGAAAAGGCTAGGTACCTCAACAAATTCAAACATTTGGACACTATAGCTCGAATAACTAAAATTGACTTATTATCTGGGAAACAAAAGTTTTGCTGAATACTATTTACCTAACAGTGTAATCAAGCGACTCCTTGTGTATTGTATCTGTCAAATTAGATATAATACACTAATTCGCGGCGACGACTCTTCGTTCTGACTATCATATAGCACCGCAACCCATTCAATAAATGAATAGGTACACTACACAAACCAAACGATGAATAGAATGTACACCCAGGATCACACCGCCAACTCTGGCAAATGACAAGGTGTGTTGGAGACACAATACCGAATCAAAGCGACTCTGTAATCACGCCGCTCTGTAATCTGACTGATTAGTGATTACAGACGGCCACGTGGGAGGTACGTGGGAGATACGCGGTAATTATTAGATACCACATAAATCGTAATTGTAGTGAATGTGTGGCTTGATTGCTGGGTGAGATTTAACAGGAGAGGTTGGCGTACCTATTGGCGAATATACCGGTTAATGCTCTATAGTATAAAGTCAGTTTAAAATATATGTTCCGTATGGTGTCGGACGTAAAAGAATAGCATCATCCCATCACTTCCCGTGGGAGTCGTAAGAGGCGACTTAGGGACTCACCAGAGAATGGACAGTAGCATTCTCTGTACATTACAACACCTACACTGCGATCGCTAACTCGCCTGCCAAGTGTGGCGATTATGGCAACTCTCACTTAATAAACTCCCCCATTTGGAGGAGGCCTATGTCCAGCAGTGGACGTCTTTCGGCTCACATGATGATGATGATGATGTAAATAAATGAGGTCGGTGGGGCACACAATGTTATTGTTTTATTATTTAAGTTTCCTTTTATTTATCCCACATGTGTGTGTCTGTGTTTGCCAAATAAACTTTTTTTCTTTTGAATTTATTAACTGCCTACTCTAAGAAGAACAACCGAGTCAAACTCAGCGTTCAAAAACCTCATCAACCGCTTTCCATCAGGCGTGATCGAGGTCAAGAGCAAGCCCATTCCTCAATAAAAAAAAATAAAAAAAATCCTTTTAATTTCAAACTATTAATGTATTGGTTACATCATATGAGAACCATGTAGCCCATGTAGGGGCTAAGGTGGTATTTTGAAAAAGTACCACACAGATTTGAATACACCTGTCCAGACAGTGCAAGCATTTGTCAGTTAATAAGCCATCATAATTTTAATTATGATGGATAGAACCAGCCCCATCAAATCTGCAATTCAAATTCGAAGCCATGGTAAACTTTCCATAACTCCACACCAAAAATTGCGGCAGCCTCACAAACTCCATCGATCACATAATCGGCTCAGACAGGTGTACTACGTTGCTATTTTAATTTCCAACTAATTTCGGCGTTCCAAGTAAAGCGGATTGCGAACTTTAAAATGAAGCGACAATGCCGAAGTTAGGGCCTGCCCTGGCGACGGCTAAATTCCCTGCTAAATCTGTTTGAAGTTGAGTGCCGACTATTAGTGATTACGTTGCGACGAAGTGACGGTAAATGGACTAGGATTGAGTTACTTCACAATACTGGGATTGGTTTGGGGGACTGGAGAAAGGTGTTTAATGAACTGATTGATTTGAGATTAAATGTTTTAGTTTTGTCGTATTTTCTCGTTGTTTTGGCAGTGAATGGAACACTAGGTATTCCATGTTAATTACTTAAGGACACGTTTCCAAATGGGTAGTCAAATCATTACTTTTTTACATAAAAGTATGTTGATTAAATAAAATGCTTTGCATTCTTAAAATGTTTTTCCCATGAATTGTTGATATATGTGCATGATACGATTCTGAACTATTAACATAATTTTAGACAGGTACAGTTTCTCAATAAATGTACCGAAGTGATAATTTTTACTTCGGTACATTTATTGAGAAAATATAATCCATGGGAAACACATTTTAAGAATGCAAAGCATTTTATTTAATAAACATACTTTTATGTAAAAAAGTAATGATTTCACTACCTATTTGGAACTGCGTCCTTAACTGTCAATATAGCCACAGCTGGCTAACAGAGGGCTTATTCCACTTCGCATTCGCATGTCAGTTGCAATCTGTCAAAAATGTATGGAAGTTAAAGCTTTTTTGACAGATTGCAACTGTCATGCGAATGCGAACGTTGCTTCAAAATTAGTAGAATTGGCACTGGTCAGAAAAGAAATTGTTTTCGCATCACGGGAGTCGTAGCGATACCGTAGCACGGCGTAGCTGCGTAGCGCGTAGCAGCATTCGCGTAGCATTGCCTAACAGGATTATGTAGCTACCAATTAACATTTTGGTAGACTCCTATTCCATCTGCTTTTAGTTATTGTGGTTTTGTATGTCTGTGCTTTACGTGAATTTCATAAACTAGTTTTGCAGCAATCAAATCGTAGTTATAAAAATCGCTGAAATTATGGTGTCTGATCATGTTAGAGGACAATTAGCGTGACAGGAGTGGGCATTAGTAGGTATGAATCCGGCACTGCTCCAATTAAATCACATTGTGAGGCAGTCTAGGCATTCTAAGATGATTTCCCACTCCTGCCAAAAGCGGGATATTCTCAGTGAAACAGTACATATTTCCCAATACATTCAGTCTCAAATGTTTCACACGAAAGCTCAATATAACTGCAAAGAAAACGTCTCCGTTTACTCTAGTGTTGTGTAAGTTATCGACGCGGGAAGGTGCACGTTAAGACGGCGGGCGCTTGCCGCGGCACGCGCGCTTATCGACACCGCCCAACGTGTAGGGAGGTGAAATATCGACAATTATTGATCTCTGCTTTACAGTTATAGTTCTGCGATGAATATTGAGTGGTAGTAAAGTTTAGTTTGATGTTGTTTTGTTTTGAGAGTTGTGTTTAATAAACATTAGGTGCTTTTTTTAATTTGTATATTAGGGAGGTACTCACCGACTATAATTTAAAAAGAAATAGATAAAAACGTCAAATAAGTTTGTCATATTCAGATGGTTTTAGTAATTAAGTCGTTATATTTTCCTCTAGCATCCACAGACCCTTTAAACGTCTTAACGTACGATTATTAACACACAAAACAACGGTTTAAAAAAAACCGGCCAAGTGCGAGTCGGACTCGCGCACGACGGGTTCCGTACCATTATCTATAAAAACAACGGCAAAAAAAACACGTTTGTTGTATGGAAGCCCCACTTATATATGTTACGGCTAAAGGTGGGTGTGAACATAAACCTAAGTTTAGCCGGTCATTGGGCGGCTACACCTAGTTTTAGCCGGCTACAAATAGTTCTAACCTAACCTCAAAACACTTTAAAGTTCATATTTCTGTGTGGTTTAAAAAAAAAAACCGAGTCGGGGTGCCCAATATGACCGGCTAAACTTAGGTTTATGTTTACACCCACCTTTAGCCGTAACATATATTTATTTTATTCTGTTTTTAGTATTCGTTGTTATAGCGGCAACAGAAATACATCATCTGTGAAAATTTCAACTGTCTAGCTGTCACGGTTCATGAGATATAGCCTGGTGACAGACTGACAGACGAACAGCGGTATCTTAGTAATAGGGTCCCGTTTTTACCCTTTGGTTACGGAACCCTAAAAACAGTTCACGATAAGTAGGGACCTAACCATAGCCAGCTAAGTATATAGTCTAAGACAATGCTGATTGATTTCAATATACAGTTAATAGATACCAATTAATCTGCCAAGCCATTTATAAAGATCATGATACCTAATATGGCTAAAATGCTTAATTACGAATGAATCATAACTAAGAGAGGTTCTCCAATACGTTACGCACAATGCACATTTACATCTCAAGACTGAGTCAACTCCAACATTTAATCGACTCATTAAAACACATTACTATTAATCACGTAATTATTTAAATCAACACAACAATCGACTCAGCCCTTCACTAAAGCTGACACCTTCGAATATATTACTCCGTGCCACTGAATCTAATCACGACCTGACGGATTAATATCTAACCGTGTTCTCGTCTGCTGCTAAACCCACCGGCCATTTTGTGCCCCATTACTTTAACACCTTTAATCATAGGACCTTACCCCCTTGATATCAAAGCCTATATTTCCATGAACAAAGGTCAAGCTAATCTGGTAGTTTAAAATATTGAGTGGGTTACATCCAGGGGCAATTGCGAAGATTTATTATTATACCTGCGTATTGTTTGAATTGTTGTTTAATATTGGATTAGAAGGCTGATGGGTTCAATGACGGGGTGATGGATTGCGTTCGTAACGCAGTGCGGAATATTGGTGAAAGTTTTTGATTATTTTCTGATAACGTTGAAGTTACAATATTTTTATTGGTTTCGTAATGATTGCTTCTGATGCCTAGAAAGTTCGCGAACCAACTAATTCATAAGAGCGCTCCCACTGGCGAACTATAAGCAAACTAGTGCCGCGGCATTTATACCGCCACAAAAATCAACGTAGAGAATCAACAAATGAGACTCGCAGCGCCATCTATCTCGACAGCTGCGAACTAACTTGACAAAATCCTACATCGCGATATCAGAGTTTACCGTGCGATTAGTCTGCCCGACAGTTGATATTCGGGCTGTTGTACATGTGTACAACAGCCCGAATATCAACTGTCGGGCAGTTGCCCACCAGACACAACATCCGTCTGGTCGGAGGATCCCCCTTTTTCAACGGAGGTATGCGGGACTTTACTCTTTGTTCCGATACCTCCAAACTAGGTCCCAGATCCGCAGCTCTTTAGTTCGTTAGTTCCTTCGAAATGACCGACCTATGTATAGCGGAAGTGAGCGGGAGCGGAGAGCTGTCCGACGTAGTTGCATCGCTGCTCACTTACTTACTGATGCGCTTCTCATCTTTCAATGCAATGCAATATACAAGCTAATCCGTAAAAAATAGAAAAAAAACGTCATTTAGTAGGTATACATATTTTATAAGTAGATAATTTTCTATATTGAACAAATAAATCAATTAAAATACTATGCATACAATGTATGTAAAGTAAAAAATATACAAAACACATATATACATACATACACATATATACTTATATACTTTACATATAAAAGAACACAGCAAATTGCAAAGAGCGCGAACGGTCTACCTTTATCTCAGCTCACTAGTTCAGTTAGCTACTGTCTCGAAACATTGAGTTCGGATCTGGTGAAATAAAAGAGTGAACTAGTTCGCCAAGGAGCCGCAAACTACAAAGAGCACTTCCGACCGGTCGTGAACTATACGCGCAAGTCTACCTAGAACCTGCTCGTCTTCATAACGCGGTGTTCTTTTCTTACCAGCATTGAATGCTCCACCGCTGAGCAAAAGCCTCTCACATAAATTTCCAAACACTCTTACTTGCCCCCCCACACCTTGAACCACTCCTTGTGGTGTGCGTCCAAGTCAAAGACTCACACAATTGATGCCAGAGGGCGGACGCTGTCGAGACCGAAACTCGGCAACATGTCACGGTTAGTAAAACAATGAGGGTGTACCTAGTCAGCGCCAACTTTGCCATTCAGACAACTAGACAGCCTTCGAGATCTTGAAAAGGTTTTTTTTCTCAATTTGGTACCTATTCAGGCCTACCAAATGCTGAAGACCCCTTTGCGTGTCTGACACTCACTACTTCATACCTTCTTATAGGTATTGTTTGTGCCAGTCAGGAGAACTCGTTTATGGGGCTACCAACGCTGGAAAACTGTTAGCTAGATGCTGATTAATTAGGTTATCCAGTGAAATCCGACTGTAGCTGAAAACCAGCGGTGTGGCTCTGTCTCGCATACGAGTCCAAGCATCATGCTGAGAGATGGCCGTTTTGCGCGGATGTGACGTATACTGGGTAATTTTTTTTCCAGTGCGCAAACTTTAAGAACCACTTCTGCCCATGTAAATGAACAACTTTCCCCAAGAAACCCATAGTCAATTCCTAAAAAAAAAATTGAGTCTCCCATACAAATTGTGGTCAGTTGATGACAATTTTGTCAAGTATGGGAAGTTCAAATTTTTTTTTAGGAATTGACTATGTCTTTCTTGGGGAAAGTTGTTCATTTACATGGGCAGAAGTGGTTCTCAAAGTTTGCGCACTGGAAAAAAAGTTATCCAGTATTTTCCCAACTTGTTTAAATGTTTTGAATGGCATGCGTCATGCTTGACACAAATAAACTTTCCTTTCTTATTAGGGATTACCGATGAAAATGAAAACGGACATTATTAACATTGAATATTTTACGCAGACTTACTTTTACCACATCATGTCGAACCTTGGCGCTGTAGGTACATCATCAGCAAAGGTCGAAGTATCGATCAACAATCAACTTTCTCCGTTTAAAAAAAAGATGTTCCATCAAAGGCAAGGCTAGCCCTCCAACCCAGTGACCCAGTAATTTGCACTAGAACTAGACGCTCGCTAAAAGGTGTGGAGTGGAGGCGCGTGCTCGACAGTCGATGTATCGACGTTTCAGGTCAAACGACCACTGAGAGCGACTTGATGTGGGGAATAGGGATGGGGTGGTGTCGATAGTTTTTATGGGGTAATTGCCTACCTGTTTAGGTGTGAATAAGTGTCCAGTCAAATATGGTTGATCACAAAAGATCATGTGATTCGCAGAGTGGATTTTGTTAAAATGTTTAACAGCCGTGTACTATTTGGTAATCAATAGCCCCAGGCGACATTCTTAGATTACATATGAAATACTTAGCCTGACTTAGCACACTTCTGTTACACCTTTTATCTCAGTAAATTAATGTAGGTAGGTACCTAGGTTTTTATGTAGTCAATTTTATTCAACTTTCGGTCGAACTTTATATTCACCCACCCACCTCTGTACATAACTTTTTTTAAGCCATAAACTGGCATACAAGCACGTGGCCTATCTGATCGTAAGTGGTCGCCGCCACCAATGGAAATCTGCAATATCAAGGCTACCATAGGTGCGATGTCAACCTTTGATGAAGACTCTTCAATAATTTATAATTTAACCTTGATATCGACAATAATATCGATAACATGGCCCACCCCTAGTGATCGCTGTCTAAGTGCTAGAAGGGCGGCGACGCGGCAGTCAGCGTTTTGAAAACGGGTTGAGTGTTCCAGGTGCTTGGCTGAGTGTGGCGCGTGACGGATGTGGGACAAGCCGATAATGGGCCACGGAAGTGACGTAAGAGACCGCTTCATTGGGAACACCTACCTTTATGTACATATAGAAACTTGGAGAGCTTTATATTTATTGAGACAGTTCATCAACTGCCTAAACTTTTTCCAACTATTTTGGGGTCAGCTCCCAGTCAAACCGGATTCAGCTGAATACCAGTATTTTACATGGAGCGCCTGCCTACCCGTCCTCTACAATACATTAACTGGGTAACACGGCGGTACTTCTTGGCAAGACTGTTGTCAGATTTTCTAGCTTCTGTCAATCCTTAACAACTGCCAAAGATCTACAAATACAAGCCGGGACCAACGGCTTAACGTGCACACCGAGGCACGGAGGTCAAACAATTTGTTCAGACAGTTATCTTAGTTAAATCGTGGGGCACGGTCGAACAGTTGACCAGTTTATATTTCTTTAGCCCAGAATGTAATACAACTTTCATCCGAACTGGTTGCAGGTGGAAACGTAGCCTAACACTTAGACCATGCAGTGGTCTGCTTCTTCTTCGTGTCTATGACACTTGCATAACGTAATATATAGAATAATGGTAAAAAATAATAAGAAAAACGCATTAGAGAGTTACAAGAAAAAAAACAGCTAACGAATAAAATTTTTGGTTACCCAGTGCATAAACACATCATAGTGTCTATTCTAGTGTGCCGGCAATTTATTATTTAAGGTCAAAATAAAATCATTTGAATCAGTGTTTTTTTTTGCTTGAATATCTTGGTTAGACGAACCTACTGAACGCTGAACGTATTAAAATTCGTCCATCTATTTAAATGGGACCATAGATAACATTAATCCAATAAGTATTTCGCCACTTACACAGTACAGTCGATGACAGCGTTTAGATCGTTTCGGCTGCAGCTTTTGGAGCACAGTCGTCCGAGCGAGAAGGAGGGATGGAGCTATACACCCTATAAGCTCCATCCCTCCTTCTCGCTCGAACGACTCACGCTATAACACGTCATGGTAGGACCGCAGACGACAGGAAAGTAGGGGCTTAGTCTGCGATGCAGTTCCATATCTGCACTCTTTCACCAGATTGGCCGCAGTGAAGAAGTCCGTGACTACCAACATCTATCGCTTCCATATTTGGTAAATTAGTACTCAATTGGTACTAGACAAGCTCCTCAAACTTGGAATCAACATTCAAATTCGTGGTGGCTGAACGAGCGCGCGAAAGTTATAATCGTTGATTACTAATAGTTGTAGAATGCCCCCTTTTTCGGCGCTCATGGTGGTCCCGCTGAAGGGAGAGTGACTACCTTCAAACCGCCACCACCAGCTTCAAAACTGTATTTGTAAAAAACTACTAAGGTACCACTTTTGTTGTTCGAGTACTAATTAGTACCAATGAAGACCAACTAAAAATACGGACATGCAGTGAAGACTAACTGGACAAAGAGATAAGGTTTGTTTGGTAACAGGGATTGTGTATATATCCACACGACACTGTCACAACCCTCGCCCTCAGAAACGTGTGTGTATTTCCAGCGGAAAAAGGTCGATTTTCTTAATTTCAGTTAAGCAGATATTTAGTGTATGACGTCGTGTAAATGTGTATGGTAAGTACGAATTTGTGCATCCAACCATTGGGGAGTTATTGAACAAAAACTGTTTCCGCTGGAACTACGTCATCCCAGCGGCACTTTTTTTTTCCTTTGGACGTCATCATCATCATCATCATCATATCAGCCGAAAGACGTCCACTGCTGGACATAGGCCTCCCCCAAGTGTCGCCACAACAACCGGTCCTGTGCGTCTCGCATCCATCGGTTACCCGCGACCCTCACCAGATCATCGGTCCACCTTGTGGGAGGCCTTCCAACGCTGCGTCTTCCGGTACGCGGTCGCCACTCCAAAACTTTTCGGCCCCATCGACCATCTGTTCTGCGAGCAATGTGCCCTGCCCACTGCCACTTCAATTTGGCGATCCTTCGGGCTATGTCGGTAACCTTGGTTCTCTTGCGGATATCATCATTCCTGATTCGATCACGCAAGGAAACTCCGAGCATTGCCCTCTCCATTGCCCTTTGGGTTACTTTAAGCCTTCTGATGAGGCCCATTGTGAGCGACCACGTTTCGAGTCCATAGGTCATCACTGGCAACACGCACTGGTCATAGACTTTCGTCTTGAGACACTGTGGTATGTGAGACGAGAAGATACCGCGCAACTTCCCGAACGCCGCCCATCCGAGTCGGATTCGACGGTTGACTTCCTTCTCGAAGTTAGCCCTACCTAGCTGGATCGTTTGTCCCAGGTAGACGTACTCATCAACAACTTCGAGTGCAGAGCCTCCAATCTTGATAGGAGTGGGTGCTACATGAGTATTTATCATGACCTTGGTTTTGTCCATGTTCATTTTAAGACCCACTCTTTCGGAAGCTCTACTGAGGTCATCGAGCATTGTACTGAGGTCCTCCGTGGTCTCAGCCATGACGACTATATCGTCGGCAAATCGAAGATGAGTGATGTACTCGCCATTGACCTTAATGCCTAGCCTTTTCCAGTCCAAAACCTTGAAGACGTCCTCCATTGCGGCCGTGAACAGTTTCGGAGAAATTACGTCTCCCTGCCTCACACCCCGCTGCAGGAGGATAGGTTCTGATGTCTGATCCTGAAGTCGGACTGACATGGTGGCGTTTTCATACAAACACTTCAGCACCTCGATGTACCGATAGTCGATCTGGCACCGTTGGAGAGACTGCAGCACAGCCCAAGTCTCGATCGAATCGAACACAAACGCTAAGCAGAGGGGCAGATTATACTCTTCGGTCTTCTGTATAACCTGCCGCAGCGTGTGTATGCGGTCTACGGTGCTGAAGCCTTTTCGGAATCCGGCTTGTTCGGGAGGCTGGAAGTCGTCAAACCTGCGTGCGAGACGGTTTGTGATGACTCTGGAAAACAGCTTGTAGACATGGCTCAGAAGTGAGATGGGCCTGCAATTCTTAAGCAGGGCATTGTCGCCCTTTTTAAAGAAGAGTACCACCACACCTCTGCTCCACGCTTGTGGCGTTTTCCCCTCGAGTATGACGGAATCGAACAGTTTCTGAAGGGCCTTAAGGACTGGTTTTCCACCCGCCTTCAGGAGTTCGGCCGTAATTCCGTCCTCACCCGACGCCTTGTTGTTTTTAAGCTGCTTCAGAGCCATCCTAATCTCATACAGGCTGACGTCCGGGATGTCTTCGGTATAATGCCGGGTCAATCTAGCTCTTGGGTCGTTCGCTAGATTTGCTGCGGGTTTGGTCATTGACGTGTATAACTGTCCATAGAATGTCTCGATCTCCCTCAGAAGCTCCGATTTGGCGGATATGGTTCTACCATCGTCGGTCTTCAGTTTTGTGAGCTGGCTCTGCCCAATAGACAAATCTCTTGCAAAGACCTTGGAGCCCTTATTCCGCTCTATCGCGTCTTTAATTTTTTCAGTATTAAAGCGGCGGAGGTCGCTTTTCAAGGACTTGGAGATCCGTCTATTGAGCTGCCGTCTATTGCTACTTAAAATAGGAACTTTAGAGCCTAAGTTTTAACGTTTATTTGTATCTTGTAAGGGTCTACAACGTCTTGCCAAGATTCATTTATCTGCACTTAGTAATTAATGAGCAATGGCATAATTTACTACGAATGGACCACTATATTTTATGACATCCGATTGTAGGACTTTTTAATGGAAAAGCAAAATAAAACATATTCCACTATTTAGTGTATTAATTCAACTATTCATATGTAAAATTTCAGCTCATTACGCTCAATTATTAAAGAGATATACTAAAAATACCAAAACAACCGAATTACATGGATAAACCGACCAAGTTTGAATGGCTACAAAAAAGCGGCCGTGCAGTACATAGAGCTAACGTTCTAGAATTTTCAGTGTTTTACCATTATTGGACTAGTACAGGTCGGAACACAATTCTTGACCTGGCTCGATATGTTTCGAATCGCTTTACTTGGCATCACTGTTACCATTGCGATTATATTATTTAGGTACATCGAAATTGAATTGTTCAATTTTAATTAAAACGTCATTCAAAATGTGTCGAGCCAGGTGCCAAGTTAACGCGTACGGGTAGTACTTATGCGCGCGCTTCCTGTTCTGTTTTGTTTATCAGTCACAAATGTGCACCCAAAGACAACGTGCGTATGCGCTGTTTATTTTGCCGCAACGTAATATTATGTACCTATTGGACTCGGTTATTGACATAGTGTAAGTGACTGTGACATACTCATTGAGCCAGTAGTGAGAATGATTAAAAGATAAACAAGGTAAGTACTTCGTAATAAAATACCTCATAAAATGTTATCTGTTGGAAGGTAGGTATATAGGTTCAAGTGACAACTGTATTTTATTACTTACATCTCGACGACGCCGAAAGCCTAAAAGTTGTCTATATCTGCTATGTACAGATTCCAGTGCATACAGTGTTTATGACAGCCATGTAAATACCTATAGTTATTTGATGAAAGTTGGTTCAGCTGTTTAAAAGTTGCAGTCCCTTATTAGGTAGGTACCTTTTTTTTTCTAGATAGGTACTTTGAAGTGTGAGATGAGAATTTCGTTTGTTCTTGTTTGCATTTATTCAAACCACAATTAATAGGTATAATCCCGCAATAATATTACGTAGGTACCTACTTATTTTTAACCTGTCAGGCATTGCAAGCGCGAAACACAGAACAACAGTCAAGCCCCGCCCGCATTTTTATATAATACAAGCTGTTGCCCGCGACTTCGTACGCGCATATCCTGTTTTTTCCCGTTGGAATTCCCGTTCCCGTAAGAATATGCGCTAGAACGTAGGTAAGTAGATCGGTACTGCACTACACTATAAACCTACCTTTAAATTGAGTCAATTACTTAGTACTGATCTGTGATTCTGTGATTGTAAGACATACTTATTTGTTGCTGTAAAAGCTCGAACGAGAAGATCAACTTCCGAAAATTTACTAGTAGGTACTTAATAACTAAGATTTACCTATACATACCTAAGTATTTGAGCTTTTACAGTAGGCAACGTATTTCTTATTTATAAAAGACTGATTCTTTATATCAATGTGTGGTGGCGTTGTTAGCGGCACAATAAATCTAACAATAATTTGATTTTATTTGATGTTATTATTACTTTGTTAATAATGTTTTTTAATTTTAATAGTCAGTAACTAATAAATAATTTTAAGAGTACAAAGTTAATGCAGTTGTTTTATTTTCTGCGAAACGATTGTGTACGCGCCTGTACGAATCTATTAAACACGATAACGATACTATACTGGAAATTCTAGAACGTTAGCTCTATGTACTGCACGGCCGCTTTTTTGTAGCCATTCAAACTTGGTCGGTTTATCCATGTAATTCGGTTGTTTTGGTATTTTTAGTATATCTCTTTAATAATTGAGCGTAATGAGCTGACATTTTACATATGAATAGTTGAATTAATACACTAAATAGTGGAATATGTTTTATTTTGCTTTTCCATTAAAAAGTCCTACAATCGGATGTCATAAAATATAGTGGTCCATTCGTAGTAAATTATGCCATTGCTCATTAATTACTAAGTGCACATAAATGAATCTTGGCAAGACGTTGTAGACCCTTACAAGATACAAATAAACGTTAAAACTAAGGCTCTAAAGTTCCTATTTTAAGTACTTGGACCTAATAACCATATTTCACCTTTACGTGTATATCTCCTAAACGGTATGCTTTTTTCAAAATCTGTTTTCACAAACATTATACACAAATACATAGCAACGTGCGTAAAAAAATCAACTCTGCACTAAACCGATTTATATGATTTCCATCAAATAGCCCAAAGACTACAATAGTATACTGGCTATAGACAGGCAACTCTACCTTATTTTTTAATACTAGGAAGTGGTCGAACTCAGCGCCATCTAGTTTTTAGTTAAGAGAACTAATTTATATAAGTAAATGTATAGGATGGTAGGTACCTATATAGCTGCTGTCTGATCCTTTATGATATTAGGTAGAGAGATGAGTGTATCCGCTATATAATACAAACATACGTACTACATAAAGGAAAAAAAAACACATAATTGAGTATTAAACCATTTTATTTAGAAAAACATCACACATTTTACAATAAAATTTTATGTTCGCCTTTTTCGTCCCTTATGATTAGGGTAGTGCCGATTAGCCTTTTCTTTCATTGAATCGTTAATATTCCAAAAGGTTATTTGGCCAGTGAGAACATTATTGATATCTTTGCACCAGTTGTTTACAACAACAACACACACAACACAACACAACACGAACGTACGAACAAATTGTAACGCGGCTCAACAACATGGAGAAACGAAAGCTCAACTCAACCTGCAGATGCACTAGCGAAACAACAAAAACTCTATTGCAAAAGGAAAATAAATGCGCACACTCTCGCGCAGCCATTTGCAATTCAAGTGTGGCCATTCAAAAACAAACTTTTGCACGTTTAAATACCAAAATATAACTTCTTCATTATTAAAGCTCATAATAAAAACCTAATTATGTACTAATTCATATATTCTATTATTTTTATATAAGAAGATCATGAAATTATATTATTTTTCTTGATTAATGTTATAATGTAACGCCCAGAAAAAAAATTATATATTTAACCGTAGCAACACCGCAATTTGTTTCCCTTAACTAAAAACTAGATGGCGCTGTTTTCAAGAAAAAAATGGACTTTTAATTTTGTTCTAAGTTGCCATAGCATGAAATAGCCTAACGTCAGCGCAGCGGAAACTTGAATATCTTCGAAGTTTTAAGACACACAAATTTCATTTAAACATACACATTTACCTCTCGTCACACACTAATTATTGCATGTATTTTTTTTCTTGTACGTCCAAAGGAAAAAAAAAGTGCCGCTGGGATGACGTAGTTCCAGCGGAAACAGTTTTTGTTCAATAACTCCCCAATGGTTGGATGCACAAATTCGTACTTACCATACACATTTACACGACGTCATACACTAAATATCTGCTTAACTGAAATTAAGAAAATCGACCTTTTTCCGCTGGGAATACATACACCTCAGAAACAAGATATAAAGTAGGTAAAAATAAAGGTCTACAGCGAAAAGATTGGGATGATTAAAGGTTCAAATGAGATCAAGAAGTGTTCGGCTAAGGTTTATAGAAAATGAAAACATTACTGGGAGTCTTTAAGTCAAGAGTGAATAGGTTACTTCTAGGCAAAAGTGCTACATCTTCGACCACATCATCGCTTACCATCAGGTAAGAGAGTTGTCAAGCGCGTGCCTATCAATGAAAAAAATAATTAACTCCTCCACGAATGATGAGTTGGTAAAGAAATATAGAAACAAAGATTAATATGATAGAACTGTTCATAAAACTGCACAAGAAGCCGTTGTCTTTGTAAATGCATTCATTGATAAGATAGTTAAGCAATGTTCACCGCTCAAGCACCGGCGACACACCGGTGTGCGCCGAATTAATCGCGAATTTAATGTTTATTTACCAATTACGTAAGATTTATTTTTTATTTGGGAATTTCCACATGTCAGGGCTGGAGCGGACATACTTTTCACGGTTTGTTACTTACGATTCTGCTCTAAAATCTGCAAAATGACTGCGACGATGTCAGCAAGCTGTTCCGGTCGAGATGGTCAGGTTATGTAGGTTGTAGAGGATAGAGGCGGACATTTAGATTATAGATATTGAAAAAGTAATTAAGAGTAATTTTAATTGTGTTCTTATATCGAAATTCCTTATTATTTTGACATAATTTCTTAACTTTAACTAACTGAATAACATCTAATTGTAATGATACCTGAATTCAATAAACGGATTTGATTAAATTATTGCAAGGATCTGGAACTGTCTTCATATTTAAGGTAACAATAAAAACAACAAAAGTAATGTATTTGTGGAAAATTTATTCGTGATTTTCGAAGTAGTAAAATAAAAACTCTACAATTAACACGCTACATAATTATCAGTGAGTTATCTATGTGCCTTGGCTCCGTTTCATTACTGATAAGGCACAAACACCTTACACAAACCCATTTCTAAGCCCGAATTATCACTTGATCTTAGCACTAGCTAGGCTTTGGGATTATAAACCTTAAGATTTTTTGCACACAGCTCAGATTACAATGTCATATTTTTGGCGGTTGTGACATTTTCAATTGGCTTTATTGGAACATTTTTCAAAGAAGGAATAAATCCATTTTACATACCTACTTGTTGTTAAATACTAGTTGCATTTGACGACTTTGTCGAATGACAGTTATGGCACCGAGATTAAGTTCAAATTGGAATGATTCATACATCGTAAAAACAACTACTAGTGTCATCAGCCAGCTACGATCAAGTGATGTTCATTACAAGACCAAAGAGTAATCATGTCAAATATACATTCGTTATCAATATTATAATTATATTTTGGCTTGTTAATTTGAATGTGTTAATTTTATGATCGGCCAAAAGCCATAACATATAGCAATTCGTTTCGACTTAAAAAAGCTGCCATTTTTAAGCATTTGTTTAGTTAACATGATTAAAACTGCGTCTTCATTCATTCATTACATAAACAGAGCACACTATCTAAAAACGTTACTCCCTGAATCTGAAAGCCTGTATTCTGATTGGTTAATTGGAGAACTAATCACAGCTGTTTACGTTAGATAAGTTTGCCAATGACGGACGTGTTCAAGCTTTCAGAGACCGCAGGATGTGACGTAATATAACATTCCTTAACGATGATAAAGCAATGACATTAATTCATATATTTTATTTTTTTTGTTTGGAACTTTCAAGAGGAGCTGCTTACTGATGGAGTACACGAACTTATTTTAATACAAAATTATACACACGTTAAATTATTTGTTTAATTATAAATTAAATATAATTATGAACACCATAACTTTATATGAACTAGTTTAAAAAAAACATAAGATCTTTGTTTATATTGATTAGTGTGATAGATTATGGAAAGTACATACATAACCTACTATGTATGAGTCCACATAAGATATTTCAACACCTACAGTTGTTAATTTTATTTACTTACTAATCACTCACAACTTGTCAAAATACAAAAACCCTTTGCCAAGAAAGAAAATGATCACATCATTGTAAAGTAACGAAAAATACCATTTGGACGGAAATAAAATAAAATAAAAATTTTCCAACGCGTTTTGACCTAAACTAATAATATTCTATGCTCTTATCCGTAAGCAGTCTAAATAAAATAAACTTCTATATAAAAGTTATAAAACTATAAAGAACCTAAGTATAACCTTAAAATAGTTTGTATGATAGTATATTTTTTTCTTGTCTTGTATAAAGCGATTTACGATCTTATGCGTGAACTAATAGATTCCATTTTATCCTAATGTCGTGTGATATAATTATATATGAGTATCTATTTTTGTTATATATAACACATGGGTCGTAGAAGAATTCAAACTTTTTGGTTAGTAACAAGAATAGGATAGATTTTTTATAGTTATAGTAACATATGCACAAACAATATATTTTTTTTTAGTACACTTTTAAACTTATCATTGTTTATTGCAAAATTAAAAAACATTCGAGAGCATATAAAATTATAGAAAATATGAGATTCGTGTCTGCATTTTAGACAAATGCATTATTATAGTTTTGATTGAATGAGAGTTTTATAAGAAGAGATTCAGAAGAAATAGCTTGAAGCCTAGACGGGTGAGAGCTAGTAGCCTGATGGCACTTAGTGGGAGAAATACTTTGGAATTAAACATACAATTATGATAGAAAAAAATCTTGATTTTACTGATGTGAACGGTTTTACTAATTTTGTCCTGTATCAAACAACAACGCTTAGTGTCACTATACACATTTTACATCAATTAACTTCTTAAAGATATTTTAGAGTACAGGAAGAATTTTAATGTCTAGGTTTTTAGTCATAAAATGACAATGGAATACTCAATTTATATTGTCCTTACTAATGTTTTCTGTTGTACTAATTTGCACTAGACGTGAATTTTGATATATTATATAGATATATTTAATACACAACTTTGTGTAATGCGTAGCAAAATACATTTTTATAATAGCATTTGACCTTGTGTTACTTGCCTGTGCTGTGTTGTAGCGTCTTCAGTAAGCAATGTGTGTTTATATAATAGTTAGGATGTTTATAGACTAATTACATACCTCGAAGATGAAGCCTGTCTACAAATGTCCTTAAAATTGTGGTGTAATTTATGTCGGGATAGTTCATTATAGTTATTTGTAAAACACCAATAACCTTTCAGGGGGAGAAAGTACTCATCATTATAAACAACTTTTGCTAAGAAAGGTTATTGGTGTTTTACAAATAACCCTGTATAGTAGCTTCAATTCACACACACTGGGTCAGTTTGTATACAAAAAAGTAGATACAGATAATCCACTGAAAGTAATCTCACGCCAAAATTTGTTTTGAATCATAGATTTTTTGATTACGTATCCTACAGCGCGTTCATAGTTATTTTGCCTCTGATTTCGCATCAATGTCTAAATCACTGTGATCTTTATTTTTGTTACAATAAGGTTGCTAGTGGGCTGATATCAGAGGTAAAATAACATGCTGTATGCAGTAGATTATAAGTACCCGTTTAACTTTGTTTGGGAGCTCAGTACAACTATTTGAGTGTCACTTTTGCGGGCATCACCGAATATTTCATTGACTGTGAATCCGAAGATATTCCACGGGCAGGTATTATCGTTCCCGGGCGTGTGACGTAACGATATAGTTCACTGAGAGAGGTATGAGTTTATGTCAGGTGGGGGTGTAGATATCGCCCCCGGGCGGCTCGTGCTCGGGCGGCTCGGGGCTGCTGCACTAGATGAAGAACTCTCTCCGCTTGGTGACGCGCGGGCCGGTGGCGGCGGCCAGCGCGGCGGCGTCCTGGTCGGCGGCTCCGTCGGCGCCGCGCTCCTCCTGCGCGCCACGCACAAACACGTTCATAAAGAATGCTGACTAAATATTAAGCCCTTGAAAAAACGCCTCGGTCCTTATGCCAATATTGCCATTCTACTCAGTGACGTCTGCTAAGCTAATGATGCAGGTGGCAAAACTTTAGATTAATAACTTTGCTTCTTACTAAAGATAACCCTTGAAAAAGGAAGCCCTTGTCGTTGCAGGCCTTTTATCTCTACTTTAGTTACTTTCACAGTATCATGTCTTACGGTATTTCACTATGGGGACGGGCTGCAGACATCGAGTCTGTTTTTATTCTGCAGAAAAGAGCCATCAAAGCCATAATTATACAAACTCGGCCGGCGCGATTCTCTAAGGGAACTGTTTAAGAATATTAACATCATGACGGTACCTTGTCAATACATTTACGAAAACATCATGTATGTTAGAAAGAATTTAAATCTTTTTGGTAATAAAGGCGACAGACATAATTATAGCCTCATCTTTCGTGGGGTACTGTTTATAATGTTATAATAAAGTACCTCCCCATATATTGGTACTAAATGAGTATATATATTAGTATGTGATATTTTTCATAGACTCAATTTATTTGGCATTGTATAATTTCATGCATTAACGGCACATGTGTGAGTACTATTCAATGTACCTTAAATTTAAACTATAATGATCATTTTGGGTAGGTCTTTGACTTGAATGTACCCTGGCGATTGGGAATGTCATGCTCACTCAAAAGTCTATCTGATGGTGGCGTATGCGTTGGATCATTTGGCTCCCTTAAAAATGGTTGAGCCGAATGGTGCTAGCGTATGCGTCATGTTCGTGAACGGGCGCCGTCAGCTGAGACTGGTCATCTCTCGGCTGCCATGGTTTATTTTAATTATTTCTTTGAATTGTTTCTTTTTTTACTCCGGACTCTTTTATCCTGCACGTCTTTTACATCGTTCTCACAAATGTATAATTTCAACATGAATGATGAAACCATAATTTTGTAAAAAATATATTATTTATAAAAGAGTGTCCGTGGAGCTTCTTGCACATTCTTCTCCATAGAGATCTACGCTTCGGAACGTGCAAATAGCTTCATCTTTTTGGCCGACCGACCTTGACAAAAGTGCCTGTTAATGGTCTAATTGGTATAAATGCTTTGAAATTGAAAAAACTTATTCACTCTGCCAGTATTTCCATGCAGAGAGTCTGTTATGCTACAGATCCATATGGCAAAACTTTATAAAACGAATTTAAATGCATTTGGACCCATTATGAAATGTCTTTGGCAAGCAAACCATACTAGGTAAGTAAACACACTCCATCCAACCCCATTTCCATCCATTCCCATCTTAGGGGTAGCCGTTTGTATGCAATGCCAATGTCATAGCTTATTAGAGCTTTATATTTCCACTCAAAAGCAGATGACCCAGCAATAGACGGATAGACATTAAAAAAATTTATGAATATACCTAAAATCTTAGTACCTCGGTTTTAAACGAAATTCCTATGTATAAACGAAACTTTTAATAAAATCATTAAATATACTGACCTGTGTAAGATATTCTCCCTTGTGTCTCGATAGCGCGCGGACGAGCACAATCGCTACTATGATCAGCAACAGGAATATAAACGCCAGAACCGCTGCAAATGAACGAAATAATGTTTCAAATATTAGTTTTAACAAAGAAAAGAAGAACGATAAAATGAAAGAAAGAAGACAGAAATGGCAATAGTTATAGTACTATTAATATCAATTTGTTTTAATTGTTTCTTGTCTTGTGCGAGTCCTAAATAAATATAAAGCAACAACACATAAACCAAAATAATACAAAAGCATAAAATGTATAAAAAAAACAGATAATGGTAGCAATAACAAAAACAAACAACAGACAAAAAGCACAGAAAGATAAATTCCCTTTTTTAAGAATATTTACTATCTAATCTCAGTGTCTATTTGTCAATAATCAACAAGAACTGTCAAAATTGACATAATAATATTATGGAACATGACATAATATGACACAACTAAAACTTTTCCCGCAGCCGTTCTTGTGACTTAACTCTCAGGAACCGTACATTTTATCCGGCATAAAAAGTAGCGTATGGCTGAGTAGCTTTATATTAGTGAAAACATTTTCGTTACCTCTAGACTTTTCTTTTACGTATAGCAAGATCATTAAAAATAAATAGACAAGTATTTTTTTTTGTTTTATCATGTTTCGAACAAATAATAATTAAGGGTGAAGTAATGATAGTTACTCTTTTAGACATGTAGCGGCATTCATGCCGCCACAAAAATCAACGTAGCAGAATCAACATCACAACAAATGAGACTCGCAGTGCCATCTATCTCGACAGCTGCGAACTAACTACAAAAATCCTAAATCGCGATATCAAAGTTTACCGTGCGATTAGAACACATGCAAAGCCCGAATATCAACTCTCGGGCAGTTGCCCACCAGACACAAACAACCGTCTGGTCGGAGGATCCTCCCTTTTCAATGGAGGTTTGCGGGACTTTACTTTCTGTTCCGCTACCTCCAAAGACACTTAACAATGTGATAAGTGTTGCCAATTCTTCAAAAATAAAAAATACATTAGGTATATTTTTTCAAAATAAAATAAGTAACGATCAGAGGTAAAAAAAGTAATTACACTGATTTCATACTGCGGAAGAATAAAGTGGATATGCCTCAAATCCCGAGATTAATTTTAAAGAGCAGAAAAATCCCGTGATTTATTAAATAAAAAAGTTATTTACTTTTACACAATTTAAACCACTGCACGCGCGACGTTAGCTAATTTACATCAACGACATCAGATGACCGAAGTTGCAAAATTCCAATGCGCACACGCGCGATGTTGCCATCTTTGTTTTATTTGTCTTATCTCTGAAGTTACTATTATTATTTTTGTAATATTGTTGGCCACACGGGATTGTCTATTAGAAATCCCAGGAAGATCCATATTAATATCAACATTTCGATGCAAGTACTTAAATAACTCTACCTAATTCCGACCTCTGGTAATGATGCTGATTATATAGAAGAAAAATGCACAATGTCTCCGATGTAGAACCAAATTAGTTTAGATTTCCATATTTATTGTGAGACATTATCATGTCTGGCGGCTAGATTTTGACGGGAATTAGCCGTCAGTTTATAGCTGAAAGCACAAAGAAAGAGACACATGACATAGTTAGGTCAGCTGTGAGCTGTAGCAGCAGTACTCACTGGCGAGGATGGCTTCGTCCGTGTTGTGCATGTCGAGCTCGTGCTGCAGGTCCAGGTCGGGCGGCGGCCGCGTCTCCAGGCGCTCGGGCGGGTGCGTCACGGGCTCCACGCCGCAGAAGTCCTCGTTCAGTATGCCGCCTATTAATATTATCTTATTGTAATCGTCACCGCGGGAGATTGGCCATTTGTGTCGTTTATGCCTGTGCTACACGGTTTGAAACGGTAGTGTCAAACAGAGGCTTGAAACAGTGTTGACAGCGGTTCTATGGCAAATTTAACCTCTAAACGCCTTTGGTAGAAAGACGTGTGTTGCAAACCAGTGGCAGAAACGTTGGTTTGAAACCGTCTAGCTGCATGTTGAAAACCACGCAATGACATTCGCGCTTCTGCAGGCGATGAGCGCAGACGCACGCGTCGCTCTGCGCACAAATTGGCTCAAAAATCGTCGTCGGGAAAACCATGAAATAATAACGGAACTTCGCGATTTATACAGAGGCTTGCCCTGTCTTTGGGATTTGACATCGGAGTCATATAAAGACTCCACTGAGAAAAAAAATGCATGGGATATTTTAGCAGCAAAATTAATAGAACTACTAACATTTAAAAAGTTGACAAACTCAGAATTTCATACGTAAGGGTCATGTAAGTCGTTGTAATAAACGTACAGTACGAGCGTAAATACGCTCGGCGCAGCGTTCTAAACATACTGAGGTTTGGAGCTGATTTTAAACCGTGTAGCCGGCAACGCCCCACTCTCTTCTTTTCAAGGTGACATTGGTTTTTAACTTGAATTGCAACCGTGTAGCACAGGTTTTACTTAGACTTGCTAATGCAATAATGTTTTGGTCTGTTAAGAGACCGGAGAACGAGCTTGACTCCTACTGAGACTGACAGTACAATTGATTTGTATTAACGAAATGAAGAAAAGAGCCTTTGCCCTACTTTACAGATTCATAGATATCCTCTACGGATATTGATAGTGAAATGCTATGAAAACAGATGACCTTTTAGTAGGTACAGTTTCAAATAAACAGCGACGACGTTATAGTCTCTCTGAAACTCATACTAGTATGGTTGTCTATCATTGGCCAAAAATAAGAGTATCTGACCTCCCAAGCTCCTAACATTGGGCGGCGGATCCTGTTGGAACAGCAGCTTCAGCGGGTAGATGTCGTCGAACTCCACGCGACTGACGCAGCCCACGAAGCCTTCGTTCATGCTCTCGTTGCGTCCTATGTACATGTATTGGATGTTGTTGAACTGGGCGTCGGCCGAGTCTTTGATGTTAAAGTTGTATTCTTGGGTTTCGAAGCCGTCGACCTGAGGGAGAAATCATAAATAGATTTGTAGCGCGCAGTGTAGGGTAATGTGCGACAGCACGTGTGGCTGTGTGGCTATGTGACTGTGTGGCTATGTGACTGTGTGGCTGTGTGACTGTGTGGCTATGTGACTGTGTGAATGTGTGACTGTGTGACTGTGTGGCTAGCCCGCCTGGCGTCAGTCGCTCACTGCGACGGACGCAACTCTCATTTTGTATTTCTCCCGCAGCTCTCGCTTGTCAAGTGTTACAACTTGTGTTATTTTTACGTTTAGTCAAAGACCATTATTTTTACATTGTGTTCCGTGTATAAAACTTACAAAATATTTAAAAGTCAATATCATAACGTCTTTCTGTGACTCTTGAATTATTTACAATTTTTTTCCTTAAAAAGTAAGATTTATATTTTTTAAACCCACACAATAAGCTCTTTCATTTGTAATGGCACACGGTTCAGTTTGTTATATTCTCATTGGTCCGTCTCCAAACTCTGAAAAGACACTAAACAGTAACAATATAGCAAAGCGCTTGGTATATCTCATACCTGCAGCACCATGGTGGCTCCACTGTTCTTCCTCGCCAGCCTGATGTCGTGGTACTGTCCCAGCGCGAAGTGTTTCCCTTGGAACACGATCTCCTGGCGCTCAAACCCGAAGTCGAACACCACGCGAAGGTGACCTGCGGGTTTCACAATATTATTTTAGCTTTATATCAGTTGCGAACACAGTCGCTCCTTATAACTGGTACTAAGCTGAACCATATAAAAACAGCTTTTATATTTTTAATCAAATTTCTACGAGCAAAACGATGTATCACTATTCGCATATTTATTTTTTAAGCCAAAACTCACCTGAATTGGACACCTGCAGCGTCAAGTATTCCCCAGAGATGTTGGAGTAGAAGCCGAGCAGGAAGCCCTTGGGGTTGGTGGTGGTGAAGCCCACGCGGATCTTCTCGGCGATGGTGGAGCGCCACGAGCCCAGGAAGTCGTACTTTATGATGGAGTTGGGGCGCAGGTTCACGCCGATTTCTGGGAGTGGAATAGTGATATTAGATTTGGTTATATATGTGAGAAAAAATAGCTGATCGCTCTCAATATTGTGTCAGTTGCTTTAAAGTCACACGACCCTACTCGTCTATTGTTATAGAGCTATTCGGAACAACCTTCTGCACGCCTCCATTCTTCTTTTCGTGTCGATTGACTCATCTCAAATTTTGTCTGACCAGTATTGAGCCTCCATTGAAAAATGAATATCATCTGACCGGACGAGTGTTTACTGTTGTGTCTGGTGGGCAACTGCCCGATGGTTGGTTCTAATTTATAGGTTTTTTTTTCGGAGTTATATTTCATACGAAAGATAAGTTTTTTACAGAGACCTAGCTGTTCAATTTGCGTTACGTAGCGTTGTCTCTACCACGCATACTTGCGTCACTAAGCTCATGTCCCATACGAACCTGTAGAACACACTCACCGTCAGCACAGATGGGCCCCTTGAAGGCGGTCCAGCGGCAGTCGCAGGAGTACGAGTCGTAGCCCTCCAGACACGTGCCGTTGTTGAGGCACGGCGACGACGAGCACTTGCCCTGGCAGCCCTCCGAGATGCCGTACAGTCCTGGCAGGTACAAATATATTTATTCATCAATGTTTTGGATCAGAGTAAAACCTTCGGTGGATGTGGGTGACCACCCAACCTGATACCTTAGAGCTTAATAATAAAAAACGCACGAATCAACTTTAAAGGTTGAGTAGCGCTTGCCGAAGCCGGTCCGTGGATGGGTTACCAACTAATGCGTATCTTAACTCGACGTGCCTCGAAAAGCACGTCAAGCGGTTGGTCCTATAGAGGTATATCATATCATATCTTTATTTCGGACACACAAACATCCATATTATATGGGGTTTTAGGATTACTATTACTACCGTCGTAATTTATTATTACCGTCCTTCCTATCAAGGGCAGCTCCTAAAACTATACTACTATCAAGAAGATCGTGTCATTCTTCTCCTCGCATATCCCCTGAGATCCACAGGTCTTCCGTTCAGCAGCAAGGCTCTCATAAGGCCTACGAAGCCGTCCTTTCAGCCTCCTAATGTCCTATAAAAACGAATGATTCGTACCTCTCCTAGCATATCCCCTGAGGTCCACCGGCCTGCCGTTGAGCAGCAAGGCCCTGATGCAGCCCACGAAGCCGTCCTTCCTGTCCAGCGCGGCCCCCAGCGCGACGCCGGTGGTGAGGTGCAGCGCTCGCACGGGCTCCTTGGCGGTGCGGATCTCGTTCTTCAGGGCGCCGTCTACTACCACGCGGGCCTCTTTCCTGGGGATGGAACATAGCATATAGAGACAGGTAGAAATAGAAATCAGCTTCTTGTATGGCATAAAAACGCAGAATAACTTGTTCAAATAAACTTTCTATTCTTATGTCTACTTTTTTATGGGAAATACTGACGTATTTTATCATCTACGTACACTTTCGTAGTCGTAAGGTAAGAACCATCGTCGGTCATCGTTTTTAGTATGAATAACCACCTTATACTAGATACCTCTTTATTATTTATCGTTTACTACACACTGCATATTTTTTTTAACTGGTAATTGTACATGGATCACCTCACACACAACTTACTTGCATCCGTATACTCAACATAAGGTTCAGTTGGGAACCAGCGTCAGGTCACTTCTAGTTGTCTGGCAATTTTGCTGAACTGAACCTATTTGGCGCAGCCGTGAGGCATACAATGCTATTCATATATAAACAATGGTCGAGCAGGACAAGAATTTGCATTCATTTTTTCGGTCTAAACTGACATTCACCTGTTTTTAAATACACATTTTTTATATTGACTTCTACAGCAGCTGAGGAAAGAAGTAGCTAAAGAAGAATCATTTAGAGTTCCAACGCACCTGTTCCTCTCAATACTGACGGAGTGCCAGTTGTTGTCGGCGAGGCGGTTGCTGGTCTCCACCGACACTCCCAGCGGAGTGTCGCCCACCTGGAACTGGAACTGCAGCTGGTCTCCGCCGATGATAGACAGCTTTATGTAGTCTTGAGGACCCTGTGCCACAAAGATTATGTTGTCACGTTTTGTATAGCAATTAGCGAATGCTGGAAATTAAAGCAGTTTGCATTTACCAAATCCTTCAACAAACAAACAAACAACACGACCGGCGACTGGCAAATCACTTTTCAAGCTGTGTGATGTAGTATGCACGCACGATTTTATTAATGGTCCTGAGCAATATCAATATTCTGAAAACCCTGAAGCCAGAATAAAATGGGACAATGTCAGTAATCCTTACCTTAGAATGCAGCAGCACAGCATTTTCCCGGGTGGTCTTGAACTCGAAGTAGATGTCGCCGCTGTGGCCCAGGTCGAACATCGGCAGCGTGATGACCGCGTCGGATATGCGGAACGTTACCGCGTTGCTGAACAAGTCTGTTTCAATCAGAAGTAGAGGAGACTAGTGAACACATGCCATTTTCAGGACCAATTTAACCACGTTCTGTTTGAGCGCTTCATTTATTTATAGCTGCTTAGTAAAGGAATAGGCGGAATGGAATGTCAAGGGGAAGGCTGAGTACTTTTTGAACGCCAAAATTTACGTAAAGACATTCGCCGTCCCTTCTTCCTAGTGTTACAGCGAGGAAGAATAAGTGGCGCAATAAATTCCCCAGCAACACATTTGTCTGTTAAGTTAGAACTTGAATTTAAACAATTGGCGATGCAAATTTTCTAACTAGCGCCGCTAATGTCAAAATTGTGAAGCTGTCTAAGAACGACTCTTTGACAGTTTTCGCACGGCAATGCCAACGTGTGACATTGGTGAAATTGGTGTTGACAACATTGCAAGTGTCGTACTTAGGAAACTTCTAAATTTCGCCGCTAGAGGCGCGCGCGTAATCTTTGCATCGCCAATAGTATAGCGATTAAGTTTGTGTCACTTTTTTTGGTGCAGAATAATGTGTTCTTATCTTATCTTAGGTCAAAGTATTTATCTATAGTCAATGCAGCAATGACGCATTATGAATCCCCTTTTGAAAGAGGCTATTATAAACGGATTGATGATGGATACTAAGTGATAATATCTATGTGTCCACAACGCATGAGTACAGTATTAGACACATAATGTGCATACCGTCTCCTTCACACAGCAGCGGGCCGAGCGTGTAGCGTCCTTCCTTCTCGTCGAGATGCGAGCCGGTGTCTCCGAACCGCAGTTGCTTCACCGGTAGGAACTCTTTCTCTGTGATCTCACCGCCGTCCACTTGGAACTCTGAATAATAAAATTTGTTTTGTATAATTTTCATTTTGAATATTTAACTGCCTCCGTGGTCGAGTAGTTTAGGCGTTTGCCTTGTGACCCAGTGGTCGTGGGTTCCATTCCCATGGGAAGCATACGTTTTCCAGTTTGGCTAGGAAATTGCAGGCTTGAATCACCTGATTATCTGATAAAAAGATGATTCCGTGCTTCGGAAGGCACGTATAAGCTGGTGGTCCCGGCCGCCAACTGGCGGTCGTCAGACCATGTCAGAGGCCCTTGAGGCGGTTTAGAAACTCTGACACTAGGGTGTGTGGGGTCGTTAGACCGTTAGAAAGAAGATTTTGAATATATTATTATGTACACCATATAAGGTACATAAAAGACAGATGAAGAAAACATTACATAGATATTGCGTTTGGGTGAATATAGCGCTATTTTGAGAGGGCAATTATATTAACTGTTATAAAAAAAAAAAAAAAAAAAAAATATATATATTAACACGCTTGTAGTGCAAGAACCATTTTCTTTATCTAATGTAACCAAAACCTCACGTCATGTCACAATTTGACATTGCTTTTATTTCGTAGAGCAGTTAGCGTGACTATTAATTTGCGGTTCCGTATGCGTATATATTTTATTTTTGTACTTTTAAATCCGTTCAGAACTTTTTTTGGTTGAACCAATATTTTTTTTCCACACCTTCAACAGTTGGTACTCACCATCAGGCTTCATATGCTCTGCATCACAGTTGCACCACTTGGTGGGATCGGCGCAGGAGCCCAGCACGCCGCACTGACACATCCTGGAGCCAGGAGTAGCGCCGGCCCAGTAGTCCATGCGCTGCCCCAAGCGGGACACCCACCACGCGAACGGGTGGAACGAAGACTCCTCGCCTAGGGAATCACAATCATTTAGTAGTTTTACTTTACAAAATTCGGCTTCTAATCTAACCGGACGCCGCTGAAAGCCATTGCGGAATTGTTCGAAAGAATTACCGCGCCCTGGAACGCAAAGGGCACTACTAGGAGCACGGATGGGTTTTAGTCAGTAAGAGTCTGACACTCCTTACTGCTCCGCCCAGAGCGGGAGGAGTCATTTGATGATTTGGTGACAACTTTCGAATTATAAAAATCAGTTTCGTGCTTCGAGGTCGGTTCTTCTTATTTTGTGGCGCCAGAACAATCTGTACTGAGTTGTTGAATAACAAATACCCTAATAACTGCCTCAGGGCATCTTCTGGGCACGCTCGCTTTCATCATGGACCTCATCTATCGCTTTCCATCAGGCGTGATCGAGGTCAAGAGCTAGCCCATTCATAAATAAAAAAAAAAAAAAAAACTGCTATTAATTCACATTCGTCTATAAAAAGAAGTAAAAAATCAATCCTTAGCAATCAAATCTTTAGGCACAAACTGGATAATCTGGCGTCGATAGCCTTTCACTTTTCTCAGTATGTTGCCTTCTCCGACCTATCCGTCATTATATACTTCTAGAAGGTTAAGGAGGTTTTTTTTAACCGAATATAATTATTATAATCATCATCTTCCTGCCCTTACCCCATGTCACTTGGTGTCGGCGCAACACGTTTTTTTCTTCCATTCTGTCCCTTTTCTTCCATATCGCTCCTCACACAATCCATCCATCTTTTCTTTGGCCTCCCTCTTCCTCACTATCCATCCATATTTATATTCATAACCATTTTAGTTACACGAAAATAATTACTATAATGATTTAAAATATAGTTAGACACTTACTGGGCGAGTTCAGCAGCCGGGAATGCTTGCACATGTACTCGAGATGCTGCATGCAGTTGTGCGAGCGGTTGAGCAGCGCCTCGAGCTGCTGGCGGTTGGCGTCGTACATGATGTCCTGGCGGAACGAGCCCGGCTCCTGGTAGCCGTCCACCACGGTGTTCTGCGACGACGAGTGCTGGACAGCCGTTATGATGCGCCCATCCGCTGTACACGAAATAGACTTAGGATTAGATGGCTTGACCACTGCCTATTAAACAAACAATACATAGGTGCCACAGACAGCCCACTTCGCAGAGGCTGCTCTGACTGCGAGGAATCAGCCGCCCACGTCATCCTGGACTGCGAGTCCGTGGCTTCTCAACGTGCACCAAATCTTCGGAACAATGCGGTCGCTCCGCGAAGTTCCTAGAAAACTTAACTTATTAACTTTCATTTCGGAAGTCGGTGTCAAATTAAAGTTATTTTGTACTTTGTAGTGTTTTTTGTATCGAAGTCGGTTGTATTTTTTTGTAAAAAAGTTTTTTTACATTACAATATTTTATTTCAGTTTGTATTCATAAATCATTTTCCGATTGGGCGTGCTATAGCGATAGCCTCACATGATAGTGCTAAACGTAGAAGAAACGTACGCCAGCTAAATAGGTGGCCAAATTTATTCAATTTGGCCACCTATTTAGCTGGCGTACGTTTCTTCTGAGACTCACAGCTTATTTAGCTGAGACTCACAGTAAGAGATCAAAAAAACTTGTTTCAGTAAAGTGAGCTCATTTATTTGGGATCATAAATGCTAACTTTCTTTCTATGTAATGAACATAATTCAACCGTCGCGTCGACATGATATCACAGATTACCAAATAAATCACTCCATATACTTACGCGCGCTAACTACCTAACGGCCGGCGGTTCGCACGCGACCCATTTCTCAGTGGGTTGCCAACAGCCGCGAGGCGCGTACGTTCGCATATAATTCGGTCGACCTGACGTATTTTATAGTTTCTAATTGTTATGCTAAGGCTGGTTCTGGTGTATTATTATCCAGCAAGAGAAGAGACAAAAACTTATCTCTTTTTTTAATTTATCTGCTGATACAGAAGTGAGTATGTAATTTGTTTTACAACCTATCCTTTTTTAAATAGATAAATTGTAAACTTGCATATTGTTTCGTGTTTTGTATTTTTATTAAGAACTAGCTGTGCCCGCGACTTCGTTCGCGCGTGCACTTCGTATTAAGCAAGATTAAGTATATATGTACATAAGTACACAAACTCACTAATGTATGTATGTACTCATCATGATTATGACATGATTTACAAAATTACGAAGAACGAACGAACGTTAACACTTAAAAATTTCTTCGTGAACAATATTACTTGTTATGTAATGTTCATCAGTAAGTAAAAACAGGCTTTGCACGCTGCTTACTCGCGATAAAGCGACATACAGTTGACCGTGCGAGAAACAGAACTTCCGGAGATCCACAACAACACGACTCATAGTTTGTCCCTGAGCATTATTAATGGTCATGCCAAAACTATCAGAAGAGAAGTCTCCGCAGAGGACACGGTGGAGCATACGGTGGAGGCCTGTCCTGCTAGGGCGGAGCATTACCATGTCCTCGTCGAGGCGATCGGCCGCGGCGACCTCTCGCTACCGGTCCTGGTTCACTCCATGGTCCGGAGCGAGGAGGCATGGGAAGCCGCCACCTCCTGCAAAGCAGTAATGCTAGTGGAGTCTCCTTTATTTCAGGCGGTCCGCGTGAGGGAGAAGCAAACCTCACGCCTCGGGGTCTACTCTCTAAGCTCGCAGTCCGTAGTTTCGTAGTGTTAGGCGTTTCCTACTCCGTATCACCTACGGACTTACGATTAGTCCCGAACCCGAACTAAGAATTAATGACAGCACGATTTGACAATTATTCCCAGTTCCCTTTAGCCGCCGAACAAGTCGCCCCAGGCGTCGGGAGCCGCAGGCCAATTCCCAGCTAACGTAAACGCGGGCCTGCAGACGGCGAGCGTTGGTTGGCTCGCTGTCCGAACACAACCAGGCCCGGGTTGACGGAGCGTCGTAGCTAGGGTTGAGGAATTTGTTCGAAAGAGTCACCGCCAGCCTCATCCAGGATAAGGAAGGATAGGAACGTGGGGATTGCAACACGAATTGAGAGGCCTATGCTCAGCAGTGGGCGAAGTCGGGCTGTGGATTATAATGATGATACATGATGATGCTAAGGTTGTTAACTCGCGATAGAGCTACATAAATTTGTCCATGGGAAGACCAACCAGAAGAAAAGTCAACCCCCGCAGAGGACACGGTGGAGCATACGGTGAAGGTCTGCCCTGCTTGGGCGAAGCACTTCCGTGTCCTCGTCGAGGCGATCGGCGGCGGCGACCCCTCGCTACCGGCTCTGGTTCACTCTATGGCCCAGAGCGAGGAGGCATGGGAAGCCGTCACCTCCTTTTGCGAAACAGTAATGCTAGTGAAGGAAGAGGCGGGCCGCGTGAGGTAGAGGTAAACCTCACGCCTCAGCCGCCACAACAGAAGAAGTCGCCTCGGGCGTCAGGAGTCGCCGTAGGCGCGCGCCTGCGGACGGCGAGTGGCTAGCTGTTCTTTAACAACCAAGCCCGGGTCGACGGAGCGTTGTGTTCCACGCGCGCCAGAGCGAAAGAAATCATTTGATGATTTCCCATCCATAAAAAAAAACCCACAATGGATAGAGTGGAGTAGAGTAGAGTAGAGACTCCATTGTGCGTAGGTGTCCTGGCTAAGTTTGCAAGCCTAGCTCCGTCCAAATGTACAGAAGCCACCAGAGTGCTTTACAGGTTGAGTGGAGAGACGACCGATAAGACTCAACCCTCAAAAGAGTGATAATCTGAGATTAAAGTCAGCTCAATCACTTAGCACTCACAAACCTATATTTACTACATGTATATGTACATTATGGATTGCAATAAATGATTTGAATTGATTTAAAACCTGCAGACTTCACCGTTCCGAGAATTTTTTTACGTCGGAAAGCCACGACCAGGACGACGTAGCCGACTGATTCCTCGTTGTCGAAGCAACCTCTGTAAATTGGGCTGTCTGTGGTGCTTATTTTAATCATTTTTAGGGGCAATGACCCGTAATAATCCCTAATATTACTGGAGTAATTTAGCTTAAGCTGAGAAGTCGTTTTATTAGTCGCGTGTATAGACATATCATTGCCATTTTTCACTGCAATCTGTAACCCGTGACCATTTGTTGTCATGATGTTCAGTTGTTCTCTGGTGAATTCATGTGCAAAACTGTGAGAAAGAAATAAAGAAGGAAGGAGGAGTGGGTACGGGTCCAGCACTACCATCTCGGAACCTCTCTTCGCGAGTTCTTCTGTGGCGTCATTGCCTAGGGATCCACAGTTCCTGTACCTGTACCGATAATTTCTGGCCCTGGGCTGGTCACGACGAATCACCGGCTCACTGGGAATTGAACAGTTTTGTTTCAAAATAAACAGAAAATAATTGAAAAGAGGGATCCTGGGAAATAAATCCAAGAGGTGAAAGGCTCGTCGAGTCGAAGCTCCAAAGTCTTAAGCATCGATGCCGAGTTGCTTGTATGTCGGTTTTCTATCGGTTGCATTTTGGGGAGTATGCAACGGAATTGCATAGTTTAATTCCGCCAAGCCAAGTTCCATCATCGGACCACAAGGCGAACGCTGGTGCGCCACCGGTACACGGTGGACATCACACCCACATGAACAAAACGTTTTGGAAACACATTAATTGTGCATACAGCCAGGGAGTGGAAATCCCTGACTGAGTCCATGTTTCCTGATAGCTACAGCCTGACACTACTGCCCAGTCTTGTCAAGAGTGAATAGGTTACTTCTAGGCAAGCGTGCTCCATCTTCGATCACATCATCGTTTACCATCAGGTGAGATAGTAGTCAAACGCGTTCCTATCAATAGTAAAAAAAATGAAAACAAAGTCAGTGGAGCAATTTTAGTTTTATTTTATGCATCAAATTTTTAAAAAAAATATGCACGTAACGCTGGGTAAGTATGAAATGAATCTTTAACTAAATAATATTATTTGTTGTAATTTTCATGCTGTTGATAGTAAGTACAGTTTCGCCCAACAGATGGCGTTGCGAGTACCATTTAGATACGTACCCGTACTTACTATGCATGTAGATAATAAGTTGATTTCTTCTAGATTGCCACAATTCTTATCAGGTTTATGTGTAAATGTTATCTACATTAGTTTTGTATTTTTTAACGTGATGCGAACAAAACAGAACAGGTACATATAAACAGAAAATAGGTTCTTTGCTAAAAAATATGCAAAATACAGCAATAACATATTATTAATATGTGAAAATATTAGGTTTGGTAGGAATAAAAAACTAACGAAATAAATAAGATAAAAATAATCCAAAAACAATTACAACTTTTGTGGGATTCGAACCCACACCAAGTCTTTCGAGAGGCAGGCTTTATACCAACGGACTATGAGATCTGTTGACAATTGATTAAAATAGCCGATAGGTTAGCTCCCTGAAAGGGTTCCACATCAGGTGCTCTAGACCTTCATTTTTTTTTATGTCGACAGAAAGTACTCATCATGTTGACCGACTTTTCCTAAAGCGGTATATTAATATCTCTTATAGATTAGCTGGGCTGCTAAGGTTCCACGTCTGGTATTCAGATCTTCGAAATAAATTATAGCCTATATGTTGGCGAGGAATAATAGCTATACAACAAAAAAAGTTTCATCAAAATCCGTCCAGTGGTTTTTGCGTGAAAGATTAACAACAGACAGACAGACAAAAAAAAAAAAAAACATATTTTTGGCTTCTACTGGTTATATGAAGCACCCCTGGAATATTTTTTTTCATTTTCATTCAATGTACAGAATTGACGTCTTCTACAGTTTTATTATATGTATAGATTGGTACATACGTAATGTCTTTTATTAGGCGTCTGAGATAAGAATAGAAAGGTCAATGACCTCCATTTGTCAAGTCATTTGAAAATTACGTTTAACAAAAATCTACATTGTGCAAATTAATTTTCAATAATATAATAAACATTATTGAAAATTAATTTGCACAATGTCATTTTTATCTTGATAATGTTATTTTCATTATGTTCATTTAAGAGCGTTAAAGTGTTAGAAAAGCGTGCATGACGTCATAATATGGCGCCAGCGCAGGTTTGTTATACAGGGTGTTAGGGACATCGTAACGCAAACTTCACGAAAAGGGTACACTTAATGCCATTAACCAAATTGTAGAAGTCATTAATCTCGCTAATGATCGGTTTACAGACCACACATGGAAAATGTCTTTTCTAGACGATATGTTAGACGCTACACACACATGGGTCAGTTAGTGTTTTGCTATTAGGCAGGATGCGTTGACCTTTTGCAACAATACAGCTGAGCAGATGCCTAATTCTAGTTTTATTTACATTGCTTTTTTTAGTCAAAGTAGTGATTTAACTATTTTTTTATAAAAAATCACATTAGGTTGGGTAAGAATAACGATTATGAACAGTCTAAAGTAAAAAAAACGCCTGAAAAACATGAAAAAATGAGGAAAAAGCCGACGAAAAATTCCGCGTTGGAATTTTTCGTCGGCTTTTTCCTCATTTTGGGGGGTCCAGAATCATGTCCTGGATCCATGGTATTCGTTTGTGCGTCGATGTCCCTTACACGCTGTATAGTGTAGAAGCATAGTAGTAACCTATAACGCTAATTGTATAAATTAACGAACAAATCAACGAATCGTTTTCAGTTTTCTCTATTTCGTTTTTCATTCGTAGTGTTGGCCATGCGGAGTGGTTACGTCACTGATTATTAAATAATAGTAGTTAGGTACTACACGTTGTGTACAAAGTGTAAGAACAAATACCTACTGAGATCTTTATCGAAAGAGGCAGCCCTGGCAATCCACAATACCACGCGGCGGCGCGCAGCTACAAAGCAAAACTCACTTTACGCTTGTAAGGTTAGGTACATTTTCGTTCGCAGCGTCTTTTTTTATGGATGGGAAATCATCAAATGACTTCTGCCGCTCTGGGCGAAGCGGGAGGGAGTGTCAGACTCTTACTGACTAAAACCTATCCGTGCTCCTCGTAGTACTCTTTGCTTTCCAGGGCCACGGTAACTCTTTCGAACAAAATCCGCAACCCTGGCAGGCTCTGGCCCTAACGGGCCCCTACTCCTATGCTGACATCTCTTTGAGGCGCGCGTGGAACACAACGCGCCGTCGGCCTGGGCCTGGCGTTGATCGGACGGCGAGCCATCCAACGTGAGCCGTCCACAGACCCGCACCTACTGTGGCCGGGAATCACCCAACGACTCCCTCCTCCCGACGCGTCTCCCTATGTTGCGGCGGCTGTGGGGGGGGGCGTGAGGGTTCTCTCTCCCTCACGCGGCCCGCCTCCTCCTTCACTAGCATTACTGAGAGCAGAAGGAGGGTACGGCTTCCCAAGCCTCCTCGCTCCGGACCATGGCTTAAACCAAGGCCGCACACGATAGATGTTCGCAGCGTCGAGCGACTCGAAGATGTAGGCTATTATAGCAGTAGGTAGTGAACATTTTGTATGGAGTGATTTATCTGGTAATCTGTGACGATATGAAGAAGAATTTAAAACTGAACAGTAACTTACAATAGAACTCGCAGGTGACAGGGAAGGCCGGCAGCGGGCCCGAGCCGTCCACGTCGATGTGGATGTCGGCCGAGCGCGACACGGCCTGCACGTTCTTGTACGCCTGGCACGACAGCGGGTGCACCGCTGGAACACATATGCACCTCAGCATCGATAATTCGATATTCACGAAAATTGAGGAATATAAAGCTATATAAAACAAACATAAAGTCAGCAACTTGAAAGCTATTTCAATTAGTGTATAAACGTTTCAAGTGGTGCTTTATAATAAATCATACTTCTCATAATATTATAATTTTATATAATAGGTTGGGCAAAAAGTTTCTTCGCATTTTTTAAGAAAATTCAAAACATTTTTTAATATAGTTTATTTACATTTAACTAAATTATGTAGGTACCATTTTGTTCGATAACTTTTTGCCATCTTGTAGGTAGGGACATGATCCCATTGCTATAGAAATTTTGGGACTTCTGATCAAAATACCGCGACAAGTGATTTTGGCAGTCCTCTCGTGATGTTAACCTGACACTGCCTAAAGAATTCTGATGAGACCGAAACAGGTACAAATCTGAAGTTGCAAGGTCAGGACTATACGGCGGATGCATTAACACCTCCCAGCCAAACTCTCTTATTTTTTGCTGAGGGGCAAAATATGTGCGAGGACTAGCGTTATCATGATGAAAAACCACACCCCTTCTGTTGATTAATTCCGGTCGCTTTCTCTCAACTTCTTGCTTTAATCTCATCAGTTGTTCGCAGTAGAGTTAAGAATCGATGGTCCTGGCTGGTGGTAACAGCTCATAATGAATAATGCCCTTCCAATCCCACCACACACACAGTATCACCTTGTTGCGAGTTAACCCGGGTTTCGCCACAGTCTGTGAAGCCTGACCGGCCTTTGACCACGACCTTTTTCGCACGTTCTTGTCGTACGTGATCGACTTTTCATCACCAGTTATCAGCTTCTTCAAAAATGGTTCGGTTTCATTACGTCGTAATAAAGAATCACAAATGAGTACACGGTTCATTAGATTTCTTTCAGTGAGCTCGTGAGGTACCAAAATATCGAGCTTTTTTGTGTACCCAGTTTTTTTCAAATGCGCCAAAACTGTTTTGTGGGCAATTCCCAGTTCTTCAGCTACGTCGTAACTACTGATATGCCGATCTTGCTCCACTTTTTCAAAAATGACATCCATTTTATCCGTAATAGGGCGACCAGAGCGACGTGCATCTTTGACATCAAAATTTCCGGATTGTAAACGCTTAAACCAAATTTGTGCTACTCTCACAGACACTGCACTAGGTCCATAAACATTGCAAATTTTTTTCGCGGCGTAGTAAAATTTTAAAATGTATCGAATTTCTTCATTAATCTTGCAAGTTTAATTTGACCCACTTCCCGGTATGCGATTGAGCTGAAATTTTGCATGCTGGTCCAGAATCGATGACAATGCATGTTAATCATAAACGTGACCTGATGCTGCTGCCAGGATCGGCTCCGTACGAGAGATCTCCTAAGCGGTAAATTGGACACGAAATTTTGTATAGGCATTCGTTTATGATAGGCAGTTGGTAGGCCCACCATGAAATAGATGCCACATCCAGGGTAGTCTTCGAACTATGGAACTCCTCAATATTCAACTGCTGGGACTTGAAATTTTTATTACGCATTCGTTTATGATAGGCAGTTGGCAGGCCCACCATGAAATAGATGCCACATCCAGGGGTAATAGTTTTCCCCGTTCCTTAAGTTTTTCTGTTGAAGGACTCTCCGTTTTACAGATGAACTTTCATATTGATCGATAATTATAGATTGAAACTAAAAAATATAAAATAAAATAAAAAACTTTTAAAAAAAGCTTTTATTTAAGTGCCCTAAAAAGATCAAAATAAAATTTTAAATCACATTAACCATATTCATTTATGACTTTACAGAATTGAAATTATAATAAAAGCTTGTCGCGATGCCTAGAAGAAATCTCTACATATTCAGTCAGATGACATTAAAATTAAGAAACATTCTGACAGATCAACTAGGTACTGCAATAAATTTCAAACCCGATAAATCCTATGTGTGCAAAAAAGTTATTCAAGGTTAAAGTTCCACATTTTAAGCATTCACGGCACTTTTATTTAATTACAAACATTATGAATTGCTTACAAGTTTAGTAGGTGTACCTTATTATAAAATTTTAATTACAATTTGAAATTATCGCGATAAGCTTTTATTATAATTTCAATTCTGAAAAAAATCACACATTTTCTTAATCTGAATTCGGAATTATGTTCTTTAAAATTTAAACTTTCAATGATACCAAAACCAGCCAGATACAAATAGTATAGCCAAAGAGATTTTATTACAAGTTCATACATACTATAATGTGAAAAGACTTTTTCCACAACCTAATACTTCTCATATTATAAGATTTAGTTAAGCAGCTTTATTTAGAAAAATCTCTATTTTGTTTAGCACATGTAAAATGGAACTAGGTATATTTATTACGAGCCTGTACTGTCCCGCTGCAGGACCAGTACAGGCCTCCCTTCTCTCCTTTCACTTACTCGTCTTCTGGAATTTTGAAATAAAGGAACTGATGAGCAAAATTCTCAGAGAACTTGCGAAGCCGGAACCCCAATTGCGTAACTCAGAAAATTGCACATTTTTTCAAAGTCGAAAGGAAGTCCAGACCCGTTGCTCCGTATGTTTAAAAATTAATATGCTTGGCAACGTAAAACACGCAATGCTTTGTGCTATGTAAACAAAATAAAAGCAGCATAATTATGCAAACGATTGCATTAATTTTTGTATTACGCAAAGTAGGCTGGAGATCAATAGTTATCAATAAGACTGAAAAAAATAAATAGATTGTATAAGTATGCTTATACAATCTATTTATTTTTTTATGTAGCTACTTACAAGAATGGCACACGGCTCCCGCGTAGCCTGTCCCCTGGCAGTGGCACGTGAACTCGTCCGCCGTCTGCGTGCACGAGCCGCCGTGCTCGCACGGGTTCGGGTTGCATCTGTTACAGACGTTACCTGTTTTTTACTATTTATTTATATGCTATTTTACGGCGAAAATCTGAACAAACACAACACATGTAGTATTTGACTTAGGGTATAAAGTCTATAAGAAGTAAGAACTAATAGTAATTCTAAGTAATCACGGACGCGTTTTCCGGGCCCTACATAGGCCCGACGTAGATCAATTAGTGTCCGTAGCCTGGCTGCGTTTTGGTGACCTCTTTGGAAAAACAGAAGGTTTTGTCTGTGCAATTATGGACGAAGTAATCATGACGAAAAACTACCGGAGATTTATTGTGAAGGACGGCACGGCATGTCACCGTCCGGGAGAATCAATTCGCCACCTCTAGTTGTTCATGTCTTGCTAATGGAGAGTACTTGCATAGACACAATCTTGTAGCCAGGATTATCCATCAGCAACTTGCTCTGAAATACTCCCTTGTGTAATCAGAGGTGCCGTACTACAGGTATGTGCCCGACCCAGTTCTCGATTATGACAGTATCACATTGTACTGGGATCGGTCCATCATTACTGACAGGATTATTAGTTGCCAATAAGCCTGCAGATATAATGGTGTACGTTCAGAAAAAAAGTCACATTTATTTATCTCGGCATTATCTAGGCCTGTATGAAAACAAAACAGAAAAAAAAAACATTGTTATGCAAGTTATTTGTGTCGAAACTTCCAAATTTTAACACAATTTTGGGCGTAAATAAATAACTAATGTAGTACGAAAATGGCAAAATATTAACCATATAGGCATAGATTATTTCCTAAATTAAATAAAAAAATATATTTTAAACATTCAGTACTTTTTTCATACTATCCTGACTACCAAATGTCTTTCAAAAAATTTTTACGACCTCATTTTCGTTATAGATCATCTTAGGTTTATGTTATGGAACTGTAAATTTGTGTGCGCACTAGCTTCATATGACTCATCACAGCGTTTATTTCTTCCTTTAAATGATTTTTGATGAAATATCATGCGTTTAACCACGCCCGTCAATGAGTTCAGCCGTTCGACTAGGGTACTCTTAAGTTAACAGAACATAACGGCATTTTAAATCACGCAAAACACAAGAATAATCACAATCGTAATTCAATGACACTGGCGAACTGTCAGCGCATGGTACATGTTGTAGGTAACGCCCACTGTGGTACAAGTATGCGTGGTGCCATTTTTAAGCTTGAGTTACATTTCTTGAGATTTATTATTAGTAGTTGTTAGCATGCTATCATGTATATTGACCGAAGTACTTAAGCGAAGTGTTCTATAAGAATGTGTAAGGGTGCGATTCCACCAGAGATATGCGAGGATGCGTAGCGAGGGATGTGTTTGTTAAGAACCAATAGAATCGCCTGCGCTGAGCGAGGCTAGGCAAATGAAGCGATTCTATTGGTTCTTAACAACCACCTTATTCTGGTCGAGTCTTTCGCTCAGGTATTTCTAATGGTGTTAGAAAGACCTGTCACTCGACAATCTATTTACTTCTTTAGCAACTGAGCCGATGACGACTATGGTGCCGTCGTGTGGAGACGTCGACGGGGAGGAAACGTATTCTAAATAGATTTTGTACGGATATTTGAGCTGTCACGTTACCTGTCGATCATCTGACAGGCGTCGAACACCAGCTCGTTGGCGCAGCAGTACTCCTCCTTCTTCCAGTCGGTGGGCAGGCGGTAGTTGCCGTCCACGGCGATCTTGCGCATGCAGCCGATGAAGCCGCGCGGGGGGGCTTTACCACCTGAACGGTTCAAATAATTGTTACTTCACAATTCTTCATTATTTATTTTTATATATAGGTATGTATGTATAAAAACCATTTCAAGGCCAGAATCTTATCACGGAATTCCAAAACAATATGGTTTATAAATGACATCTATTTTGAACCAAATAATCCTAACATAGATACAAATTGCCACTGCCTAGAATCTAGTCAACAGCATCAAGGCCCTAGCTAAACCAACTTCCCACACACAACTCACCAGCAATATAATAAGTGCTGCCCGTCATGAACCGCAGCTTCTTCAGAGTCTTGACCGGCCGGTAGTCCACCGCCAGCGTCAGGCTGTCGGTGGCCATGGTCAGCAGCAGCGAGTGCCAGCGACCGTCGTTGAACTCTTCGGCGTAGTTGTCCAGTTTCACGCGAGGAGAGCCGGGGGTTTCCAGTTCTACTTTGACACGACCTTCTTCTATGTAGACCTGCAGAATTAAGTATATTGTGAATAGTATTGAAGGCAATATTCTGATGTTTGAATTTATAAAGTTACTGAATAAAATAAAACCGGCCAAGTGCGAGTCGGACTCGCGCACGGAGGGTTCCGTACCATCTATAAAAAAACGGCAAAAAAATCACGTTTGTTGTACTCCTTAAATATTTATTATTATTCCGTTTTTAGTATTTGTTGTTATAGCGGCAACAGAAATATATCATCTGTGAAAATGTCAACTTTCTAGCTATCACGGTTCATGAGATACAGCCTGGTGACCGACGGACGGACAGTGGACACTTAGTAATAGGGTCCCGTTTTACCCTTTGGGTACAGAACCCTAAAAACACACTGTTTTCCGAGGCACGGAGGAAACTCGGTATGTTAATGGCACCTATCCAGGAACCGAAGACGGCAAGCGTGACTTAAACTTGAAGATCGACCGTGCAGCTGCTATAAAGCCAGAAGCTCTTCAAGCTTCGACATAATGAGATACATTAATTCTCTGTTTCGTGGCTCTTTTGGAACTGGACGTGTCTTTAAAAGCTATGTATAGCCTCCAGCTCAAAACTACACAATGCTCACCTCGCCAGAAAATCTGACAACAGTCTTGCCAAAAAGTACCGTGTTACCTAGCATGGGTTGTGGAGGTAGGCAGCCGCTTTCATCTGAATCCGGTTGACTGAAAGCATACCTCAATATATTTGGAAAAAGTCTAGGCAGATGATGATGCTCACCTTGACATGTCCCTCGGTGTTGAACTTGTGGTAGATGAGCAGTCCGTGCAGCTCGTAGGTGCGGAACTCGAGCGAGATGTTGAGCGTGTTGCCGCCGGAGTAGCCGCGCAGCTTGGCGTACGAGCCCTCCTTCAGGAACGTGATGGGGACTACTGGCGGCTCCTGTTACCAAGAAACATGACGTGTTATGCAGGGACTGAAAGGTATACTCCGAAGCGCCACCGGTACAAGGTGGACAATATCCATGCTACACGCACAAAACACTGAGAATACTTTCATTGAGCGTACAGCTAAGGAATGGAATTACTTGCCGGTGTCTGTGTTTCCTGATAGCTACAATCTAAATGGAATAGGTGAGTTTCAGACGAGCGCGCTCCGTTTTCAACCACGTAATCGTTTACCATCAGATGAGATTGTGGTTAAACGCGACCTATATCAATAATAATAAAAAAGGATATCTTGTTTTTAATATGGGTGAAGTTTCCCTGAGATCTTTCTATGTCACGTAAATTATAATACAACTAGCACTTCGCCGGCGACTTCGTCCGCGCGGATTTAGTAGGTACTCCACAAACTACAACGCCTCCTTTTAAAGGTTAGTTTTGGAAAATTAAGCACAACGATTTTTATTAATTACCTAGCCATTTCTGCTTATTCTGTGCTCTCAGGAGGCTCTAGATAATGTGAATTTGATCACGTGACATTTCGATAGCATCTGTCAATCCCATACATTTTTGACGTATTGATAATCGCCTTCGCCGCGGCACAGTTGAGAGAATCTCACTTGTCTCTCGCCCATCTCCAGCGCAACTGTTCACCCCGTCAGGAGCTGATTATGCAAAAATTGTAAGGTACATCTGTTTCAATTATCCCACTTTTGGTTTGTTCATAGAATTCCAACGTAAATTGAAGCAAGCAATAATGTCCTCCCCTAAAAACCTTATCACCCCTGCTTCACCTCTTACTATGTATGTAGTTTATTTTCGAAAAATCCAAACGTATGTTAGTCTTATTTTTTTATCGAAATCATTTAAATGCAGTTATTTTTAAAAGAGTGTCCGTGGAGTTTCTTGTACGTTCTTCTCCATAGAGATCTACGCTTTGGAACGTGCAAATAGCTTCATCTTTTTGACCGACCGACCTTGACAATTCAAAAGTACCTGTAAATGGTCTAATTGAAATAAATGCTTTGACTTATGACTTTGACCGTGTTTCAACTTCATTGGACCAAGCATGGATAAGATTATCCCCAGTTCGCTCAAGCTGCATCATTTTTCTTACTTAGAGCATGTTTATAACCGTCATTTATCATAGCATTTAAATGGATACGGTATCATGATACCAAAATCACCATTTTTCTATTTCACCCGGGATTTGCTTGAATAATTTGAAGAAAAAGCGGTCATGGTGACTTAACCATAATAGTCAGACATATGGTATCGCGGACTTTTTTGTAGATATTGATCACCTCTATAAAACTGTAGTACATCACTTTGCTCTATTGTCAGTAGATTCCGCAGCGTACGCGATATAAGGACTTTTTTTGGTATTTTTTTCACACCTTGGGTTACATTATCGAAGTTTTCATACGGATCCCTAACTTTTATGAAAATATTCTATAGCCTATGTCCATCAGGGATAATGTAGGATTCTACTTGTGAAAGAAGTTGTCCAGTAGTTTCGGAGCCTATTCATTTCAAACAAACAAACAAATCTTTCCTCTTTATAATATTAGTGTAGATAGGCTCTTTACTATTACTTTCTTTAAAAAAGATCTTTTTCTTCGGTTTTATTTATTATTTTTTTATATAACTTCTAGTCTAGTTAAACGTTGTCTTTGGGAGTTATATTTTTTTAAACTTGAGCTGTTTTTTTTACATAAATCTGTCCCTTTGACAGGCTGTCTCATTTGTGCAGGCCGCCACGGAGTTCCACATCGACGGACGAGTCACGATATAGATATTACAAACTGGATCAGCAGTCAAGGTTACTGTTAACTCGTGAAGACAAGTTCTGACTCACCGGACAAGAATAAAGCGTATGAAGTTTAGTGAACTTGAAGGGCTCGCCAGTCTCGTAGCCCTGCTTCAAGTCCTGGATGACGTTGGTCGCGTTCAGGTACATGTTCTCGATGCAGCCCGTGAAGTTCTGGTTCACCACTAGGCCTGGTTGGAAGTTTGGCACGCCTCCGATGTAGAACTGGAATGAGACAAGTTTGTAGAAAAGGTTCTTTTGAAGCTGCAAAATTGTCCAAAGAAGGGTCCATTATACCAATTTTAGCTCCACTATTAGTTTATCAGATTGCGAAAAACAGAAAGTAAAGTAAGAAAAAGAAACAGTCTGTACTTCGAATGTAGCAATTCTCTACTTCTAAGTTCTTCCCTGTAACTTTCAGCATACTCACAGCGCGGTTAAGGTTGAGTCGTGAGAACTCTCCCTTGATGCGGTCCTGCACGATCACTCGGTCCACTGAGAACACGACGGAGCGTCTGTTGCGGGACATCACCACGTCGTGCCAGATGTTGTCGTCCAGTAGACTACCCACTGAGAACGACGTCCCAGTACCGGATCCTGTTGGAGGGAATATTGTTAGTAATCAACCACTTCAATCAACTAGGCTGATTTGCAAAGATAGTTTCCTACCCGTTCTTTATGCTCGAAGATATATTGGGATCTTTTCAAATTTGACAAAAAATCATTGTTTCCGTATTACAAATATGGGCATTCGTCGAATTGCAAACTTTATTTTATTGAAGTTTGTTCAAATAGCTAGAAGAACTTACCCAAATCAATATTCAGTAAAAGTCTATTATCCCTCAGCTGTAAGGCCATATAATCTCCTTGCGTTCCTCTGGAGTACATGAGGACCCCTGATGCTGTACTGGTCTTGAATCTGAAGCGGATGACCTCGCGGGAGGCTGAGATGGGGTCCCGGAGGAGGTCCATCTTGACGATGGAGGAGCCGTTGAAGTAGAGTGTGTCGGCGACTGGTGGGAGAATTTTGTGTCAGACGAATACAAGGTGACTGGTAATTTAGTGCGTTGTTTGAGATGGGTTTTACTTGAGCTAATTTGCAACGATTTGACTCGAAAACTTGGTGACCAAATGGGGTTGTTTTCGAGTTTTTTTTTTTTGCAAACCTACCTACTACTTATTTTCAAATCTATTTACTTCACTCTGGATAGTAAACTGATACTTTTCTGACAGTTCATGAACGAATAAATCCCTCCATGAATAGATTCAACACGTATTGACACATACTGGAACCTAGATAGCACATACATTTATCAAGTTGGAACAAACATTAAAAAAAAACAAACAGAATAAACATTTGAATTTGAAGTTAGAAAAGTAAAAACTTTGCAAGCGAGTGATGCTCTAGGCAATTCTAAATTATGATATAGTGTATAAGTAGTATAATATATGATTTATACCTTTTACCTTTTAGTCAAAGTACTAATAATTGAACCTAGGATATAGCGAGAAGGCCGGACATACCATATTTTCAAGAACTCGTAAAATAACATTTGAATACCATCAAGCGAAAGGTGTTTTATTTCGCACTCTAAAGCAAGCAGTTAAAACGATTTTTAGATCTGTTATATTTGGATATTATGTTCCATTTATTTTTGCACAACGATTTTAATAAGCAAATTGGTAGAGGCAGACAACTGACACGATAATGATCTCTATCAACAAAGACATACGTACCATAATCGCATCCATAAACCTCGACTCTCATGGAGATTTTGTCGCGCCATCTCATCGGGTTGATACGAATGAACTGCGCTATGATAGGAACTTCGAATTCGTTCTTCTCTATCGTGTTGCCATCGTGGTTGCCTTCAAACATCTGTTGGAATATACGTACTCTATTGTTGAAGAAATTCGGTTGAATTTGGCATGCAATACCGGTATTGATCACCTGTTTACGTCGATTTTGGTGTTTATGTGAAATAAAATATACCTAACTAGGTTGTGTCGTAAATTGATTTATACCAAAAACCGGCAGTTGTAACCTTGATTGGACTCTAAATAGGTTGAGTGTAAACATGTACTGTGAATTGTTTACTCCATATCTATGTAGAAATGATGTCAACATCTAATAGACAATTTACATGATTGTTTGGAAATTATTTCAGTCACTTCCAGTGTCCATACAGCATCAAACACCTAACCTAAGTCGAGGTATATTTAACAGGTCCTTGTCTGTGATCATAGGTCCTCACCCCACCATACATACACAGTATTATTATTTATTTTTTATTTTTTTTAAACGTTGCCCCACACTAAGAATTTCTCCTGTATCGTGGATGCGTTCACAAACATACAAAGTCACATACACAAACAGCCAGACCCGGAACAACTATCTGTAGGCCATACAAATAATTGTTCCGTGCGGGAATCGAACCCGCGACACGCAGCGCAGCAGCCGATCGCTCAACCACTGCGCCAACCGTGTCGTCGAAAGCCCGTAGTCGCCGAAAGTCGTTCTAAGCCCGTAGTGTCCCACTGCTAGGCAAAATACGAGTAACTATATTTAAAGCCACATACCAACTGTTGTTTTACACCCCAGCACTTCCCTTAAGCCAATTCAGTCACAATGGACTGATGAACGTGTCCCCTAACAAGATATCAATATAGCACAACAATTAGCCTATAATGTAGGACCATTATAGGCTAATTATTGTGCTAAGGCACAGGCTTAGGCCTCCTTTCTATGAGAGGGAGTGGGTTATATTATAATAATCCACCATGGGGGCCCAGTTTCGGTTGATATACAGTCACATATATTCGAGCTAAAAGCTAGCTACCCGCGGCTCCGCCCACATGGATGTCAGTTACAGTATAAAAAAGTAGCCTATATCCTTCTCCATATCCCAGGCTATATATCTGCCAAATTTCAAGACGATCCGTTCAGACATTTTAGCGAGAAAGCGTAACAGACAGACAAACATAAGTATAGGGATTATTGGTTCTAAGACGTCTAGGCCGATTTCCTCACGATGTTTTCCTTTACCATTTTGAGAGCAGCGAAGATGAAGTTTACACAAGTTGCCTGCCTAGTTCACCGACAACTTGTTACCTCACACCAAAGAAAGCCAGAAATAACTAAGAAGAGATTAAATGTTAGTACTTCAATTAAGTTACCCAAGCCCCTACCTTCGTGAACCCATCATCAGTCGTCATAGGCCTCCAGCTCTCTCCATCGTCGGAGTACTGGAGCATGTACTCGGAGACGTACTCGTCGGTGGCGAAGCGCCCGCGTGTGGCGATGGCGCGCATCTCTCGCCGCTTGTCCAGTTTGATGGTGAGGTGTTGGTAGTACGAGCTCTCGCGGGCTGTCCATGCCGCCGTGCCTTCACCGTTATTTTGTTAGTTAGTGCTACTCTTGCAGTCAGGAAAGGGCTATACAGACCGCCTTGTTATAGATGTGTTAAGGACGAGTTTTTTTTATAGTTAACTCGACCAATGGTTAAAAATAGGGTAGATGACTAAAATCCGTCAGAATTAGTCCGTCAGATAGATTTCCAAAAAATATTATAGACACGTATTTTTTTCTTTTTTCACAATTCAATTAAAAAGATACAGTACGTTGAAAACTCGAGTGACGTCACTTGTATGTACACTTTTTACCTACACGCGACGTCACCAGCCCCCACTCCTGGGCCTAAACCACCAACTCTTAAAACAGAATTAATTCAATATTACTTCCAGTGGGAAAGAGACGGAGCTATACAAGGACGTATAACTCCGTCTTATTCCCACTGGAAGTAATACTGCTTTAAGAGTTGGTGGTTAGGCCCCTGATCTTTGTTGCGTTTAAGCTTCATTTTTTATTGATTTGATAAAGCAAAAATGAGTGTCCAATATTTTTCGATAATCTAACTGACGGACTAAATAGAATTAAGTATATATTTTTTAACCAGGAATCATCCAACAATTGTTGGCTTCACAGCTTGACCAATGCTCAATTAAATACTACTAGTACCACATTTTAACATTTAACCACAATTTTTGACTATCGGTTAAGTTAACTATGGATCAAAAAACTTGCCCTGTGTCTTTTACATCGCTTTTCTCTTCAAGTGAAGGATTCATAGAGAAAGGATTATTTTACTGTACACCCAGCTCTTTTGTTAATTGTACTAATTTGATTGTGGATTGCATTTCGATTGGTATCTTTTGAGAGGGTTTCGCACATAGTTTTTGACAATGGGACCCTCGGCACCCGGTCCTTTGGCAGGCGTGAGGTGCCAGAGTCAACTCCCAGAGGCCATTAGATATTTCAAATGGAATGGAACACTAACCGACGGTTATCCCCCTATGCACTGCGCATAGGTTTTTATTAACATGTTGGAACTGTTAGTGGCCATGCATCGCGATTTTGGGCCAACAAATGAATAATAGTTTGTCGATTGGTTATTCTGAATGAAACATGACTGTTGGTATGGTACCATGTAGCTGTCCGTATCAAGGGTAATAATCACAATAGATGGCAAGGTTCAACATCAATGTTATGTTTTTGTTCCAATCAACAGTAGCTGTACTGATGAGAGCAGATTATGAGCGTATACGCCCTACAGCATTGCATACAAACTTCCAAGTTCTTGTTTTTCGAAATGAATGAACCGATTTTAATGAAACTTGGTATGCATAGGTTATATATCCAGGTCTAAATAGTTAGTAGAGAACATTTTCACAAAAGAGTTCAGGGGAAAGATTGTTTTCTAGAAAACTTAAAATCGCTCTCTCTCTCTCTCTCTCTCCATCTAATGTAAACGCTATTAATCGCTGAACGGATTTTGATGAACTTTGGTTGGTACAGCGATAAATCTGGTCCTGGACACGGCTATTGATTTTTTTTACCAAAATCTATACTAACGCGAGCGAAACTGTAGGAAAAAGCCTTTTTTTACTAAGTATTTATAGGCACGCATTTGACACTATCTCACCTGATGGTAAGCGATGATGTGGTAGAAGAAGGAGCACGCTTGCCTAGAAGTAACCTATTCACTCTTGACTTAAAGACTCCCAGATTGTAGCTATCAGGAAACACAGCAGGGAATTCCACTCCTTAGCCATCTACTGTTTTATGCAAACCACAATCAGATTCGTACTTTTAAGAATGAACTGATTTATCGAAATTGTTATGATTTAGTAAGAGAATCAAATAAGAAAATATAAGGAGTATTTTGTATTTACAGAATGGTGTCGAAAGATAATGTTAGCAGCATTAGCAGTTTCTTCTATAAGGACATGTTTGGTATAAGAAGCAGTGTTTTGATTATGCCCTAGAATAATGACCAACAGAGAAATGAATGGAAGGCTAACGAAGCAAAAATAAAACATTGAATGCTGTGCAGTCTGATGAAAATAGTCAATGAAAGAGCTACATTATCTTGTTTACGTTATTCACTGGTTTTGTTAATGTGGGTCACCACCGGGGACCACGAAACATTTATCACAATAAAATATGGAGTCAAGCTACTGGGGCCAGCACATCTAATTTACGAAAATGTTATTTTTCATTTTGCACAATATGTCATTCTTTGAAGGGGACTTTAATACTACCTATCAATTATTATCCACTTATACTACCACCAGTCTAGTATTAGATTCATAAAATCAAGTTAGAAAAATGAAGCGAAAAAAGGACAGAACCAGTAAACTAAACACTACTCCCAAATAGTGGAACTATTAACACGTGACAACAACACAAGAAAAACCAAACGAAATAAAAGAAGCTAACGCATGCAACCCAAACCTCTCAACCTGTTATTCACATTTCAATTATTCCATTTTATTTGTTTACCTTGACTTCGCCTCCAGCCGCTTTGTACTGAACATAATCGAGGCCGTTGGAGCCATAGCTGATGTGGTACTCCTGTACGAACTCCTGCGAGTGCGCCCGGCCCTGAGTGGCCACCCGCGTGATGTTCTTTACGCTACCGAGGTCAATGACCAGCTGCTGGTCGAAGTCATTCTCCGACGCCGTCCAAGCGTTCAAACCTTTTCAATACGGGAAAATTTGCTAATCTTTATATCGAGGTTTCTTGCTTTATTAGTAAGTCAAGTGTTAGTTGGTTAAATAAGACGTTACTGTTATTTATATAATTATTTATTTGCCTTTGCCATTAATTATTGAACCTCTAACAACTAAGTATTATGATCCTAAACCTATATAACATCTATATAATTCAAAAGCAACCCAAATATTAAAATATAACATATCAGAAGTAAATTAGCAAACTTTTAACATTACACATTTATGAAAATATTGTTTTTTTTTTCTGTCACAATAAATTCGAGATTCATTTTCAACCTTGATCTAAAAGTGTTTCATTTGCTTCTCTACGAAATCGGAACTAAAATTAAAGTCCGGTTCATGCAAGGGTTTAGCTTCTTCAACTATTTCATCAAAGGTCAGATAAGTATAAGGCGAGGGTACATAGTTTCCATTGTCTTCCACTTTTAAAGAAACAGCCACAGCATGCCTGTCGTCCAATAATGTCTCTTCAAAGATCCACCCCTCCTTTAGAACATTGTTCACATGCAACACGGTATCAGTTACTAGCCTCCCCACTTCCAACTTGCGTGTTTTTAGAGAAAAACTTATTTCGTCCAAGGGAACAGTTATACCAAACCCTATGTTCTTCACATAACTTTCTTTGAGACACCAAATGCGATAGAAACACGCGATCTGTTCCATTTCCGTGGGAAAACTACGTATCGTCGCCCATTCGTGTCTCGAAAATTGGCGATTCATAATACGAAAGAATTCGGGAATGTTCTTATTTGCCGGCGGTTCTACTTTCATGACATCAATGCCAATATTTCGGTCCTTATTGCCAGCCAGTACTACAAAGTCTCCCTGGTGGGACACATTGAAAGTTATTGGTATGTCTCCGCCCTCCACTAAGTAAGGCTTGCCTTTTTCATCTCTGCTGAATCTTACTTCCTCATAAGGAATTGCAGTGGTTTCACAAACAAACTTCCTTAGCATCAGGCGTCCAACAAGTGATGACTTGGCATCATTCTGAAATACAAATCTTGCAATTCTTTGCTTCTCCTCTTGCTGTATGTAACTTGAGGAAGCTGTTATTTCCTCCTTGGTAGGTTTCCATTCAGTGGCATTGAAGGCCCATCTGACATTTGAACTGGCCATTTTGGTACTAAAGTCTCTATTTAGTATTGTTACTGAGGTCCAACTATTTAGTGTTTTATATTGATAACGGACCTGCAGACGAATGAACCCTGTTACTTTCTGTCTTCGTTTGATTTATTTTTGAATATTTTTTTAAACATTTCACAGGTTAAGAAGCATAAAATATAATTCTGGCAACTGAATCACGAACACAACACACAGCATGCAAAAATAATGGCATGACTTCATCTCCAAGTGAAAACAAAAACAAATGATCTAAATGTTGCCATTGTATATTCTGGCTTATGTCCTACGGCATTCTCTAGCATTGTCATAACTTAAGTAATGCTTCATGACATTTCAAAAAAACATGAAGTGTAATTGGATTTCATAGACTTCTTTAAAAGTCCATAAATGTTATGAAACACTACAGGTGCAGCGAAGGCAAAAATGATAGTGATAACAAATATGTAACCTATTTTCAACATAGAATCTTATTTGCATGCTAACATGATCTGACAACGCTATCAAACTTTCTTATTGTACTCAAAAATAAACAGTAAGTACTTAGTTCCAGACCTTGCAGTTACTTTTACTGATAACAGGGTTGTACCTTTTTATTTACTTAGTTTAATTTCATTATCAGCATGTCAACATGTTTTACAACATTCATTGCAGGTCTCAATCATGACTTTAAACTGCAGAGAATATTGCCAAGATTTCTTTTTGTTAGCCTACTTTCTTACTTTTTCTGACCTGTATGGGAGAATTAGTACTTTAAACAATGTGATAGGTTAAAACAACATTTGATATGAAATCTGAGTAAAAAATAAAAGTAAGAATTCTACCTCTGTACAAGTCAGAAGTTTTTGTTCTCATTTTATGTCCATACTCACCATATAACTTAGCATTGTCTGGTCCTCTGTCTCTTAGGCTGGATGTGGCGGTTAGCTTAGCGTTGGCAACGAGGGGTTCATTACATTCGTAGTCGTAATAATATCTTAATGAGTCTGAAAACAATAAAAGTACAAACATATTTTAAACATTGTTTTGGTCTTTCACACTACAAAAATAGTAACTGGCAGTTATTTTCAGGGTTGAATGAATTCGTAACGAAGTAAACAAGAATGACTCTAACGTGTAACACTTTCTTTTGCAAACAAAGCCCAAATATATATTTAATTCAATAAGAGTTGAAGTATAAAACAAAATCACATTTATTCCACTACTAAGCAAACGTTAAATGTTTGAATACATCGGGGAAATACAGCTAAAACTTGTATTGACAATAATCGTTAAACTAACCTGCATCAGATTTTGTTATGCTATAGCAAAGCAACACAAAAAAATAATACACGAAACCACTCATCATAATTTCATAGCTATTTTAGAAGTGCTACTAATAATATGAACGTAATGTATCAGTCAGAAAATCATATAAAACTGTTTGATCATTACGTTAGCGTTGTTACAATGATCAAGCCGGACAACACCCAAGTATGTTTTAGAAAACTCAAACGTCAGAAAATGTTTGATTCGCTTAATTTCATTGGCTTAATCATTTTTGGCTGACGTTTATAAAGAGTATCCACCAATAAAAACAATGACATTTGAAACAAAGTTGAGAACGTACTTGAAGGCCATCCATGCGTTCAAAAACTTTACAGTTTTTAATGAGTCAGAATGAAATTCATTATAAAATTCTGTTGACATGGTTTCTAAAGCTAAGTTGGCGTGATTGCTAAAAAACTGGTTGTAATTGTTGCAAATCATCATTTAGATCATAAATCGTAAATTCAAAATGTAAAAATGAAGATCGATCACTAAAGAATTTACTTTGCCTGGAAGAACTTTTTGAAATAAACATTCTCATATTTTATTGCCAGCTTCAAATATCCAAAATTAGTGGGACTAGTGGGAGCTTGAAATAAATTGTAAATTACAAAATAAGGAATAAAAATCAGTTGGCGTTATAACACCACTACATTTATTTTAGTTCTCATCATCTTATTCTCCAGAACATGACCTTTCACTATTAATTAAAAGAAAAATCGAATAATGAGGAAAAAATACAAAACTAACTGCAACACTAACATTTTCAAAACAGGGAAATTGTATGTATCTGCTGTATTGATCGATATATTTTCAATTTTTCAGTATTTGATAGTGAATAAATGCGTACCTATTTTGTGAAAAGTTTGCTGATAGAACCGAACCGTACAAATTTAGCTATTTGTTTGTTACGCGTCGTTATTAAGCCATTTGAGTGAAATCCCGTTACACATATTTTGTTTTTGCCACGTTTTGTCGGAATATTTCGTGATAAACTTATATAGAAATGTTTATTTTAGTTTGAGGAGTCAAGTTAATAGCAGGTAAATGTATAAACTATGCTTAGAAACGTTTCCCAGTTCGTGTGTCAATGAATCACCTGCACCCATAACATGACATCAGACGCCCTAATAGGACAGGCTTTCGCCAGTAGAAACCCGTAAGATTACTATGAAAAAATACTATCATTATTCATGTAAACCATTTAAATCTCACCAGTTTCAATGTTCTACCTATACAAACCTTTATTTTACCTCATGATGATACGTCTGAATTTATTTATGAATAAATTAACAATACGTAAACATAGGCAGAAAAGTCTAAATTGATAAGTTGTATTTTGTGTTCCAAGTCCACAGTAAATTATATTATTTAATTAGTTTGCCCCATTATCATGTAGGTAATTGTTATATTATTTTATTACCAGAAAAAACCATGTCAAGTATGTCAGACCGTAAGGCAGAGCTGGAGCGCAAAAAGGCGAAGCTCCAAGCTCTTCGAGATGAGAAGGATCGTCGCCGCAGGGAAAAGGAGCAGAAAGATGCTGAAGAAGCCCTGGTAAGAAACCATGATATTAATTATTGAATCTCTGTCATCATCATTGTTATTTGAAACTTGATTTTTGCCCCATTCAAATAGAAGTAACTAGAGCTGTAATGTTTACTGAGTTTGGTGAATTCTGAATTTTAGTTGGTAGAAGAAGAAAGATTTAGATGGAAGATTTAGTTCCTTCTTCAAATATTCAAGAGAGATCTCATTCTTATCATACAATAATCTTCAAGGATTTTATCTAATTCCAACCTGATTCTAATTGGGCTTGATTAAATCTAATGTAACCTAATTAGCCCATGATGTCCTACTGCTTTGGACAGTCTGCCATTGCAAGCCAGTCAAGAAAGTGTTATCATTATTTTGGTTTACATCTTACTTGTACTCACAAGTAAGATGTAAACCAAAATAATGATAACACTTTCTTGTGTATTTAAAATTTTCACTTGTGATTATGATTAAATATCTCCAATACACCTAATCTAATCAACCCAGCTGCCTACCTTGGTTATTGGCTAATTCTACCCTCCACACACGCTATGTGATTCCAGCAACGTGCCTCAGCGGCCTCCAGTTTGGACAGCCGACGGGACCTGGACGAGATGCTGTCATCACTTGGAGTAGCGCCAGTGAAGGATGTACTGTCTTCCCTCTCGTCAATGACGTCACTAACTCCACCACAGACTGCATCTCCTGATGCTAGTCTGCCACACACTGATAAATCCAGTTTACCTGCTCATGGGTAAGTGGAATGTTCTTGTTGTCTCAATTTCAAACCAGCATATTGGGGTAGTTAATATGGAAGAAGATAGCCATTGCTTATATCGGGTAAACACATTGTGAGCCAAATCACCTGACTAAATCACAGTGGATGATAATTTTATTGGATTGAGTTATATTATGACAAGGGAAGCCTAATCTGCTTCTGGAGGTAGGCAGGCTGGTTGGAATGATGGTTGCCATGGTTCACACACAATGGTTCAACACAAGGACCAACTGCAGAAACTACCTATACAAGGTGAATTTTTAAAGTGTGCGAGGATGGCCAAATCCGAAACTGAGGAATATCGAAAAACACTGAATAAAGTCTCAGGCCCCATTTTGATGTAAACTAAAACTGTATCATTGGATTTCTGAAAAATCAGTCTTGCTGGCTAAGAATCTAACCAACTGATTTTGAAAAATAAACCACCTGTATTATTAGGGGGTGTCCATTAATTACGTGAGGCGATTTTGTCGATTTTTCTTACAGATAAGATCTAATTTCTTAAGATTTAAATCAACCTCCCCCGCCTCCGAATCTCATGTGAGATTTTTCAAAATGCATGTTTCTAGAGTAAATGCGTCAATCTGTGCAACAATGCGTTCAATCTTGCTTAATAATAAGACAAAATCACAGTAGAGAATCGGACAGTACAAAACTTAAAGGAACTACAGAAAATCGTAAAAGATTAATTCAGTCCACAGGGACTCTTATGTATTCTGTTCTTAAGAGTGATTACTGGAACCAACATGTCCATGTGATTTTCAGTAAAATCATCATCAGTTCATCATATCATTGACATTCTTAAACTGAACACAGAAGCTCAGCAGCTCAACGTGTGACAATCCGCAAGGGTCGCATTTTGCGCAGTGGTGTTACTGGTGCACTGTGGAACGTACACCATTGCTCTACAGCTTAGAAATATCTCCTGTTAAAGTTAAATAAGTTTCCTGTTTTAGCAGGATACCTAATAATTAAAAAAAAAAACTGATAAATTTTTCAAAAATCTATTTGCAATTTTAGTTTTCATCAACATGCCCTAGACACTGCATCATTTGGTTTTTGAACAAAATATCAGTTACAGTTTAGGTAGGTAGGTAGGTTTAGTCAGAAATTTTAAAAGTACCTAATTTGTTAAAAATGATTGTTTTCCTTTATTTTGCCATGTGTTATTATTTCTCAGAATTTGATCCTTAGTAGCGACACTTTTAGATGGTGCCATAATACAGGTGTTTTTTTTTCCGAATTGGGCCGTTTCGATTCCTGTTTAGGAATGCCGATTTTTCAAAAATCCAATGATGCAGTTTTAGTTTTCATCAAAATCGGGCTCGAAACTCCTTTCAGTGTTTTTCGCTAATCCTCATAGTTTCGGATCTGGCCATTCACGCACACTTTAAAAATTCACCCTGTATATTATATCGAGGTGGAAACAAATGCTTTCTATACCCTGGGAGAAATTTTAAAACCAAATTCTTAATGAGAAATAAAATTGGCAGTACTGTACAGTATATGTAAAATGTTCACATTCACAACCAGCGGTCCGAAGAAAGCGCCTACCCTGCAAGTGGTATCGGTCCAGTCCACAGACATTCCACCTAAGGAGAATGTTACCTATACTAAGCAGACTCAGACCACGGCATCGGGCGTCAGCGAACTGCGAGATGGTAAGCTTCACGTGTAGTCTATGTTGCAAGATTTTCGCTGGACTCTTTTTGAGTTGACTGTTTTTATTTTTTATACTTTTTGAGTTGACTGTCTTTGGTTTCTTTTCTCTTTTAAGTTATTGCAATCACTAAAAAGTAGGTTTCATACAAATGGTTAATGTATGTAGGTCTGTTTGTTTTTGGTACTACGGAAAGGATTATGTGGTGAGAAAACAGTTTGACAAGTTGTCTTAAGGTAACTTGTCCCCATACCTTTGTCAACAGGATTAGTGATCACAGTTTGATAAATTAGCAAGCAGTATTAGAATCATTAACAGATGGATTTTAATTTTAGTATACTTACTACTGGGATATTCTTTTATTATAAATATATAATCACTTTTATTAAATTCAGATAAAAACATTACAAACGAATTAATGGCGGGATTTGGATTGTGTCTGTGTGTACTTACATAATTATTTATGTTTATCCAATAACATAATTTGAGTGTTTGCATACCCATTTAAAAACATAATAGAATTTTGTTTAACTGTGATGTCTGGGTGTTGGTTTAACTATACTTGTCATTTGCAAATAATAAATTTTGCTGTACCCATCTGATTATTTTAAATATACTGTAGTAATTTAAAAAAAATACCCCTCATTATTAGAAACCGAAAAATTGTAATGTAGTTCTCTATAATCTTCCAACTAGAATAATCACCGAAATAAATCTTATTTCAATACTTATCTATATTTATCAATAAAAAATAAATCATGGAATTTTGGACTGTATTTGCAAATGACAAGAGCCCCTTGTAACCAATGACATCTCTGTAGTTTTGAAACAGTATTTACTTTTCACTCATCTATTTTAATTTGGCCTTTGATGTGCTGTCTGAGTTTATCAATAGCTAACTGTCTTTGGAAGTGTTAAAACATCGGAATTTTATTATTATTTAGGTATGTGTATGAGAGGAGCTCGTGGCTAAATAATAACAGCTGCACAGGTTGATCTTCAAGGTTAAGCAACGCTTGCCGAGGTTGGTCGGTGGATGGGTGACCATCTTAACATACCGAGACTCCTTCTTGCCTCGGAAAGCACGTTAAGCCGTTGGTCCCGGCTGTCATTTGTAGATCTTTGGCAGTCGTTACGGATTGACAGAAACTAGAAAATCTGACACTAGTCTTGCCAAGAAGTACCGTTTTACGCAGATACTAGGTCGTGAAGGTCTGGTAGGCCGCTCCATGTACAATACTGGTATTCAGCTGAATCCGGTTTGACTGGTAGCTGATCCCAATATAGTTGGGAAAAGGCTGGGCAGCTGGTGATGATGTATATGTGCTTCTCTGTTAAATCTCTTGTTGGAAGTTATCATACAAACTTATTTAAAAAAAAAATCATAACAAAATCTTGCTAAAATTCAATGGAATCTTTAATGAGGTTACCTAGAAAAAGATACTTCTTATACTTATCTACTAAATTTTTCATTGACAAATTTATTTTCCGAACAAAATAAATTCAGGCAGCATTTATTTGCGAAATTTTTAATTATTCTGTCAGCTTAACATGTTGTGTCGTCACTCATCATTACCCTCTAATCAATTAATGATATAAATTAAAAGTAAATACTGTATGAGAATTGTGGTGCAATGTTTGTGTTTGTGCTACCATAAAACAAGGCTGCTCTTCCAATGCATCACCGCTTGCAGGATACATGGAGGACTGGTGGCGGCCACGAAAAGGTAACTTGTACCTTATTAACATTGTTTTACAGTATATATTTTGTTTGTCCACGAACATGCACTGTTTTGTTTTTATAGTTGTCAAAGTTATTAATTAAATGATCAAAAAGTAAATTTAAATAACTTGTGAAATCTTAAAAAGTCGAAATCGCTTCTATCAATGCATGATATTTTTAATTGAAACACTATGTTGGTATCACTGTAGATTTTTTGTTTTGTATTTACAGTCACCACATATGAAATAGACTTTAGATTTTATGTTAGTGTCATATTCGTGGACATTATGATCAATAAGTCCCTCACATGGGCGTCAATATACAATGCATGCACAGATATTTGTTCACGTGAAATGGAACGAAACCTATTCATTGAGACACGTTAACAGCAGTTGGATAAAGATATTTTTCCGTTTCTCTAAACAAACCCCATTGGCTTATTGTAATGAAAATTATTGCTATTTAATTTATTACATTTTTTACAAAATTATTGAACCATAAACCACCATTGGCCATAAATTAAGAACATGTTATTTACTATTATTGAAATTGGATTACATTTATTTGAAATGGATTAAATGGTATTAGACTTATAAAGAAAAATGCAATAAGTTTTGTTCCATTTAAACTTGTAACTAATATACCTTTTTGTGATATTATTTGAGAGCGTAGCCAGATGAAAAAGTTAAAATAAACTCTATGAATAAGACACGAGAGTTGTGAATCGAATAAAGAATTGAATTATCCCTGGCTACGCCCATTTCGAAGTGTGGGTTTTGACCAAGTTTGTCCGAGCATGTATGTATTAATGTTTGCCGCAAACTAACGTCACAGTGTACTGCACTTTACTAAACACTGACCGAAAATGTGACTGACGCTAGTTTGAACATTTTGAGGCCCTGGACTAAGGAATAAGGGCCTGACTTTTTGTGCCGTTATTTTGTACACAAAACCTGCCACATTCATCTTGGCCATGGCCACATGGGATGCATGAGCTCATCACAAACTTAATGGACTAATATCAATTCATTGTGAATACCATCCATACTATTATCATTTGTTCAAGAATCATTTACATACGTTTATGTAAATATTGAATAATTTATTAAAACAAAAATATTCAACGGTTCTTAAATATTATATCTAGTTATTATTGTAAAGATATGTATTTTATCACTCAACTATTATAACTGACAAAATATTTTTATTTTTTGTCCTTTTCTAGCACACGCAACCGACTACTACGGTAAGTCATTATTCCGCCAGGACGCTTTCTGTCGTTTACCCTTAACCTACCTCTCTCTTATCATGTCGGTTAACACGGTGTCGGTTGTATATTAGTCCTCATCTCGGTCTTGATCTGTACATATCTTAGTCTAGGTTATCCTTACTATCACGCTTCTAGTTATTTCCTACTAACAAATAGGTGCGGTACTCAGATTACTTGATAAATAAACTCAGTTTAGCCGGACATCTAGACCATTTAATCCATTTCATTTTATCAAGAAATCTGTAACGTTTACACTTTAGTGGGGGTTTGAGTGACACAGCTCAACTAAAACATCATCATTTGATGCACGTTTAAGAGTTTACACGGAATTGTGGCCTTCCAGAGTTCTCCACTAGGTCTCTCACGGGAGACCTATACCGGCCGCAGAAATATACAGAATATAATATGTGTATATGAATTATGGTGGTATTATGGGGTCGCCGTATCATTTCACGCTGTTTTACCTTCGAGTCGACTAACATACACTGCACAGTCCTAACACACGGACGCGCGTTGCGTGGCCGCCCGTTGCTGTAACAGCGCGACGTGACCACGCAACGCGACACGGTCATGCTGTAAAATATATAAGCACTAGCTATTCCTATGTATAGTTTGAAATTTTTATTTATATATTATGGTCGAAAGATACTGACATTGTTTTTTTGTTTTTTCCTCCCTTTTCAAGATGAGTACAATCTAAACCCGGGTTTAGAGTGGGAGGACGAATTCACAGGTAGGTTTCAATTCCGAATCATACAAACAATCATTTTAACTAAATATTGCCCTTCGTAGAGCCTGTGCCTATCACCTAGCATGGTTTGTTGTCTATCTATTTCTATTATGTAACGCTATTTATGACAAAGCTAACAAAAACATAACGTAGCATATATTTTTGTGTGTGTGTTTTAATACAGGATCCTTCATTTTCTAATTAAGTTGACGGTCAGTCAGTAACTTTATAGCAAATTTATTAAGAATCGGATATCTTAAAAAGATTTATAATAAAAATAAAACGTAATATTATATAGATGAAAAAAAAAGTGCTTTTCATTTCATAAGACCACAACAAAAATACTTTACTTTTACTGCTGGCAGTCAGCTGTGAATAACCCACAAAATCTCCCTGTATTACATTACATACAATTTTATTAATTCTTCATTATCTATAAATAATACATTTACATTTATCCATAATGCATGTGACAGAAATACATGTTGTGTATAAGTATGCATGACAGATGTCATCCATATGATTGTAATAGACAAGTATTATTTTTATTATTTATATTTTTTATTATGATGAAACATGTACCTCTCTTGTGGAGAGCTCGGGAAGTTTATTTGCATTTTTTTTTAATATTCCAAAGCTTTCTGTCACCAAAATGTTTAACGCTTTTAGGAATTTGTGTGTTTTAGTTGCACAGTTTTAGAGGAAATAAGTAGATCATATCGTTCATGAAAACACGTTGGTTTACAAGCTTGTATATGTGTAATAGAATTACTTTCAGTTTCTCTTGAAAAATAAGTATACTAAATGAGAAAAAGTGCGAAAAAGTGTTGCATGAAGTGTTACATACCAAAGAGTGACAAGTGAACAAACAACCAGAATCAAATATGCATAATTCCTACATTCTAAATCTAGCACGTAGTTTTCAAATCTCATTCCACTTATCTTGACCATACGGTCAGGATCAATTCCTTGGTGATCTCATTATGTTATCAATACACAGACATAATGATTTAGGAATACAAATACAGGGTGTAACATATTAAACCTTAAAAATGGTGGTTGTACTTATTATTATGACCAAATTTTACTGTATAGTCAAGTAGATGATGTTTTTCACTATTGTAGGGTTGATCCCTTAGTAAAAGTTGTTCATAAATGGAGTAAAATTTATGAACAACTTTCAGGATCGAAAATCCTTTTCAGGATTTTCGATTAATCTGTTACACCTTGTATAGCCATTTTCACTTCACAATTAACTTTATTTTCGAGAAACTGAAAGGTCCTGAGAATATAGTTACAGTAATGCTTTCCTCTTTCTCCGCTGCACATAGGAACTATCTAATTAAACGTGGTATAACAAACGTGGTCCTATAAATGTGTGCATGAAATTTTAGTTTTTTAATAATTATTATAATTAAATAGATATAATAAATGTCGTAGATACTTCTAGACTTACGCTACGCTAAGATGGGGGTTATGGGGGTTACATGTCTAGCGTAATACCCTGTCCGTTTACCAGCATGCATCCCAAAATTTTATAGATTTTTTGATAATATGCGACAGTTAATTTTAAACATTATTGTTCTGGTTATTAGGTTCAGTTCAGTTTTTCTTTAGAAATACTAGTTGTTTATCAGAGCGTGAATAACAAAATAAGCTCTATTTACGTGATAGTAAAGTATAGGTTGGTATAGCATCGCTGAAGTAGGTTGTTTTGAAAGCATTTCTATCTTTTTACTACACTAATTTAATTTAGGAACATGCTGTAACTGTAGTCTCGTGCCATCGCTTTAGGGTTGAAAATCGCATGTCTTAGTTTGTTAAATTACTTGAAAAATCTAAGCAAACTTGGTCATGTGGTCGTGTGATCATTTAACATGTAGTGATGACGCTTTTAATAGCTAATTTTCATGAACAGATTAAAATAATCATGGACTTACAATATTCTACGTCTCAGTAACAGTATGTGCTTTGATAACGACAATAAAGGTGAATAGAAATCTGCTGGATGAATATTAATATACCGACCTATTATTTAGCGCGTAAATGGTATTTTATCACAGTAAGAAGGAATAAAAGATTTTATTTTGAGTTAATTAAATAAATTCATCCGATATTTTCTATTCATCCTATCGTATCTACTCATCAGTTAGAATGCCTTGAATATAAGCAGCTTTTGTTAAAATTAAACTTTTTAATAATGTAACCTTACTGACTGCTGTGTTATTTTACTACAAATTAAATCATCATTGCCATTAACTTGCAAATCCGAAAAATAAAACGAACTTTGGAAGAGCAAACCATGGAAGTTCCGTGTTTTGAAACTGTCAAAATGGCTGCTTATAATTTGGGTATGAAAACAAACTAGTAAGACATCCATTTACACTCAGTAGTTAGGTTTGGCAACACCAGTAGAGCTGTAGTTACCTATATCTATCTTCATTACTCATTACATTGTGTGTTTCATGAAGTTACAAAAATATAAGACAAAAAAAAAACATGAAAATAAAGTAAGGAAAACGATTGTCTATGAACAATTAATCAGTCTAGAAAAAAAATATCTCAAAGAAACATAAATAACTTCATGTAATTCAAGTTTAACTCAAAAGTACGGCTGATTTATGTAAACAACGCTCGCACGAGCGTTTTGAAAACTTTTTAAATTTTAATCAGACTTATTGTCAATTTGAGCTGCTGATACCTCTTTCTCATGCTTGGCATGACTTCTATTCACTAAACTAATATTTAAATTTAGCATTCAACTTGCCAAAATTGCATATATGTTAATGTTTATCCATAAGGGATATTAAATTTCTATCAAATACTTTGGCATGAACGTAACTTATTATTTAAAAGTTTCCTTCTAAAATACAATCAAAGTTCTAAATGTCATAGCTTTTATCCAGTCATCCACATGGTAAAGTTTCTTGTCGACCGAGTTCATCAATCTCAACTCCTCTCTCCATACAAAGTTTCAGTCAGTATCAAAGCTCTTTCAACCCTCAAGAATCAACTCAAGTCTAATACTAAAATAAATCAGCCATACCGCACATACACACACCCCCCCGGCAAGGGCCATTCTTATTCACCGTCCAGTGCTTACATTCGACGGGGACGGTGCGCGGCAAGGCGACGAGGAGGAGGCTGCGTTCCACGGCAAGCTTCCGCCCGGCATACTGCCGCATGGCCTGCCCACCGTCAAGGAGGTGCAGCCGGCGGTCACCGTGGAGCCACAGGAGAAGAAGGACGAGGACAAGGAGAAGAAAGGTTGGTGATATTACGAGTACATAGCGATAACTTGAGGTGCTCGTGGTTAAACTAACTAACAACAGCCATTCGAGTCGTACTTAGATGTTAAGCTACGCTGGCCGAGGTTGGTCCGTGGATGGGTGGCCATCTTTAACATACCGAGTTTCGGAAAACACGTTAAGCGGTTGGTTGTCAAGGTCGGTCGGTCAAAAAAGATGAAGCTATTTGCACGTTCCAAAGCGTAGATCTCTATGGAGAAGAACGTGCAAGAAACTCCACGGACACTCTTTTAAAAATAATATTTTGTTACAAAATTATGGTTACATCATTCATATTGAAATTATACATATATGTGAGAACGATGTAAAAGACGTGCAGGATAAAAGAGTCCGGAGTAAAAAAGAAACAATTCAAAGAAATAATTAAAATAGACCATGGCAGCCGGTAGCCTGTTGACACAACTAAAAGGTTGATTGTATTATCCAACTTACATATGTATTGCCAAAATCAGAGTTTCAACAGATTAGCTTTACAGTGTGTACTTATGTTAATAATAAATAAAATCCTCCCGACCGATGTCGATCACGGTGGCCAATTCCAACGGAAACTAGCCAAGTAAGCAGGAAATATTATACTGCACAAGCTTGTGCGCAAACACAGGTGTACTCTATGATCCTTTATCAGTACAATAAACAGTGAAAATTTTTCTTTTTCCCTCCCGAGGAAGGCAATTTCCTTTAGAGACGTTTAAGTTCATGCAGTAGGAGAAAAAGTCGATTTTTTTCGCGATTTTGGGGTGATCCCATAGTAACAGTTGTTCATAGTGATGAGTAAATGACCTCTTTCTTGTTTTTGCGTTTATTCTGTTACACGTTGTAGAAACCTTAAAATCAAAATAATCTATGGTTCAGTTCGGGAGCTGAGCGCGGACGAGAAGCAGACCATCATGCTGTCGTCGGAGTTCCAGCGCTTCATGTCGAAGGCGGGCCGCGTCATCGAGCGCGCGCTGGCCGAGTCCGTCGACATCTACACCGACTACACCGGTGGCGGTGACGCCGAAAACGCGCTGTGAGTACACCTTACAGCACAGATTGTCTCCAGACCAGAGACTACTTGTAAGCCTTGGCTGGTGGTGCCAATATGTAGATGATTCCTCCCGACTTGGGACAAGCCCGCCACACTATTCTCATCAAGTGCAACTTCTGAGAGTCAGAATAGGGAACGTGCATCAAGGGTGGCAGCACAGAGGTGTCATTGTTAAGGAAATTTTACTTAAGTATATAAAAGTTTTAATATGCACCATGAGATAGCACAGTCAACGCCGCCGCGCCGTGCACGTTCCCTGTAGTGGCGACCATCAGAAAAACGCCGAGTTACTGAACTAAGCCTTAAGAAGAATTTCAGTTCATGGCCGTACCTTATGTTACATGCTGGCTGTAAATCAAATTACAATCCACAATTACTATATTCTGACACAACGTTATTCCAAAATTCTACTCTAAATGTCTTGTTTATTATAGGTATGATGATGGGTACGAAATATTGGTAAAGTAGGTTTGAAGTGAACTGAAAATTTATCATTTTTGAAAATATATTATAAGCGATAAAGAAATAATATAATTAATTATAACTTTTCTGAAGCTTGTTTCGCAACAAGCTTCAGAAAAGTTATAATTAATTATATTATTTCTGAGTTACAAAATTTTTCATATCAAGCCTTGTGAGATATCGCTATCTCACAAGGCTTGATATGAAAAATTTTGTAACTCATGAGAGTTCTGCCTTTTGATAACAGTTTTCAGAGGTTTTTTTTTATTTTACTTCGAGTGTTTTTTCCTGTTTCTTTTCAACTTAACCGATTTCCTCACAATAAATTGGCATTGGGATGCCGCCGAAACTTACACAACTTCATAACAAAACAACATACAAAACATTCACAGTCAATCAGTTTTATTGTGTTTAACTAAACACGAATACTCGTCACATCAGGGATGTTGAAAATCTAATATCTAACAATCTATAATTATTTACCAACCCAAAAAACACTAACATATTTTTTCTCCGCTCAGCGACGACAAATCCGACGCACGGCTGTCGCTAGTGCGCACGTTCTACGACGAGCGCTGGTCGCGCGGGCGCTGCGTCACGTGCCTGGACTGGTCCACCGCGCATCCCGAGCTCATGCTGGCGTCCTACCACAACTCTGACGACGCGCCGCACGACCCGGACGGCGTGTGCCTGGTCTGGAACACCAAGTTCAAGAAGACCACCCCGGAGGACATCTTCCACTGTCAGTCGCCGGTCATGAGCGCTACGTTTGCTAGGTGAGTGCTGTAACTAACAACACTCGACGCACCCGAGCTCATGCTGGCGTCCTACCACAACTCTGACGACGCGCCGCACGACCCGGACGGCGTGTGCCTGGTCTGGAACACCAAGTTCAAGAAGACCACCCCGGAGGACATCTTCCACTGTCAGTCGCCGGTCATGAGCGCTACGTTTGCTAGGTGAGTGCTGTAACTAACAACACTCGACGCACCCGAGCTCATGCTGGCGTCCTACCACAACTCTGACGACGCGCCGCACGACCCGGACGGCGTGTGCCTGGTCTGGAACACCAAGTTCAAGAAGACCACCCCGGAGGACATCTTCCACTGTCAGTCGCCGGTCATGAGCGCTACGTTTGCTAGGTGAGTGCTGTAACTAACAACACTCGACGCACCCGAGCTCATGCTGGCGTCCTACCACAACTCTGACGACGCGCCGCACGACCCGGACGGCGTGTGCCTGGTCTGGAACACCAAGTTCAAGAAGACCACCCCGGAGGACATCTTCCACTGTCAGTCGCCGGTCATGAGCGCTACGTTTGCTAGGTGAGTGCTGTAACTAACAACACTCGACGCACCCGAGCTCATGCTGGCGTCCTACCACAACTCTGACGACGCGCCGCACGACCCGGACGGCGTGTGCCTGGTCTGGAACACCAAGTTCAAGAAGACCACCCCGGAGGACATCTTCCACTGTCAGTCGCCGGTCATGAGCGCTACGTTTGCTAGGTGAGTGCTGTAACTAACAACACTCGACGCACCCGAGCTCATGCTGGCGTCCTACCACAACTCTGACGACGCGCCGCACGACCCGGACGGCGTGTGCCTGGTCTGGAACACCAAGTTCAAGAAGACCACCCCGGAGGACATCTTCCACTGTCAGTCGCCGGTCATGAGCGCTACGTTTGCTAGGTGAGTGCTGTAACTAACAACACTCGACGCACCCGAGCTCATGCTGGCGTCCTACCACAACTCTGACGACGCGCCGCACGACCCGGACGGCGTGTGCCTGGTCTGGAACACCAAGTTCAAGAAGACCACCCCGGAGGACATCTTCCACTGTCAGTCGCCGGTCATGAGCGCTACGTTTGCTAGGTGAGTGCTGTAACTAACAACACTCGACGCACCCGAGCTCATGCTGGCGTCCTACCACAACTCTGACGACGCGCCGCACGACCCGGACGGCGTGTGCCTGGTCTGGAACACCAAGTTCAAGAAGACCACCCCGGAGGACATCTTCCACTGTCAGTCGCCGGTCATGAGCGCTACGTTTGCTAGGTGAGTGCTGTAACTAACAACACTCGACGCACCCGAGCTCATGCTGGCGTCCTACCACAACTCTGACGACGCGCCGCACGACCCGGACGGCGTGTGCCTGGTCTGGAACACCAAGTTCAAGAAGACCACCCCGGAGGACATCTTCCACTGTCAGTCGCCGGTCATGAGCGCTACGTTTGCTAGGTGAGTGCTGTAACTAACAACACTCGACGCACCCGAGCTCATGCTGGTGTCCTACAACAACTTTAGAAAAAAAAAGTAAACCATTAAACTTAAATCACAGGTAAGCCTTAAACTACTCATTAGTGTCTGGCAGTTTTATGTGTCAATGAATGTCAATAACTGTCGTTCTTCACAATATAACATATTTATTTTATCAATGTCTGTTTTTCTGCCAGGTTCCACCCTAACCTGATCCTGGGCGGCACATACTCGGGTCAAATCGTCCTGTGGGACAATCGCGTGCAGAAGCGGACGCCAATACAACGGACGCCACTGTCGTCACTCGCACACACCGTACGTATACTTTGATATTTTAGGTGGTTTCTCACACTGTGATAAAATTATGAATTTAAGTATGGCCGTCATTAAGAAGTAGGAGCTAAGTTCGGTTTGAATTTTCGTGCTTATTTTTATAGACCGTAGAAATTACATCGACGTCATGACATCGATAGTTAGATGGTTAATATTTCAAACCATCGATGTGATGACCGATGACGTGATTGTATTTTCTCAACATCATCAGCCGTAATGGCAAGGTTACCGCGACGGCAGCTAGGAAGAGAAGCATTATCTCCAGGTTCTGAACCACTGCTTTACGTCTTCACATTAAGAAGAAAACTAACTATAACCTTCTTTCTAGCACCCAGTGTACTGCCTATCTGTAGTAGGCAGCCAGAACGCTCACAACCTTATCTCTGTATCAACGGATGGCCGCATGTGCTCCTGGTCGTTAGACATGCTATCCCAGCCTCAGGAGACCCTGGATTTGCAGCATCGGCAGAGCAAGGCAGTCGCTGTGACGTCCATGGGCTTCCCTCACGGTGATGTCAACAACTTCGTGCTGGGCAGCGAGGACGGCAACATTTATACTGGTAAACTACTTTTAAATGAAAGTAGATAGAATATCCTTTATTGTACCCTGATAGGCAAGGAACAGGGGACGATAAGGAAGCTGGAAGGCAAGATAGTAAAGTTGCTCTTCAGATCAGAAGAGTTAAAAGTTGTAGAAGCTAAAGAAATTTTTTTAAGACATCAAGTATGTCTGACTTTCGCAAAGTGCAGCCAACTAGCTTAATTATCCATAAGCGCGAGCCAACTATTATTTATTTATGTGCAAATATGAGCCTTTTGCCGCCATTCTCGGTTGTCCTTTAATTAAAATAAATGCTTTTTCAATCTGAGTAAGGAAGTCCAAGTGTCTATGTAACGTTTCTTGTCCGCAGGCTGTCTGTACGGGCAGCGCGCGGGCGTGACGGAGTGCGTGGAGGGCCACGCGGGCCCCGTGACGGGCGTGTCGTGCCACGCGGCGGCCGGCTCCGTGGACCTGTCGCACCTGTACCTCACCTGCTCCATGGACTGGAGTGTCAAGCTGTGGAGCCAGAAGGTACGTGGGCGTGACGGAGTGCGTGGAGGGCCACGCGGGCCCCGTGACGGGCGTGTCGTGCCACGCGGCGGCCGGCTCCGTGGACCTGTCGCACCTGTACCTCACCTGCTCCATGGACTGGAGTGTCAAGCTGTGGAGCCAGAAGGTACGTGGGCGTGACGGAGTGCGTGGAGGGCCACGCGGGCCCCGTGACGGGCGTGTCGTGCCACGCGGCGGCCGGCTCCGTGGACCTGTCGCACCTGTACCTCACCTGCTCCATGGACTGGAGTGTCAAGCTGTGGAGCCAGAAGGTACGTGGGCGTGACGGAGTGCGTGGAGGGCCACGCGGGCCCCGTGACGGGCGTGTCGTGCCACGCGGCGGCCGGCTCCGTGGACCTGTCGCACCTGTACCTCACCTGCTCCATGGACTGGAGTGTCAAGCTGTGGAGCCAGAAGGTACGTGGGCGTGACGGAGTGCGTGGAGGGCCACGCGGGCCCCGTGACGGGCGTGTCGTGCCACGCGGCGGCCGGCTCCGTGGACCTGTCGCACCTGTACCTCACCTGCTCCATGGACTGGAGTGTCAAGCTGTGGAGCCAGAAGGTACGTGGGCGTGACGGAGTGCGTGGAGGGCCACGCGGGCCCCGTGACGGGCGTGTCGTGCCACGCGGCGGCCGGCTCCGTGGACCTGTCGCACCTGTACCTCACCTGCTCCATGGACTGGAGTGTCAAGCTGTGGAGCCAGAAGGTACGTGGGCGTGACGGAGTGCGTGGAGGGCCACGCGGGCCCCGTGACGGGCGTGTCGTGCCACGCGGCGGCCGGCTCCGTGGACCTGTCGCACCTGTACCTCACCTGCTCCATGGACTGGAGTGTCAAGCTGTGGAGCCAGAAGGTACGTGGGCGTGACGGAGTGCGTGGAGGGCCACGCGGGCCCCGTGACGGGCGTGTCGTGCCACGCGGCGGCCGGCTCCGTGGACCTGTCGCACCTGTACCTCACCTGCTCCATGGACTGGAGTGTCAAGCTGTGGAGCCAGAAGGTACGTGGGCGTGACGGAGTGCGTGGAGGGCCACGCGGGCCCCGTGACGGGCGTGTCGTGCCACGCGGCGGCCGGCTCCGTGGACCTGTCGCACCTGTACCTCACCTGCTCCATGGACTGGAGTGTCAAGCTGTGGAGCCAGAAGGTACGTGGGCGTGACGGAGTGCGTGGAGGGCCACGCGGGCCCCGTGACGGGCGTGTCGTGCCACGCGGCGGCCGGCTCCGTGGACCTGTCGCACCTGTACCTCACCTGCTCCATGGACTGGAGTGTCAAGCTGTGGAGCCAGAAGGTACGTGGGCGTGACGGAGTGCGTGGAGGGCCACGCGGGCCCCGTGACGGGCGTGTCGTGCCACGCGGCGGCCGGCTCCGTGGACCTGTCGCACCTGTACCTCACCTGCTCCATGGACTGGAGTGTCAAGCTGTGGAGCCAGAAGGTACGTGGGCGTGACGGAGTGCGTGGAGGGCCACGCGGGCCCCGTGACGGGCGTGTCGTGCCACGCGGCGGCCGGCTCCGTGGACCTGTCGCACCTGTACCTCACCTGCTCCATGGACTGGAGTGTCAAGCTGTGGAGCCAGAAGGTACGTGGGCGTGACGGAGTGCGTGGAGGGCCACGCGGGCCCCGTGACGGGCGTGTCGTGCCACGCGGCGGCCGGCTCCGTGGACCTGTCGCACCTGTACCTCACCTGCTCCATGGACTGGAGTGTCAAGCTGTGGAGCCAGAAGGTACGTGGGCGTGACGGAGTGCGTGGAGGGCCACGCGGGCCCCGTGACGGGCGTGTCGTGCCACGCGGCGGCCGGCTCCGTGGACCTGTCGCACCTGTACCTCACCTGCTCCATGGACTGGAGTGTCAAGCTGTGGAGCCAGAAGGTACGTGGGCGTGACGGAGTGCGTGGAGGGCCACGCGGGCCCCGTGACGGGCGTGTCGTGCCACGCGGCGGCCGGCTCCGTGGACCTGTCGCACCTGTACCTCACCTGCTCCATGGACTGGAGTGTCAAGCTGTGGAGCCAGAAGGTACGTGGGCGTGACGGAGTGCGTGGAGGGCCACGCGGGCCCCGTGACGGGCGTGTCGTGCCACGCGGCGGCCGGCTCCGTGGACCTGTCGCACCTGTACCTCACCTGCTCCATGGACTGGAGTGTCAAGCTGTGGAGCCAGAAGGTACGTGGGCGTGACGGAGTGCGTGGAGGGCCACGCGGGCCCCGTGACGGGCGTGTCGTGCCACGCGGCGGCCGGCTCCGTGGACCTGTCGCACCTGTACCTCACCTGCTCCATGGACTGGAGTGTCAAGCTGTGGAGCCAGAAGGTACGTGGGCGTGACGGAGTGCGTGGAGGGCCACGCGGGCCCCGTGACGGGCGTGTCGTGCCACGCGGCGGCCGGCTCCGTGGACCTGTCGCACCTGTACCTCACCTGCTCCATGGACTGGAGTGTCAAGCTGTGGAGCCAGAAGGTACGTGGGCGTGACGGAGTGCGTGGAGGGCCACGCGGGCCCCGTGACGGGCGTGTCGTGCCACGCGGCGGCCGGCTCCGTGGACCTGTCGCACCTGTACCTCACCTGCTCCATGGACTGGAGTGTCAAGCTGTGGAGCCAGAAGGTACGTGGGCGTGACGGAGTGCGTGGAGGGCCACGCGGGCCCCGTGACGGGCGTGTCGTGCCACGCGGCGGCCGGCTCCGTGGACCTGTCGCACCTGTACCTCACCTGCTCCATGGACTGGAGTGTCAAGCTGTGGAGCCAGAAGGTACGTGGGCGTGACGGAGTGCGTGGAGGGCCACGCGGGCCCCGTGACGGGCGTGTCGTGCCACGCGGCGGCCGGCTCCGTGGACCTGTCGCACCTGTACCTCACCTGCTCCATGGACTGGAGTGTCAAACTGTGGAGCCAGAAGGTACCCTTTTTTAAACGACTTCAAAAAGAAGAGGAAACGAAGTACCACTTACGGGATTATTGTACTCATCATTATGACCAACTTTTACTATGGGACCAAAATCGCGAAAAAAAACTCGAACTGCTACAAACATTTCTGTGCACATAACTCGACTTAAAAAATATTTCAATAGGTCCAAAGATGATGCTTATTTCTGCAGAAATTTCTTCCAGCATGCATGTTGTTGGTTTATAACGCCTTAAAGAAGATGATACCCCTCTTTAACCCCCAACCAAAAAAGAGTGATGTTATTAGTTTTTGTGCTTCTACAGCACTCACTGTAGAAGCACAAAAAACTGGCCTGCCTTACTGAATTCCATTAGAAAAGAAGGGGTCTAGTAATGTAGAACACTGACATAGTACTTCAGCCTATCGCCTTCGCAGTTCATTGTTAGACACTCTTTCCAGTTACGCCACACAAGGATTCTTGGCTTGTCGGCATAGTAGACGGGGCCCGCTAGGGCCAGAGCCTGCCAGGGTACAGGATTTTGTTCGAAAGAGTTACCGCGGCCCTGGAAAGCAAAGGGCACTAGAAGGAGTACGGATGAGTTTTAGTCAGTAAGAGTCTGACACTCCCTCCCGCTACATCCAAAGTGGCAGGAGTCATGTGATGATTTCCCATCCATAAAAAAAGGATTCTTCGCTTTCTTCATGTATCATGTGTCTATTTAAGTTGTGGCTTTAAATTGTTGGGCCTTCTAACTGGGAACGAAAGTAAATGACAGGACATTTTATCACATAGAACGGAAGCTGAAACGGGGTTCTGGGAATTGCTACAGACGCCGTGCTAAAAATATGCGTATTCACACAAGTTGCATCGAGTGCAAGGTTCAGCTGTAAAACAGTAATTTTTCTGTTTTTGTGTTATTTAGAGTTTATTTGATGTGTTATAGAAGTACTAGGTACATGTGGAAACTTTTAATTGGGCCATATTTTGTTTAAACTATAACTTACTGTATCTGTTTAGCTGTAAGTTTTCCTAAGATAAATAAAATAAATAAATAATAGGAAATATGCATGTAATTTGTTTAGTTGCTAAATAAATTACTAAACTGTCATTTCACTCCTCACGAGTGAAATGACAGAAATGGAAGTTAGTGATAGCGTGACGGCTGATAGGACAGAATGGAAGAAAAAAAACGTGATGAGCCGACACCAAGTAACATGGGATAAGAGCAGGAAGATGATGTTAACAATTATAAAAGATTTTAAAAATATCTTCATCAGCAATGAAGTTATAAAGCTTCAAAGTTGACAATTAGAAAGAGAAGTCCGACACGAACTCTAACGTCAAAGTTCGTCTGAAATAAAACGGCGTTTTCATGAGAGAGACATATATATTTCTTCAAAATAGTTATATCCGTTAGTTTTTCAATCTTTGATTCTGTTTCACTGTTAGTACTATATTTTTGTAAATTTTTCAATAAACTGCTTATATAATAAACTTATTGTTCATGCATATTTTCTATGTTGTATGGAAAGTGTCTACAACGATGTCGGTTGCCAAGGCGTCCGCCTGCTCGGTTACTTATTCTTAAGCCTCATTGGTGGCCCCCAGGAGAACAAGGCGCTGTACTCGTTCGAGGACAGCGGCGACTACGTGGTAGACGTCCGCTGGTCGCCCACGCACCCCGCTCTCTTCGCCGCCGCCGACGCTGCAGGGAGGATCGACCTGTGGAACCTCAACAGGGATACTGAGGTATGTGCTACTTTTATTACATTCATAGATACAGTTTTGTTCTTGCAACAATCAACAGAGATGATGTTCATAAAAAAATCATTATTAAGTAGAAGTTTTAACAGCCGGAATAAGATTTTTATTACATTGCTGTTTTGACCTGTGACAAATCCATCTAAAAGAAGCTACATTGAGTAAATCGTAAACCTAAGTCACCCCATCCCATCAGTCTTCCCTAAGATTGATGGGATGGGCTGACTTACTTAAAAGCATATATTCTGCAACACGGAAACTATCCATATTCTATTATGTTAACTGTAACAGTAACAAATTGATCTCAAAGAAGCTAATTAGAGCTGACATGTAAACATTAATGATGACTCATTCCACAAAAAAGGACAATTCCTGAAAGCCTTGCTTTTAATAGAGACTGTAAAATCTCTTCATGTAGTAATAAATAAGAAAATCCAGGTGCCCGTGGCGTCGATCCAGGCGGAAGGCGGCGTGGCCTTCAACCGCGTGTCGTGGACGCCGTCCGGCTCGCACGTCACCGCCGGGGACGACGCCGGCAAGATCTGGGTCTACGAGCTCGCCGACGTGAGTCCTACTCTACTCTACACGATACTCTTTGTTATGTGCACCGAGAACACAATGACATGACGTGTGTGACACGATGGGCGGCCTTTTTTAGATTTAAGTAAAGCGTTCGACTATGTCGACCATTCCATTCTCATCAGCAAATTTAAAAAAAGTGGTATAAGAGGAACGTTCCTAAAATGGTTCAAATCATATTTAAATAACAGAAAACAAATCACACGAATTACCAAATATAACGATAATACAAATAGCACAGAAGATTTTGATTCAGAACCCAAAAATAATATTGTTGGTGTACCACAAGGTAGCATTTTGGGTCCTCTTCTATTCCTCATTTATATAAATGATCTCTCACAAACAATACGCAAACATGACAGCGTTTTATTTGCAGATGATACAACAATAACTATAGGCTGCAAGAATAAAAATAAATTTGGAAAAAACAAAAATAATTCATTTCAAAACGCAAAAAAGTAAACGCATAGATTTAGATCAACCAGTAAAACAGATTAACAATACTAAATTATTAGACAGTATAATTGACGAACATCTCACGTGGAAAGAACACGTTAATGATATTTAAAAAAAAAAAAAATAAGTTTGTATTCGCGTTAAAGGTCAAAGAAACAACTTCTTAACATACCGTGTTATTGGTATTCCACGCGTATGTATGTTCTATAATACGGTATGCTATAGTTGTTTGGGGATGCACAGCAGAGCTATTGAGAGTATTAATATAATAATCACGTTTATCATACTACCCCCATTTAATTTCAAACATCAATAGTAAACCATGATCCATCACCCACAGCACGTGTCCCAACCCCGGCACGACGAATGGTCAAAGTTCGTGTACACTCTCCAAGAGCTGCGCAACAACCAAGCCGACGAGGAGACGGACCGCCTGAGCCTGGCCGCCAGCGGGCCGTCGTCGCTGACGTCGCTCACCAGCCTGGCCAGCAACCCGCTCAGGTAACTGCGGGACTTGTGTCGTGCCGGCCTCTCTTGTGAAGTTGTGACGGTGCCAAGGGAATAGGGATGTCTGCTTTAGAAGCGGTAGACGCATCATACACCCCACGAATTGGTAACAGACAAAAATGTACTAAAAGAAAATTTTTACACGAATATGCGTTATAAGTATGTTTATATTTCTTTCTGTTTTTCAATTTGTCTAATAGTCAATGTAATTAGCTTTTTGTCGTTCTGATTATATTAAATAAATAATCCGCACACAACGGTCATCATAATGCTGGGATTCATGAATGTGTTCTGTCTGGAAGATTCACTTCTTTATGCATGATTATTTCTTTTTCTATGAAGTGTGACGATATTAGATGCATTGAAAAAGAAAAATGTTGCTGTATACTATTAATTTTATGTATGACAGCGATAACGCGGTATTTCAATGCATCTCGCTACACGTTTAGGGCTTGTTTAGTTATTACATTTCACGAACATGTGTCCATCATTGCAATTAAAACGTTATGTCAGTGACATAAAAGTCAAATGCAGACTCGTAACTTTTAATAACATGATAAGAAATTGGTATGTGTCTTAAAAGAAGGTTTAAGATTAAATTTGTATGGCTATTCCATTTTATTAATATAAAAATGTATGATGCGAGTTAATGATGAGTACTGATTAAATAAGGGAATATTTATTGCAATAACATATTCAAAGCTTGTTCGGAACTGAATATATATGATGTAAAGACAGAAAGAGTACTGTTAGGCGAGATAAATGTTTAGTTGCAAGACGCAAATACAATATGTCTAAATAACTGCACTTATTGCAGTGTTTTGTATGAGTGTTTACGCCGTACGGCATTACATACAAACTTTCAAGACCTTTTTTTTCTAAATGAATGAACCTTAGGATACATATACACTAAATATCCGGAACTAATTTGTGATTTTAAGTTTTTAATAGAAAGTGAAAATCTATCTTTCCTCCTGAATTATCTCTTTTGATTTTTTGGATATCTAGAGTATGCATACCAAGTTTCATTAAAATCCGTTCATTCATTTCGAAAAATAAGGACTTGAAAGTTGGTATTAAATGCCTACGGCGGCGTAAACGCTTTTACATAAGTAATTTATGCATTGTTGATACTTAGAACTCTACTTACTCCATATGAGAATTATACACATACTTAGATGAGTATTTTATCAATCACTTATTATAGCAAATCAACACTCAAATTCTGTTATGATAAAGTTAGGTATTATGTAAAAGTTGAATGTTGTAACTAAACATACTTATTATTTTAAAACTACATCTCTCCTATAGTTAGAAGAACAATACGAAAGATAATAATTTAAATGTTGAATGATATGTATATTAGAACTTATAATAGAAGCAGCTGATAACATACTTATTTATAGTATAACTGTTAAGCGATTTTAATATAGATGTGGCACCTTAATCAGCGGTATAAGTGAAATGGGCAAATCATTAATCAAAATTGAACAAAAGATGTCACTCAGGTCACTGAAAAATGAGCGCATCTAGCGCTCATTTTTCAGTGACCTAAGTGACCAGTGAGTAATGAAAAAGCTAGTCCACCAATTAAACGGCTGATTAAGCTGATTGGCTGCGACATAGACACAAAATAGAGGTGACAAGTGACATTATACACTCGGAATACAGAATAAAGTAGCTCACAATGTTTCCTAAAATATATCACAATAATTATTGAAAGTATTAACTGTTTAATTATTCAACAAGAAATATTACGTACTTAACTTAAATAAGTCTGTAACTACAGCATTCCTGTCGCCTTTATTTTGTGTCCAAGTTATTGAGAAAGTAGGAAATATTTCTTAATTCTTGCTAAATTCAAGACAACATGAGATTGTAACAGGTAATGCTAAGTTAGATTAGTTTTGTGTTGTATAACTTAGATAATGTCTATATCCATATCGCTAATATTTATTAAGTACAGGTACCTATTTATATATTACTCAGAGCTAAACAGATATTGCTTTATTGTAAAAGTTAAATCAAATAAACAATTGCTTACATAAAGTGGATTTTCATTTTATTTGTAACATTCTTATCTTGCTATTAGGAATTCTTGATTTTATTTGCGCCGACCCGATATCTAGTTGTAATTGTCAATCGAAGATTTTCAGAACAGTGTGATTTTCAGGCCAAGAAAAATTATCGGGGCCGATTCTACTAACAAAATTGTTTAAAAATCGCAATAGAACCGCAGCTGAATGTCGGCTTAAAAGCGTTTTCGCATTCTACTAATGACCAACGATCCAACTGCAGTTACGTTTTAGTTGACGCCAACGATCGATCGAAAAAAATTCCAAAACCTATTCTGCTAGCAAAATCGAACATGAGCACCTGTCCGGCCCCGGCAACACACCGGTGTGTCGCGAATTAATCGCGAAGGCCTAGAGGTTTTATCGGTTGAACGCGACATAGCACGGCTCCTGTCGTATGAAAATGACTTCTCGGTCCTTTGAATGATAGATGTCTATTTTCATAGACATAATCCATTTTATTGTCAGAACCGGGTATGATTAGTAAAATATTTCAAGGGCGCAGTTATAGAAGCTCGCACCGGGCGCATAAAAGGCTAATTACCTACGGCACTGGTGACGTACAGACCGATACACTTTTAGTGGAATCTGACTTCACAAGTACCCACTCCTAATCTTTGATGTTTTATCTTCGTCAATTTTTATTGATTTGATAAAACAAAAAATACGTATCCAATATTTTCCGATAATCTAACTGACAGATTAAATAGAATTACATATTTTTACTCAGAAAACATCCCTATTGTCCTTGAATCTGAGTTTTTAAATATCACAAAATATTTAAAGACAATTTTAAGTAGACCAAGATCCATGTCCCCAGATCTTACTTATTTTGTCAGCAACAAAATGTGTGCGATAGCTGCTTGCTTGGGACCAAGCCCGATGCGGGACAGATGGCAAAATAACTTCTAACGTCTTAACTTAGTAAAAGAAAACAACACCAAATTCAATAAATATTTTACTATGGACTAAAAGGTATGACAAGCTTCCCTTTAGACATGTTAACTTCCTCCCAACAAGTACATGTCAATGTCTTCCTGTCCATGATATCGGTGTAGATCTTCCCGTCCAGGTGGTCCATCTCATGTTGCGCTATCCGTGCTGACCAGTCTTTGAACACTTGTGTACTCTCCTCTCCTTGAGTATTTAGACCTGGAATGAGTTACGTAAGTAAGTAAGGAAATCCATCTCATGCTGTGTTATCCGTGCTGACCAGTCTTTGAACACTTGTGTAGAGTACACAAGTGTTCAAGTGTCCTCTCCTTAAACATTTAGACATTTTTTTTTTTTTTTATTTACATGACATGGGATGAGTAATCATCATCATCATCATCATATCAGCCAAAAGACATCCACTGCTGGACATAGGCCTCCCCAAGTGTCGCCACAACAACCGGTCCTGTGCGTCTCGCATCCATATGCGAGACACAGGACGGCTACCCGCGACCCTCTCGGATGAGTAACATACGTAATAAAAGAACCAGCTTGTGCAAATAGCTTCATCTTTTTGACTGACCATCCTTGACAATTCAAAAGTGCCTGTAAATGGTCTAATTGAAATAAATGCTTTGACTTTGACATTGTAGTATAACAGTTTCTCATGGTAAGTTAATATGATTTTTTTTAAATAAACTTCCTAACTTAGCCTTCCAAATCTACTTTCCTGTATGTTGCTTTCTCCTACCGTTGAGTAAACTAAGTTGATAACATAAGAAAAAGGAAATTTAATTTCTATAGTAAAGGATGTCCATAACACTAGAAAAAAAGATGAGTTAGCATGAAACTTTCTCAAAAAATATCTACTTACCTGTAACTTGAACAGCCTTGTATCTGGGTACTTCAGCCAGATATCCTTGAACGCTTTCACACCCCTCACTGTGGATTACTTTTTTGTAGTCAACCACTTTCAGTTTGGGATTTATAAATACCTGGAAAATTGGTTATTCAAATAAGAAGTGTTTGAATTGCCTTGAAAATAAAGTCCAATAAAGATTGGACTTTAGTAACATCAGACTAAAGTTTGACGTTTTCATTATTTATACAGATTACTTACTTACAGTAAACGGTACAACCTCCATTCCTCTCAGTGCAGCTATTTCCCGCGGTACACTCGCGATTTGCTTCACAGTGTGCCTCATAGCAAATATCCTCAAGTTCACTCCAATTTGGGGCGCCGACATACCAATGCTACCGTACTTGTTAATAACATACTCTAGTTTCTTAATTATGGTTTGTATTTCATTCGTTTTTATTTTATCGATAGGTATAGGCTCGGAAACTTTACGTAACTTTGGGTCACCGATTTGCACTACATGTTCATACGGTGGAGTGGATTTGCCATGTGCGGGGGCTAATCTGGCATACCAATTGAGTACTTTTCTTGTAACACCCATATTTGAAGAGATACTTAATTCAGAATTAGCAATTTTCAGCAACGCCTATCAATGTTTTTTACTTTTTCAGGTTATAATAAATCAGCTGATCATCGCAACTGTCAAAACATGTTAAGTATATGACTTATGACATTTGTTATTATTTTCCCGCAAGATGTGCGCTGCGTTCACATGTTGGACTAATGAATAAATAAAGACTTCTAGAAAGAAATCTGACTGAAGTGAATACTTTAGTTAGAATGAAATAATACTGTACATACGTATTGTGATACATGCATATGTATGTATCACGTCACCTATGTACCGTTTTGGTCAACTTTTACAAAATCTTGACATGGTTTTTTTTATTTTTAACTAGCTTCTACCAGCTGCGGCTTCGCCCGCGTGAATTTCTGTAATAGCAAGGTTTCCTGATTTCTTACACATACACTACACCTACCCTATACCTACCCTACACCTACCCTATACCTACCTTACACCTACCCTACACCTACCTTACACCTCCCCTATGCCTACCTTACACCTACCTACCCTACACCTACCCTACACCTTCCCTATACCTACCCTACACCTAACCTACCTACCTACATAATTATACCAGCCCAAAAATACTATGACATGTTTCTGGTCTCCTGGTACTTGATGTTTCTGGTCTCCTGGTACTTGTGAATTTGAAGTACTAAGGCAGCAGTGGCTCTGAGTTTCCACTTCCTCCTCAGTCTCCATTAATCCATGCCATTTACCGGGATAAAAAGTAGCCTATTTTTTATTCCAGGATATGAACTACATGTGTGCCAAATTTCGTCTAAATCCCTTCAGCCGTTTTTACCTGATTGTTACATAAACATACAAACTTTCACCTTTATAATTATGTCATGGCCGTGCCATTGAAACGGACACACAACCCATTTAGCTAAGCTTGATCAGCGGCGTAGTAAGTTGTTTACTGTTCGTGTAACAGAGGGATTTTTTTATGTTAAAATGATATTGATTGACTCGGGAAAATAAGTAAATGTTAAAGTCAACCTCAACTGTCAAACACGAATTAATTAACACTATTTTTTGTCGTCTTACCGGACCGGTTTCTGGGTAGATTTATTTATTTTAATATTCTATCTTCGCTCCACTCTCTTCATCATTTCATACGAATCAGCATATTGATCGCTAAATACTTTTTACGAGTTTTGTGATCTTTTAAATGAGTCGCTTTGTTATCACTAGATAAGAGACGTGATTTTGGCAAGTTATTTACAGATAACGCTGTTTTCGTAGGTCCAAAGTAAGTAATTATGCAATTTATGTTATCTGTAACGTAATTTTATTCCATGTGCCGTTTAAATTTCTGTACTAAAACGTAAATTGTTGATTAAATGGCCTTACAGTGTTCGTTTGGATCGATTTAATTTTGTTTGTGATGATATGTATCTTTGTGTTTAATAAAAGGTAGGTAACTAACTCCAACTTTTTGCCAAGCCGGGAAAATTACAAACTTAATGTTTCATAGATTGTTTTAATTGGGGAAACTTTCTATTACCTACCGTATTATTAAGATGTATAAACTTGTCAGATTCTTAGGACTTAGTTCTACAAATGCTCAAAAATGCTTGTAAAACTATTATTTTTTAACTATATTATATGGATGCCAGACTATTACTAGCAAATTAATAAGATTAAACTGGTTCCTGTTTTGCTTTTGAGCCTAACAACCTGTGACAAGTTCTCATTCCAGTTTGTATGTTCATGATCATTTTGAATTAAATCTCTAAACTAATCTAGCAGTAGGTAGTTAACATTCACAATTATTCTTATTGTAAGCAAAGCAATAAGTCAAAAGGTTGATTTAATTAAAATGATTTTGTTTTTAGAAATTAAAATATCTTCTTTGCTCGATCAATCTTGATGCATTTTTTATTTGGTGATGGTACTCATTGGTAATGGCCATAATGTGAAATAGGTGAATGTGAATGAATATGAATATTTTTATTTAAGTAAATATAATCAGTAATATGAACTCCTTCCACAGATGTTTAAGCTCGGTATCAATCTTACACGCACGGCTTCACGCTACATAAAACGCACAATGTCTAGTCAAGAGCAGGACGTACTGTTTGAAACTTTAAACAATGCGGGTGTCATCACCCTCAACCGACCAAAGGCATTGAACTCTCTTAACACCTCCATGGTATCAAAGTTACTACCTCAGCTCCAAGAATGGGAAAGTAAGAAGACGTTGGTGATTGTCAAAGGCGCAGGTGATAAAGCCTTTTGTGCCGGTGGTGATGTCAAAGCTGCCATAGATAAAGTTGAAGGCCCAAGGTTCTTCTACACTGAGTACAACGTAAACTATCTCATTGGCAAATACAAGATTCCCTACATTGCTTTTATGAATGGAATTACGATGGGAGGTGGCCTGGGACTGTCGGTTCACGGCAGGTACAGGATAGCTACAGAGAAGACGGTGATAGCCATGCCTGAGACAAAGATTGGATTATTCCCTGATGTTGGAGGTTCATATTTCCTGCCAAGGTTGCAGGTTAACTTAGGTTTATATTTGGGTCTGACTGGTTAGTAAACATCATAATACTCTTTTGTTTATTCACAGGTCAATAGTTTGTGTGCATATAACTAACACTCCAGTAATGGGGATGCATTCAAATTAGTCTTAATTGACCAATTATACAGCTGGAAGTGTTTTTCATTTATTTGCACACAATGGTTTGTACTGTACTGACTGCATAACATAATAATTGTATATCCTACAAAATTATGTATATTGCCTGAAATAAGTGCCTTGACATACCAATATTTTTAACGGGTGGACTAGGCACCAAATAAATTCGCTATAAAGTACATTGACCTTTCCCTATATCTTCATAGGTACCCGAAAAATAAATAATGAACCGTCTTTGATTACTAGAAAATGCAAAGGATCAATATAAATGTTGATTCTAGACAGCTATGTCTATATTTTCGTTTTTTAAATTAAGAATGGTAATAAATGTGGATGGGTGAATGACCACTATTGCAAGTTTATTTGGCGCCGTAACACTTTCATGCTGCTGTATAATATTTGTACTGGAAGCCAAACCTAACAGTCGGGGAAAAACTATGCTGAATCAAAATCTTTATAACGTGACAGTAAAAAATACTTTTGTCAAAAGTCCATAATTTTCATAACATTTTTAGGTGATAGACTAAAAGGATGGGATGTAGTTAAATCAGGCATTGCCACACACTACGTGCCCAGCAAGAGGCTATACGAATTAGAAGTTCTGCTGTCTCGTTGTGCAGATGAAGTAGAAGTCAGTAACCTGCTCAGCAAGTTCCATGAGCCTTCAGATGAGTTCTCATTGTCTGCGAATATTAAACATATTAATTACTGCTTTGCTGCCTCATCGATTGAGGAAATTGTGGAAAGACTGGAGAAGGTACAGAATGACTGGTCTGTGAAAACTTTGAAGGTGAGTGTCACTAAAATATCATCTATACTAATATCATTATAAAGAGTGAATAGGTTACTTCTAGGCAAGCGTTCTCCACCCAAATCATCGTTTAACATTAGCTTAGGAAATAGTGGTCAAACGCGTTCATAACAATAGTAAAAACAAGCTGAAGAGTTTGTTTGGTTTAATGCGCTCAGGAAGTACTGGTTCGAATTTTAAAAATTCTGTTAGTCTCAAGTTAAAACAATTGGGAAAGTGACAATTGGGAGTTTCTTGAAGGCCGTCTCAATAGATCCAAACAATATGTTAAGTATTTAAGAATGAAGATATAATAATTGTGAAAGTGACAATTGCAATATTATTTTTAATAATTTGTCATTCTTAAATACTTATATTGTTTGGATCTATTGAAATGGCCTTCAAGAAACTGCTGTATCAATATTATTCACGTATAAACCGAAATGAAGTCACCCCTTGCAAACGTACTACTGCAGAAAGTAACTAGAACATATATGAAGCAACACTTTTTAGGGATAAATGTGTTTTTGTACTTGTGGCGCGCAAAGGGCGAGTGAAGGAGTACTGAGGGGTTTTAATCAGTAACAGTTTGACGCTCCCTACCCCTCCGCCCAGAGCGGACTCATTTGATGATTTCCCGTATTAAAAAAAAAAAAATATAAGTATGCTCTCACATTTAATAATAATAATAATAATAATCATTTATTTCGAAATAAAGACATCCATATTTTGTTAGTACAATTGCGAGCTTACAACTAGGTTAGTATTTTTTTTAATAAATTAATTTTAACAATAAGTTGCGGGTCAGGTAGACTTCCCAATGCTGGCTGCCAATCACTACACGACTGCATGCAGCCGTATCCAGCGAGCCAGCATCGGAGAGTCCCATCGGTCCGCCAGCGCGCGCAGGATGGTGTTGGGACTGCCGCGCGTGGGACGCATGATAGACGCGCACCGCTACCGCATGATGGCCGCAAAGCCGTCTGTGTCAGCTGCCGCGACATTTCCATTGAGCATTTTCATTCCTCAAACCCTATTTGATTTTCCAGACTCTCAGTCAGATGTGTCCTGGCTCACTGAAGATCACGCTCCGAGCTCTGCAGCGCGGCGCTCAGCTAGAGCTGGGCCAGTGCCTCAAGATGGAGTACCGCGCCGCCTGCCGCGCCACCGAGAACCATGACTTCCCTGAGGGTATGTAGTCGGTGAATAATCTATCCCTTCATGTCATTTATTTAAGTTATTACTTCTGCTACTAGCTCTTCACCGGTTAATGTCGGAAATTGTCCCAAGGAAACATATTCCCGGGATAGAAAGCCTATTTGTGCTATTCCAGACGATACCTAATCTATATCTGTGCCAAATTTTATCCAGATCTTTTCAGCCGTTCTGGTGTGATTGAGTAACAAACATCCATTCATCCGTCCAAACATTAGTTTTTTTTAATAAAACTAGATTCAGCCCGCGACTTCGTCTGCGTGAGCTGGCTCCAGAGATAGATTTAAAATGTGGAATCGTACTGATTGTACTGGCATTTCAGCAAATCGCTGGGACACCACATAGTGAGCGTGTTGTTGGCGTCGATGACCCGCCTGCTCCGGCGTTTCGGTAACTCTCAGGCTGACCGCCGCTTGAGCTTTCTGGTCTCCTGGTACTTGTGGATCGTTAGCGCTCAGCCAGCAGCGGCTCTGAATTTCCACTTCCTCCCCAGTCCCCATTTAGCCATGCCATTGCTACAGTTTCGTGACCAAATGCCTAAAATTTTATGAGACCTCATCTGGGTTGCTACGCTACGAACATCGACGTTTAGAATGATATTTTACTTACTGCAATATCTGTACACATCAATATCTTTGAGTTTCAAGTAGGTATCCCAAAAGGCCCACAGTGAAAGTTATAAAATTACGTGTAAACCTCAAACTTCGCTCTTTCCAGGAGTGCGCGCCCTCCTGATAGACAAAGACAACAGCCCACAATGGAAGCCCAAGACCCTGGCGGAAGTAAACGACGATTACGTAGAGAGCTACTTCAAGAAGTTGCCTCAGGAGAAAGAGCTGCAGTTCTTTGACTCTAAACTGTAGGTAGGCTGTCAGTCTGGCTGTATAGCCGTGTAAGCGATTTTTTTATATTTTTGCTAACTGTGGGTACTGATATGTGATGTTTAGGTGTTATTTGAAGAGTACCATATAGGTACAAGTTACCAGGAATAAGGTAGCAGGACTGATTGCCGACAGTGACTTGAGAAACTCTTAGTAGTCTCTTGTGGACGAGGTTTTTTTAAGGATAGAATCTATCATCTGCTCTTCGTTTTACCAACTAAGCAGCTTTAGGCACATTTACACAACCCAGACTTATATTAACTTCGGATTCAGAAGCTAACTCGAGCCATTATGTATGAAAATAACCTTGCAACTAACTTTTAGTTAACAGTCAGGTAACGGTAAACCCTGGTTTGCTTACAGGGTAAGACGACATAAAGGAGGAATCTCTTAGCGAGTACTATCGTTAAGTTCCACGGTTCTGATCCCATAGTTATGTCAGTCAATGCTTTTAGTGTGTGTTTTGTAATAATAATAGTCGTGACATAACCTCCGGTGTTGGGATAATATTTGCAAAGCGAAACGGCACTGAGGATATAATTATTGTACCTTTATTTGTCATTGTGATTCGAAACGAATGGTAGAGCATTGTTTTCAATACAAATTGAATTCCGTTGCAATTTATCAATCAAATTTTAAACAATGGCTTAGTGACTGGTACGCAATCTGAGTTATTTTGTTGACCTCGGATTTCGACAGATTTTAAATGTAGGTAGACATAATTTTAAGAAAAAATGGTCAAGGCAATGGCCTATATTCTACATTCTTTTGGAGGAAACTAACTCCACACTAGACGATGAAGTCGCAATGACAATAGAAAGAAACCAACCAACCAATTTGATTGAGTTGAATTGGACTAAATGACTTAGATATTATATTATGGAAAAGACACGGTTGAAAACATATCAATCTTCGACCTGTTTTTTGCAATTTTGCAATTGATTGGCAAAATTATCTACAAAGAATTTGAAATAATAGGTTATTCCTATTATTTCAAATTCTTTGTAGAAAATTTTCTCTTCTCTTCTTATTTAAATAAGAATCTGATTATCATGTGCTAGCAGTTCAGAGATTTTTGCGGATAAGACTGCCAGTCTGATTCTAGTATGGCATGATTCCTGAATAAATATCAACATTCTATTTTAAGTAAATAAATGAATACATATCAGTACCCACAGCCGTCGACTGATAAGAAATGTGTAAGAGGTAATGCAATTATAGCCATTATACTATAGATCCAGGGTTATTTGTAAGTCTTCCATGTATGAGAGTTCCTTAATTTTTTATATTATTATATCATGTTAAATAGCTGTTAGGAGAAAAGTATTTGAAGTAGATGATGTGACACAGGCGCTACGCATTTCTCTATACAGTTTTTAATTTGAGGCCTGTTCAGACCTATACTCCATCCGAGTAGGTAGTTAACTAAAGGTAAACAAAAAAACCACGTGACTTAGTTAACCGACTAAACGTAATACCAGTCTATTCAGTTGTCATGATACGTTACAGTTGTACTCTTCAATTTAGCAACGTTATTATTCTTTAATAACGTTGCTAAATTGAAGATTGCGGGCGTACCATGACATGTTAAAACGTCAGTCGTTCGAGCGAGAAAGAGGGATGGAGCTATACATCCTATATAGCTCCATCCCTCTTTCTCGCTCGAACGACTGACGTTTTTAAGTCCCCAGCAGGCCTAGACAAAATACTTTTCTATAGCGTTAACGTCAGACGCTCACGACAAAATGTATGGGAATGACATTAGGTGATGACGTTTCTTTTCCACACCTAATGTCATTTCCATACATTTTGTCGTCAGCGTCTGACGTTAACGCTACAGAAAAGTTTTTTGTCTAGGCCCCCAGGTCGATAAATTTTGCGCTGTATCCCGCCAGGTATTTTGTATGGAGTTCCGAGGCTAGAGCGAAACAGGTCTGAACAGGCCAATGCAAATGCGGAACTCCGCAACATGATGGTTAATGATAACTAAAACTAAAATCCGCATTTGCCTACTTAACTACTGCAGTGCATTTCTGTAAATCTCTCACCGTGTAAGCTTGGAAGGGTTGGAATTGGTGAAGTGAACTTGCAGTGAGCTGTTTCTGTTGTTGAATTCATACAAACCAGATGGAATGGCAGTTCACTACGTGCTCACTGTACCTAAGTTTACACGGGGAAATATTAACAGAATATACCGGTTTTTGAGTATGGTGTCTAGCTATATTTTTTACTGTCGTTTGATGTCGACCCAAGTTACGCCCGCTTCACACAATCGCTGTGTGTAATCAAACCTCAGATACAGTTCGCATCAAATAACTGTGCCCCTTTGAAGTTGGCTACGAGTGGCTGCGTAGTAGTCAAAAATACGAACAAACTGCAACTGCGCATGCGCAAGAGACATGGGGGCGGGGATTATGGCGGCGCAATTTTATGTCTCAGTCTTACGTTTACGTTCGATGCATGCTTGCGTCCCGCTTGCTCCCGGCTACGTGACTGCACCTGCTAACTTCAGAGGGGCAAAGTTATTTGACGAAAACTGTACAAGCCAATCGCGTCATATATTTGTCAAGTATATATTTGCCTTAATAACATTAATATCCAAGTGCAATTAATTAGAATATGAATGTACTATATAAGTGCACAGTACTTCACATTTTTATACTGTTTTTACTTGTATTTTATATTAATCAAAATGATATGGAATTTAGAAGCTATGCTGTTTTAACAATGTTGTAATGTTATAGAAAAGGCAACTACTGTATAGTTGAATACCATAGCTAATTCGGAAAAAAATGTGTACTTATATCTGTTGAAAATGTGCCTTCTTGTATTGTTATTTATCGTAATGTTCATTCTGTAGAAGTCTGTCAGAAAAACCAACAGTAATCCACCAGGTTTTTTTAAATCTCCCACATTATATCGAATGTAATCCAGTAAAATTAACTTTCCTTACTGTCAATACAATTTATCTACATTTAGTAGGTATGTTTTTTTATAAATTTATACAAAAATTTAATGTATTTTATTTGGATGTATATTTTGTGTATAAATGAATATTGAATGTGTTTGTTGTCTGTTAATGTTAATCAACAAATAAAGAGCAAATTATAAACTTTGTATATTTTCTTTTATTTACTTAACAGAAACACGCAAAATATAATTAAAGCAAGCAATATGTGTTTGCTTTAGCAAATATATCTGTGAAATAGTTTATGCATAAACTTGCTGTACTAAATATAATTATTTTCTTAGTACGTGTACGTTACTCCAGCAGGAAAGTGGGTCTTAGAGTGATATTAGTGGAACGTAGGTAAGTATAATTAGTGCGTAATCCGCTGTGAATGTGCGTCACATAAAAAAATTTTGCGTGTTGTCGTTTTGAAAAAAAACGGTAATAAATATTTCTGTTGGAGTAACGTTGTTCCAGCAGGAAAATTCTAAAAGAATGAGCGTGACAATAAAAACAGCCGATTAAATAACCAAAATGTCGCTTTAATTAATCAACACTAATTACAACTTTATAACTCATTAAATAAAAAACACAATTGCACCACTGATCACTTCAATTCGCAGTTGAAGATCGCTCTCGAAGTTGTCGCTTGTATCGCAAATTCAAAACTGACTCGGTCGCTTTTTTTTTTTTTTTTTTAGGTATGACCACTAGCAAGTTAACACACTTGGGATATTAACTGCTTAACCGGACTAACCTGTGGTGGCCTCAAATGAATTTAAGGCCCCCAGCCAAGGCAACAAAACTAGCTACAAGCTAAAAACTACTGACCGCTCACTAAGGGCATTCCCTGTGGAATACGACCTCGGCTTAGCGGCGTCAGTTAGGGACAGCAAGGGACAATCAGGCTGGGTCGTTTCATTAATTAGGGGTTATTAAAGCTAAAGGCTCAGCGGCGCGGGCTGGCTCGTTTGCATAAGTCGGGGAGGGTTTTGAGTGGGTCGTCGCGACGGACCTCGGCGGCGAGGTCGGTATACGGAACGCGGTCTGTATCTGTTTATTCTAAGGGTGCTGGTTTCCCTACAGCTTTCCTGAATCTTTGTGATCTCGTCGTCGGATTCGACGAGTGTATGCCGAGGACGGCGAATCTTACTAATGCGAGAGGGAGTGTACTGGGTTGCCTTTGAAATCAAAGGGTTTTGGTGCTTTTCAGCGGATTCGAAGAAACGCTTTGTAAGGCGCTTCATAAACTGTTTTAGGGTCGGGATTTTAAGGTCGACATGAAGTCGTTCGTTCCGTACATACCACGGGGCGCCCGTGGCTTTTCGGAGAAATCTGTTTTGACTGACTCGGTCGCTCGCAGGCTATGCGGGCCTTATATAGGTCGGCAGATTATTATTCCAGAACCTTCTACTATACAAACATCTAGAAAGTTCGAGTACATACCGGTCCCGACTAACCAGATATCGAAAACTCTAGAATGTTCTAGCATCGAAAAGTCTAGAAGGATCATGACTCTACTAGTTCTGCTACTCAATACTAGATGGCGCTAGTAGTAACTATAATATCGTAATGTACCCGGCATTTATTCTAGCGCGTAACAAAATTAGCAAATCTTTATAAGCCGGCAAGCAACAAATGGACAGCTTCATCGGTAGATCATGTATATACGACGATGCGGCGACGTGCTGAACACGAAGGGTCGGCGCCGGAGCGCCCTCGGGCCGCGCCTCTTTCCTGGCGAGCGAGACGTAACAAGCGCTTTGTAGTCTGTGGGGTGTGTATCCTTATTACGCGCAACTAGCGCAAGTATTTTAACGATGTGTGTAACTATGCCTGTGCCCAGTGGTTCATTGTCTATGGATGGGTCTGCAAAGTGCGCCCCCTGAGGCTTGCGCCTTGGCAATCTAGCAACGACGTTGAGCCAATGCATGGGCATGTGGCCATCCACCATCAGGGATTTTAATTTTGATAGGCAACAAAAAAATTGTCGCAAATTACGTGCTAATTATACGTTCCACTCATATCGCTCTAGGATCCACTTTCCTGTTGGAGTAACGTACCTACCTACACTCTCAGTACAGCACAGAGAATACTGAATAAGACGACTTCACGATCTGAAAAAAGTCAAAAGTTTAGGTAAATTGATTTGTCACACTTTTCTGTAAAAAAGACAATAAATTAATTAGTAAGTGAACTCACGGACACGTAGGATTGGTAAGATAACGCAATAATGCCCAGGCCGGTCAGAACTACTGGTTCCTGAAATAATTGAGAGCATCAATAGTCGAAAACTTTTTCAACACATTTGCTCAAAAAACGCTTTGACACACAAATTAAATATTAAAGCTAAGTAAGGCGCTATATTCTCAATAATTGAGGTACAAACTTTCATCATACCTGTGCCTGCAACATTGCGATGACGATGAGCTTCCTGACTCGTAGCGATGAGTCGCGCCAGCAGTTCTCCCAGCCCGAGCTGTACATGGCTGTCGGGAGGACTTCGGCCTGGATCAGGAAAACAAGGTAACTTTTGTGTTGCGTTTATGTGATACTGGACAAATTGTCTGAGGTAGTAAGGGTACGGCCGCAACGACTGCAACCCATCGGGGAAAACAGGCGTACCTACAGGTCACATGTATTTTGTTTTATTTATCCAAACAAACGTAATTTCTTTATTGAAAAATAATGTTAGCTACTTTTACTGTACTTAAATATTTCGTGTTTCTATGAAAAACGTTTTACCATACCTAATATTTTCTGTTTCTATGAAATACTTGGCTTTCGACTTGGTTTACCATAATCAATATGCTTCAAATATGGTACCATCCATCCTACGTAAAGCATCGTTTCTTCTGAGTGGAAAAGCTGCCAAAACGAGCTCACCTCAATGGTAATATCACCAGCGTTCCACATGAAGAATCCAGTGCTGCACAGAATCGTCAGCGCCGTCACCACCAAAGTTAACGCATTCGTCAAATTACGGGCAGAACTCTGAAAAAATTATAAAAATTAAAATAAAAACTATTTATTCTCAGACAGCTACATAGTCCACAGAAAAAGTTAGTAATAGAAATCTTATTAACTATGTTATCTATAAAAAACACAAAAAATCACGTTTGTTGTTATTTAATTTTTAAGTGAATATATAACTAAATATTCTGTAAATATTTCAAGCGTCTACCTGTTGATGTTATCAATATCCAGCAAAAACGAGCAAAAAAATCACGTTTGTTGTATGGGTGCTCCCATACAACAAACGTGATTTTTCTTTTTCTCTTATACATTTATTTTATTCTGTTTTTTAGTATTTGTTGTTATAGCGGCAACAGAAATACATCATCTGTGAAAATTTCAACTGTCTAACTATCACGGTTCATGAGATACAGCCTGTTGACAGACGGACGGACGGACAGCGAAGTCTTAGTAATAGGGTCCCTTTTTACCCTTTGGGTACGGAACCCTAAAAACTACTAAAAGGCCAAATCTTAAAAGGTCATAAAAAAATGGCGTCAACTTTTTTTAACAATTACCTACCTTCTTATATTTGTACGCTAGTATACTATCTGTGGCCATACTAATTTTCATTCCCCCTAAACTGCGCTCCGTGCACGCCTAGGTTAGGCGAAGTTGTAGAGCATTCAAACTAAGGACCTGTAGCCACCACTCATCACAGCACGTTTTATGACTATCGTCAAGAAACCAAGAAACAAACAGTTCTCAAAAGAACTCTTTTTCACAGTTCTCAAAAGAACTAGACTTCTGTTAAAGGAATAGGAAACGTTGAAGACACGCCGCCGTCGTATTCTTCGGTCTTCGCTCGCCGCGCACGCGAACAACAGCAGACGTCTTCTCTCTTCAAAGGCCGCGCAGAAAAGGATCGCGAACTACGCGGAACCCTTATTTATACACACCTGCGGCGCGCGTGCATTCCGCGCACCGCGGTCCGTGACACGAGCGTCTGTAGCGACACCACACGGATTAAATAGGCAACAAGTGCTGTGACGTGATTGGTTGGGAGTTCTTTGTTATTTAGTTAGTAATTTCTTATTGGTTAAGCTCATAATTGTTAATATTCCTAAACTGTATATAAGTGACACATTTTTAATCAATAAATATTCTTTTTACAACCTTCGTGAAACCTACAACTAGGAGTTTTATTAGTAATCTACCGTAACCCAAACATTACTAAAGACCTGACGACTTACCACCATTTGGTACATCAGCAGGATCAGCATAGTGAGGTTAAATATAATATCTGACCACTGAACACGTCGCGGCATATCGCTTGTATCTCACCGGTACACCTGTAAACAGTACTTATTCAAGTATATAGTTCTCATCTCAGTTTTATAGTTCACCTTCGCTATAGTATTGAGAAGCTAAGTAATTATTCTCGAAGCCTTATTATGGCAAAAAGCAAACAGGTGTAAAAACACTAGAAACTTTACTTCAACGTCTCCGAATGTTTTTGAATTCCATTTTTGAGAGCCCTTTCATACTCCTGTTCCTTCTCCCTTTGAGTCCGGCTCTCCTCTTCAAAAATTCTGATCAGGCTTCGGAAGTAGCTGTTCAAGTTCTTGAACTGGTGGCTGACGGCCATAGTCAGGCATATCACCAACGAGTAGACCGCGAAGATACGTGACAGGTAGATTCACCAGAAGATGTAGAACAAAGCTCTGCCGACGTTGCTTAACACTGACTTGTCTTGAACGTTGGGCCAAGCAGTGATTATTGTGTTGAAGGTCTCTCCTGGAAAGGATGCCCGACTAAATTAAAGTATTCTATTGATTGTAGTACCAACTTCTCTTCACTTTTCTTTAAACATTTTATAATATCAGACTACTATTATACAGTTTTCTCTTAAGAGGAAACGCGGCTGGTCTTTTCTCCATAGAAACGCTTTCGCCTGTTTTCTTTCTGGTTAATGACCATAAAGTATGATTTTTTACTGAATAATAAATATTAACTACTTGTATGTCCCCGTGTTTTCCTTTTTGATACATTATTTTATATGCCCTAAAAAAATGCTCAAAATTGCCTATTTAGACCGCTGTCAACAGAGGCCTTTTTTTTTTTTTTTTTGGATGGGAAATCATCAAATGACCCCTCCCGCTCTGGGTTGAGCGGCAGGGAGTGTCAGACTTCTACTGACTAAAACCCACCCATGCTCCTCTTAGTGCCTTTTACGTTCCAGGGCCGCGGTAACTCTTTCGAACAAATCCGCAACCCTGGTAGGCACTGGCCCTAACGGGCCCCTACTCCGTCAACAGAGGCCTAGTGTACAAATTTAACAAGTATGTATGAAAAAAAGGAAAACATAGGGACACAGTACCTATATATCCTTCTTATTCAGTTTATCAAATATCTTTTAAATAGGGAAATAGGCGAGAGCCAAACCTCGAAATATGACTGTTTACTCAGGCTATTGAGTTGGATCTGTAGTTGTCCTAATTGCACGAACCGGACGCCGAGCGCTCGTAGAGCGACAGCAATAGTTTCTTCAAATACCTAATTTTCAAAAGACTCCACCACAGAATCTACAATAAAAAATAGGAAGCACTTACCTGTACGTGTGACCCTCAGAACAGCCTCAATAGTGTACAAAATAACCGACATCACACAGTTGAAGATCAGGGCCCAGGAGAAGAACTTTGACCTCTTGATCATCTGATCCTCAACCTCCCCGTCATTGTAGATTTCCTTCAGTCCTATCCCAAGCTAACATAACATCTCTGATTAGCATAACATCTCTGATTGGTCCCTCTTGGTGAGTCATACGAACTCGAAACGCAGTGATGATAGTATGAGTCATCATAAAAAGAAGCAAATCAGAACTCTGTCGTTCCGTCAAGTTCTTCTGCGTCACATAAGCGCCATATTCCATAAGAATCATAGCGAAAACCGACAAGTTTCCCAATTTACTTAGCGGTCGGATAATTTTCATGAACGCGCTTGGAAAATTTAATTCTTCTACCCAGAAGTTGGGCATGCTGAATATGAAAACGAATTTGTTTAGATTGATCAGAAAATCTGTGGTTTTCGTCGGCTTATAGCTGCCTGAATAATTTTCCATTTTAGTTGAAAATAAAATGTATTTTTGCAAGCTTGAGTGTGTCGTGTGTGCCTGCGAATTAGTAGACGTTCATTCAAAAAGGAACGTAAGTGCAGAACCACATTCATAATTACTGCAATACAGAGATGTATTGCGTAGGTATGTTACCATCACAATAATTGATCACGATGATCCATTGATTAGTCCCACTGCGGGGTAAAGGCCTCCAATCCAACTCCTCCAAGTAATCCAAGGAAACTTGTTAAGTAAACTAAAGTGCTTTATAGTGTTTACTTTGTTAAAACTCATTCTTAGCGGGGTCAAGCTATCTCCCAAACGACAATCCTGGATCCGCCACTTTTTTTTTTGATGGAAAATTATCAAATGACTCCTCCCGCTCTGGGCAGAGCGGAAGGGAGTGTCAGACTCTTACTGACTAAAACCCATCCGTGCTCCTCGTAGTGCTCTTTGCTTTCCAGGGCCGCGGTAACTCTTTCGAATAAAATCCGCAACCATCCGCCCCTACTCCGTTGCTTGGCTTTCTGGCAAAACTCGAGCGTGAACCACTGCTATTTAGTAAGCTATTTTGTAAGTACAGTAAACCACAAGTCAGAAATCGAATCGCCCTTACTTAGAAGCTATGGCAATCTCAATTTGCAGCCATGGTCCTTCGGCTGACTGTATAATAGTAACGGTTATAATTACTCAAGTCATTTTATCATACATTTTACATGCGGAAAGGGTTTAATAATTAGATACGCTGCTCCATTTGCCGTCGATTACGTTTTACGACTTATGTGATTGCTTCAAATTTCTTGCCTTCGTTACCTATTACCTAGCTTAAGGGTGGCAGTAAGTGAGTTTACAAGATGGCGCCGGCGATGCGAGATTTGTAAAAATTGAGTTCCGGGTTTCGTGTGTCTTGTAGGAAATAGAAACTTGCACCTATTCTATTCCTATAACATAAGGCTGCGTTTCCACCGGAGATGTGCGAGGTGGCGTAGCGAGGGATGTGTTTGTGAGAACCAATAGAATCGCTTCATTTACATACTTACTACAGCCTAAGGTGGGTACTGACCGGTGTTACGGGGCGTAGGTTATGTAACATTTTACAAAGCGAGCATTCGTGCAGTCAGTACGTGGAAGCGAGCACGAACATGATGCGCACCTATGTTTTGTTCTACACGGATTTTAGGACACGGCGTAACATAACATGCTCGCTGCGAATGTTACATTCGTTAGCTCCGTTCCGTACCCACCCGTGCAGCCTAGCCTTCTTTGTTTGTATAGGTAAGCAGCAAATCAATTTTTAAAAACCTAGGGGTGTAGTTAGTTGCGGAATTGTTCAAAAGAGTTCCTGCGGGCGGGAAGTCTCGTAATAAAGTCTTGCGATCCACGGATCAGAACATTGATTTTGAACTTGGATTGCGTTCGAGATTGACTGTGTACGGGTGGCCTCAGGACTTATCGATTGAATTCGGTCGGTAGGCGATCGGTAACTATGTCGAGATTTCCCGCATTGGAACGCAAAGGCCATTATTTTGTATACAGGAATACGGGTGGGTTTTAGTCAGTAAGAGTCTGACACTCTCTTCTGCGCCGCCCAGAGCGGGAGGAGTCATTTGAGACTCGCGCACGAAGGGTTCCGTAGGTACCAGTATCTATAAAAAAAACGGCAAAAAAATAACGTTTGTTGTATGGGAACCCCACTTAAATATTTATTTCATTCTGTTTTTAGTATTTGTTGTTATAGCGGCAACAGAAATAGGTAGGTACATCGTCTGTGAAAATTTCAAATGTCTAGCTATCACGGTTCTTGAGATACAGCCTGATGAATTTATGACAGACAGACGGACAGACAGACCTGCAGACGGACGGCGGAGTCTTAGTAATAGGGTTTTTACCCTTTGGGTACGGAACACTAAAAAGGGGTATAGTACCTATAAGTTTGCACCACAAGTAATATTACCCGCTACACCTCTTCACTCAATCCCTACCCTCCATGTATAAGCGACATACCTACCTCCAGGCGGTTTATTAAAAGACAAAATACATTTTTGCGTGTTGGATAGTAGGTACTTTATTTGTTCATAAGTTGAAGACATAGTTCTGAGTAGTTGTAACGTAGACTCTAGTTTCTTATCGTTGTTATCATATTTTATTTGTTTCTCTATTAACTAGAGTAACGAATAAAATAAATTGGCTTCTGCTAAGATTTAAAAAAAATATATGTATTACTGAAGCACTTATTTAGAAGCCAGGTAGATTCTTCCAGTTACTTAATTATTTTTAATTGTCTTGTCCCAACTATTTTGGCGTCGGCTCCCAGTCAAACCGGATTCAGCTGAATAATAAATAATAATTTGATTGTTCATGTACTTCAATATTAATTAAAACAGTACTGAGAATACGGAGTACGACGACTTTACGATCTGAAATAGAAATAAAATGGCGTCGTTATCTTGCACAACTTAATTATAAGGAAGATCAAAGAAACGATGAATGGATTGTATTAGAAATGATATGGCTAGAAAGGGATCCCCATCATCTATGGTGAATAGATGCATTACCTCATACATTGAGATCCGAGCAAGAGGATGAAGTTGGAAGGAGGAACTTTATATTAGTACCACTTGCAGATCTAGCAGGCTTGGGCTATCAACTGCTTAACAGTTAACCGGACTATCCTGTGGTGTCCTCAAATGAATTTAAGGCCCCCAGCCAGGGCTAAAAGCTACTAGTATAGATACTGGTTCTAGTAACCGCTCGCTAAGGGCATCCCCTGCGGGATACGGACCTCGGCTCAGCGGCGTCATTTCGGGGGGGGGGGGGGGGGGGGCAGGAAGGGACAGGCTGGCTAGTTAGGCAAAAGTCGGGGAATGATTTGACAGGGGCGTCGCGATGGGCCTTGTCGGCGAGGGCGGATAACATAACGCGGTCTGTTTTTGTGTTTCCTACAGCTTTCTTGTATCAGAGTGATGGGGTCGTCGGGTTCGACGAGGGTATGTCGTGGACGGCGAATCCTACTTATCTAGGAGGGAGCGTATCGGGTAGCCGATGCGTTTAGAGGGTGCTTTTCTGAACTGCTTTATGGTCGGGATTTTAAGATCGACATGGAGTCGCGTTCATTCCTTACGAACCACGAGGCATCTGTGGCCTTTCGGAGAAAACGGTTTTGGAAAACTTGCGTCCTATGGATCTGATTTGATTTTGTGTGTGCGAATGTGGCACACGCATAGCATAGGTCATAATTGGACGTATGCACGTAGTGTAAATGCGCAGTTTGATAAAATTTGTGATAGACATAATTTTAATGGGTTCCCTATAACTGGCAGAATCTTGATGCTCCGAAATTTATTTGTCATAACACATTTGGCACAATTTTCTTCAAACAAATTTTTAAAAGCATATAAATTCTTTAATATACGTAATTATTGTTCGGTCGAATGTTTATATGTCCCAATTTACAATAGCAGAATTAAATTTGGCATTACCTTAGGCAAAGTTAAAATTCCGCATAATTTCGTTTAGCATACTATACAGATGGCAGAATTTCATTTTGAATAATTTTATTAGGCATATTGCCATTTCTATAAAATAGCATTTTTAACCTTAAATTTAAGTATGGTCACAGTTACAAAAGTTAGTGACAGAAACGAATCGCTGCAAAACCGACTCCACGTAGTCTTGTCTGCCCTACCTCTAGAGTGTAATTTAAGCCCGCGTAGGCGCGGAGGAGCGAGGTGGCCCGCGAGTTGAGGTCCAGGTGGTATTTATATTAGCCCCGCGGCGCCGAAGCCGCGACAGAAACCATGCCTGGTGCATGCTGCATGCTTGCTGCATGCATGGTGTATGCTTGTTTGCATGTTTTAATGCTGCATGCATAGTGTATGCTTATATGCATGCTTCTTACATAAAAACCACATAATATGTGGTTCACAATCAGCTGTTTTATTGAGTGTTAAGATTATGATGCAGATTGTACATGCAGAAAGTTAAACAAAATATTTAGACAATTTAGGTACCTACGTTCTGTACTATGATAGATGAGTCTTACAATTATCATATTTATGAAATGTATAGGTACCAAAAGATGATTCCAACTGCAAACATTCTGAGTTATGATAGTTCTGGCTTTTAATGACTATTGAAATGAAATGTAGGTATGCAAAAAGACGATTTTGTCTGTGAACTTTCTACGATATGATGGTTCTGCTTTTTAATGACTACCTATCGATATGAAATTTATACCTAAAGATGATTCTGATTTACAAAATTATGACTTTTGAGTGTATGATAAATGCGTATGGCAAACGATTTTCTGCGAAATGAAGTTTATGCATTCCGTTATTATGCAAAATACTTAATATTATGACATAAAAAGTAGACCCAATTTTAATACTAGAATTAGAAATAAATTAGATCAACAATTTTATAGACTAGCAAAGTACAAACATCTTTCATAGAATGCTGTGTTTAATGATACAAAAAATACCTCATGACATAGGTATTAGAATTGAATGAAAGAAAATTTAAAACTTATGATAGAAGCACACTTTGTAAACAAGCATTACAAACTAGATGATTATATTCAAGATATGAATGCTTGGAAACATGCTGGTCCTGCTCCAAAGGACAATCTAAGGTATAGAACAGAACAGAACAAACGCAATCCCTGTACTCATCATTATGAACAACTTTCACTATGGAACCATCACTGAAATCGCGGTAAAAAAATTGACTGCTTACGGAACTTAGGTATTACTGATTTACCTTTTCCGTAAAATGCACCGTTTACAAGAGTTTAAGGTTAAGTAAAAATCTGAAAAATTACAAAAATTTGCCACTATTGCATTTACAATATTAGAGAAAAAGAAAGAAAGAAAAACCGCCCATTCCGCTAGAAAAGACGAACAAAAAATTATGAAACTTAATACCTACATAAATAAATTACCTAACTAAAAACCAAATCATGTTCTTTCATTCCCATGGCCGCTTTTTTAGCAATTATAATAACTATTTACTTACTCAGGTATATCTATTATTAATTATTTGTAGACATACATTATATACTCACCCTAATGTATGACTGGTACGAAAGATCAATGTATCCAAGGCCCTTGAGAACCACCGGTCGCTGTGGACAAAATTATTGTTAAAAGGGTTCGAGAATGCCTTGTTGCGTTAATTCCGCCCATGTACCACTATTGGATATAAAGTTTAAATAAATAAAATTTTATATAGGTAGTTCACAGCCGCAATTTTGTTTTTTTTTTTTCAAAATCCCGGCGCACGATGAAACATTTATCTATACTTCTATACTACTAAACTAATTTAATTTAATCTATAAGTAGGTACAGGTAGGTACCTATTATCTATAAGTAGTAATATTATAAAGCTGAAGAGTGTGTTTGTTTGAACGGGCTAATCTCTGAAACTACCAGTCGTAGGAACTTAGAAAATTCTTTTTGTGTATGATAGCCACATTCATGAGGAAGGGCTTTAGCATTGCTCTTGGTTAGCCTTAAATATTGATATTTGTAAAGTAAGTCGGAAGAAAAAGCGCTATCGAACTGCTTTACCTGCGTGCGCTGGGGTAATGGCTAATTGTAATGTAAGTAACATGGACTACAAAGATACCTATTGGTTTTTAGTAGATCTAAAAAAAAGTCCACGACGCCATAAATCTCTTAATAAGCCACATTTAAGCTCAAATAATTTATTGAAAAGTTTAAAGGTGATTTTTGAGCATTATTATTTGGCAGGCATATTAATCCCAACGAACGAAAGTTACTTCATCATCAAGATAATTTTACGGAGATAAACTTTGGCTTTGATAGTATGTTATTTGGACTTACCGTTAGGGAGATAATTTAAAATTAGAATAATTCAACATAAAATATTTGTCGAACGGGCCACGCGGGCACCACCTCTCATTTGATTGGAGATTGGATTCGAAAGGTAGGTAACTTCTTAAAAATATTAAGTGTTAGCCCGAGTAACATTTGGCATTTATTTTATCAAAATCGACCTACAAAATCAAACGATATTGAATTTTTACCCGACTGCTTTAGAAGGAGGATGATGATATTTTGGGAAGTCGGGAGCGGACGCGTGTGTCCACTGCGTTGACTGCCTCATGGACCCGGCACAGCGTTAGAGGAATTATGATCTTGTGTTTTCATTCGAGGTTCAGTACATGGTCGAAAGCGAAAAAGAGCGTCGCCTCTTTTTTGAGGAGCTGATGCATGCAAAGGAGGCGGCAGAGAGGGAAAGCATTATTCTCACTCCACCCTCAACAGAAGAGTAGCCAGGCGTTGAAGGGCGCTACTCTACGATCCGTTAGATCAGCCTCATCAGGGACCGCTAGTAGTGGGAGCCGTTATCAATCGGGGCACGCGTGAATTTAATTGTCGGCTCATAGTAGCGGTAGGAGCTGTGGGGTTTTTAGTCGGGAGAAATCCGACATGATACTTCGCTGCTGTTGATTATGGCTTTCAGGAATTTCAGTGGTTTGGGAATGTGTGGCGGGCTTGTCCCAAAAAAAATAATACTCCGTTCTTTTAGAGTACGTAGGTACTCTTAAGAAAAAAAACAGGAAATGTTGTACATTCCTTACAGGACAATGAACACTAGGATCTGCTCACACAATCTCGTGTAGTTTCTAGGTTGGGCTAGACAAGATAAACCACTCAGGATTTCTAGTTTGCGTAGCTAGTTGTTGACGACAACTCAAATATTTAATACTATAACTTGTCAATTGTTGCCACTAATATGTTCTTCTTTTGGAGTCGATGGTTAACTGGCCCAGTAGGTGGCTACGTTAAATGCAGCATCGGTGGCATTAATTAAATCTTCCAAAGTACAGGTTAATGGGCACTTGGGGCACTCCAACATGTGGCTCATGCTCTAGGGGCACCGCGTCAGAAGGGAAAACTTGAACATTAACGTTGTGCATTTTTGATTACTTTGGAACGGTTAGGGAATAATTTCGCACGAATTGCTTTATTTATCAGTATTAAAGTACCTACTGACATTTATGTGGTTAAATACAAAATTCATTATTTGCGCTATCGTACATAAACATGACAATTAATATAACATTATCCGTCTTACGAATTTTTGATCAGGTCGAGAATTCTAATTTCAAATTCATTTTATTTTAAAAACATGGTTTTTTTTTCCAAAAGTAGTCATTTGTTTATTGATTAGTGTTACATTTTCATCGCATTTCAATCTTTTTCGTCATCATGGATACGTTAAAAATTCGAGTAATTATGGAATATGAGTACCGTCGTGGCAACAACGCGGCACAAGCGGCACGCAACATCAACGACGTTTACGGAGCTAACACTACAAACCAACGCACCACCTGTTATTGGTTTGCTCGCTTCCGTTCTGGAAATTTCGACCTGAAAAATGAACCTCGCGGTCGTCCGAAGAGTTTGGTCGACAATGACGAATTAAAGGCGATTGTGGAAGCTGATGATACATAATCTACGTCTGAATTAGCAGCAGCTTTCGACGTTAGCGTCAAAACAATATGGATCCATTTGCGTCAAATTGGCAAGGTAAAAAAGCTTGACAAATGGGTGCCCCACGAACTCAATGATCGCCAGCGCGAAGTACGCGTCGAGACGTGCCTTGCACTGCTCAACAGACACACAAATGAAAGAATTTTGAACCGCATTGTTACCTGCGGTGAAAAATGGATTCTGTTTGATAACCGCAAGCGCTCAGCAAGTTGGTTGGATCCTGGTTCAGCACCTAAACAATGCCCTAAACGAAAACTTACCCCTAGAAAAGTGATGGTCACTGTTTGGTGGTCTAGCACCGGTGTGATTCATCACAGCTTCTTACCAAACGGGGTGAGCATTACTGCAAATGTGTACTGTGAAGAACTGAACACAATGATGGAGAAGCTGGCACATCTCCAACCAGCATTGGTCAATCGCTCGTCTCCGCTGCTCCTGCACGACAACGCGCGACCTCATACTGCACAGCAGACGGTCTCCAAATTGCAAGAACTGGGGTTGGAAGCTCTTCGTCATCCGCCCTACTCACCAGACCTTGCGCCTACAGACTACTACTTTTTCCAGAATTTGGATAACTTCTTGGCGGGAAAAAAATTCAATACCCGAGAGGCAGTACAAAATGTCTTTGAAGAATTTGCCTCCCGTCCAGCTGATTTCTTTAAGAAGGGCATCAATAAACTGCCACTGCGTTGGCAAAGATGCATTGATTGCATGGGTGATTCGATTACGATTAATACAAATAAAAAATACATGAAAAAAATTCGTTTAATTTTTTTCATACAAAACGGCAATTTCATAGGTAAAGAGTTAAAGACCTATTATAAGTGATCTTTTTTTTATTGAGTTATGGGCTTGCTCTTGACCTCAATCACGCCTGATGGAAAACGATAGATGACGCCTATGACGGAGCGAGCGTGCCAAGAAGATGCTTGTTCACTCTTGCTTTGAAGGCAGACGGGTAATATGTGGAAGGGAAACACAGCTAGATCTCCTTTCAAATCATTCGCATTATTTCACTTGCACCGCCTAACCAGTCGCCATGTGAGAACAATGAAAATTAATAATTTACTAATCACGTGCGTATCCTACTAATATTATAAAGGTGAAAGTTTGTATGTTTGTATGTTTGTATGTTTGTATGTTTGTATGTTTGTATGTTTGTATGTTTGTATGTTTGTATGTTTGTATGTTTGTATGTTTGTATGTTTGTATGTTTGTATGTTTGTATGTTTGTATGTTTGTATGTTTGTATGTTTGTATGTTTGTATGTTTGTATGTTTGTATGTTTGTATGTTTGTATGTTTGTATGTTTGTATGTTTGTATGTTTGTATGTTTGTATGTTTGTATGTTTGTGTAACAATCAGGCAAAAACTGCTGCTGAAGGGATTTTAGCACACATGTAGTTCATATCCTGGAATAAAAAATAGGCTACTTTTTATCCCGGTAAGTGGCATGGATTAATGGAGACTGAGGAGGAAGTGGAAACTCAGAGCCGCTGCTGCCTTAGTACTTCAGATTCACAAGTACCAGGAGACTAGAAACATCAAGTACCAGGAGACCAGAAACATGTCATAGTATTTTTGGATAAGTGTAGGGAAGGTGTAGGGTAGGTGTAGGGAAGGTGTAGGGTAGGTGTAGGGTAGGTGTAGGGTAGGTGTAGGGTAGGTAGGTGTAAGGTAGGTGTAGGGTAGGTGTAGGGTAGGTGTAGGGTAGGTGTAGGGTAGGTGTAGGGTAGGTGTAAGGTAGGTGTAGGGTAGGTGTAGGATAGGTGTAAGGTAGGTGTGGGGTAGGTGTAGAGTAGTATATAGTATAGTCACGATTGTCACATGATGAGTTAACCTGAAAATATCTCAGCAACGTGACACTTTGGGGCACCATGATATTGTTTGTTAATTGTCCTTTACTCATACATAAATGTTACATCGAGCGCTGGGATTTTGAAAAAAAAAACAAAATGGCGGCTGAGCCATTGAGGTCGAACATTCAAATATGGGAGCTATGCCAGCGCATATAAATAAAAATGTTCGAAGCTTTCATCCAGATCTGTTTAGCCGTTCTGTATCCGAACTTTCGCATTTACAATATAAGTAAGAATTAGCAATGAAACCAGCAACCAGCGTAAGGGACTTGTAAGGGACTTGATATAATATATTATATACGCGCGCCCGCCGCGCGCTCGGGCGCGGCGGGCGCGTGTATAATTTTTCACACCACCTGATCGAAAACGTCAAATTATATGTCATACCAACCTAACCTAAAGTGAGTAATTTTTGGCCGGTGGCACAGCCGGGCAATAATATTGTACTGGATTTCATTATAACCCGCTGGTCAATAATGTGATTTAAATTTGGAACCTCATCTGTCTGCTCAATTGGTGGTATATTAGGTACTTACAACGCCTTCTGTCTCTGTCTCTCTTTTTCTGTTCCAGAAAGAGGAAAGATATTCTCGATACTCTTACTACTTAGGGATGATATTCTCGAATTTCTACAAAATCATAATAATTGACCAGGGTCCAGGATTGAAGACAATATTATAAGAATAATTGGTTATGTACCTACGGATTATTGTATAAAAGGATAAGAATAACACTTAAAACCCATTTATAGTCGATTTATTAATTTAAAAACTATTTTCTCGAGCATCTCCTATGACGTTCTAAATTCAAATTGCATACAGCCAAGCGTCCGAACCATTCTACCAGCTGTTACAAAGCTCTGTATAAAGCTTTGTGGCCTGCACATATATTTACTTACCCAAAAAAAAAACGAAAATCGAGTTGGTCGTGGCCGCTATGTGGGGTAGGTATACCGAGTGGAACGCAAAAAAGGCGCGGAAATTGCAAATCCGTATAGTATTAAACTAACCTTTTTTTAAGTAGGTATACAGTATGGTTCTAAATACATATCTCTACATAGTGTTTGTAAATTTAAAATACTTTGTTTTTCATATTATGGCTTCTTATTTTCTCACAGGAGGTGTGAAAAGTAGAGTATCCTCCTCGGGGATAAAGGTGTCTTTGCCTTGGGCTAGCTTGAATCCCTCGCTGCATTCAGGATTCTTGTATTAACTCCCTCGCTTCGCTCGTGAGTTAAACTCTAAACTCCCTCGCTACGCTCGGGAGTTAACTCCCGAATCCTTAATTGCGTTCGAGATTCAATATGACGCCCGTGACACAAGACACTGCTTTATCCCCTGGGTGCATAATCTACTATTATGCCAGTGCACTGTGATGAAAATGTATGGCGTCTGGCCGCTCTCCCACGACGTTAAGTATATTTCGTTCCTTTGACGCCATGTAATAATATGCCGTCAGCCATACATTTTATCTTGTCAGCGCCCTGTCCGCCTTGTATATCAAATCCCTTAGGAAATGAAATCTGTTGGAAGTGACAACTTACCTGGGCTTGGCACATGGTTATGATAATGAGTTTCCGCAGGTGCACTGAGCACTGTCCCTGGCAGTTGTACCACCCAGAGAAATATATCGCCGTGCCCAGTTGTGACGCCTGAAACACCAGCCACACCCTTTACGATACTTTTGGACACCTACAATCATGAAAGGAAAAAGGATAACCAGGAAAGAATAAAGACAATTTGCAAAGCAACTTTCTAAACTTGCTTTGCAATTTGTCTTTATTCTTTCAGTCAGTAACGCAATAGCTGAAGATCAAATCAAGATGCATGGAATGGTCGTTCAAACAGTTCCGGAGTTGTCAATGGTAGGTAAGTACGTAGGTAGGGCAATAGGATTAAAATTATATTCTTTTTTTATATTGTCCCGATAACAAGAGGGTAGTTTTTTAAAAAAGGATAGCTAGCTTAACTAGTCCTTATACAGGTATCCTGATTTGGTTCATATAAACATGTACAACTTTTCAGTAAACGAGGCGCAGACATAACTATGTCAGTTATGTCAATAGAAATAGGAACCAATTAGTTCAACCAGGTTTCAGACTTGCTAAAGTAGCAACATCTTTTATGGGGTAGGTACTGTTTAAAGTGCTACAATAAAATGCCGCCATGTATACCTATTAGAATTGAATGAGACGAAATTCAAAAATTGTCTAAAACGCACACTATGCAGACAAATTATAAACTAGGGGAGTATACATTGATGATAAAAATGCCTGGCTCAATGCAGGTCCGCTCCACAGCGGCTAAAACACCCAAACTTTGATAAAGACGAGAAAACATTGTTGGACCTACTGAAGATAATAATTCCTACCATCTTTGCATTGTATCGACTCAATCTCTTTTGCCTCCCACAAGGTGGACCGATGACCAGGTGAGGGTCGCGGGTAGCCGATGGATGCGAGACGCACAGGACCGGTTGTTGTGGCGACGCTTGGGTGAGGCCCATGTCCAGCAGTGGACGTCTTTCGGCTGATATGATGATGATGATAATGAATCTCTTTTGCATTGTATAATTTCACGCATTCATTATTTCAAAACGAATGTAACCAAGATTTTGTAAATACTGATTTAAATAAAAGAGGACATGGAGTTTCTTGCACGTTTTTCTTTTCTCCATAGGATCTACTCTTTGGAACGTGTAACTGCCGCGCTGGAAATAGGGTCGGTGAGCGTGTTTTGCTGCAGAACAACTTGTTCTGTCGCTAGCGCAGCAGAACTGGCATTATCTATTTGACTGAAAGACCTTGACAATTCAAAAGTGCTTGTAACTGGTCTATTTGAAATATAGAAATTTGTATTAGTATGAAACCGGCCAAGTGTGTGCCATATCCATGGTTTTCGGGTTTGCAATAAAGAAAATGGGCTCGAAATGAAATTCCAAGTTGACTCCAGCGATGCACATTTCTTAAGAAGATCCCATATTGAGAAATGAGCCCCTAATTGTGTAATTTTTATGGTTATGGCCCCCAACAACTACGAACCTACCGCTCGAGCACTGCCGGCACACCGGTGTGCCACGAGTTTATCGCGAATTTAATGTTTATTATTACTATTACGTAAGATTTATTTCTTATTTTCGAATTTTCACATGTCAGTGAAATATCTACAAAATTGCGAAGTATATTTAGTATATTGTAGGTCAATTATATTCGAGGATATTATTCACCGGAAACCTTAATGATACTTATTTTACTTTTATTTGAGTATACCTATTACGCTTATTAAAAATAACAGGAAACAGCGATATTCAAGAAAACTCAATTTCACGTCAATTAATTAAACTATTATGTATTAGGTAAGTTCCTGCTTAATTAATGTTTTAATCGTTTATTTTTTATGTCTAAGTGTATGTTTGCATACTTTGTCTTCATTTGTGGGCTGATACTAGTTTTATATAGCTCAGAAAAAAACTACTGATTCAGTTTGATCAATGGTTTAACGGGTTGAAGATTAAAATGAATATCCAGATATCATTGGCTCTGTTATTGGCTGCCTGCGTAAGTTCCCTGGAGCATGACAGTTAGTATTAAAATACAATTTTTAATTAGTTACCTATACGGTTAGTATTCGAATTTATTCTCAGAGTCGCTTTTCAATATTCCACCGCAAAATGTAAATGAGCATCACCTAATACTATCTAATATTAGAAATATAACTCGTCTTCTCGAGTCGATGGTGGCCTTTAAAAATTTTGTGCACAGTAGCTGGTTACGTTTATAGCTCACTAGCACTTCGCCCGCGACTTCGTCCGCGTGAATTAGTAGGTACCTACTCCACAAACTTCAACGTCCTCTATACCCCCTTATAAAGATTAGCTTTGGAAACGTGACATTTCGATAGCATCTGTCAATCCCATACATTTTTGACGTATTGACAATCGCGGACGCCACGCCACCGTTGACAGAATCTCACTTGTCTCGAGCCCAGGTTCAGCGCAACTGTTCACCCCGTTCAACCCGTCAGGGTTTGATTATGCAACAATTTTTAGGTACATCTGTTTCAATTATCCCGCTTTTAGTTTGTTCATAGCATTCCGACGTAAATTGAAGCAAGCAATTATGTCCTCCCCTAAAATCTTAATCACCCCTGCTTCACTCCTTATTAAGTATATAGTTTATTTTCGAAACATCCAAACATTTGTTATTCTTATTGTTTCATCGAAAACATTTAAATGCCGTGGTGTTTCAACTTCATCGGACCAAGCATTGATATGATTCTCCCCGGTTCGCTCAAGCCGCGACATTTTTCTTACTCCGAGCATGTTTATTACCGTCGTAACTTTTGAACGAAAGGACCGATTTGAATAATTTAAAGTTTAATTTACACGGACATAATCAATCTCAATTATCAAATCATTTAAATGGATAAGGATTAATATCATGATACTAAAATCACCATTTTTTATTTCACCATGGGATTTGCTTGAATAATTTGAACAAAAAGCGGTCATGGTGACTTATCCATAATAGTTAGACATATGGTATCCCAGACTTTTTTGTAGATATTGATGACCTCTATAAAACTGTAGTACATCATTTTGCTCTATTGTCAAAAGATTCCTCAGCGTACGCGATATAAGGATTTCTTCTCACACCTGGGGTTACATTATCGAAGTTTTCATACGGATCCCTAACTTTTTTGAAAATGTTCTATAGCCTATGTCCATCGCCGATAATGTAGGATTCTAATGGTGAAAGAATTTTTCAAATCGGTCCAGTAGTTTCGGAGCCTATTCATTAGAAACAAACAAACAAACAAATCTTTCCTCTTTATATTAGTGTAGATTAGCTTTTGCCCGCGGCTCCGCCCCAGGCGATATAGGCGGGTATGGCGGCAGTGGATTACTCCGTCTTCATGGAGAGCGGCTCGTAGCCAAATATACGGGTTTGGCGGCAGTGGATTACTACGTCTTCATGGAGAGCGGCTCGGAGCCAAAGATACGGGTATGGTGGCAGTGCATTACTACGTCTTCATGGAGAGCGGCTCGGAGCCAAAGATACGGGTATGGTGGCAGTGGATTACTACGTCTTCATGGAGAGCGGCTCGGAGCCAAAGATACGGGTATGGTGGCAGTGCATTACTACGTCTTCATGGAGAGCGGCTCGGAGCCAAAGATACGGGTATGGCGGCAGTGGATTACTACGTCTTCATGGAGAGCGGCTCGGAGCCAAAGATACGGGTATGGCGGCAGTGCATTACTACGTCTTCATGGAGAGCGGCTCGGAGCCAAAGATACGGGTATGGTGGCAGTGCATTACTACGTCTTCATGGAGAGCGGCTCGGAGCCAAAGATACGGGTATGGCGGCAGTGGATTACTACGTCTTCATGGAGAGCGGCTCGGAGCCAAAGATACGGGTATGGCGGCAGTGGATTACTACGTCTTCATGGAGAGCGGCTCGGAGCCAAAGAAACGGGTATGGCGGCAGTGGATTACTACGTCTTCATGGAGAGCGGCTCGGAGCCAAAGATACGGGTATGGCGGCAGTGGATTACTACGTCTTCATGGAGAGCGGCTCGTAGCCAAATATACGGGTTTGGCGGCAGTGGATTACTACGTCTTCATGGAGAGCGGCTCGGAGCCAAAGATACGGGTATGGCGGCAGTGGATTACTACGTCTTCATGGAGAGCGGCTCGGAGCCAAAGATACGGGTATGGCGGCAGTGGATTACTACGTCTTCATGGAGAGCGGCTCGGAGCCAAAGATACGGGTATGGCGGCAGTGGATTACTACGTCTTCATGGAGAGCGGCTCGGAGCCAAAGATACGGGTATGGCGGCAGTGGATTACTACGTCTTCATGGAGAGCGGCTCGGAGCCAAAGAAACGGGTATGGCGGCAGTGGATTACTACGTCTTCATGGAGAGCGGCTCGGAGCCAAAGATACGGGTATGGCGGCAGTGGATTACTACGTCTTCATGGAGAGCGGCTCGTAGCCAAATATACGGGTTTGGCGGCAGTGGATTACTACGTCTTCATGGAGAGCGGCTCGGAGCCAAAGATACGGGTATGGTGGCAGTGGATTACTACGTCTTCATGGAGAGCGGCTCGGAGCCAAAGATACGGGTATGGCGGCAGTGGATTACTACGTCTTCATGGAGAGCGGCTCGGAGCCAAAGATACGGGTATGGCGGCAGTGGATTACTACGTCTTCATGGAGAGTGGCTCGGAGCCAAAGATACGGGTATGCGGCAGTGGATTACGACGTCTTCATTCCAGACTGCCAGACACAATCCGGCTGAAATACAACTATAAAACAAAAGCAAGATATTTCTGATCATTAATAAATGTACGGCACTGCCAAGTGCCGTAAATTTATTCGTGCAGGATAAAAGCGTCCGGAGTAAAAAATAAACAATTCAAATAAATAATTTAAATAAACCATGGCAGCTAAGAAATGACCAGTCCCACCTGACGGCGCCTGTTTACGAACATGACGCATACGCCAGCACCATTCGGTTCAAACATTTTGAAGGGAGTCGAATGATCCTACGCACGCGCCACCATCAGCTAGAAAAAGTCTAGCTGATGGTGGTGTATGCGTTGGAGTGAGCATGACATCCCCAATCCCCAGTACATTCAAGTCAAATACATACCCAAAAAGATAATTATTATAGTTTAAGTTTAAGGTACACAGTACTCATACATGTGCCGTTGATGCATGAAATTAAACAATGCTAAATAAATTGAGTCTATACAATGAATATTGCATTTTTACAATCTTCAGCCGGTCCAACAATATTTCCAAATGCCTACAGATTACTTTGAGCGCCTTTAAAATATTAGGGTTGCCTGCGATTTCCCTGGGATCCCATCATCAGATTCTGACTTGGTGACAATGAGACCACCTCAGGAGTATAGACTCTCGAATAAAAAATGAATTTCGAAAATCGGTTCACAATTGCCGGAGAAATTGGTGAACTTACATAAAAAATACATACAGTCGAACAAATAACCTCCTCCTTTTTTAAGTAAGTCGGTTAGCTAAAGGAAAGCGCATATTTCTAAAAAAATACTTTTTAAATTTTCCTATCAAACATTATGAGCGTTGTACCAAATCTACGCGCTCGGGTTTTAGGTTTTTGCGACGGTACTAAACAATCTTGATTCGCCGATCGATTCTGTCGACATCTCACGGTGTACACCTAGGCGGAGTGAACGACAAGTAAGCTGTCATTCGTATGGTTTGACAACTCACCCGTCGTGCACCCCGCCCAAGTGTTCAGTTCGACATGTTTACAGAATAGCACTGCTGTAGCTATGGCGTACCTATATTTTTTTGTAGTAAAAAGCTAGAGGTTTACGGAGAAAATAAAAAGTCTGTCCACAATTATAATAGGTATATTAGTGTATGTAATTAATTTATACAAATATGGATGAAGAAAATAATATTATATAGATTTTATAAAAATAAACTCATTTTATTTGTTTATTTGTATCTACTTAATTGAATTTTTATAAAACTATTTGTATAAGGGGCATCGATGAAATTATTTTTGGATCTATAATTTCAGGGAGAACACAATCAAAATAAAATCTTGTTAACCGCAGAGCCATCTTTTGTTCACAAAATTATCATCTCTGAAAACTTTGACGACTTTTTATATTAAATTCACAGCCAGTCCACGCAGCAAACAAACATACATTCTTATTAGCAATGTGGAGTTGGCCTTGTGTTTGATAAAACCAATCATGGTTTGTGTTCATGACCCCATCGTCGCCACATAATTTAAAACATTTTAGTTTTTTTCGCTGAATAGCAGTATCTGGGTCGATATCAAAAACAGAAAAAGGGCACTTTATTTCAAAGATACCATCTTCATATATGCCATCCGGTGAAGCGCCCCGAGAAAAAGGGATTCATCAATAAACAAACCACATTTCTCAATGGATATATATTTTCTTGGTGTCTGAGTTGTTCCACAGCTTTTACCTCGTTATCTTTCCCGTGTTTTACTGATGCGCACAGCAAAGGAGTGGAAATCTCTGCCTGCGTCTGTGTTTCCAAAAGCTTACAACCTTATATAATCTCTTCAAAGTCTGGCTCCTTCTGGATAAGCTCGCTCCATCGTAGACTTTGTCTCTGTCATCTCTGACATTGACTAGAGTCAAGAGCAAACCACAACTAGTAAAAAAAAAAAAAAAAGTCCAAAGACACAGAGAGGCGAAGATGGCGCAATGACATATAAATATTTTTTCTATCTCAATGAGATGGCGGGACGAGCTTCACGCCTATCGACAGGATTGGTCCACACTGGCAAGTGTTGACCAATCCTGTCAAAGCTGGGAGAAATAGAAGGAGTTACGAGAGGTATTCGACCTGCAGTGGGACAGAACAGGCCAAAAATACATAATAAATAATTATAGAGCGCGTTTAACGCGTTTAGACGATTTTAAAAGGAATTTTCGATACGACCTTGAAATCCTGAACCATAGCATGTGCTAAATAACGTTTATTGATTTTGCCTAAGATCGTTATTCTTCTTCCAGGTGGCAGTAAAGAAGCTCGAAAATATTATGGTTTGAGTCACCATTACAAATGCATCGATTACGTTAAAAGTTTCACTTGTATGTCTACATGCCAGAGCATTGGTTTTCGAGTATATCGACTGGATTTTCGCTGTAAGTGTAGTTGTCATGAGTTAAAGACCACAACAATAGTACCATTCTTTATGTGGCGGACTAATGGTACTACGAAGACATTGCCTAGTACTCAAAGTCCAAGTCTATATGCCATTGCCGGCACATTGTCACCAGCAAGGGCTGCAACTACTTTAACTGATACTTCACTGACAAACAGTTCCGAACCAGAAAAACCAGGTAAAGAAAACCTTAGTCAAGAAGACACTAGTAAAGTGCAAACAGTTGAAAAAGATGATAATAAAACCAAGGATCAAAATAGCACAGGTGGTGTGGATGATACTAAAATTAACCCGGCAAATGAAACCGACAAAAAAGAACCTAGTAAAGAGAAAACAGAGAAAGAAGAATCCCCTCCGCAAAATAGTGAAAAAGATGATAAAAAACCCGACAAAAAAGAACCTAGTAAAGAGAAAGAAGAACCCCCTGAAAATAAAAATGAATCGGGAGAAACTAGTACACAGAAAACAGAAGAATCCCCTGGGACAGGTGAACCTCCAAAGGATGATTAGTTAAATTTAAATGAAAGAAAAAGGTAATCAAGTAGAATAAGAAGGCGACCAAGAGTAAGAAAAACCATGAAACTCAATTAACAGAATATAAACTACACCCGTACATATAGATATGTATTTTATTTAATGGGTTGAAGTCATCAAAATGACTACTTCCGCTGTGGGCGGAACGGAAGGGAGTGTCTCTTACTGACTAAAACCCATCCGTGTTCCTCCAAATGCCCTTTAAGTTCCAGGGCTGCGGGGACTCTTCTGAACAAATTCCGCAACCCTCTTTTTATGGATGGGAAATCATCAAATAACCCCTTCTGCTCTGAGTGGAACGGGACCGTGTCAGACACTTACTAACTACAAACCCATCCGTGATTCTCCTAGTGCCCTTTGCTTTTCAGGGCCGCGGTTACTCTTTCGAACAAGATCCGCATCCCTGGAATTCCGCAACAAAAAAATACTATTTTAATAATGCTTATGCACAGTTTCTCGTACGGTTACCAAATGCCGATTTCACTGACAATTGGTCAGAATTAATTCAGCAGTCAAACGTTTGTGGGTTTCTAAAAAGACGATAATCGAGAAATGGAATAATCGGGTACACTCAATGATATTATAAGTAAAAAGGTGCAGATAGATTACATAAACAACATTCGATCTTCAAGAACGGCATAATGTCACACTGTTAGATGACACGTAGAAGTAGGACGGCATGTCGTAATTATCGGGAGCGGAAAAGAGACAAGACGAGAAAACTGTGGCTAATTAGCCACATTTTGACGTGCCGCTTGCTGAGCGCTTATAACCCATCTATACCTTTTACTTAAAATATCATTGGGTAGGTACACTAATTTTTGACAAAAAACGAATGACAAATAATCATTTTAAAAATAATATTATGTAAAGAAATCATTTGACAAAATACTTTCGCAAATGTTTTACTTTGCCTGTCCGAGTCGGGGTGCCCTAAGTCCCGATTTCCCGATTACTGATGGTAAGCGAGGATGTGGTCGAAGATGGAGCACGCTTGCCTAGAAGTAACCTATTTACTCTTGACTTAAATACTCCCAGGTTGTAGCTATCAGGAAACACAAACTCTGGCAGGGAATTCCACTCCTTAGCTGTACGCACAAAGTCAAAGTCAAAGTCAAAGCATTTATTTCAATTAGACCAGTAACAGGCACTTTTGAATTGTCAAAATTATGGTTACATCATTCATATTGAAATTATACATATATGTGATGTAAAAGACGTGCAGGATAAAAGAGTCCGGAGTAAAAAAGAAACAATTCAAAGAAATAATTAAAATAGACCATGGCAGCCGAGAGATGACCAGTCTCAGCTGACGGCGCCCGTTCACGAACATGACGCATACGCTAGCACCATTCGGCTCGACCATTTTTAAGGGAGCCACATAATCCAACGCATACGCCACCATCAGCCAGACTTTTGAGTGAGTGAATGAATGTATTCCCAAAACGCAGCAGTCACGTCCCTACGTCGCACCACTCCGACCCACTGGAGCCAGCAGCAGCACCACTCCGACTCACTGGAACCAACCTTCCACTGGCCTGATAAGCATCTCAAGATGTATTGGACGACTCTTCCACTATCGACCTCCGGTCTCCGGAGGGGAGTGATGTAGCGGCATTATTGCCGCCACAAAAAAACAACGAAGCAGAATCAACATCACAACAAATTAGACTCGCAGCGCCATCTATCTCGACAGCTGCGAACTAACTTGACAAAATCCTAAATCGCGATATCAGAGTTTACCGTGCGAACTGCGTTAGAACTTGTAAAAGCCCGAATAGCAACTGTCGGGCAGTTGCCCACCAGACACAATAACCGTCTGGTCGGAGGATCCTCCCTTTTCAACGGAGGTATGTGGGACTTTACTCTCTGTTTCGCTACCTCCAAGGATATTTAAACGAAAAACTTTTCAAGCGTGAAAATCTCGCCCGTTTTATGAAACATATCAGCAATATGTTTCTCCTCGTGTCTTTATGCACTTTAGAAATGAAAATTGGCACTGTTTTTATTGCAGCTTTGAATTTCCCTTCATTCTCCCTGACGGTACCAGCGGTGCCCAGGTATCGGTAGCTCAATATATTACGCTTTCTACGGCATGAAACTTTTTCCTATCCGTTATTATTATTGTTTAGCACCGGCTCATGTTCACTAAGCGCGGTCGATGCCACTGCAGTATGCACGACCGTTCGTTGCTGTGTTGACGTCACGGCCTTCTGCTTCGTAGTCGAGCCAGTGGCGTCGGCGCGAGCGCCTGCGGTGGTGGCTGTGACGCGGCTGGTTAAAATCTTCGTTTTTACATCTTTCAATTGTTTCTGCGTCTCTCTCTTTAATTTTTTTGACTTCATTCTGAATTAAAAATCCTTCAAAAGTTTTGTGCAGTCGAGGTGGTCAAACAGTATTGGAGGTAGCTTTTCCAAGTCCCTTTTGCTACGAAAATTGGGAATCATTAATAATATCCTAGTGGATATTATTAATGTTTTTAAGTCAGTGGAGCCGGATCGAATTTAAACAAAGCCAAAGAACAACGAGATCTAGTGATTTCGTAGCGCCATCTATCTCGACAGCTGCCAACTAACTTGACAAAATCCTAAATCTAGTGATCTCGTTGTTCCTTGCCCTTGTTTAAATTCCTCTTTATTTTTGCCTTCTCCACAGGAACCGATTCGTACAGCAGTGTTTTAGTTTAATCAAAATATTAGATGTCTTTGGGCATTGACTGAATAACATTAATTTAGTTTTCTCAATATTTATCCTGAGATTATTATTGTCTAGCCATATGATTATTGATTGGACGGTTTTGTTAATTTAATTTTCAAAATTAAAAATTACGGTACTATCATCGGCAAATAGTGACATGTGATGATAGGTTTCTTTTAGCAGATCATTTATGTTAATTAAAAATAACTGGGGACCTAGCACGCTCCCCTGTTGGACACCATACTTAATTAATCTTTAATTAGATCTAAAAATACATTCGAGTTTAGTTTTTGAATCTATTTTAGCCACGTATTGCGATCTATTTATTAAATATGACTATCAATTTTAATATGTTCCCTCGAATCTTATAATCTAACTCAATCTAAAAACAATTTTTATATTCGTTCAAACTCTAAAAACATTTTCTTATTTATAGCTTTTTAATTTGTTCGTGAAAAGATGGAGTTTTTCCTTTTCTTATTGATTCGGGTAACATACTGTATATTTTTATTGACATAACCAGAGGGCTTGTTGAATGTAATAGGTCTTTACCAATGTAATTGGAGATTCTATAACCAGTATTTTCAGGTTTCATTATCTGTGGATGGGCGCGCAATTCGAAATTCAAATAAATTTTATTCGAAAGCCGCGTTATTTTTATTGTAGGATGATCTCCGAAATCGAAAAAATGTTGAATACCTTTACATACTTATTCTAATCGAATCATTTTGGCTTAGATCTCAGCTTCGGCCGAAACCGAATCATTTTGGCTTAAATCTCAGCTTCGGCCGAAACCGAATCATTTTGGCTTAAATCTCAGCTTCGGCCGAAACCGTCGCTGTCGCCGAAAATCATTTTGGCTTTTTTTTTTTAAGGATGGGAAATCATCAAATGACCCCTTCCACTCTGGTTGGAGCGGGAGGGAGTGTCAGACTCTTACTGACTAAAACCCATCCATGCTCCTCCTAATGCCTTTTGCGTTCCAGGGCCGCGGTAACTCTTTCGAACAAACTCCGCATCCCTGGCAGGCTCTGGCCATAGCGGGCCCCACCTTTTTTGCTGACTGCACATATCAGCGCGCGCGGGACACAACGCGCCGTCTACTCGGGCCTGTTCTGATCGGACGGCGAGCCACCCATTGCTCGCCATCCGCAGGCATCAATCACTGCGCCATGCTCAGGAGCATCAGTTTCAGAGCGGCGCAGTGGCCGCCAGAATGGAGGCCGCGGCCGCGCTGCAAGCCCTGTTTCTGCTCGGCTAGCTGCGCTTATTGGCCACATCGCGGAGCGCAGCCTCCACCACCTTCGTAAACCCAATCATTTTGGCTTAGATCTCAGCTTAGGTCGAAACCGAATCATTTTGGCTTAGATCTCAGCTTCGGCCCAAACCGAAACTTCCATGGTTTTTGGGAAATATATAAACAGAGTGTTCCAGAAGTACGTGGTCATATTTAAGGATGATGTTGGGTAGCTATTACTACCTATATACCATATATACTATTACTACTATACCTATATGTGTCGCAGCCAACTGGCTGCGACACATATAGGTATTATTCTTGTACATGCTTGTACATAGCTTATTCTGCCATTCAATTGGTGGCATAGCCTTTTCCAAAATGTATAGTAGTGGACACCTGATTTTTTGTTCGACGTGAATGTGAAGAGATAAGGACACGGGTGGGTTTTAGTCAATAAGAGTCTGACATTCCCGCTCCGCCCATAGCGGGAGGAATCATTTGATGTTTTCCCATCCACAAAAAAACATGGTAACCTGTCAAAAAACATCGACAGTTCATTAATTTTAATGTCGGCCTTACCTCGACGGTGACGTCTCCAGCGTTCCACATGTAGAAGCCAGTGCTGATGAGCACAGCCGACGCAGTGAACACCGCGGCGAATAAGTTCACAAGGGTCCGCTCCGAATTCTGAACAAAATTATTAATATTAGACAGATACATTTGTAACAGAAATTAAAAATAAAATGCCGTAATGGCAGGTACACTCTAATAATCTATCTAATATCTATATAGTATCTATATATCTTCTAGGCAAGCGTGCTCCATCTTCGACCACATCGTCGCTTACCATCAGGTGAGATAGTGGTCAAGCGCGTGAATATCAATAATAAAGAAAAAAAAATATCTAATAATACTCTGATTGATCTAGAATGTTTACTCTTAAGTTATAATTTAAAGTTAGAAATAAATCAGCCAACTCGACTCGCAAGCGGCACTCGCTTGGATAACTTTGCACATAATGTGGGGAAAAAGTGTAAATCTGACGTAATTGACTTCGGCCTGTCAGACCACAAAGCGCAAGTACTAAAATTACCGGTTGGTATTTTTTTTAAATAAATTATTGGCGAACAAATAGACGAGATTATAGTAAAGTAAATATGCAAAAATTCCAAAATTATATAAAATCTTTTTCTTTTTCTGAAATCTATAACACAAATAATCCTAACACAGCATACAGTGCATTTTTTAATCTTTCATGATGCTGTATAACTTATGCTTTCCTTTCCAAAACGTTACAATAAGATAATAAATATATGCTATTCTATTCTATACGCGATCACACTTGTTTTGGTTGTATAATTGTCGCAGCCAACTAGCTGAATCAGCCGTTTCATTAAAAGTCTAGCCTTTTCACTGAACTGCGCCGTTTAATCAGCGACATTGTGACATGGGCAGGTCATTAAACGATACTGAACAAAAGATGTCACTTAGGTCGCTGAAAAATCAGCGCATTTAAATGAAAAGGTTAGGCAACCCTTCAAAACGGCTGATTAAGCTAATTGGCTGCGACAAAATCAATATGCCTAGCGTTTTCCCAACTATGTTAAAACCATAATACAGACGGAACGTTGATAATACAGACGGAAATGCAGGAATTTAAATCGTCATATGTAACACAAGACCAGCTGGAAGACCTCAGGAAAGAGTTTCAAAATACTCAACAGTCGTTTACAAGTGTGAATATTGGACGGGCCGTTGTATCCCATTGTGGGAAATCGTCAAATGAGTCACACCTCACTGATCTGAATGAATGAGACGACGATGGGTTTACGACTGTACAGTACAAGAAGAAAAAGTCTAATAATCGTCTTATGGGCAATTTGGGTACAGTTGTAGTCGCATCTGAAGAAACATTTAGAGCCGCTGATAGGCTAGTGCCAATGTTCATAACGAACGTAGATAAGAACACCGTCGATTCGGATATAGTTAATTATATTAAGAAAAAAACTGGAGAAACAGTCAAGCTGGAAAAACTATTCATTAGGAGACAATGTGAACATGATGCCTACAAGTTCTTTATTCCGCAGTTTAAATTACCCATGTCTCCTGACGACAAAGTGAGGCCACAAGGAGTTCTCTTTCGTCGTTTTGTGCATTTTAAACCTAAGCGTGTTATTGACGTCACTGGTGACAGAAAGGGCACAGCAACTTAATGTTAATACACATAAGTTAGTTTCTGTTAGTCCGGTTAAGCAGTTAATATCCCACGTGTGTTAACTTGCTAGTGGTCATACCTAAAAAATAAAAAAATAAAAAAATAAAAAATAAGTTAGTTTAGTAAGAATGTGAAGAGGTCCATGCATTGTATACGTAGTTTATGTCAAATGTCAGACATAATTGCGCTACAGAAAACATGGCTATTACCGGAGGAAGTCTCGTTCCTAGCCACAGTTAGTGACGAGTTTAACAGGCAGGCAGTGCCATGCTCCTCCTAGTGTGAGGCAGTGGACACATCGACGGGTATCCTACGTGGAAGGCCACACGGAGGAGTGGCCTTATTGTGGAGACGGAGCTTATTTCACGACGTGAGTGTTATACAGTGCGACAACCCGCGGCTATGTGCAATTAAAATAGTGCTAAATAATAAATCGCTACTTGTGTTCAGTGTTTATATGCCCACGGATTCAAATGCTAACTTATCGGATTTTACGGACGTACTTAGTTCGGTTAGTGCGATAATTGAGAACTCTAATGTAATGTGTCTAATGTATTATGTTTATATCTTGGTGATTACAATGCGCATCCCTCGGAGTTGTTTTTCGATGAATTATTAGAAGTTTGTAAGGATCAAGAATGGACCTGTATTGATGCTGAGATCTTAGGGTTGTGTTCAGATACATACACATTTCTCAGTGAGTCGCATGGCTCCAAGCGCTGGCTTGATCGTTGTGTAGTGACTAAGTCAGCTTTCAGTCTGTAAATAATGCTTATGTTTTATGTGATGTGTTATGGTCGGATCATTTTCCTCTTGTAATAGAATGCAATCTAAATGCGATAACGCCAATGCGTTCCGATATTAATGTACCACAAAACAAAGTTGTATGGGGTGAGAGGAACTCCGAACAAATACGCGTGTATATGAAAGAATGTAATGATAGACTGAAGCTGATTGATTTTCCTTCAGAATTGCGTAGTTGTTGTGATAACACTTGTGATATTGGTAGCCATAGTAGAGTTATAGATAGATTGTACGGTGACATTGTTCAGGCCTTGTGTGCGGCGGCGGTTGTTGGCAGAGAAACAAGTAGGCCTTCGTCGAGAAGGAAAGTGGTAGGCTGGAATAAATACGTGGCGGGGGCTCACAGGGAGGCCCGGAGTTTTAATGCAGTGGGTTTGGTACGACAAACCTGATTCCGGTTATATGTACGACCAAATGTGTGAGGCGCGAAAAGTTTTTAAGTCACGTTTGAAGTGGTGTCAGGATAGGCAAGACCAAAGTAAGATGGACATTCTAGCCTCACACCATTCAAAACACGATTTTCGTGGTTTTTAGAAAGGCACGAGAAAGTTGAACAGCAAGCCGAGTCTCCCTGTGAGCGTCGGTGGCGTAAGTGAACCTGCGATTTCCAATCTCTTTAAGGAACACTTTTTTGTGAAGTCTCCACCTTCTCAGTCGGTGCTGAGTGTTGAGCCTGGCAAGGAATTAGGATAAAGAGAAAATAGATAAAGTGCAAGTCGAAAGAGATTAAACAAATCATAGAATCCATGAAGCGTGGCAAGTCTCCTGGTCATGACGGGCTCAGCATTGAGCACCTCAAATGTGCTGGTCCTCATTTGCCTAGAGTTCTGGCCATGTTGTGTAGTTTTTGCGTGTCACATAGTTATATGCCTGGGGAGATGATACGGACTGTGGTAGAGCCTACAGCGAAAAATAAGTCTGGCGATCTTGCTGATAGAAATAACTATAGGCCTATCTCATTAGCAACTGTTTTATCCAAGGTGTTTGACGGTGTGCTTAATAGACAATTAAATAAGTTTTTTACTCCTCAAGATAACCAGTTCGGGTTCAGACCTGGACTATCAACGGAAAGCGCTGTGTTGTCTCTTAAGCATGCTGTCACATACTACACCAACCGCAGCGCTCCTGTTTACGCCTGCTTCCTGGACCTGTCTAAAGAATTTGACCTGGTTTCTTATGATATCGTATGGGATAAACTTGAAAGAGCTAATGTTCCACCAGAAATAATCAAAATTTTAAAATTATGGTATAGAAGCCAGGTCAACAATGTGCGATGGGCGGGGGCTTTGTCTGATCCATATGGGTCGGAGTGCGGGGTGAGACAGGGGGGATTGAGCTCACCAACGCTCTTTAACCTATATGTCGACGGGTTGATTGGCAGGCTCAGCAGCATCAAGGTCGGTTGTCATATAGATGGAGTCTGCGTTAATAATATCAGCTACGCAGACGACATGGTGCTGCTGAGTGCATCAGTCTGTGGCCTTAGAAAGCTTGTAGCCATTTGTGAGGAGTATGCCGACACACATGGCTTAATTTACAATAGTAAGAAAAGTGAGTTCATGGTGTTTGGGGTCGGGGGTAGGTATCCTGCTATGTACCACCAGTTTACCTTAACGGTATGCCGTTAGAGAGGGCATACAAGTTTAAGTACCTTGACCACATACTCACCCCTGATCTCAGGGACGATGAAGACATTGAGCGGGCGCGGAGGGCCTTGTCGGTTAGAGCGAACATGCTGGCTCGCAGGTTTGCTCGTTGTTCGGTAAGCGTCAAGATTGCTCTTTTCAGAGCGCACTGCACTGCGTTTTACGCGAGCAGCCTGTGGGCTTATCTAGCCCACAGGCTGCTCGCGTAATACGCAAAAATCGTACAATGCCCTCCGCGTGCAGTACAACAATGCGTTCAGGGTGCTGTTGAGGCTGCCTCGCTACTGCAGCGCATCGGGGATGTTCGCGGACGTGCGTGTGGATTGCTTCTTTGCCACTATGCGTAAGCGCTGTGCGTCCCTGGTGCGTGTGGTGTGGGGCAGCGGCAACAGTATCCTATCTCTAATTTCGAGCAGGCTGGACTGTCCGTACCTGAATCGCTGCTGCGCCATTTCTCATGGAATGGAGCAGCCGCGTTGATGTGTCGAACAGTGCAGCTGCTGTGTATATATTTTTTTAATTACTAACATAGATTAAGTCTTTTACTAACAAATGAGTCTTAGTTACTTGAGTAAATAAAATAAATTGAATTGAATTGAATTATAACCACAAACCATATTCTTGTTCAGCCGGATGCTACTGACTACCAGTATTTGAATTGGAGCGAATACCTATCCAACTACGACAACCCGGTAACTGGGCAATGCAGAGTACCTTATTGGCAAGTTAAGCTGCGAGTTTCTTTGATCACAGAAACGTGATAACTCTTGGATGAATTATATAGAGCACATTAAAAAAACTACCTACTTTCTGTAAGCGGCTTCGCGCGCGTGAAGATCAAATGAGAACATAAACATACTCCCTGGAAAAAGTATTTTTGTCCAGGGAATTCTTCATACTAAGTATTTCTGCATGATCTGTGACAAATTTCATCCCGGTCCGTTCAACTGTTCCGGCGTGATTGTGTAGCGGCATTTATACCGCAACAAAAATCAATGTAGCAGAATCAACAAATGAGACTCGCAGCGCCATCTATCTCGACAGCTGCGAACTAACTTGACAAAATCCAAAATCGCGATATCAGAGTTTACCGTGCGATTAGAACATAATAATATACAAAGCCCAAATATCAACTGTCGGGCAGTTGCCCACTGGACACAACAACCGTCCGGTTGGAGGATCCTCCCTTTTCAACGGAGGTATGCGGGACTTTACTCTCTGTTCCGCTACCTCCAAAATTGAAGCATTCATCCAGCCAAACGTTCCCTTTTACTTAATAGTAGTAAGATAGAATATAGTGTTTTCCTATTTTGAAGGATAGGGTTATACATATGTGTATCTCGCAACCAACTGGCTTAATCAGCCGTTCCAGGTCATCGGTCTACCATGTGAGAGGCCTTTCAACCCTTCCAAGAACGCAGATTTGTATTCTCTCAGAGTGGAGATGGAAGTTAGGTACCTACCGCCATTTGGGCCATTAGCACAACCAGGAGGCAGATGTTGAAGACGATTTGACCACTGAACACACCGCGACACACAGTCTGTGTTTGCTGAGTGCATCTGAAAGTAAGAGACACGTTTTAGTTGCTGTTGTGTCCGACCGAAACTGGTTTTTCGACCGAAACCGAAACCAACGGTCTCAGTTTCGGCCGAAACCGAAACCGAAAATTCCTTACAAGGATCATGTATTGAGGGAAAAATAAAGAAAACGTTATTATAATCAGTTTTGTGTTTTTATCTTTAAATCATGTGATTTATCCCGGTTATCAACCAAACCAAACAAACCAACCAAACCAAACCAAACCAAACACCAAATCAAACCAAACCAAACAACAACCAAACCAACCAAAACCAAACCAAATAACATCATCATCTTCCTGCCCCTATGTTACATGTTACTTGGGCCGGCGCAACACGTTTTTTCCTTCCATTCTGTCCTATCAGCCGTCACACTATCACTAACTCCCTTTTCTTTCATATCGCTCCTCACACAATCCATCCATCTTTTCTTTGGCCTCCCTCTTCCTCGATAACCAACATAACAACCCCTCATTTAGGAAAAAAAAAAAAGTTAAATAAATAAATATCTTGGGACAACTCACACACGGCCATCTGATCCCAAGCTAAGCAGAGCTTGTGTTATGGTAACCAGACAACTGATATACATACTTATATAATTTATAAATACATACATATTATAGATAAATTACACCCAGACACAGAACAAACAATTATGACAACAGTTGCGCCCAATATGAAGAAGGGTTCGTGCTATTCGTCCTGAAGGTAGACGTACCTATACCTACCTATAGTTCCATCCCTCTCTCACACCGGAATCTAGATGATTTCAAGACGTCAATGAGGAAATCGGATAGTCTTCTTCGTCTTAAGGACGTTGGATAAAAATATTGTCGCATAGATAAGATGCACAGTTAATACCTCTCTTAGAATTAAGAAAACAGGAAGAGCTTAATGGAGGGCAATATTTGAATCACCTCTTCAATTTAAAATGCCCACCATTCCAGGTATCTCCTGTGGTTCCTCGAATCAAAATCTACAATACAGACTATCTATCGAACAAATGGTCTTAAAGTAGTAGTAGTTACTTAAAAAATTAAATAAAAGGAAAAAGGGTCATGTCCCTATTACCGACTCAAAATATCGGGTGTGTGCCATATACCGTTCATGTGACACCTAATACCGACCACTAAATAAATGGAACCGTTTAAGTTAAATAAATATGCTCGTGTATATTGCTCCAACACAGTACAGAATGCTATCAACACTTAACAATTATATGTATTCTTATAATAGTATATTCTTAACAGCGTTAAATCAGTAAAAAATATCATATTTATACGAATTATGTATAACAAATTACCAAAGGCCAGCATTGATTATAACTACTATAATATATAACCAATGGGGGCGTTTGGTATTATACAAGAGTAAATGGCATTATAGAATCTTAGTAAAAATGTAACATAGTCATATAAAATTACAATAACATTTATGAGGCGCTTTACCGTCCACTAGCGCAGTTAATTGAAAAAGTATCGTAAATAGAATAAAAAATACAAAATGTGGTCTATTAAACAGTAGAAAAGGCACTAAAGTAATTTTATAACACATTTGCTGTGTAGCTAAATCGTGCATTTGACTGTAAACCTCCTCTTAAGTTTAGTAGTCATGTCAAATCAAAAATCAAATCTTGGATTAAGATTGACAAATGAAACAAATTATTAAATTATTCACGTGATTTTTTTTTTTATAAAAATAGCATCATGTAACTCTGAATCAAATCTAAGATTAACTGTAATCTCAGCATTCACTACAAACTGAAAACTAAAAACTTAACGTTATTACATATTTTTAACAGCCTTCAATCAGTCTTAAAAAATATACTACGAGTACTTAATATGAATTATTTGTAACCTAAAGTGTAATATTAGTATATTATTTTACAAAATGTAATATAGAAATATAAAATTAGAATAAAACCTTAATTCTAGCAGTCATGTCAAATCAAAATCAAATATTAGATTAATATTTAAAAATAAAACAAATTAGGAAAATTAACCTTTGGCAAAAAAAATAAATTTAAAAAATAGATTCATCTGACTCTGAATCAAATCCACAATCATATCTCTGCCACATAATGATCTTTGCTGGACTGTTTATTTCACAATCATCTGATGAAGGAACATGATTACAGAGGTTCACATCTTGTGATGTAACTGTATCTCGGTAAGGGCTAGCCTGATTAGATCGTAATGCAGACTCAAAACTTAGTTCCGCAAACAGCTCCATATTATTATGTCGCCTTTGAGGAAAATCATTTTCGGAATCAGTCGTATCTTCCTTTGAAGCATCCACCTTGGTTATTTTACGTTTTACCTTGTTTATTAGTTTTGATTTTGGATTGCCTTGTTTGCTTAATTTATCTTTTTTTTTCTTCTCCAAATCTTCATTTCGTTTTCTTTTCTTTTCTTCATTTTCAAATTTTTCTGCTTCAATTTTTTTTTGATAAGCCATAAATTCATCAGATATTGCAACAATTGGGGTAACTCTTTTACGTACTCTCTTTTTCGTCGTGGCCTTATTCTCGGGAAAATATAATGCGTTCTTAAAAGGTGTTGAAATGTTCAGTTCTTTTGGAATATTTTTGCTGATTGAAGTCGTAGTAGATTTAAGTTGAGTTTTACAATATTCTGATCTATTAATTATAGTACTATCGAGAGATTCAGAGCTCAAATTCACACAAGAACTTTGGATTGGTGATGTTGATGGTTTCGGAGTTGATGTTGATGGTTTCGGAGTTGACGTTGATGGTCTCGGAGTTGATGTTGCTAGTGCCGGAGTTGGTGTTGATGGTTTCGGAGTTGATGTTGATGGTTTCAGAAGTGGTGTTGATGGTTTCGGAGATGATGTTCTTAGATCTTGATCTGCAGAACCTGTAATATGACTAGTTACTGGGCCTTGAGTGTTTTCAGGTAAAACATGATCTACTGGAAAAGTCAATGTACCGCCTACAGTCAAATAAGATATTTCTTGGAAGACATTTTGTTCTGATGGTAAAATTAATGCTGGTGTTACTTCAAATGTTAATGTATCCAAATTTGTTCCATCGGCAAAATTGTTCACTAACGTCGTATCGCCAATTTCCAAATTACGTTCTTCATCGTCATCATTGCTTTTAATATTCTTCCAATATTCAAACAGCTTCTTGTAGCTGATGTCGCCTATCCATATATTTCCCGAACTTTGAAATTCTTGAAGGACAGTAGTAGGTGACAAACGGTCTTCAAAAAGTTGCTTGAAGGTTTTCATTTGATTAGTACGTTGGCATTGACTGCGAATAGAGCTGGATGTAGTACTGTCACTACCCTCTGCAGTATCGCTATTAGTGTCGTTGGTAGCGTTCCGAATTTCAGGTAGAAGTTTACTGTAATCAACATTATTTGGCTCGAAAGGATAAAAAGCCGTTTACAATAGTTTGCTCTGTTAAACAAGAATCGAGGCCGATTTTGGCTTGTGGTGCAAAATCTGTTCGGTTTAATTTTGCAAAGTTATTTTTTATTCGGAAATCGCTTACAACTGTCTTCCAAGTACCTTTTACGGTCGAAATACTGCAACATCCAAAAGCTGGAGTACGTGAATAGAATTAGGTCATAGAGCTACAAGTATTATACCATTTTCTTTACAAAATGAAGATAAAGGTAGAGATATATGTGATGTGTGGCCATCTAGAAATAACATAACTGGAAGTGGTATTGCATTAGTAACTAGCCAAGGATAGAAACAGTTCGTTATATATTCGTAAAAAGCACCCATATTCATCCATCCAGATTCAGTGTTACCAACAGCCCAGCCAGATGGCACAGTCGGTACAAGGTTTTTAGGCATACGCTTGTAGGGGTATAAAACCATAGGTGGTGCTACTTTGCCGTCAGCAGCAACATTAACCAATACAGTTAAACACTCTTTTTCATCATTGCCCACTCGAGTATACACTTTTTTGCTGACTCGTTGCACAATGACATGTTTTGCCTTAGGACACAAAAAGAATCCAGTTTCGTCGCAATTAAAGATTCTTGCTGGATCATCTAGTACTTCAATTAAATTATTTTGTTCAAAATATTGACGCACACGACCAAGCCATAATCTTATAAGCTCTTCTTTCACTTCGTTTCTGTGTGTTGGCAAATTCTGCGCAACTCTTTTCGAAATTGTGGAATGTCTTTTCAAAAAATTTTGAAACCAGTGTCGACCGGGTACTCCGTCTTTAAATGGGTTCGGGCGCTATAATGTTTCCACTAATTTTGAGACCGTTTCCAGTAGCTGGTCTTTTGTTACAGGAAAACCTAATCTTCCCAAATAGTGAATCCAGTCTGTTAACTGACGTTTTTCGTCCTTGGTGAAAACGGTCTGAACACCACAGTTTTCATTAGAGTACTTGTTATCTCTCTTGTCACGAAGAGTTGTTCTGGGAATCCCAAACTTCTTCGAGGTTTCATAGATACTTGCTCCATTAGTGATAGCCATCAGTGCAGCGTCGAGTTGATTAACTGTATATTGTTTACGTTTTAGTCGATCCATGTTTCTGAAATAAAATTTATTTACTAAGTCTAGGCTATACTATAAACGGATAGCAAATAGTAATTAAAATTACCATAGGACTTCCACATATAAATGTCAGCTAAGTATTACTATAATATAATAAAGCTTTATGTTATTTTAAATCTGTATGGTTATTATGGAACACTATAATGTCTATTAAATAACTTTATGTTTACTTGAAAATAAATAAAAAAAAAAAAAACATGTAGTATGGGGTCCGTCGTAAATGTACAAGTAGATCGGTAATAGGTTTTCTTAAAGGAAATCGTATAACCTATTACCGACCCAAGGGAATGTGTACGAATTGTGTAAATACATGTGATTTTTGTACATGTATATGATTTTAAGTGGTGCGGTTGCTATAAATATTTAATGATAATGATATTTCAACTATAAAAGTACACTATTTAAAATTATACCTCCTTTATTCATCAAAATATTTACATAAGAACAAAGTTAGTGTATACGGCTACTAAAGCTCTTGAATATATGGCGTTAATAGCTCAAATATAAGTTAACATACTAAGGAACTGAGTTAGTATGTATCAATTTATGCATTTTAACAAAAATCATGGCACACAAAATATACGACAAGTACTTATCAGCGACATAGGTCGACAATAGGAATAAAATTGTGATTTTTGTTCCTGTTACCGCCTATTTTTAATATTGAATTTTAAGCAAAATAAAATAGTATCTCATTAAAATGAATCATTATTTGTGTTCCTGAAAGTATTAAAAATGCATCAAAAGAACTAGAAGTTACATTAAAATGCTTGACGATATAATCTTCTGCTAAAAAAGAAAGAAGAGTACTTACGCCATCGGGAATGCCACACTATGGAAAATGCACTGAGGTCGGCGTCCACGGACGAACTGAGCAATTATTATTTAAATCGTCGAGTTACGCACACAAACAAGAGATGAACAAATTTGCAATACAAATACATCTAAAAAATTTTTAAAGCAACCAATTGTGTAGCTTTAAGGCCAGGTTATCCGGAAAAACGTTGTTTTGCATTGTGTAAAATTGTGTTTTATTCGTAAACAACACGGATTTAAATTTTGAAAATTATATATTACATATTTCACACTTCGATCTAGATATTTCGGCCGTGCTATACACGATTACTTGCACTTTACTGCATCCAATTAAATCGCAAAGACAAGTCAAAATCAAGATGTAATTATCATTTCATTTGAGTTATATAAGGTTTTGAGTAATAAAACTTATACCACAATAAAGGTCGTAAAAAATGTGATAAAAATCGGCCGTCATAATGTGAAATATGAAAATACGTATCCCACTAATTCCAAAATCAAGTGATTTTGTCTTTTCATGCGCGCGCCCCGTGTCATTTAGTCCCGAGCGGAACGTGTTGGAGGTCGGACGTGTGCCAATTTTTGCGATCCCGCCATCCCCCGCTAAGTTCTGTTACTGGCTAAGCCTAAATTGATTACCGCTCGAGCACTGCCGGCACACCGGTGTGCCGCGAATTTAATGTTTATGTTTATTTACGTAAGATTTATTTTTTATTTTGGAATTTTCACGTGTCGAGTGGTTAAATAATAATACTTGTATACAATTTAGTGTTCAAACAGTTGTAATATAGTTAGTTTTTATTTGATGTAGCTATAACTTTGTAAAAAAAATGGGGGAATAAAAGTTGTCATCAACGGCTCTTCGTTGCAGCGGTGACTACTTTTTTTTTTATAAACTTTGGATGAATAAACAAAAAGGTATATAGGTATATTATACATAATTTACTTTACTAACTAGGTAAGTACCAACACGGAACAGATAAATTTACACACCGCGAACATGTAAACAGTTTAATTTAAACCTTATTTCAATACGCATAAAGACGTGCGCTTTAGTGGTTTAGTTTTCGCGCGAAATAGATTTACCAACCGCATCAAGTATGTAAAACAATTGAATTTGAACCCTATTTCAGAGTGCATAAAGCCACCTCGCGCGCACATGATACAATGATTTACTGTTTTCAAATGTCAAATAGGTAGTTCACTCCGCTACGTTAGTCTTGATGGTTTCGGAGAGTTTGTACAAAAAAAAAAAAAAAAAATGAAAAAATGTTTATTGTCCCAAATAAAACTTACTCTAATGGTTGAGGCCCTAGATCCCACACTAGGATTCCCTGTGTTGTGGGATCCAGGCTCTGCGTTCCGTTTACAATATTATATTTTACTCTAGTTTATTACTAATACAAGTCTTAAAATATTTGTTATTTATTAGAAATGTCCGTTTTCACTTATCTTACTCCTAAACAAATGCCAAAATAATAGCTCGTATTTCCTACATGAGTGTTAGCGTCGATACTGTTAAATAAGTTAAAATAACAATTAGTGACATTATGTGATGTGTTAAGTGATTATTAGTTCTCTTTGTAAGAATCAATAAGTGATTAAGTTAAGACTGATTATCTGGTAAGTGCATTCTTATAAGACTTGTTAGGTATAATATGAACAAAGTTCTGTAGCATTTATTTGATAGTAAAAGTGATTTATTAAGATTGTTGATTTGTTTTAAGATAGCGTAAGATTTTAGATAGGAAAAATAAGAAATTGTTACATAAAAGCCACACTTGGTGGCGCCACTTGTACCATCATGTAGCAAAAGCTAAGGTATTAAGATACTTTACCGTAATGAGAGCTAAATTTTGTTTTTTGTCAATTTTAAGGTGTTAATTAAGGTTTTTTGGTATAAATTTATGTAAATTATGTAAAGAGAATCCATCCCGACATTTTGGTAGTAAAGAAAACATTGTAAGGAAACGCTATACCATGAAAAAATGCCTCAATAAGATTCCCATACAAATTTACATTGGTGCCGTGTGCAAACTTGGAGTGTTCCTATTGGAGGAGAGAAATTTGATTAGTGCCGTGTGCAAATTCCAAGAACTGTGATTGGTTAGAAAATTCTATAAAAGAAGGGCATATTTTCACGGTCGAGCATTCCGAATCCAGCAGCTGTAAAGAAAATCAAGAAGAAAAATAAAGAAGAAACAGTCTAGAAGAATTGTGTTTTATTACTGCAAGAAACCGCTGCACCTACTCCTCTCATGTATCCCGCCAGCGAACCCTCTCCGATTCAGTCAACATCAACAGTGGTCCTTCGAGCAGCCGGATCGGGTTCAAGAAACTGAGAAGATGCCTACAACAAGATCAGGATTGGTGCTATCAAAAGATACAAGCGAAAGTTCTACGGACTGGAGTATATACACGCCGCATGAATCCACGAGTTCGGCAACTGCAAGTTCATTTGCGAGTCGATCAACACTCACAAGAAGGTCACCGCAGCGCAACATGCAAGAACGCCAGCCACCCGCACACCAACCTAATGACGCTGCTGGAGAAGAATCAACACCGGGAGAAGCAACTCGCACCACACCCCCGACCCGCACCATAGAAGCAGAAGACGAAGCAGTTAACCCCGCACGCCAAGATAGTCACACAACGCCGCAGAACTTAGAAAGAAGCGTGGTGATTCAAGCACGTCAGTGTGATAGAAGTACACCAACATCAAGAGAAGAAAGTCTGCAGCAGCCGCACCCTAAGAAGTCGATTCGTCATGCGGACACACACTCTGTTCGCTCATTGCATAAGAAGAGAGCAGAAGCACAAGCAAGAATGACCGTGGCATTAAGGGAACTGGAACTAGCAGAAGCACGTTCAAGAGTGGCTCAAGCGGAGTTAGAACTTTTAACTGCGGACTCAGAAGAAGAAGATGGTGCAAGAGAAGAACTATACGAGCGAGCTGAAGAAGTTGAGAAGTGGTGCAACCAAACCGGAGTCAGGCCTAATAAGAATCAAAGGCCGACCGAGTCTGAAGAAAAGAAGAGCGACATCCAGGAACTAGCTTCAGCAATACTCAAGTTATCTGAGAAGTCACGTGACAGTGTATCACCAAAGCACCTCGAACTCCCTCACTTCAACGGTGCCTGTGAAGAATGGTTAGCTTTCAAGAGATCATATGAAGATACGGCCGCTTTCTTCAATAATACACAGAACCTAGCGCGCCTCAGAAGAGCAATTCAAGGAAAAGCAAAAGAAGCCGTTCAAAGCCTACTGTTCACAGCTGAAAATCCTCATGAAGTGGTCCAAGGTTTGGAGACAAGATTTGGAAGACCTGGAGCACTGGCATTAGCAGAGTTAGAGAAACTGAAGAACCTGTCAAAAGTCGGCGAGAACCCAAGCGACATATGTATATTCGCAAGCAAAGTGAAGAATGCCGTCGAAACAATTAAAGCTTTGAAGAAACCGCAGTACCTCAGTTCTCCTGAAACACTGAAAGTCATAGTGGACAAAATGCCAACATCCATGAAGTTCCGTTGGTTCGCCTACCACAGAAGCAGAAGAGATGAAGACATTCAAGAATTACTACTAGTAGAAGCGTTCCTGGAAACAGAAGCCGACATGTGCGGAGACTTTGCTCCACCTGAAGCGCTTTCGGAGCAAAAGAAAGGAATAAGGAAACCCGTGCATACAGTACAAGAAGCGTCACAAGAAAAGCCACAAGAAAAGTACAAGAAGTCGTGTTCATTCTGTGAAGAAGAACATTTTGCATTTGAATGCAAGAAGTTCAAAGAAGCTAACATAGATGAAAAATGGGACATGATCAAGAAAGCGAGAATATGTTTCAAGTGTCTTCGATTCAAGCATTCAAGAATCAACTGCAAGGCCCCAGTTTGCAAGCAGTGTAAACGATGGCATCATACCATCCTACACTCCGACAGACCACCAGCACCAATAGAGAAGGAGAATAGGAAAGAAGATAAGGAAAGTGCGTCAGAAGAAAAAGTCGCCTCAATCCACAACACCAAAGGGGAGGAGAAGGCATACTTGAAAATCATCCCAGTAGACCTTTATGGACCAAAGGGCCAAGCTCGTGTACTCGCATTGCTGGATGAAGGCTCAACGGTCACACTCCTAGACGCATCAGTAGCCGAGAAGATTGGAGCTGAAGGAAAACAAGAAAAACTCACAATCGAAACAGTTGGTGGGAAAATGATAAGAAAAGATAATTCACAGAAGATTGAGTTGAGAATAAAAGGAGCTCACAGAAGAATCAAGAAAACTATCATAGCAAGAACCATCGACGACCTGAAGCTGTCTGAACAAACAATAAATAAGAACACTGTGAAGAGTTGTCAGCATTTAAAGGGAATTGAAGAACAACTTCTCTACGGCGAGGAGAGACCCAAGCTCTTGATAGGCCAAGACAACTGGGGACTCATAGTAACAAGAAGACTGAAGAAGGGCAAACCATCTGATCCCGTAGCCTCACTCACTAATCTAGGGTGGGTGCTACACGGGTGTGAAACAGGAGCGAACGCCTCAGTGAACTTCACTCACTATGGCAGAGCTACAACAAATGAAGAAGACATAGAAGAAGTCGTCCGAGAACATTTTAAGTTAGAGTCTCTTGGGATTCAAAATCGGTCACCAACCAATGACAGCGATAGAAGAGCACTAGAAATCCTCGAGAAGACTACAAAGAAGCTACCAAGCGGCCAATATGAAACAGGGCTCTTATGGAAAAAAGAAGACGAAACCCTACCTAATAACTATAACCAAGCAATTCGGCGATTAATCAACACTGAAAAGAAGTTGGATAAAGACAAAGGAGCCAGAGAAGAATATGAGAAACAAATTCAGAGTTTGATTGAAAAAAGTTATGCAGAGAAGGCTCCAGAGACCTCACGAAAAGGAAGAACATTTTACTTGCCACACTTCGCTGTTGTGCACCCAGTAAAGAAGAAGCTGAGAATAGTATTCGACGCAGCCGCCAAGCACGAAGGGAAAAGCCTCAACGACGTATTGTTGCCAGGCCCAGATTTACTGCAGTCACTATTTGGTGTGTTACTTCGCTTCAGAGAAGGACCAGTAGCTGACATGGCTGACATCCAAGATATGTTCCTTCGTATCAAAGTCAAAGAAGACGTATTAGCCTTCAATATCGGGCTGCGTAATACATCAGAAGACCTGTTAGATGGCAGCAGAGCCCCAACTAAGAGAGAAGTCACAAGCGCCGTAATGTCAACCTTTGACCCTATGGGTTTTGCGGCGCCTGTTCTAATTCAAGGGAAGAAGTTAATTCAAGATATCTGGCGAACGAAAATAGACTGGGACGAAGTAATAAATGAACCTCAAAGAGAAGCCTGGTCAAAATATTTGGAAGAAGTATCAGCATTAACACGATTGAGAATTCCAAGGTGCATCTCACCCCGCGGCAGAAGAGGACAGTTACATACGTTCACCGACGCAAGTGAAGAGGCTTACGCGGCGGTGGTTTATTGGAGGACAGTCGAGCCTGAGGGAAGAGTCCACATCTCCATGATCGCGGGCAAAGCAAGAGTAACACCGACTCAACCAGTGTCAATTCCAAGGTTAGAATTGCAAGCAGCCTTACTTGGCAGCAGACTAGCCGCTTCAGTTGAAGAAGAGACAGAGCTTGAAATCTCAAAGAAGACTTACTGGACGGACTCCAGCACAGTACTCCAATGGATAAAAGCAGAACCAAGAAAATTCAAAACCTTTGTGGCCAACCGACTGGCAGAAATTGAAGAGAAATCCAGGCCAGGAGACTGGAGATGGGTACCTACTAAAGAAAACCCAGCAGATGACGCCACGAGAGGAACTCCAGTTGAATTCGACCACAATGCCAGATGGTTCAAAGGTCCGACATTCCTCCGACAACCAGAAGAAGAGTGGCCATTTCAAGACTTCAAACCAGAAGGCACTATGTTGGAAGAAAAAAGCAAAATGAAAGTAATGGTTGTGAAAACCACAGAAGTCCTTCTCGATTTAGAGAGATTCTCGAGTTGGGAGCGACTATTACGAACTACAGCCAGAATGGTCGCTTTCACAAGTATCTTATTAAAGAAGATCAGAAAATCAGTCGTCGCCGTCACGCGCCAGGGAGACGAGCCCTGGAAGCCCCAAAGAAGACGACCGAAAGAGAAGATAAGAGTATCAAATCGACCTACCATCAACAAAGAAAAGAGGTTGTACCTACCTCTGGAAGAAGAACACTTAAAGAAAGCTGAAGAAATTTTGATGAGAATGAGTCAAAACGATAGTTTCACAACAGACATAAAGAATTTGAAAGCTGAAAAACCCTTGGAAAACGCAAGCCGACTAAAGAAGATTGATGTCTACATAGGAGATAACGGAATTATTAAATTAAGAAGTAGAACAATGAAATTCCGTGACGAAGGCGAGAGGAAAATGAACCCTATTATCTTAGATGGCAAACAGAAGATTGCAAGTCTCATTATACAGCATTATCACAAGAAATTCCTGCACGGAAATACCGCAACAGTAATCAATGAGATTCGTCAGAAATATTGGATTTTGGGCTTAAGAGCAGCAGTGAAAGCGATTGCACACAATTGTCAATGGTGCAAAACCAAGAAGAGTTCGCCAGGGAATCCACCAACAGGAGACCTACCCAGCGAGAGACTTCAACACCATCAGTTCCCGTTTTCCTGCTCAGCCGTGGACTACTTCGGCCCAATGCAGGTCACAGTTGGCAGAAGAGTCGAGAAGAGATGGGGGGCACTATTTACCTGCCTCACCACAAGAGCCATTCACCTAGAGTTAGCACCCACTCTCAGTGCCAGCTCGATGATAATGGCACTCCGACGAATGGCAGCAAGAAGAGGAACACCAAGCGTCATTTTTAGTGATAATGGAACGAACTTTGTTGGAGCGAAAAAAGAATTAGAAGAAGCCGCTCAAGAGAAGGGTATCAAATGGAAGTTCATTCCGCCAGGTACTCCAAACATGGGAGGCGCCTGGGAGAGACTGGTACGAACAGTCAAAACGGCATTAGCGGTAGTTCTCAACGAAAGAAACCCACCCGAAGAAGTGCTTCACACACTTATGACCGAGGTTGAACACATAGTGAACTCCAGACCTCTCACCCCCGTTAGTATGGACCCAGAAGATGAAGAGAGCATAACACCAAACCATTTCCTGCTGGGGAGGTCATGTGGAGCGATGGCACCGGGAGAATTCGACGACAAAGAACTGATCGGGAAAGCAAACTGGAGAACAACCCAAAGACTTGCGGACCATTTCTGGAGAAGATGGGTTAAAGAATATTTACCTCTTCTAATGCCAAGAAAACTAGAAGGAAAAGAGACCCAAGACCCGAGAGAAGGAGATGTCGTTCTGATAGTGGACGCGACGCTACCCAGAAATTCGTGACCTCGCGGAGAAGTCATTAAAACGTATCCTGGGCCAGACGGAAGAACGAGAGTGCTGGATGTGCGGACGTCAGGAGGAATACTCCGCCGCTCAACTCGACGTATCATAGTGCTGGTTCCTGTGGCATCGCCGCCTCCAGAAGAAGCAGTGCCTCGCACCGTGGGGGAGAATGTTAGCGTCGATACTGTTAAATAAGTTAAAATAACAATTAGTGACATTATGTGATGTGTTAAGTGATTATTAGTTCTCTTTGTAAGAATCAATAAGTGATTAAGTTAAGACTGATTATCTGGTAAGTGCATTCTTATAAGACTTGTTAGGTATAATATGAACAAAGTTCTGTAGCATTTATTTGATAGTAAAAGTGATTTATTAAGATTGTTGATTTGTTTTAAGATAGCGTAAGATTTTAGATAGGAAAAATAAGAAATTGTTACATAAAAGCCACACTTGGTGGCGCCACTTGTACCATCATGTAGCAAAAGCTAAGGTATTAAGATACTTTACCGTAATGAGAGCTAAATTTTGTTTTTTGTCAATTTTAAGGTGTTAATTAAGGTTTTTTGGTATAAATTTATGTAAATTATGTAAAGAGAATCCATCCCGACATTTTGGTAGTAAAGAAAACATTGTAAGGAAACGCTATACCATGAAAAAATGCCTCAATAAGATTCCCATACAAATTTACATTGGTGCCGTGTGCAAACTTGGAGTGTTCCTATTGGAGGAGAGAAATTTGATTAGTGCCGTGTGCAAATTCCAAGAACTGTGATTGGTTAGAAAATTCTATAAAAGAAGGGCATATTTTCACGGTCGAGCATTCCGAATCCAGCAGCTGTAAAGAAAATCAAGAAGAAAAATAAAGAAGAAACAGTCTAGAAGAATTGTGTTTTATTACTGCAAGAAACCGCTGCACCTACTCCTCTCATGTATCCCGCCAGCGAACCCTCTCCGATTCAGTCAACATCAACAATGAGAGTTGAATATCGGTGCAATAATGTTTTGGTGTTCATGTAGAGAAGAAATATAAGTGTAGTTATACGCTAGGTGGGTACCTACTCACAGCCACCACAACACAACAAATAATAATATTTATGGTGTCTGCAACGTTTGTGTAGGTCTCGTCTATGCTAACCAATACGCGCAGCGCACTCGTGAGTCGCGTGCCATAGTGTAAAAGTGTTACAGTATGACCATTTCCTATGAAAATATTATAATAACATACTTTTGGTAACGTTTAGGCTACCGGACCAGCTCATTTATGCGCTGTACAGTAGAGTCCATCCTCTTAATAATTACTAACAATGTATCAAGTTATGACAAGACATACAAAAAACTATGTGGTCAGTTTGGATAGTCTTTAATCCAATGCGTAACTTTATCGGTGTTTATTGGCAAGAGGAAAAATGCATAGAAATTATAAATTACATACACTAAACTGTTTTTAATTGACTATTGTATTGTATATTATTAACCGACTTCCAAAAAAGAAGAGGTTCTCGATTCGACTGTTTTTTTGTTGTTGTATGTTTGCTCAGCGATATTTTCGCCAATTGTCAACCGATTTTGATGATTCTATTTTTTTTGGAACTGTATCTTCCCGGACTGATCTCATTTCAATTTGGTGAAGATCTGATGAAGAACTTCGGAGATAGGTAACGGAACTCTTCATTCCCGTAGGAATTCCCGTTCCCGTATAGCCGTACAGCCTTCCCCATGAATGTAACTATCATAAATTCATAATCATAATACAAAAAAGAATTTCTCGCACCGCGTCGCACGCAGTCACGCACGCTCGACGCGTTCTCTAACTTTCGCTAGTAAGGATTAATATGCCTGCCTAATATTAATGCTGAAAAACCACCTTTAATTTTTAAATAAATTATTTGACATAAAATGCCTTAGTGTGGCTTATTTATAAGAGATAGATATAGGTGTAACGTCGGACTTTTTTTTAGATCGAATGAAAAACAATATCTTTGTAGTACATGGTACTTACGTATAATTAGCTATTACCACAGCGCACTTTACACACGAAAACAAAGAAAATGTTAATGATAAGCCTGTGCAGCCAGGTCCAAGCAAATCCAAGGACCATATTCCGTGTCAATCTACTCAGCTAGGTCCATGCAAACCGAGACAGCTACAGTTCAACGAATTTTAGCCAGTTGCATTGGTAACTTTTATTATGTTAACTATTTGATTAAAAAATATAGAAACGTTTTTGTTTTTTTTTAATAGCATTTAGGCAAATTCCAAACCATTTATACTTTTAAGCTTTCTTGAATTATGATATTCAAGAATTGTAACATAATTTTCCTAAAGTAAGTGTGCCTACCTACTACTTGATTTTTACGAAGGTATCGCACCAAAGCCAAATAGCGAGCGACGCGTAGTTTTGTATCGTACTCGTATTCATAATTTTCGTGTCAGTCAATTTTAAATCCACCATATACTCTAAAATCAATAAGTATTCTTACTGATTTTTAATGATTAGTAATTGGATTCAAGTTTGTACAATACGTACTTAATCCATCTATAAACTTAAAAAATACTTAATAGAAAAATAAAACAAAATAAACTTATACTAATCAATTCAAGTTGATCTACTGCATTACTTTATCCTGTGACGGAACTTAGTACCTACCCGAGTCTGTGAACTCATGAGCGAGCGGTGCGCTTGGTGCGCGCGTCTCCCGCGCATCGTAACTTATTACGTATTGCTATTCCTTGCGGGGCCTGAGGTAAGCGTTAGATGCCTACGCGCTCAAGTCAGGCTCGCCTTAATATATGACATAAAAGTGATAGTTTTCTGAATAGGGCGGCAATGAGCGCGGATTTTAACGGGTCGTTATTAGGTGCGTTTACGTTAGTATTAGTCTTCAAACTACTCTAGTCTTCAAACTACGAAACAAAAAAAACTGATACAGTTGTTTCTTATTTCGTACTTGAAATAAGAACCAGACTGAATGAAAGAACAATAAGAACCAGAAGGTAGCCCAAATCGAAACAATTTTCTGTGATTTTCTCTGAGAATAGGGATGATTCCTAGTCAAAAAATGTAATTATGATTCTATTTAGTCCGTCAGTTAGATTATCGAAAAATATTGGACATTTATTTTTTGTTTTGTCAAATCAATAAAAAAAGACGAAGATAAAACGCATCAAAGATCAGGAGTGGGGGCTCGTGACGTCACGTGTAGGTAACAAGTGACGCTCAACGCTCTGTATCGTTTTAACTTTTTGTTTACGTGAAAAAAGAAAAAAATACGAGTCTCATTTTTTGAAAATCTATCTGACGGACTAATCGGATTTTTTTAAGTCATCTACCCTATTGAATATGTAAGTTCTTGCTAGCTCATCTCAGTAATATTGATAATGAAGGGTGGATTCACGTTGCGGATTATGTTCGAAAGAGTTACCGCGGCCCTGGAAAGCAAAGAGCACTACGAGGAGCACGGATGGGTTTAGTCAGTAAGATTCTGACACTTCCTCCCGCTCCGCCCAGTGCGGGAGGAGTCATTTGATGATTTCCCATCCAAAAAAAAGGGTGGATTCACAACAAGTCTACATTGGGCGAAAGATTAAGAAAGTCCTTCTTCAATACTTACTGTAACGTTTCTGAATGCAGTTTAATTCCAACTTTGAAGCCGGTCTCATACTTCTCTTCCTTCTCTGCTTGATTCAAATCTTTCCTTTCAAAGATCTCATTAAGACTTAAGAAGTAGCTCTGCAGGTTTTTGTACTGATAGCTGAGACAGGCGGTTAGAGGGATGACCAGGATGTATACTGCGAAGATCCTCGTGAGAAAGATCCACCAGACTATGAAGCAGAGTGCTCTGACTACATTAGCCAGGTCAGACCTGTCCTCGACATCTGGATAAGCGGTCACTAGAGTCGTGAAAGTCCCGTCTGAAAGTTGAAGCGGTTGTGTAATAAATAAGTGGTGGTCATTTTTTTGTGGTTTTGTGATTGTTTGTGTTTTATAATAATTATTTTTATCTTTTGTAAATCGAGTTGGTTGCGTAGTTATAAATAGGCGAAAAAAGGTTTGTAGCAAAGGATTTCTATTATCATACACTAGATTTCACCCGCGACTTCGTCCGCGTGGTTTTAGTAGGTACTCCAGAAATTTCAACGCCCCGTTAAAATTTCTGGAGAAAATTAATTGAAGCAATTTAAAATAATTAATTAGCTTGCTATTTTTGCTGCTGATCCTGTGGTAACAAATGGTAACCATCAAACAAATAAATATTTACTCTTAATAATGTTAAATTAGATGAGTCCAAACACATACACACTGATATTCGCAGTTAGTATCAGAGTTTTGGTATGAAAGTAAAGCCATAGGTACCGTAACGTGCTACCTCCCAGATTCCCTCAGCTGCATACATGACCATAGACAGAGTACAGCTGAACAGCAACGCAAACAGGTACATGTAGGTACTGGCGAGCATCTGCCTCTCGACCTCCGGGTCGTTGTGGACGGCCTTCAGGCCCACAGTTAGGTTGTACATCACCAGCCTCACTTTGTCCTGCAGCCTCGACATCATCACACGGAAACTGCACAGCATCGGGTGAGATAACGCATATACCAGCAGGTTCGATTTCTGCTTCTCCGTCAAATTCTTCTGCGTAAAGAACGAAGCCAGCTCGAAAAGTATTAGCAAATATATCAAGCCGTTGTTAAACATTGAAAACTTGTCGTAGAATCTAACAAATCTTTTGGATAACTTCAGGTTTTCTAACCAGAAGTTAGGCAAACCAAAAAAGTAAACTGCATAGCTGAGTTTGTAGAAAAAGTCAGTTGTCTTGCTTCGTTTGTACGTGGTCTCCATGGTTGATCTTTCGTGTCCGAGTGACTATGGTAACCATAACTCACTTTGTCTTATACTCGTAGTGAATTTCGTACTTAATTGAAATAGTTATCGTCATGTTTGTAATGACTTCTAATCAAAGGGTTTCAGCCAGTTTTAGGGTTGTCTAAAACTATCGATATCATATTTTACAATTTGAAGAATCTCAGATTAAAAATTAATGGTGTCGTAACATTGCAAATGAAATGGGAAACAAAGCCCCAGTTGAATGTTTACAAAATCAACAAATTGATTCGATGACTTAAACACGCGATATCACGCTTCAAATATTATAAATGAAAACAGCGATGTGTGACGATGTTACCAAGACACGTTTATTTTACAATAATAACTAATAATGCGTTGTAGTTACAACAGAATGTGAGTGTTTGGGAAGACTTGTAAAACTCGCAACTCACACCCTTTTTTAAGGATTGGAAATCATCAAATGACTCCTTACACTCAGGGAGTAGCGATGTTCCTCCAAATGCATTTTGCGTTCCAGGGCTGCGGTGACTCTTTCGAATAAATTCCGCAACCTGGCAGGCTCTGGCCCTAGTGGGCCCCGACTACTGTGCTGTCATCTGTTTGAGGCGCACATAGAACAAAACGCGCCGTCGACTCGGGCCTGGTTTTTATGGGATAGCGAGCCACCCAACGCTCACCGTCCGCATGCCCGCCCACGCTTACGGTGGCCGGGAATCGGCCTGCCACTCCCGACGCCTTCATCTCTCCCTCACGCGGCCCACCTCCTCCTTTACTAGTATTACTGCTTCGCAGAAGGAGGTGACGGCTTCCCATGCCTCCTCGCTTCGGACCATGGATTGAACCAGGGTCGGAAGCGAGAGGTCGCCGCCGCCGATCGCCTAACGAGGACACAACGGTGCTCCGCCCAAGCATATCTCGACCGTATGCTCCACCGTGCCTTCCAGGCGATCCTCACAGTTTTGTGAGGATCGCCTGGAAGGCACGGTGGACGTCCGGGTGTTATCACCCGGACGTGTCCTCCCACCGAATCCGGAACAGGTAGCAACAAGCGTGTGCGATGAGTACCTGCGTCAGGCGGAAGGTGAGGACACCGCGGCGCCTCTGTAGTCACTCCTCAAAGAGGGCAGTTATCGTCACAATAGTGGCATGCTTAAACTCACAACCCTAGACCTGGTAATTAGATTGTTAGATATATGAAATCATTTGATTGATACATTTGATAATTATCCCAGAGCTTCGTAATAGAGCAATTTTGTATTATTTCAGAGAAAATGACATTTCAATTTATGTAGTTTACTTCATACTATTTGATGAGTCGATCAAGAAGGTAATAACGCAATTTAATGTCCTAGAAATTCATGAGTGTACCTGCGTTTTCAGAGAAAACCGTTTATTTCAATTAAGTACTTTACTTTTCGTGACAGTCACAGAAAAGAATGTCGGCTGTGGAAAGTTGTAGTATTTACTCCCAACTTTTTGTACAAATTCGTAAAGTATTTTTTTTCTTCAATTCCCTGCCAGCGTAGGTATGTTTCAAATCCTGATGGCTACAACCCGGGAGGCTTTCTGGAGTCTTTCTTCGGGAGTTCTTAGTCAAGAGTGAATAGGGTAACCTATTCACTCTTCTAGGTAAGTGTGCTCCATCTTCGACCACATCATCGCTTACCAATGGTCAAGTGCGCCTATCAATAATAAGAAAAAAAGGGGAAATAAACATTGTTATTTTTTCTAATAATTAAGCTACCTAAGCTAATTTCAAGGAATAAAAAAATTATTTCTGAAGAAAATTTACTATTTCGCTGCGTCATATAATTGATGCCTCCTGACGATTTCCACGGCCATTACAGTTTTATAGTAAACAATATTGTAAGCATTACTTGTCCTTGAGGTACATGTTTTTCTTGATGCACCTACTAGAACATTATGAATTTTTAATTAGTTTTTGTTATACACCATGTTTCTATTTTATTTTCTTTTAAATTATAATTATTTTCATTGCTTGGTACGAGTTGGCGCGGGAATGAACGAAGAAAATGAACCCCTGGAAGGACTTTGGGGATGCCTTTACCCAGCTAGCAAAAAAAGTGCAATAAATAAAAAATAATAATAAATTAATTAGAAAGCACTCAAAGAAAACGACTTCACACATAAAAAAAAATATTTAAAAAATATTTGTACTAAAATTCCAAGATGAAATCATTCCGCTACAATGCATACGAGAAACGGTTATCATCAGTCATCACCATCAGTACTGACCAAAATAAGGAGAAACGACATTTTTTCCTTTTGACGTCATTATTAGTCACCTTATGTCACCTACGACTATTTTTCTATCCTTGATGATGCAAATTAAGTCAAGTTAGCTTATTTCATCGGGCATTGTATTACTTACCAACAGTTTGTCTGATCTAGTTTTATGATAAAACTAACCGTTTGACTGAAAAAACTTTTTCACAAAAAGAAACCGACTCCCAAAAAACACTACAAAGTTCAAAATAACTTTAATTTCGGTAGTCGGTTTCTTTTTTTGTGAAAAAGTTTTTTATTTTTCACTTTTAAGTGGTACCCCACACCTCCACAAGACCACTGGAAAGTCACAGGAAAGCAAAAATACGCAATACGCAATTTCGTATACATGGATGATTTTTCCACATATATTTTTCCGGCTAGAAAACCAAACTACTGAACCGATTTTGATAAAATTTCAATGGGACCATTTGGAAAATATACCCTTTCCAAAAAAAAAATAATTTTTAAAATCGGTTGGCAAGCGACGGAGTTATGCGCGAACAAACATAAAAAAAGCCTCCTCCTTTTTTAGAAGTCGGTTAAAAATGCAAAAAACCAATGTTGTGTTTGCTAATAGGGGATCGTTAGGAACTTTTCACACATTCCATTTATTAGGGTGTTACCAACATCCTCCGAACCATGTTTTTTTAACTCTATGCGAATTATTGTAACCTTAAATGTCTCGATGTTGACCACACTCTATAACCCTTTAGCAATAAAAAAAAAGAAATAATTGTGTAAACAAAACATCTTGAAGACATTATTTATTCAACTCACAAGAAAGAAACTATATAAACAACTTCCGAGCAAGTTTTCCTTATTAGTAAGTCCATTGGCATTTAACAAACTACCAATTAGCATTAAAATTTGTCCTGACCATGAATATCTTCAGAAATAAACCTGAAATACCGACAGAGCTTCTGATATTCACAGAGAAAGATTCAATAAGACTAATCTAAAAATACAACAAATTCTGGTTCCTGTGCTGCTGTCCAGACTTCTGGGTGAACAAGGTGAACTTCTCCGATTCGTTTGTGAAACTGTACCGACCAGCAATTATGGTCATTCACATCGTCATGGTGCTCTTCTGTACCTCTTGTTTCGCATCGCTATGGACACAACACGATCTATCTCAGAAACAGAAGTCGGACAGACTCGCGTATGCAGCCTCCACTCCCATCATCACAATTTTCTACCAATTCGTAATTCTTTATTACACTGATGACGTCAGAAATGTGCTGTATAAACTGGTGGTTATTTTGAAGGAAGATCATGATGATAAGAAGGCTGAACAGGAAATGATAGAGCAGTCTAAGTGGCACAATGGGATATTTTTCTCGTCTTGTGTCTGCAATATGGTGCTCGTTGGATTGTATAACTGTTTTCAGTCTGTTACTACCGGTACGTACATTTATTAAATACTGCATCTGATTGCTATTAATCCATCTTACCACCAAATATGCTACGATCACAGTAAAGATTTGGTCGCATTCAAAATTGGTCGTCAATCTTTGAATTTAACATATTGTAGCAAAGTGAAAAATTTGTAACGTCGAAAAGAGAGTTTAAACTGTTGGTCGTACCGAAAATAAACAAATATACGGTGTAGTATACATATAGTGTGCTTGAAGTAAAATGCAACGGCTGTCGCATCTCGTAGAAGGAAGATCTGACGACACGGTTGGCGCAGTGGTTGAGCAGTTGACTGCTGCACTGTGTGTCGCGGGTTCGATTCCCGCACGGAACAAATATTTGAATGGCCTACAGATAGTTGTTCCAGGTCTGAAAATCATCTGTTTGTGCATGTGAGTTTGTATGTTTGTAAACGCACCCACGATCCAGGAGAAATACCTAGAGTGGGACAACGTTTAAAAAAAAAAAGACCCTAAGTCAGCTATAGCTCGTAGCAGGAGCATGCTACGTCAGTCGTAGCTCGTAGCAGGAGCCAGCTACGTCAGTCGTAGCTCGTAGCAGGAGCATGTTACGTCAGTCGTAGCTCGTAGCAGGAGCATGCTACGTCAATCGTCTCTGTTTTACAGTTGTGAGTGGACGAGTTCGTTTTTTGTTTTGGATTTTTACAATTAATGATTATTTGGTGTCGTCAGTTATTTGTTCGGAAATCGATGCCTGTCTTACTGTTACGTGTACAAATAGCTTCATCTTTTTTTTTTTTGACCGACCGACCTTGACAATTCAAAAGTGCCTGTAAATGGTCTAATTGAAATAAATGCTTTGACTTTGTCTTTGACTTTTACTTTGACTTTGTCTTGCGGAGGTCCCCAATAGACCCGACGCACGTTGTATTGCACCATCCTGCTCCTGTGAGTGAAGTCGATTGTAAATCAATTTGAAACATTAGAAAAAGTTGCCTGTGCCGCTGGGATTTGAACCTGCGACTCGTCGTGCACTGTGTTTTCGAACTGTTCTAAAAGTAAGCTATAATTTTTAAGCTATTTTATTAACTTTGAATGCAGTCGAATATAGGTATTCTATTTCGTTCTCGTCCATGACTTACGGTCTGTGCTTTATATTGCATGTCAATTCCTCGGTATTCTACTGCTAAAGCTATTCTGTTTAGGGTATATTTACAGCCCCGGATCTAGGGGGGGGCAAGCCGGGGCCCACGCCCCGGGCGGCAAGTTCAAGGGGCGCCAAACTCACATGTTTGAAAAAAAACTTATTCGATGGGGGTGGTAAAATTATCGAGCTTTCTACATTCGCTCTTGAATTTCGCATTCTCTTGAATCTCTATTTTTCTGCATTTAAGTCGTAAAAGTGACTCCTAAGCAAACTTTGGAAACGTTTTCTTTTCCCCTTTCAAGGATCTAAAATCGACTGAATGTGAGAGTGATCAGAGTTATCTATATAGACCTACTTCAGTAATACAAAAGCAAAATCTTTGTACCTCTTTTTACGAAAAAAACGCAGGCACAGATAAAGTCTATGGAGAATGAGTCCAGAAAGCTAATATTTTTTTAATAATGCTTAAAAAATTGATAAGTTATTAAAAACGTATGGTCGAATTTCGATCACTAGTTAAAATAGTTATCGAAAGTTTCATAATAATAATGTATAAATAAGTAGATGACCCGGTGAAGATCGATTACCTACATATATTTGTGTAAAATCTACTCTACACCTAACCTACTGAATATACACACAAAATTTCATAAGAATCGGTCAAGCCGTTTCGAAAGAGTTTTGTAACAAACACTGTGACATGACACGAGAATTTTATATATTAGAAGAAGTGTGGAAGAGAGGAGGGCGCCACTATCAAGTTTTTGCCCCGGTTTGGAAAAATCGTAGATCCGGGACTGTGTTTACGTCGTCTTAGATTTATAACATAACAATCTATTACCAAAATTGTAGGGGCTTCGGACTAAACTACTTACATACTTTGATTATGAATGTGCTATCGCACTGCTACGATTATGATCATTTTAACGGAGACGCGGTTAATATCGCAAATATTCGTAAGTGAATTCTTCTTTCTTTTCTTTTTTTATAAACGTTGCCCCACACTAGGATCTTTGTGTTTATAAACATATTATTATAAATTCACATACACAAACAACAGTTCATCGATGAGAGGTAAAAACTTTATAAATATACCAATAAAAAAGATGGTGGTGGAGTTCTCATTGCAGTGTTAAAGGGCTCACGGTGTACCAGTATGTAACGCCCGAATCTCCTATATGTTTTTCTATTGAAAGCATTTTTGTTCAGCTTGCTGGATCTGGAAGTAACAAATTTCTTATCTCTATGGTTTGCATTCTCCCAAATCGTCTGAAGACCACCTTGCCCACTTCTTGTTTTTTTTTTCTCGTTTTGCTTATAACCAAAATGCGTATGTATATACCGTGGATAACGGTGTGAGTTGGACATTTGTATAAATGTACATATGATAGTTAGTTAATAAGATGTAATGTGTAACTATTAGTTATTCCTAAATAAATAAAAAGAACTCATAGCTCGTAGCAGGAGCATGCTACGTCAATCGTAGCTCGTTGCAGAATCATGCTACGTCAGACATAGCCTGTAGCAGGAGCATGCTACGTCAATCGTAGCTCGTAGCATGAGCGTGCTACGTCAACCGTAGCTCGTAGCAGTAGCATACTACGGCAAGCGTAGCTCGTAGCAGGAGCATACTACATCAAACGTAGCTCGCAGCATTAGCTTGCTACATCAGTTGCAGCTCGTAGCAGGACGATGCTACGTCAGTTTAATCTCGTAGCAATTAGAAACTAGGTTAGTTATAAATCGTAGCTAGACGATAGAATCTTAGTTGGAATTCGTAGCAGGTCGATACTACATCGTAGGTTGCATCGTAGTCAGGACAATACCAAGAGGTAGCTCGTTGCAATGACGTAGTTAATAGCTTGTAAGGACAACGCTAAGTCTGTCATAGCTTGTTGCTGTTAGTAGTCACTCCGTCTGGGCTGTGTCGTCAAGGAAAAAATGTTTATGTCTAAAAAAATGTGATGATTTAATCTTGGTCAACTTTTCGTTCAAATTCTTTGTAGGTTTCGGAAATTCGTGAGTAAAGCATGAATGCCACACAATAGAAATTTCTATCTACATTTTAAGAATTTTCAATCATCAGGACAAGCTTTCTACTTAACAGACGCGACGTTCATTACGTGCATCTCCGCTTGGCCGGACATCGAGGACCGCTCGACCCTCGCGGGGTTCACGAGGGTCATTGTCTACTTTGTCTGGTTCCTGCACGTGGTCCGCAACATGGGTGTCTTCCTCATCGTCCACACTGTCTTGCTGTGTTTGAGTCAGCAATTCAAGAACCTGCAAGGCTACTTTGAGAGCTTGAACAAGATTTTTGACGAGAGGCAGCTGAGTCAGGAAGAGAAGAATCTGAAGTTTGAGCTGAAGTTTAAGAAGGGGATTGAACAGCATGCGCTGACTTTGTGGTGAGTTTGCGCACAACTCGTTTAGGGAATACTTTCATTGTGCTTAGCTAAGGAGTGGAATTCCCTGCCGGAGTGAATTTTTATAATGATTGAGCCAATAAAATCCTTAGCTTACGTCCGAGCTGAACACCAAGTCACGTGGGGGACGGACACGCGTACCAAAAATATGACGCGCCTAACAAGGCTAAGCCCTTTACGAAGATGAACAATAGGAGAAAATATAATTTACGGTCGCTTCCCGGGTAGCGCCGGGGTGCATCTGGAGCCGATGCTGGCTGCCATAGAATGCAAAGCATCGGCGGTGAGGAGTTAAGCAGGCGGACTCTCACAGAAAATTCTGTTACAGCCGGTCGCTGTGAACTGAAGAGGCGGGTTCGTAACATAGAAGCTACAGCTGATTCCACGGGCGATGATACCAGTACGTAATTTTCTTCCGTACCTCCGACTCGCCCCTCTTACATGACAAGACGAACAACAAGATCGTCCACCACCAGCACATTTGATAGTGTTGTGCAAGATGTCCACCTGGACACTGACTTTAAAGCCACTACAAGCGCTAAAAGTACGCGTTGACGATGGACACCTGAAATGAATAAGTTTATACTGCAATTATTCATTTTAGGTGTCCAATTAACTGCATTAGATACCGACAGAAGGACTTATCTTGGACCGTTGCACTTGAAATTTATAGAAAAATACCCAAATATTCAGGTCAGTCGGCAAAGAGTAGGAGACCAACGCAGAGCTGTAATCCGTAATAAACTACCACATTAGACGATAAACACAATGAAGTCAAGGTGGAGCTTAATCAATTACAACATAACCATCAATACGTGCAGGCTAATAAGAAAGTACTTGCAATGTGAATCTGACATCTATCATACAGCCCACTGCATCGTCTCTTACTCCACGATGCATAGAACGCACAGGGCACTAGGAGGAGCTCGGATGGGTTTTATTCCGTAAGAGTCTGACACTCCCTCCCGCTCCACCCAGAGCGAAAGGAGTCATTTGGTGATTTCCCATCCATAAAAAAAGCTCTCTAGTATGAATAAAATGTTTGTTGAATTTTTTTGTGCTTGCAGGTGTATAGACGAGACTCAGCGCGTGTTTCAGATAACGTTCAGCTCGCACGTGCTGCTGTGGTGTGGCCTGCTCGTTTCTATACTACCTGAAGTCTTGGTGAGCGAACATAAAGACATTTTGTTTGTTGTACATAATCACGCGCTTAATTTGATCAAATATATTTTGTTAGTATATACTTGCGCAAACCAGAGTTATCTTTTGTTACTCACTCACGGAACCCTAAAAAAGACACTATTTCTTATCTTTCCATATAATCAATCTGCCTAGCCTTGTTCCGACTTGCTGGGGGGGAGTCGGCTCCCAGACTCCCAGAGTCCCATTCAAAGCGGTTTACCGTGCGATTAGAACATATGCAAAGCCCGAATATCAACTCTCGGGCAGTTGCCCACCAGACAAACCAACCGTCTGGTCGGAGGATCCTCTCTTTCCAGTGGAGTTATGTGGGACTTTACTCTCTGTTCCGCTACCTCCAAACTGGTGACCCTCGACATCGAACGTCAGCGCAGCCTTCGTGCAGCTACCTCATCATGACGTCATCATCATCATCACTTCTCCTCATCTTGACCTCAAGCTTTCGAGCAGCGAGTCATACAGCCAGCCAGTACCCTCGGCTTCTACGGGTATCCTGACCACCAGCATGCAGCGGACGCGCATTCCTGGTCAGCATCCTCAGCCTCTATCATCAACGTCATCAGCGACCTTGGCAAGCACACTGCACTTTCGGCCAGTCACATGAAGAGCCTTGAAAAACCTCTCCTGGTCGACGACAGCAGTCACGTCAGCACGTCGCACAGCTCCGACCCACCATGGCAAGCACACTGCACCTTCGGCCAGTCACATGAAGAGCCTTGAAGAACCTCTCCTGGTCGACGCCAGCAGTAACGCCAGCAGCAGCATCGGGGCACCGCAGACAGTTCCGACTCACCGTGAACTCTGCGACGCAGACAGTTCCGACTCACCGAGAACTCTGCGACTTCCGGTTCCGACTCACTGGAACCAACCTTCCACTGGCCTGGCAAGCATCTCAAGATGTATGGACGACTCATCCACTATCGACCTCCGGTCTCCGGAGGGGAGTGATGTAGCGGCATTCATGCCGCCACAAAAATCAACGTAGCAGAATCAACATCACAACAAATGAGACTCGCAGCGCCATCTATCTCGAAAGCTGCGAACAAACTGCAAAAATCCTAAATCGCGATATCAAAGTTTACCGTGCGATTAGAACACATGCAAAGCCCGAATATCAACTCTCGGGCAGTTGCCCACCAGACAAACCAACCGTCTGGTCGGAGGATCCTCTCTTTCCAGTGGAGGTATGTGGGACTTTACTCTCTGTTCCGCTACCTCCAAACTGGTGACCCTCGACATTGGACGTCAGCAGCCTTCGTGCAGCTACCTCATCATGACGTCATCATCATCATCACTTCTCCTCATCGTGACCTCAAGCTCTCGAGCAGCGAGTCATACAGCCAGCCAGTACCCTCGGCTTCACGATCAAGAGAGATGGGAGATGCATTGACGATCAAGGGAGATGGCGCTAGTTGCCATGTTAAACATCGTGCTCCCGTTGTAAAATTCTATAAAAAAGTTTAATGAACAGTATCCGCTTAAGTACACTGTAATAGTGAAGATTATGGTACAATGCGTGTGTGACAGTGTTATCGTAACAAACAATTTACTGTGAACTATATAAACATAACTTTTAAGTGTGGACAAAATTTGTGACAAAAACCATTTTCTGTGTGATATTTGAGACTTATTGGAGGTAAATAACAACAAACACTTCGTTAATAATCGTTTGACAACCATAACATAAACAAAAACAGTGAAAATACTTAATATCAAAAAGTGACACAGTGTGAGAAAAAAAATCAAATAATTTAAACTACTACCGGCTTTTGTCCAGTTTCAAAATTGTCTACGTACAATAGTATCTACTATTTGGCAAACATAAATTAAGTCACTGTAGCCTTGCGGTGCAACAGGGGATTTGGATCGACTCATAGCTGACTGGGTGTGAGTTCGAGCCCCACTATACTACAACATCACTTTTTGTGAAGATCTCAGTTTTATAAACCAATTTCTGTGCTACAAAATACACAGCAATACTATTTAGGCAACTGTCAGAATTTATTAGATCGCTAGAGGGCACTGCGATAGTAAAATAAAATGGATTCTAGTTACAGCAACATCACTTATCGTCGTAAACTTAACAGAACCAGCTCATTAAATGACTTAACAAATATGGCTAGCGAAAACACTGTGCTAGACGCCACTATGATGAGTTTACAAGACAGCTTGCATGATAACAGCGGAATATTAAGTGATCTGACTGAACAAAATAAAAGTCTTACTCTTCAATTAATGAGCGCGCATCAAGAGATTGAAAATCTAAACAATGAGAATTTTCGTTTAAAGTCTGATCTACAAAATATGTTAAAGACAAAAAACGTTTACAAAAAACTCTGCATAACGCCTGACAAAAACAATATAACTCCCAAACGCAAGAATAAAACATTGCTGCAAATATACAACCCAGGTTACTCAACCAATAATGAGATATGTAAAACACAACTTAACGACTATGAGACTAATGAGAGTACCTCTCCCATCCTCAAGAATAAGGAGACTCAAACATCAAATATCTTCCCTCAGAGCTCCACCATTTTCAAGAATAAGGGGACTCGAACAGATCCTCAGAAACTAAATAAATTAAAAGAGCCTGATGAGGAACCAAATAGCGATCTACATCAAATTGGACCGAAACAAGCGAGCACCTCCACATCTAACGGCAATATACTGACCGAAAAAAAGGACCCACCGAGGAAAATCTGCATACTGAGTTCGAACAACACTAACAGAATATTAACAATTGCTGAAAACACTTTAGGCTCAAATAAGCAAATGTGTCATCACTTAAAAACAAATTGCGGAATCAAAGAAATTATGAATGAAATTGAACTTAAGCTGCAAAACTTTACATTGGAAGACTTCTGTATAGTTTTAATCGGCGAGACAGATTTCATCAGAACAAATGACTCCATCAACTTAGTATTAGCTTTAAGAGAATCATTACAAAAAGTTCAACACACTAATGTTATTTTATGCGCCCCTACGTTCAAGTGCAAAAGTTATGCGAATATGTTTAATTGGAGAATCGAAAATTTCAATAACCTCCTGTATCTTGATATTATAACTCACGAACATTGCTATCCTCTTGACTCAAACAAGCACTTAAAGTATGACCAATCAATGTTTTCAAAAATAACAGGCGCTGTCAATGATTTAGGCATGTATACAATTTTCAGGGACATTAGAGTACAAATTGAAAGTATTATACAATATAACGCCTGCAAAACACAAAATGGCAACTCCCTGTTACATGAAATAAGTAACCAAAATTCTGTAATTCTAACAAACCTAGATTTAAGCAGTAATAATTTATTTCGTGAATAATTATATAACGATCATGCATCAAAACATAAATGGTCTGATTAATAAATCGGATATGCTAACAGTGTGCTTGGACGAATCGGCAACAGAAGGTATGAAGGTAGATATATTATGCATTACGGAACATAACATGAGGAAAGGTGACGAGGATTACCTACAGATACCGAATTTTATTTTGGGATCATATTTTATGAGATGTAGTAGACATGGAGGCTCATCTATTTTAATTAAAATCGGACTGCGATTTAAAAGCCTCGATGATATCAATAAAATGTCTATTGTTAATATTATTGAATGCTCTGCTATTGAATTAATAGACCAAAAAATGTATATTTTATGTATTTACAGACCGCCGAACACAATGATCGGATCAGTAAATTCTTTCTTTTTAATTTTAAGTAAAATGTTGGGTAAGCTATGTATTCAAAGTAAAAAAATAATAATTTGTGGGGATTTCAATATAGATATTGCAAACAGTTCAAGAATATCTACTGAGTTTGTGGAACTACTTTTAAGCTTTAATATAACCCTTCAGTTTAACCAGGTAACACGCAACGCCAGTAATACATGTATTGACAACATAGCTCACAACATCAAGGGATGCAAAGGTGTAATCAAAGATTTTGCACTCTCTGATCACACTGCACAAATAATGAAGTGTCCGGTAAAAAGGTGTAGTCCAATTGAATATTGGTATGTATTTAAACGAAATTACACAAAAGAAAATAAATGTTTATTTACTAAGTATTTAAGTCAAGTCTCGTATCACAGTGTATATGAGTCTACAGACCCTAATAGTGCCTACAATTCATTCCATGACATATTCAGTTTGATATATAACTTGTGCTTTCCTATAAAAAAAAATTCGCATTAGTAATATTTCAAGACCTAAATGGTTATCAAAAGGAATAAGAATGTGTAGTAAGCGTAAACGCGAACTTCTCTGGAAACATAGGAAAAACCCAAACAGCGACAACAAAATTAAGTTTAAAGCTTACTCTAAAAAATACAAAACAATAATTTCACTAACAAAAAGGTCCCAGAACAATTATTTCATAAATACAGCTGTTAATAAATCTAAAGCAACGTGGAAAGTTATTAATAACGCTAAATATAACTATCCTAATGAGGGCATTGAGAAACTCATAATCAATGACGAGGTACTTACTGATCCTAAGACTATGGCAAATACCTTTAATGACTATTTTGCTGACGTTGTAAAAAATACAAATAATACATTTTTTTCTGACACAACCTTATCTTATTCTTCTAATTTGACATTTAACTCCAAATCAATATTTATGCCCCCTACAATTCCTTTTGACATTCTTAAGATTATAACTTCTCTGCGGAATACAAATAGCGCAGGCTATGACGGTATTAATACAAAGATCGTTAAGGAGGTAGCAACTTTAATTGCTGCTCCTTTAAGCTATATTATTAACTTGTGCATAGAACACGGTATTTTTCCAGATAAATTAAAATTGTCAGTTGTAAAACCGGTACATAAAAAAGATGACAAATCTTCCATTAGTAACTACAGGCCAATTGCTTTAATAACCATTATTTCTAAAATATTCGAAAAAAACATATATAATTGCCTTTACCCATTTTTTGAAAATAATAACATGTTCACTCCATGTCAATATGGTTTTAGAAAAAATAAATCTGTTAATATCGCAATATATAACTTTTTACAGAAAGTTCTTTTAAATATGGACACTAGGTCACCAGCCATAGCATTATACATGGATATGTCAAAAGCATTTGACCGAGTTAATCATAAAATACTCTTGAATAAATTATATGCATTTGGTGTAAGAGGTAACGTATATAAATTAATTGAATCTTATCTCAGTGACAGAAAACAGATAGTAGAATTAAAAAGAGTCTCCTTAACTACTAGAACTGAAGAAACGATTGTTTCTGAGGTTAGAAATATCCATTCCGGTGTCCCTCAGGGCAGCATCCTAGGCCCACCATTTTTTTTAATCTATATAAATGACATGACGACAGTTACAATGCATCATATGACCTTATTTGCTGACGATAGTACTATATTGTTTACTGGTAATGACATAACTGATTTAAAATCTGACATAAATAGCACCCTAACAAGAATTATAAATTGGCTTGATGAAAATGACCTGAAAATAAACCTGGGTAAAACAAAAATCATGAAAAAAAAAAAAAAAAAAAAAAAAAAGATTGAGGTACACAGTCAGTCAATCTGCACTACTAACTGCATATCATGGATATGTGGCTTCAATCATACGCTACGGCATCATTTTCTGGGGCAATTCTGTAGAAAAAGAACGTGCTTTTAGAGCTCAAAAGCGTTGTATTAGATCGCTGTGCAATATACACCAAACGGATTCATGCAGACCACATTTTACAAATTTGAACATATTAACTCTTCCTAGTATGAAACTGTAATGTTCATAAAATCAAATCCAAACATATTTGAATTTTGTACTAGGGCTAGACACAAAGACAAGCTACGCACCTTAGCCAGCAAAACAAAGCTTTTGCACCAAAGCATTTTTTGTATGGGCCCACGTATTTTTAATAATCTTCCACCTGCTCTCAGAATTATGAGCGATATAAATACCTTTAAAAAAAAACTACATGAATTATTGATAAAAAAATGTTATTACTCTATAAGAGAATTTCTAAATGACAAAACACTGAAATAGCCGGTTTATTACAACAAACTGTATGGGTCACAATCATGAATTAAAACTACTAAGTACTTATAATTACTCATAAAATCACTGTGTAATTGTTTTATAAACTATTATGTAACATGACTAATTTGTAATTTGACCTAAATATTATACTAATTTAATCTAAATGTATTGCATGACCATTTGATGTAATAATTGTATCTTAACTATGTACCCGACTAATAAAATAAATTTTGTATGCCTCAATGGCGGGACATAGCAGAACCTGTTAACTAACACAACATCATAAGAACCTATGATCCACAATAAATTGAATTGAATTGAATTGAATTGAATTCTACGGGTATCCTGACCACCAGCATGCAGCGGACGCGCATTCCTGGTCAGCATCCTCAGCCTCTATCATCAACGTCATCAGCGACCTTGACAAGCACACTGCACTTTCGGCCAGTCACATGAAGAGCCTTGAAAAACCTCTCCTGGTCGACGACAGCAGTCACGTCAGCACGTCGCACAGCTCCGACCCACCATGGCAAGCACACTGCACCTTCGGCCAGTCACATGAAGAGCCTTGAAGAACCTCTCCTGGTCGACGCCAGCAGTCACGCCAGCAGCAGCATCGGGGCACCGCAGACAGTTCCGACTCACCGTGAACTCTGCGACGCAGACAGTTCCGACTCACCGAGAACTCTGCGACTTCCGGTTCCGACTCACTGGAACCAACCTTCCACTGGCCTGGCAAGCATCTCAAGATGTATGGACGACTCATCCACTATCGACCTCCGGTCTCCGGAGGGGAGTGATGTAGCGGCATTCATGCCGCCACAAAAATCAACGTAGCAGAATCAACATCACAACAAATGAGACTCGCAGCGCCATCTATCTCGACCGCTGCGAACTAACTACAAAGTCCTGAATCGCGATATCAGGGTTTACCGTGCGATTAGAACATATGCAAAGCCCGAATATCAACTCTCGGGCAGTTGCCCACCAGACAAAACCAACCGTCTGGTCGGAGGATCCTCTCTTTCCAGTGGAGGTATGTGGGACTTTACTCTCTGTTCCGCTACCTCCAAAGGTCAATGACCGTTATTCTTTGTTGATCTGGCGCATAATTCTACTAATTTTTTTAAGCAACGTTCGCATTCGCATCTCAGTTGCAATCCGTCAAAAATGAAGGCTTTTTTGACAGTTTGCGTCTGACATGCGAATGTTGTTTAAAAATTAGTTGAATTGGCCCTCTGATCAATCTCATAGACTTTTTTTACCCCTTTTTTCCTAGAAAGTGTAAATATGTACAATAATACTTACAAACGTTGGCGAGGCTTAAAAGTAAAATATTTTGGTTCAAGTTAAGTGAGCTGGGCCAGCAGACGCAGCAAACTAGTTATACCATTAACCGTCTTTTTCTGATTCAAGGGTTTTTTTATACAGCAAAATGACAATCATTCCCTGACGATGCTGGTGTCGAACGCGCCGCGGGTGACTTCCGCGCTCGTCGGGCTTGGCTACTTCATGTGGCCCGCTGGGGACATTACTGTGGAGGCTAGTCATTTGTTTATAGTTTGACAGCAAAATGACACTCATTCTCTGACGCTGCTGGTGCCGAACGCGCCGCAGGTGGCTGCCGCGATTGTCGGCCTCGGCTAATCCATGTGGCTCGCTGGGGATATTACTGTGGATGCTAGTCATTTGTTTATGTTATGTTTACTTAGACAAAGTGCCATTCTACTAGTGAATGCGATTGTGAAAACACAAGAGATTTGTCACGTGACATTTTGACATAGCGTTTGAAAATCCCACACAATTTTGACGTTTTGACAATCATCTTCGTCCCACTAACGCTGACTTAATGTCACTTCTGAGCCAAACAGCCGGTCGATTCTGTCGACATCTCACGGTGTTCACCTTGGCGGAGTGAACGACAATAGAGCCGCAGTGCGATTCTGTAAACATGTCGAAGTGAACACTCGGGCGGGGTGCGCGACGGTTGAGTTGTCAAACCATACAAATAAGATAGAATCGATAGAATGACAGTTCACCCGGCGTCGTTCACTCCGCCCAGGTTCACACCGTGAGCTGTCGACAGAATCGACCGGCTGTCATTCTATCTTATTTGTATGGTTTGACAACTCACCCGTCGTGCGTCCCGCCCGGGTGTTCACTTCGACATGTTTACAGAATCGCACTGCTGTTCAAATTTTTAAGCAGCTTTCGCAATCATAATATTGTTGTTATCTTTAAAATTTATTACAAGTTAAATACACTATTATAATTGAAATGTTATTATTTGCAATACGCCTGAGTTAGGCCAAGCTTCCAATGAGGTGCCTTCCTACTTCAGTGGTGTATTTTCCAAACGCTCCATTGTTAATTTGCGACGTCTTTATTGCAGAACAGTCTGACACTCCGCTCCGCCCAGAGCGGAAGAAGACATTTGATGATTTCCCATCCATAAAAAGGGGGGTGCAAGTCGCACCTCCCTGCACCCCCTTCAGGCGCCCATGTATAGATATGGATTAATTAGTTAGTCTTTAGTAACTTTGTTTTAAATCAAGTTTATATTTTTAGGCATCCAACTTGCCTAACGCCATGTATGGATCCGGCTGGCAGAGCTGCCGCAACCGCTCCCAACGGATCAAGAAGCTGGTCGTCTTGGCTATGATGCAAGCACAGGTAATTTAAGGTGATGCATTTAGTATAAGGCCATTTTACGTTTCAGCGTATCTTGTTAGGTAACTGGAACAGAAATATGAAATTGGTATATGCTTTTTGACTATATGATCTAGTATTCAACTGAACACGATACGAAGTAATTTTCTCGATAGAAAAAAATTACAGACTTCGAAATTTCTTTTTACTTTTAGCTATAAAACGCAACGCTTTAGATTTATCCTATGATAATTACTTTGAAACATAGAAAATGACCTTATCGAGGTTTCAACTGAACAGATTTTGATTAATTAATAATAATACTTTTATGTTATCAAATCCGTAAATTCATTTTGGTGCAAGTTTTTTATACTTTCTTTTGTCTACATTCTTTTATAGTATCGCTATCTCTTCTTTTGCTTTGCAAAAGTATTTACATCTCTCGTTTGTTCAGTTCATCAGATACTCCGTGGAGCTTTTCCAGGCAGGACCTGTGTCACTTTTTAAAAATAATTGTTGTTACTCTAAATAATAATAAGAATAAATTTATTACAAGAAAAAATAAGATTATAGAGTGATAATTGTACAAGAACGTTTGGATTTCTTTAAAAGTTTACAAAAAAGATATTCAAAGACTTCCTCCTGCCCTAGGCTAGGCCTGGCCCGCGGGAAGGTTTCACGATTTCCTTTAGAATTGCAATGAATAAATATGCGCAGAATAACATCAAAATATTAGTATACAATTTAATATAGCATTATTAAGAAAAATACAGAATTACATGTTTTATAACAGGGTAGGTAGCCAGTTGACGGGAGCCAAGCCGCGGGGGACAGCTAGTAGATTAAACTTTAAACCAACTCCTTATGTTTTGTTACAGAGACCTATCGAACTAAAGGCATTTGGACATTTGACATTCTCCTACGAAACCTACGTAGCGGTAAGTTCCGCTTCTGACGGTTTCCTGACAGTCCGTAAATATTTTTCTTCTATTAACTTCAGAATTCATTTGTTTCAGATCGTAAAGATGTCATATTCTGTCTTCTCGGTGCTCTATTGAATTTTTTCATCAATCATATTCTATTTTAAATGAAACTAACTTCTAAATCTACTTAATTTAAAAGTTTGCTTGATATAACATCTGCCTAGCCTTTTCCCAACTTTATTGGGGTCGACTCCCAGTCAAACCGGATTCAGCTGAATACCAGTATTTTACGTGTAACGACTGCCTCCCAGACCTCCACAGCCCAGTAACTGGGTAACACGGTACTTCTTGGCAAGACTGGTGTCAGATTTTCTGGCTTCTGGCAATCCGTAGCGACTGCCAAAGATCTACAAATTACAGCCGGGACCAACGGCTTAACGTGCTTTCCAAGGCACGGGGGAATCTCGGTGTGTTAAGTCGGTCACCCATCCACACACCTACCGGCGACCCTTGCAGTTGTTATTATTTGGCTACGAGCTCCTCAAAAGTTGGCTTAATTAAATATTTAAATAATACTGCACCTGCTAAAACACGAAGTTTATTATTTTTAATAAATATAAGTAGCACAAATATGTTGCGTTTTTTTCATTATTAGCAGAAGCTAAGCTTCTTCCAGCGGCTTCACCCGCATGATATTCGAAAATTGTCTCAAGGGAACTTACTCTCAGGATTTAAAAAAGTATCCAGGAGGTGGTCTACCCGTTTGCAAAAGTTTCCTCTGAATCTGTATAGCCGTTAAAAAGTGAACAGATAATAAACGGACAAAATTACACTCGCTTTTAATATTGGGTCTATGGTAAGGTTATGAAAGTCTATTACAATTGCGTAGTTTCTCCGATTTATTATTGTGATACCTACTCCTAAGTTTTTGTTTTTGACATTGTTTCCATTCTTTTGACAAAATTAGGTCATTTAAGATCACCCTTTTGAAACAAACACATTGTAATGTATTTTTCACAAACAATAAAATTGTGTGGCTTCCTTCCTATTAGTTAAACCTTGATTAATGGACTAACATTGTATGTTTACAAATTGATAGGCTTTGTTGTACGTCCTTTGACGTAATTGGTAGCAATTGAAACCTTTGTTTGAAGTCGGAGTCATTAATTAGAATAGTTTTTCTTGTTACACATGTGCAATATATTCATGGAAATACTCGTATTTACTACAATTTTGTATTACTTGATAGAACACATCGCACACGCTGATACATATAAACAAAAGAAACATTCAACATGGATCCCTCAATGAAAATAATCAAACCCTCAGTAATGACAAAACTGTTGGAAAAAATAAACACGATCGGATTCTTATTTGGGACGAAAGATATCTGGATTACTGATATCAGGCTTTCTAAAAAATTCATCTACATTTACAATAAAATATTGCCAACGTGTTTTATGCTTTGTCTATCTTGGGTTCATTCTTCACTCAAGATAATTTGACTGAAAAGCAGGCTACTGATCGGCTAATGTTCAGTATTATTCTTCCTGGCAACATGATCATGTACTACATATCTTTGTTCTATAAGCAGGAAGCCAGGAACATCATGTATCAGCTCGTTGTGGTGTTGAAGAAACATCAGAATGATGCTGAGTTGGAACGCGAGATGATAAAGAAGATAAAATTGTTTTCCATGAGTTTAAGTGGTATCATTTGTATGGTGGCCGTGGCGTATGGTTTTCGTGCACTTTACCAAGTTGTTACTGCAGGTATGATATTTATTTCAAGTTTCTTCGACCATAGAGCACTGTCACTTTGTGCTTTGTGGGGGTTAGGGAACGTACCCATACTGCGTGACCCTACCGATGTCGTGTATATGCCAAAAACCCCCATCCCCGTATTTTTTTTGCAAACTGAATGTTAAACAAAAACTGCGTCATATTTGTCTTTATTAATACGGCGCTTGAAGCGTGTTAAGAGTGCGTGCTGGCGGGCATACCTATAAAAAAATGATGTTCATGATCATTTTTTTTATTTTATTATCAATAGAAGAAAAAACTTATGTAGAAACATATTTATTAGTTTTTTCTTCTTCAACAGGAACTCAGGGTAGAACATCTTAAGGATATAATTTACCGTCTTCCAGGTGAAAACTTCATCACAATAATATCAGCCTGGCCGGACGTCCATGACAAGTCCACTGCAGCGGGCATGATGCGGGTGTTCTTCTACGTCTGGTGGTTCCCCTTCGTAGCCAGAGTCATGTTCACATTCCTCATGATGGTAACCATGATGCTGGTCATCTGCTACCAGTTCAGGAACCTACAGCTTTACTTCTACAGCCTTGACGATATATTTAGAGATGAGACGTTGAGCCAAGCGCAAAAGGAATTAAAGTATGAACAAGCGTTTAAAGTTGGGATACAGATGCACTTGCTGACGTTGTGGTAAGTAAACATGTGGGCAATTTTTTGGATTGTTTCGACGAACTATGTTATGTGAGGTACCTATTTTTAATTGAATAGGTAGGTATTTGAAAATCATCTGTAGGTTTTCCTTATAATTTTTCATTTTCAATGACCATTTAGATATTCACAAATGTACCTCCTACCAAGCTCCAAGGTCACAGGAAGAAAGTCCTTTTCAACTTGCACAAAAGCGTGGTATCATTTCGTAGCTACATGTACTACCTACTGTACCTACCTACCTATGTCTTTGATAAACTTGAAATAAAAAAATCAACTCTGTTTTATGTGCAGGTGTAAGATGCAGCACCAGCACGTCAGTAAGGAGATGTTCACCACTGAGATCGTACTGTTCTTCAGCATGCTATTGACGCAACTTTTAACCCTACTGGTAGGTATAGTGTTATGTTATATGTACAAGTACATGCCAGGATTGCGGAATTGTTCGAAAAAGTTACAACGGACCTGGAACGCAAAGGGCATAAGGAGGAGCACGGGGTTTTAGTCAATAAGAGTCTGACACTCCCTTGCGCTCGACCCAGAGTGGTGATAATTTCCCATACATAAATGAAAAAAAAGGTAGCTACCGTAACATCATCTATCTATGGTTGGCCGATCTGATGTGTAGATTGTACAGAATTAGGCCAAGTACTAATCCTTGGGGTACATCGGCGTTTATGGGCAACAAGGAGAATCTGGCATCTCCTTGCTAAACATGAAATAGTCAGTCAGAGACATACGACTCCAAGGTGTGTGAAATACTGAGTGTGGCAATTTCTCCTTGATTTTGCAAAGCAGACCTTTGTGCCAGACTCGATCACAGGCCTATTGTACATCTAAAAATGCAGCAGAGCAGTATTTTTTGTTATCGAAGCATTGTCTGTCAAATTGATGCCCAGGGACAACGTCGTGTCTCATTCATTACTTCACTCTGACTTTTAAGGAAAACTCTTTCCCATAACTTCGAAAGAACAGGAGGAAAGCTTTTGGACACGCAGATGGAAGGTATTCTATAGAATAGAATATTATACTCTTTATTATGTACACCATAGAAAATATAGATGAAGAAGACATTACATAGGGTGACACAATGGGCGGCCTTATCGCTGAAAGCGATCTTTTCAAGACAACTTTTGGATGGATTTTAAAGAGAATCCTCTCTGAATCTGTCCTCTTGATGCGTCTTACGATGAGGTTGATGATTCGGAGACGGTTTGATAATCCAACTTGCAGTAAATAATGTTTATTGGCACACGGTAGAAAGAAATGTCTCGTGTCTCAAAAAGTGGAAGAGCATGAGTATCTAAAATAAAAATAAAAAATTTAGTATTTCTTGTTATAGCGGCAACAGAAATACATCATCTGTGAAAATATCAACAATTCGAGCTTATTCGTTTTTGAGCGTATATACTTGTGGTCTTTATGTTACTTTACTCTTGCTGCAACGGGTTCTGTAATTTCAGGGTGGAGAGCGTAGTTTGTCGCAGCTGACTACGATGATTTTAATGTCGATGGCAACTTGCTTATCATTGGGATTCTTCATGTGGAATGGTGGTGATATTACAATAGAGGTAGGTGATAATAATACCTATTGAAATAAAGCCCTGACTTCTAGTTTGATTTTTTTGCTAAGACCTCCATCTGTCCTTTTTGTTGCCCACATTATATAATAACAAATGTCAATAACGTAACATTGCAGGCAGCCAAATTATCTGAAGCGATGTACAGTTCTGGCTGGCAGAACTGCCACGGAAAGTCATCCGTTCGCATCAGGAAGCTAGTGGTCAACGCCATAAGACAGGCTCAGGTGATCCATTATTATAAACTCATTCCAAACTAACAGGGTCGTAGCTAAGGTCCTGAGCGCCCTTGGCAAGATTTAAATTTTGCGCCCTTATTCTTATTTTTGCCTTACAGCCCCAGAAAGAGGGTAACGTTTTTTTCTTAGGCACGCTCTGTAGCTTAAACAACTGGATAGATTTTGACAATTGAGTTATCTTTGGATTTGCCTGAGTACCGAAATGTCATATACAATAAGAATTTTGAAAAGAGTAGATACATAAGATGGCGGAACATTATCATCTTCAATTATTTTCAAAAAATAAATCCGTTTGGGATGCATGAAAGAGTGTGTTCCATCTGACACTCAACTGAACCGAGCGCTCGGCGCATCCTGGACAGTCTTTTTTTTTTTACGGGGGGAAATCCTCATGGATGGGTCTATCAGACTCTTACTGACTAAAAACACCCCGGTGTTCCATCTTCCACCTACGCCGGGGATCGCGAGAACATATGCGACTTCCGTAATCCCCGGCTGGTGCCGGCCCGCATCTGCGGGCCACATCTCGTATGCGGGGGGAGTGAGGTGTCCCTAAATAACTTTTTTATTGATTTACAACTCCAAGGCCACGTATCACCTTCAATTTGCTCGCATGCATGTTGCAGTACCTACATTACGGGCTATCGAGTATAAAGTGTTTAATTGCTCGATCGTGCCCCGCAATATAATTAAACTTGCATGCGAGTTGCTCGCAGATGAACGAAGGTGCATGAAGGAGCCTCGTGTAGCGCAATTTGTTCCATCAGACACTCAACTGAACCGAGCGCTCAGCACATCCTGGACAGTCTCACCTAACACCTTATAAGACTGGCCAATACTTCCCTTGCGGTGGTAGCGCTAACACCCGCCTGGTTCGCGACCACCCTCCCACCGGAGTTCGGCGTCAAGCAGCCTGCTGTGTTTCGTCGACGCGTGGGAGTACCAGTGCCTCAAGGCATCTTCTGGGCACGCTCGCTTCATCATGGACCTCATCTATCGCTTTCCATCAGGCGTGATCGAGGTCAAGAGCTAGCTCATTCATAAATAAAAATAAAAAAAAAACACATTTCTGTAATTTACTTTGAAATAATAACAATTACATAAAAGCATTTAAAAATTTTACCCTATTACATTTTAAAGTTGAAAATTCTTTTGCGGACCTTGCATGTCGAATTTATAAATTCTTTTTTTGTTAAGTCGTTTAATAAAAGGCTCAAAGTAATGATTGCATTACACTAAATCGTAGTGTTTAAAAAAAGTAAAAACCCAACCTCAAATAAACCAATTAAAAAGTTCCAAACAAGTGACTTCTCAAACAGTCTGGTGCAGTTGGTGGCATCAAATCTCTGATTGAACTAAACAACAATATACTTACCACCGAATGCATCAAAATCAAAATCAAAAGTCATTTATTCAAATTAGGCTGAGAGCCAGCACTTTTTGAACGTCAAATTTTACATAAAGACAGTCCCCCAAAACGCCCACCCGTCACCACTTCCTAGTGTTTTAGCTAGGAAGAAGAAGTGGCGCAACAAACTCCCCAGCAACACATCTGTCTGTTACGTTTTAAGAACTTCAATTAAACAATAGTACGTAAAGTATTTTAAGACACGAACAAAAAAAATAAATATGTATCCAACAACATGGAAATCATAAAATTAAATATTATTTACAACATGTTAGCTAGCACACTCCATTATACGAGTACCATTAACAATATTTAGCAAAACAGAATTATGCAGACACGGAAAAACTTCTAGAAATTGTAAAATAAAGCCTCTTTTCTAATGTAATTAACTTTAATTAATTATTAAGTCTCCACTTTATTGGCTAAAATATTATTCGTAAATTTGTTTAAATATAATATCATACTTAATCTAGTTTAAAATAATGTTACTCAACATGTTACTTTTAAGTCATTGAAAATATTGTCTTCTTTTCTTTTATTATTTTGCATCCATTTCATTTTGTTTTTCATTTAAATGTTTGATCTAAATGGATGGCCTGAAACACAGGTTTTTTTGTTAACCTAGATCAGGCAGGTCTACATTACAGTTAGAACTAAAAACATTCTCAATTGTAATTCATGTAAATCACAATTATACTAACTTTTTACTTGAATAAATTATTATTATTATTATTATTAAAAAAACGGGCAATGGTAGAATTTTGCGATTGAACTGTGACTCGAACCACACGTGTTATACCAATAATTTTTAAACATTGTAATGAGTAGAATAAGTCAATCAGCGTATCGACCATGAAAGAACGAGCGAAGCGAGCTTGAAAATTTTTTTTGCTTACGAATGAGACAAATGCTGTATTATGCAAGAAAGAGCGAAGCGAGTTCCGGAATTTTAGCATACCTACCGTCTTGAATAGGTCAGATTTTCCTTTCAGGTCAGACTTAGGTACTTGGCGGACTTATACAGAAAAGGCAAATAATGGGAACTGAGAGTGAGAAAACACGCTCCAAGAAAGCAAAGCAAGCTCAATAGGTTTAGCATCCCACCTTTTGACAGTGGTTTTCTTATCTCTCTGTATTGACCATTAATTCAGAAATGTTCCCAAATATAACGATCGATTTTGCTCCTATCCAACAACGACGCTTAACTACAGCTACAGCTTCGGCCCTGGAAAAGGCGCTTCTGTGGTAAAAAATTAAGGAAATCGATTTTTGGAGCCTTTTCGGTACCTACAGTTTTAATTGGCACTGCTTTGTTGTCAGAATAGTGCAATGCTATATTAGTAGAATTTGCTGTTTTACAACTAATCAATAAATACAATAAGCCATGAATTTACTTGCCTCAGCAGCAAGTTTTATGCGAAGTGAAAGTTAAAAAAATATGTTTTACGACAGTGGCACTCACTAGCCACTGTTTCAACGCCCCCCCTATTTGAAAAGGTGCCATGACAGCCCGCTCTACAGAACAACTGACTGGCCCTGGTACAGACTTATAAATTAGTTTAGGTATGGCTGTCAGCTTGCGCCCCCTAAGACCCTGTTCCGTAGCCTATTTTCGTAATTTGCGAAAATTACACCATTTGCTCCGACTAAGCCTTTTAGGCAACTTTAAAGTGTTATGAGGTTAGGTTCAAAGATTGTACATTTTGGTATTGGATATTTTGACACCGTTGGACATTTTGAGAATTGGATATTTTGACCCTGAACGATTTTAGGGTATCTTGCATAGGTACCTACACTGCTTCTCATAAGAAGCAGTGTAGGTACCTATGCAAGATACCCTCTACTAAATAAAAGATGGACAGCTGAAGTACTCAAATACATGCCTACCTACTGAATCACTCTTTCATTTTCCAGGACCCAGTGGTATACAAGACGTTAGGAGTCGTGGAATTCTCATACGAATCGTACGTCACAGTAAGTAGATGATTACCTCATAGTTGGTTGCAATTTTTTTTCTCTCTTTCATGTCTATATTTCGTAGCCATTTACTTATTTCGTCTGTATTTTTTTCAGCTTGTCAAAATGCCATACACCGCTGTGTCGGTGTTTTACTGAGTTACCAATACCTACCTACCAAAAAAAAACGTTACAAATAAAAATTATGCTTTATGTACTTACTATCATTTCAATAGCTCTGCCCACTACTCTTCGTCAAGCACTCGAAACCTTTAATATAACTGATCTATCTTCTTGTTTTTTTTTCTATGTTAATATTAATAAACTTGATTCAGATGAGATTGTTTCTTTGTCTAACACAATATACTCAAGAGATGAGGACCCAGTAGATATTGATCCTCGAGGGGTCTTAAATACGTGCTCATCTATTTACGTTTCTAGGGCTGACAGAGATCTAGAAACTAGACATTTTTTTGAGATCTAAATCTCGATCCCAATTCTCTATACAATTTTAGGAAAAAAATCTATTCAAAACCAGCCAGACTAATAACTCAAAGAAAAGGTTATATGACGCAAGCTTGTAGCACAGGTATGACGCTACAAAGACTTTCGTCATAAAAGATTTCCAGCAAAAAGACTTAGAGTAAGTAGACCCCCTGGAAAGGTGTGACAATCCTAGTTGAGTATGATCAAGAAGGTGACTACAAAGAGTTAAAGAATAAGAACTAGGATACAAACTATCTCCCAGTTAAATCAGCGTCTCCGGCAGAAATAACGGCTTCGGTCAAAGTAACAACTTCAGTCAAACAAACGACTTCAGTCAAAGAAACGCCTTCAGTCAAAGGACTTCTATAGATAGGACTCCAGTTCAAACATGGAACGGAGAGGGAAATCCTACTACTCGTACTAATAGAAATGTGGGTTTATATGCTTGTGCAACAATCACGCAAAAACGGCTGAAGGGATTTGGATGAAATTAGGCAGACATGTAGGTAGTTCATATCCAGAAATAACACATAGGCTTTTTATCCCGGTGGGGCATGGTTTAATGGAGACTGAGGAGGTCAGTAAGAAACAAGGACAAGTGACATATAGGTACAAAGCGGACAGGGCGCGCGGCTAGTTCGCTGAACAGCTATAATGTACGGCGTCTACGGAACGTAATTTACTTAGCGTCGCCGGCGCGCGGACTGACGCCCTACATTTTCGTTATGTTACAGCGTCCTGCGCCCCCGGAGCGCTTTGTATATCAAGTCCCTAATATGGATTGGCGGTAGGCGCTGAAACGATCACATAGAGTTGGACCATGACCTCACCAAAACCTTTTCCCGAGAGAAGTACATACGTGGTTGTACACAACCACGTAGGTATGTACTTTTTTCATAGTTGTCGTAGCAACGGTAGGAAGGTCATGTTCTAAGACACCCCAAGGTGTGGAGTTGTCATTGCATTCTGACTTTCTAATGGATACTGCACACATTGTTGCGTGGTGGACAGTTCACCACACCTGTGGTATCTACTCATGTGCCTGTGGCCCTCGCACGCAATATAAATATTAGAGAACGAAACGTACTCCGAAAATTATGCAAGTAGGTACTTTTCTGTCAAATTGTCAATGTTAGACATGGGCGTTTTCGTATTTAGTCGCAAACGGATATGTAACCGATATTCAGTTTTCATATCGATATCGAAAACCGTTTTCAGATATCGATATCAGTAGTACGATTTGCACAAGTAACTGTGAAACGAACGAAACGCAAACTAACGACAAACGCAAACTCACAGTTTTATAACTTATGTAATCTTTGTTGTAACTAAATAAATAGAAACTAGACCTTATTACTAGCGCGTTAAGATATAGATATCACGCACGCACTATTATTAACCAAATAACCAATCACTAGCCGAAGTTACGTAATATTCGCTTCATCACTTTTACGCCAGTAAAAAATTGAATGGTAAGACAGAGACAAAGCGAATAAAAACCATCGATGTCATATCGCTCGTTATTCGTAGTTCGTTCTCGTTGTTGCGCTTTGGATAAACCATAACTCGATGAAGTTTTTGTGAAAACGGTTTAATATATTTAGATATCGATATGGTATGATAATAAACACATATCCGATATAAGTTACGTTTTGATATATCGAACCCATGCCTAGTCAATGTCATCATAGTGTCAAAGCAATGTCAAATCAATCATCGCAAAAGTGATTTTGTGGTAAAATCCAAATAATTAATAATCAATTCGATAAATTATTTTGTAAGATAAAATGCTCTTAATTGTTGTGCCCAAACATAACTGTGATAGAAAAATTAAATAATCTCCAGCAAAAATTTGAGGTTATATTATTGTTTTATATCTTAAACATCGACAATTTGCACCTGAAATCAATTAAATATTTTTATAGGAAAATAAGTAAAAACCTTTTTAGAATGTGAAATCGCAGGATTAAAAAAAAACATTAAAACGACAGAAAAAATATTCCTTAAAATCAGCTACAAATTGGGTGCAGCTGCTGTGTTTAATTATTTGCGATGATGAGAACGTATACTCGTAAGAGGCCGCACCACGAATTGATAAAAGATGTCCACGAGCTTTGTAGACTGTGCTTGAACAAGGCTGGAGAAGCCAAACCCATATTCACTGATGACCCTAACAATATCTGTGCAACCTTAGCACTGAGAATCATGATATGTGTGGGACTGGAGGTAAGAAGTAATTATAGTCTATATATTCATTAGGACAGTAGAGGTCAGATAGGTATGGCAGGTGCTCTATGTAAGGGCTGTGGAATTTGCTTGAAAGAGTCACCGCAACCCTGGAACGCAAAGGGCATTAAGAGGAACATGGATGGGTTACAGTGAGTAAAAGTCTGACAACACTCTCTTCCGCTCTGCCCAGAGCGAAAGGGGCCGTTTAATGATCCCCATCCTTCAAAAATAGGGTTCTATGTAAAATATTGGTATTCAGCATCTGGTTTGACAGGAAGCCAATCTCAACATTATTAGAAAAAGGCCTGTTAGATTAATTGTTTTTTTGTAAGACAGTACACAACCTTTTTATTGTTTAACCAGTCAGGCATCGCGAAACACAGAACAACAGTCAAGCCCCACCCGCCTTTTTCTATAATATTTTTAAAATACCTTGTAATAGTAACAAAAGAGTTTTAAAAACACGTAAACAACACATCGGTGTGTCGCTGGCTCTCAATGACATTTTCAATATGACACACCGATGTGACAGCAGAGCTTGATCGTTTAACCTCTATTGTCTGGGGAACCAATTAAATTAAAATAAAAACAAATGAAAATAAACTGTAAAAAAACATGGATTTAAAAGTTTAAATCAATTTGGTGTTTACTGGAATCAATTGGTTCCACCCAGACAATAGATGTTAGAATGGCCATAATTATAACACATAAGATGTTATATTCACTTGAAATTGCACAAGCCTCATATTTGTGTCCTATAATACTAATTATTTGTAATCTTTGACTCTAGGTTTGAATATCAATGCAAATCTAGTTCTAAATTGGAATTCAATACTTAGTTATACTGCTAGAAAAATGTACCTAATTTAGGTTTGTCTGATATTTCTGCATTATAGTTTTTGAAAATCTTCCATTGCTCTTACAATATTCCTTTGTAATTTCCAGGTGAAAAAAGAAGAATGCTTACCAAACGTTATCTGTTCAAAGTGCTTTAATGAACTCAATAAATATTATGCATTCAGAAAAAAATGTGAAGTGACTTATCAGAAACTTAAATCTCATGTGTTAGCCTTCAAAGAGAATTTGTACAAAGAAAAAATGTTGAAAGAGGCAGAGATTAAAAAGAAGTTAGAAGAAGAAAATGAAGATGGGATGAAGTTCGTAGTCACGTTTGAAAAGGATCAGTTTCCAGAAGTCAGTGTACTAAACCTCAACGGTGTCGCGCAAGTCAATAATTTTGTAGATCATGTATGTTAACCTAAATTTTGAAGGATTTTTTTTTGTTTGGATGTTTATTTGATGAATCATTAATTGATAATTTTCTTTGTTTTTTAACAGAACTTACCTGACCTCACTAAAGTAGAAAGCTCAGCAATCGAAATTAAAGTGATAGATGAATCTGAACAAGTAAGTATGTACATTACTATCAACAATCACTTTCTTCTTTTTTCGTAATGTGCATTGGGGCTTACAGAATCGAAAGTAACTGTTGTATATATGAGTGTAGCTACTTAGCTACTTACATACCCACACTGTAACCGTCATTCATTCTCGAATAAACGTCAGTGCGTAATCAACCTCTAAGTGTTTCACTTGTCTCCTTTGTCACGTACATAATAGTGGCGACGAGGTACCCTCACGATTGAATAAGTATAAAAAAGTGAAGAATTATGGCTCTTTTTGGATTGTTAACGAGTTTTAACCATGAATCGCAAGCGTGGCAAGAGTATAAGGGGCGGTTGACACAATGGTTCATCGCCAACGACATCAGCGAGGCCAGCGATGCCGCTGGCGTCAAACGGCGGGCGGTCTTGTTGAGCGCACTCAGCGAGCCAACGTACAAGCTTGCAGCTGACCTGGCGCTGCCTAAGGATCTCCAGGTGGTACCATTCGAAGACATACTAAAACTATTGGACAACCATTTCACGCCACAAAAATGTGGGTTTGCCGAAAGGTATAGATTTTATACAGCGGGGTAAAATGAAGGTGAAAGCTACCCTCAATGGGCAGCGAGATTGCGCGGGTTGACTGCTTATTGCGGATTTTCAAACGTGGAGGAAGCATTAAGAGATCGTTTCGTAATGGGAATGCTGCCGGGAGCAGAGCGAGAGAAATTATTCGCTCAAGACCTAAAGACATTATCGCTGGCAAAGGCCGTGGAATGGGCGGAGAGTGTGCGGTGTGCGCGCCTGGCGGCGACGCCGACGACGGCGGCTGTGGCGGCACCCGCGCCTACTGATCAGCTCTTCAAGATCGCGTCGAAAAACGGTGGTGGTGATAAAGTGTCGTGCTCAGTTTGCGGTTTCAAAAATCATACTTCAGTGCAGTGTCGGTTTGCAAATTATAAATGCAAAAAGTGTAATACAAAGGGCCATTTGCGGCGTATGTGCAAAAAAATTAACTGTGTAGCAAATGAGAGTGTCGATGATAACGGCGATGACGGTGAGTTTTACAATATTTGTACTTATGACGGAGAACCGATGACCGAGGTAGTAGATGTCCGGGGAGTGCAAATGAAGTTTCAGATCGATAGTGGTTCAGCTGTTACTGCGATTGCCGAAAAAACCTATTTAATTTTTTTTTATGATGTGCCATTGTCCAAGACTAATAAGCGTTTATTTACGTATACTGGAAATAAGATCGACTGCCTAGGAGTCGTACGGTTGCCATTCACTTACACAGGCAATACACATACATTAGATGTACCTATACATTATTCGCGACGGCGGCCCTCCGCTCTTAGGTAGGGATTTTATATCGAAATATAAGCTAACAATGCTACCAGTAAATTATTGTGATTATTCAACTAATATCAGTAAACAGTTACAAAGTAAATATCCTAATGTTTTCTCGGACCAGCTTGGGGCATTTAACAAATGTAAAATAAAATTAAATTTGATGAAAGATGCAAAGCCAATTTTTTTCAAACCACGGCCGATAGCTTTTGCTTTACGTGATAAAATAGATAAGGAAATAGATCGACTAGTGAGCGCCGGGGTATTAAAACCGGTTGCGTACTCAGAGTATGCGTCACCCGTAGTGCCGGTGCTAAAGCGCGACGGCTCGATACGTTTGTGTGCTGATTATTCAGTTACAATTAATAAACAACTGTTAGTTGATCAATATCCTTTGCCAACTGCGCACGAATTGTTTACAAAGCTGCACGGGGGACAGCAGTTCAGCAAGCTGGACTTGTCTCAAGCATATACTCAGTGTATTTTAGATGAACAGTCACAAAAAATAACTTGCATTAACACTCATAAAGGTTTGTTTATGTACACTCGTTTGGTGTTCGGCCTCGCTAGCGCACCTGCTATTTTTCAGAGAATTATGGCAGGCGTGTTGTCGGGCATGGATGGAGTGTTGTGCATGTTGGATGATGTGTTAGTGACGGGTGAAACCAGAGAAGTACACATAAATAGATTACACGAAGTATTGCAACGGTTGCAGGACGCAGGGCTTACACTACAGAAATCCAAGTGTGATTTTTTTAAGGATGAAGTAGAATATCTAGGATATATTATAGATAAACATGGGTTGAAAAAGTCACCCCAAAAAATATCTGCCATTTTAAAAGCCCCAGTTCCGAAAAATGTTGGCAATTTGCAATCCTTTTTGGGTCTTGTCAATTATTATCGGAATTTTGTGCCTAACGCGTCATCGATTCTTAGCCCTTTATATAGTTTGCTTCAAAAGAACTGTAAGTGGCATTGGGATTCGAAACATGAAAACGCATTTAACACAATTAAAAAAATTCTTGTATCGGATCAGGTTCTGGCGCATTTTGATACAACTAGGGAAGTTATCTTGACAGTTGACGCGTCTCCGAGCGGTCTCGGCGCGGTGTTGTCGCAGGTGGATGCCGACGGGGTGGAGCGCCCGGTGTCATATGCTTCACGTACGTTGAACGCGGCCGAACGCAGGTATTCACAGATACAAAAAGAAGCGACAGCTATCATATTTGGTGTACGCCGATTTCACCAATATCTGTACGGTAGATCTGTCCCATTTATTCTCCGAACTGATCACAAACCCCTCATTACTATTTTTGGCCCACATCGCGGCATACCCGAGGTGTCCGCTAATAGGCTGCAGCGGTATGCAATATTTTTAAGTGGTTATAACTTTAGAATTGAATACATTCGTAGTGTTGATAATTGTGCCGATTACTTATCCCGCGCGAGCTTAAGCGACGACGCGGTGGGTCACACGGCTAGCGGATTATCAGAAATCGAAGATAGGGCTACATATGTGAATTTCGTAGTCGACGCTAGTTTGCCTGTAACACGAAATTTATTACTTGTAGAAACACAAAATGATGTAAAATTGGCTAAAATTGCCAAATATATGGGTGATTCTACGATAAGAGGTAACTTGTGCGGCAATCAGTTTGTTTTAGGTTTTTTGTTCTACATGTTGTTGTTTTTTGCAATAAATCATATCATCTTAACGTACTTTATAAATCACATCACAATTAATTGCCCAATTAAAGCACATTTTTCTGAAATTCGAAGCTGAAGCTTAAAAAAGTATCTACCCTGGCCTGTCCTCTTGCCGGTTTTAGTTTAACTTACGGACAGTACATACTTCTTTGTATTAGTTGCTAAACTAAAGTACGTTTTGCACGAAATTGAATAAATGTACTAAAGTATTATTAAGGAAAAAGACAACAATAGTTGTTTATTTTCAATAATTTTAAACTTAGTTTTTGTCCCGCTTTTTTTGTGTATCTACCCTGGCAAATTTCATTTCGTTCTAGAAACGTAAATATAAGACGGCCATATTCCGAACTGCGCTTAAGGACATCTATCGACGTAAAATTAGCAATACTAAACGCGCGAGCCGTTAGAATACCGCCAATTTTTAGTTGTTGCGACGCGACAGTACGGTGTGGTGCTTTCGCAAGGTCATTGTGTCTCTCCACTGGTAAGTTATAAAAGTTGTAATATTCATTGAATTTATCTGCATTTACTGCCCTAATTTAATAATAGTGTAATAGTAAAAGTGTAATATATATTTAAGCGAAAACAATCATATGTCAATCAAAACAATTGAATTTTTCATGAAAACGTCTCTCCCCTGCCGTATTTCCCCTGGCAAAATAACTGCCAGGGGAGAGACTTACTGACCAGGGGAGATAATATGCATCATAAGTTGTTTGTGCAAACTAACTCAGATGTAGCTAATTTATAGTTTTAAACGACTTAAATACGGTGAATGAAAATTCTTATGATAAAAATAAATAAAAGAGGTTCTCAGTTCTAATAATTACATTATTGTTTAATTTTTTTTTTATAGATTATGGCACCACGTAAAAAGTTAACGCGTGAAGAAATATTAGAGAAGAAACGTAAAGCAGAAAGACTAAGGTATCAAAAGATCAAAAATGTTGCTTCATCAAGGCAATTCAATTGCAAAAGCAAAAAGAAAATGAATCATAATTATTTAAATATAAGGAGAAAGGAATTATAAAAACTGTGAATCAATAGATAAGAGAAGAAGATAATAGAGAGCAACGTAAGGCACGAAAGATATGGAAAAAGAAGTCAAGAGAGCGAGCGTAGGCAACGACTTGCTATTCAAAATGTAACTAATGTTCCGGTAACGCCATCGATTTCAGATGTTGATGATCAAATGCCACAAAAGAATTTACATAGAAGAGTTGTAGCTGCCAAACTTAAATCAGATCGAGCCAGAAGACAAAGATATTTCATTAATAAAAAAAGATGAGACTACAAAAACTAAAGACTAAATTAGCACGTTACAAATAAGGGTTACAAAGATTCCGAAAGCCTGAAAAACTATTTATACACAAGTTTACTGCTTGCAGAAGTGCTCAATCAGCAATTAAAAGAAAATTATTCTTCTCTCTCAATCGAAAAAGAAAAAATATGGCATTACTAACTACTACAAAACGAAAAGATGGAATAGAATACGCTTTATGTACACCATATAAGTAACAGAAAAGATAGATGAAGAAAACATTACATAGGGTGACACAATGTGCGGTCTTATCGCTAAGAGCGATCTTTAAAGATATGAAACCTTTGAGAAAATTTAGAGAAGTACGATTAATAGAAAATGAAAGGAAAATAATGTCTTTTTTTGTTCATGTAGGCAAGAGAGTGCCATAATTATTTTATATTCTGATTAAAACATGTTCATTTAAATAAATGTATAGTAGTTATAGGTAATATGAACATTATCCCGATTAACACAAGTCTAATCATTGCCTAAACGGCGCTAGTATATTTAATTAGTATTAAATTATTTGACGCCATTTTTTAGTAAGGAGTTTTTATTTTAAGTGAATATAGTTAAATTACTATTTAAAATTATTAGTACTAATGAAAAATATTATTATTTGTTAAAGGTACGGTGGCATGTTAATTTATATTTATTTTTGTAAATGACAATAAAGACGACTCTTGTTTTAGATTTTTAAAAGAGCTGTTAATATAGTCTGATGAATAATTTATATAAAAGAGTGTTAGAAATGATAGTCTAATTATAACTGTTAAGTACAATATTTAATAAAAGTCGATTTAATTAACTTAATTCATTATTTTATTGCGTCTAATTCTCTCCCCTGGTCAAATATGTATCTACCCTGTTCTTGGTGTCTCTACCCTGCCCGCTGTATTTACCCTGGCCTGCTAAAAAGTAACAAAATATGTATAAATTGACTTGCCCTTACATGAAAAGGTTCATAAACGGGACAAAAATCGTAATACAAGTGTTTAATGAAAAAAATCCCATTTTTCTCCCTAGCCGCATCTTCTAAGAACGTGAAACCTCTTATCGTAGAATCACCCATATTTTAAATGGTTGGCCTAGGAAAATGACCGAGCCTAGTATTTCCCCTTATTTTTTATGCAAAAGCGAACTTTCCGTAGAGAATGGTATAGTCATGCGTGGCCACAAAGTGGTCATACCAGAAGTTCTGCAGAGCAAAATATTGTCCGAACTTCATCAATCCCATTTAGGCATAGTGAAATGCAAAGCGGAGGCGCGAGGTAGGGTATGGTTTCCCGAAATTGATAAAGCTATCGAATCAATGATCGCGAGCTGTAATATTTGCGTACAGCTCAGGCCATCTCCGGCGCGTGCACCGCTTGCTGCGTGGCCGCACCCTTACCAGCCTTTTTGGCGTGTACACATTGATTTCCTCGGACCAATCAAAGGTCAAACATATTTAGTGATAGTGGATGCGCATTCAAAGTGGCCCGAAGTTTACAAAGTGAACAACACATCTTCGGCCGTGGTCATAACAATACTGTATGATTTTATGTCGAGGTTTGGATTAATACACACGTTAGTCAGTGACAATGCCACATCTTTTGTATCAGACGAATTTACAAAATTTTGCAAGTCAAATGGCATATCGCATGTGACATCTCCCGCTTATCACCCAGCTAGTAATGGGCAGGCGGAGAGCTACGTAAAAGTGGTGAAGAAGGGCATAAAGTCTAGCTTGATGAGTACTAACCCAAATGATAGTCACAAAAAATTATTAAAATATTTATTTGATTATAGAAATTCAGTACATGCTACAACGGGCTCTTCGCCTGCACAATTAGTGTTTGGCCGAAAACTTCGTTCGCGCTTGGATTTGTTAAATAAAAACCCGCCACCGCCGTCATCATCAGACACGCTCACTAATGTTGTGAAACACAATCAGTGTTTGCAGAGTAAAGCTTACGGAGGCACAAATATACAATGTTATAAGCCAGGTGATAAAATTATGTTTAAAAAGTTTTGTATTAATAAAAAGTTCACCTGGAATAGGGGTATTGTTGTAAGACGCATAGGGAAAACAATTTATTTAGTTCAGGATAGTGAGACATTAAGTCAGTTGAAAAAAAATACAAATCAGCTTATACCCTACAAAGGAACGGATCAAGGTGTTGACAACCAATTTCGAGCTAGCTCGGTGCACAGACCCGATCACACACCGGAATATGACTTGGCGACATGTCACGACGAGTCAGCCGCTGAGACACAGATCAGTGGGGCTCAAAATAAGGAAGGGGAGGGAGAGTGCGAGGAAGAATTCTACGACGCTTCTACTACTATAAAATAAGTAAAAAAAATAAAAATAGTTTATTTCTCACCATTAAAAAAAAATTACACTCTAGGTACATGAAAGATAATATTAATTTCCAATTTTCTGTGGTGGTTTATAAAAATGCACAGAGTATTGACCAAACCCCCTGAACTAGGCGAAAGCCTGTATCTCAGGGGATATGGATTCAGCTATTACATGATATATTTGTACATCTTAGGACATTTGTGTGTCACTGCTATAATAATATATAAGTAGGGTACCATTACAAGTGCGTGAGTTTATTGGTGAGCTTACTGATAAGGTGTGGATGTGTGTTAATATGTCTGTAAATGAGTGAGTAATGTCAGAGTGAGTATGTGGAGGTGTTATGGTGTGTTTGTGAGTGTGTGTGGTGTAGTGAGTAAGGAGAGTGTTATGTGTTACTGTGTAAGATAGGATTATACCTTAGGTGTCACTAGGTTTTCGGTATCTTCGTAGTCTAGCTGTAGTAAGTACATTTTTGACTTATTCTTTGCTTCGTAACTGCTAAGACTTATTATATTTGTTTTTTCATTAAGTCTATTATATAAAAAAGAGCTGAGTACATAGTGTTGCCGTCTTGCGAACTGTGTGTTGTGTGGAACATTTGGACAAGGTGCTGGATTTCTACGCCTACCAGTAACAGGAGGTGCGATAGCTGCGATAGCTAGTGGGAGCGAGCAAGCTACTGAGCCGGAGCACGAGCAAGCTCATTACAGGTCCGAGTTGTCAGGAAAAGCGTTACGTCCGATTACTAGGGTTAATTATAAACCTTTCTTTTGTATAGATTTATAAGATTTATATTATACTTAATTGTTATCTAAAGGTTGGGGAAATGTTGTATATATGAGTGTAGCTACTTAGCTACTTACATACCCACACTGTAACCGTCATTCATTCTCGAATAAACGTCAGTGCGTAATCAACCTCTAAGTGTTTCACTTGTCTCCTTTGTCACGTACATAATAGTAACATAAAAAATGAGTAATTATCATTTTTCACAGCTTAACAGATTAAGGCACAGTGTGTCTAGCCTTTTTAGGGTTCCGTAGCCAAATGGTAAAAAACGGAACCCTTATGGATTCGTCATGTCTGTCTGTCTGTCCGTCCAAATTTTTGACCAAGATACAACCTGACACTGACCTGCAAATTGCAAAAAACGTAGAAAGAAAATTTGAATTTCGCGGGTTACCCTGGCGCTATCACCTTAATACCGATATTTTTCAGTATTAGCTAATATGAATATATTAGTCTTTACAATATTATAACATCTTATACTATTCTTTTCTATTAAAAAAAATCCACTATTGATGTGCCATTGAACAAGGTTTCAATCCTTGTTATATCATCTGATTACACAAACTCTGCACTCTGCTACTAGTGGATTTATAATTATCTTATAACATTCTTATATTTTCTTAACTATTTTCAGCAATCACAAGACGGAGAAGCATACAGCCCTGACATAACAGCATTTCTATCAACCATGCTCCTAGAACTGGGCATTCTGACGCAGCAGGAAGATGGCCTGGTGTATTCCAATCAGAACATTACCTCCTTAGAGTTGGAGAATGGGGACGGCAGTCAAGTTCATTTCGAGCTGATGGAGGAAGACGATGTGGAGGAACAAGTATATATTTTTTTGTCAGCTTCATGCCAATTCACTAAGCAGCCATCCAAGGCGTCCTGCCATCCTCTCGGTCTGCTGCGACACCGTCCTGCGGTGTCAGGGCTCCGGCTGGCGAAGTAAGTCCCCACAGCTTTGACGGCATCCGACACACGAGGCCTGCCCAGACCCACTTCAGTCTTGCAGCTTTCTGAGCTACGTCGGTAATTTGCGTTTTGGAGTTTAAAAATAAATACGCCTCGCTCCACCGCTCTTTGGCAGACAGGTACATTGGAAATAATAAACAGTTGATGGTCAAGCGCAATCTGCCCGCGCCGCTATCACTTTGTTGCGTAGATATTTTATCACAGTAAAAGCAAATTTTTGTTTATTTTCTGCACATTTTTTCCCCAATTTCATCTTCTTATAATTTATACCTACATTTTTCATATCAAATTTACGTAATTTCAGGTCCAAGTACAAGAGGAAGTACCGGAAGAGCCTCAGAATATATTAAAAGAAGGAGATGAGTTATCGCAAGAGAACGATTACGCCGTAAAATACGTCACGTCAAACTGGTCCAACCGCCGCGGACGCCCCAACACTTTGGACACCAAAAAGGGGTGCTGTTCACATATTCTTGTTATTCTATTCTTATTCTTTATTACTCAAACACATACAAAGCACAACAGGCCAGCTTATGTACAAAGGCGCACTGAAGGCCAGGCGTTGTTAAGTATTTTTTATCCGACTACGGCGAAGCAAAAGTATTAGGAATTAGGAGTTATGTGTGTTTTCTGAAGTCGGAAGCACGAAAGTCTGACAACACTGCTTACCAAGATGTGTTATATTCTGTTAACGACCTAATACTGTGAAGGTCAGATGGCAGTAGCTGTAAAATGCACCTCTAATGACTGGTTTCTGAGGTTTTTAAATGTCCGTTAACGCTATTTGTCATAACACCATTGGTTGGTTAGTGGTTAACGGACAGATAAACGACCGATAAAGTACCTCAAAAACCGGTCATGAGACGACTTCAACATTAGCAAAAGGTTATCCTGCGTTTGCAATTTAGTTTCTATAATTATAATATTTTATGGGAGAGAGGGTGGCTTCAGGAGTAAAACTACGCAATAACTATGAAAGTTTATTGTAAAATCCTTAGACACAACACAGGTACAGTGAGTTCTTATCTCTAAATTATAATATTGTGTACCTGAAAGCGACCGGTCATGGCGCGCTGGGCGGTACGAGGAGATGCGTGCGCACACTACGGCTGGCGCAGGCGCACCGCGGTGCGCGCGTGAGTGTGCGGACGGTCATTATGTGTGTGTGACGCGCACTCTCGGTAACGGGACGGTCGAGCAGATGTGTGGCTTGCTATCATTTTATGTTTTACCTGGCTTCCCCAGAGAAAGGGTAATGTTTTTGAAAAATTAGTTTTAAAATACACTACATTAACATATCAAAGTTTTTAAGGAGTCACTTTGAATGTTAATATTTCTGAACAAAGAACATCAATTTGAATATGAAATACACACATCAAAAGTGTAAAGGATCAAGTACGTTTTAGAGTATCGCCGCAATTGAGAATTATTGTTTTAACTTTCTTGGATCGTTATTCATTCTTCTTCTTTTTAGTGAATTTCACAATTGAATAAAGAATTTTCTTTAAAAATAGAAAATCAACTGTCAGGATCAGGATTCCTATAGAATTGTGTACAAGAGTTTTTACAAAACCATTACAATTTCTGCATCGGAACTGAAAAAAAATGCATCAATATGGAGCGACGACATCATTTGACACGAGAAGAGATGATGAGAGCTGTCGGAATGTTGCACGCTAGTTCCAAGCAACTTACTGTGGCTGACACACTATAAAGAGCGTCATAAGTCGCCTCTGGACAAGCTATCGTATACCGGGCAGTGTGGCCGAGCGATATAGAGGATGATGTCACATCACTTCTCGCAGACAGAACCGGTACATCCAAAATACTGCTCGACGGAATCGTACCATGACCGTCACGATGTTAGCTTCGAGGCGCCACAGCTCTTCAGGCTTGCTGATAAGCGACCAAATCGTTTGCGTGAAGTGGGTCTGCGTTCCCGGAGGCCGCTGAGAGTTCCATCTATAGCACCCAGTGGCGTGCGAAGGCTTTATACAATAAGAAACCTGAAAATTTGTACTACCTACTGAAAAAAAATCTTTAAAATTAACAGAAATCTTTGTAAGATGAACGTGCAGCGAATGTAACCTACATTATAGCTTAACATTTTTTTTGGATGTGTTCTATTGTTACGCGTTATTTTGTTACGTACTAGCACTACGCCCGCGACTTCGTCCGCGCGGATTTAGAAGGTACACCATAAACTTCAACTGTTCACCCCGTTCGCGTCAGGGGTTGATTATGCAAAAATTGTTAGGTACTCGTACATCTGTTTCAATTATCCTACTTTTAGTTGGTCATAGCATTCCGACGTAAATTGAAGCAAGCAATAATGTCCTCCCCTAAAAACTTTATCACCCTTCCTTCACCCCTTGCTTTGTAAGTAGTTTATTTTCGTAAAATTAAAACATTTGTTATTTTTATTTTTTTATCGAAATCTTTTAAATGCCGTGTTTCAACTTCATCGGACAAAGCATATGATAAGATTCTCCCCAGTTCGCTTAAGCCACGACATCTTTCTTACTAAAAGCATGTTTATAACCGTGGCGTCGTAACTTTTGAACGAAAGGTCCGATTTGACTAATTTAAAGTGATTATTTACACGGAAATAATCAACCTTAATTATCAAACCATTTAAATGGATAAGGATTAATATCATGATACCAAAATCACCATTTTTCTTGTCACCCTGGATTTGCTTGAGTAATTTGAACAACAAGCGGTAATAGTTAGACATATGGTATCGCGGTTTTTTTTTGTAGAGATTGATGACCTCTATAAAACTGTATTACATCACTTTGCTTTATTCTCAATAGTTCCCGCAGCGTACGCGATATAAGATATTTTTTGGTATGTATTTTTTTGATACGGATCCTTAACTTTTTTGAAAATATTCTATAGCCTATGACCATCAGGGATAATGTTAGATTCTACTGGTGAAAGAATTTTTCAAATCGGTACAGTAGTTTCGGAGCCTATTCATTTCAAACAAAGAAACAAACAAATCTTTCTTCTTTATAATATTAGAATGAATCTGTAATAAATGATTTATTATTCCGTTTATTCATTTTTGTAAACTTATTTTATACATTTTTTAATTTAATATTTCTTTAAAAAAAGCAGCACACCGGTTACGGAAACAGGGTCCAAGCTACCGGCCATCAAGGCTTCAAATAGAAGAACCTAACAATACGAGCCGTGTCCTGCTTTCTGAATCCAGCCCTTGATCAAGCTGCCTAACGATAGCTTCCTAAGGTGTTGGTCGAGGCTCGTGGCTATTAAGCTATTAGCTGACACGACTATCGGTACAATGATTGCGGAGTCCACATCCCACATGTTGACAATCGCGAGGTTGTCGACGCCAAGTCAAGATACTTGATTTGCTTATCTTTCTCGGTTTTCACGGATTTCAGTTATTATTATCTATTATTATTATTTAAAAAAAAGCTTTTAAGAACCCAAATTCTTTCGATTAATCAATAGTTATCCTGTCGTCATCATCATCTGCCTAGCCTTTTCCCAACTATATTGGAGTCGGCTCCCAGTTAATTCGGATTCAGCTGAATACCAGTATTTTACGTGGAGCGGCTGCCTACCAGACCTCCACAACCACAGAACACTTATACTAGGTCCACAACCCATTAACTGGGTAATACGGTACATACCTACTTCTTGGCAAGACTGGAGTCAGATTTTCTGGCTTCAGACAATCCGTAACGACTGCAAAAGATATACAAATGACAGCCAGGACCAACGGCTTAACGTGCTTTGCGAGCCACGGAGGAGTCTCGGTATGTTAAGATTGTCACCCATCCACAGACCGACCATGGCAAGTGTTGCTTAACCTTGAAGATCGACCAGTGCGGCTGACATTATTTAACCACGAGCTCCTCCAATAGTACCTAATCCTGTCATATCAAATATTATTATTTCTTTCCATAAACTTCGTAATGTTAAAATCCGGGGTACGTCGTCAGGGCGTGGTGCCAGCAGTGCGGCAAGCGGCTGGCCACGCGCGGCGCGCTGAGCCGCCACATGCGCACGCACTCGGGGGAGAAGCCCTACGCCTGCGCCACCTGCGGCCGCAGCTTCGCGCAGAAGGAGGTCATGCTGCGCCACGTGCTCGTGCATGAAGGTACCACATTTATTTTGGTAAATGTTCACTTGAAAGTAAAGCAGTTTGGTAGCTTACGAAAATTGCACTTAATAACACATTTAAGTTTTTAACTGCAGAATACTTCCCAATAGGGTATGTTACTGAAAAAATCTATTAGTCCGTCACAGATTTCTAAGAAAATATTGAACACGTATTTTTCTTTTTTTCACGTAAACAAAGAATGAAGGTAGTGCGCTGAAAAATAACGTAACGTCACTACGATGGTACAATTTTACCTAGCGAAGTGACGTCACCAGCCCCCACTCTTGAATGTTGATGCGCGTTGTCTTTATCGATTTGAAATCGCAAAAACACGTGTTCAATATTTTTTGAAACCTAATACATCTTCTGTCTAGCCTTTTCCCAACTATACCTATTGAGGTCGCCTTCCAGTCAAACCGAATTCAGCTGAATAACAGCATTTTACCTGGACCGACTGCTTACCTGACCTCCACAACCCAATTACAGGGTGCCACTTCTAGGCAAGACTGGTGGCAAATTTTTATGGCTAATGATAATCAGTAAGACTGCTAAAAATCTACAAAAGGCAGCCGGGACCAACGGCTTAACGTGCTTTCTGAGGCACAGATAGGTCTCGGTATGTTAAAAAAATCGCCAATCCACAGACTGACCACGGTAAGCTTTGCTTAAACCTGAATACCGACCCGTGCGACTGTTATTCAGCTACGAGCTTCCTAATTAAACGAATTATTTTTGTCACAAACAGAAGACCGGCCACACAAGTGCTCGGTGTGCGACAAGAGCTTCACGCAGCGCGGCGCGCTCGTGGCTCACGCGCGAGCGCACGCGCCGCCCAACGCGCGCCCGCTCGCGCTGCACCGCTGTGACCGCTGCCCCAAGGTGTTCCTCTACGCCTCAGGTGAGAGTCTATCTCTAGCTGATCTTGTGACCCTGCCACTAGTGTGAGTGCTTACTTCACACGCACAAGTGCTCGGTGTGCGACAAGAGCTTCACGCAGCGCGGCGCGCTCGTGGCTCACGCGCGAGCGCACGCGCCGCCCAACGCGCGCCCGCTCGCGCTGCACCGCTGTGACCGCTGCCCCAAGGTGTTCCTCTACGCCTCAGGTGAGAGTCTATCTCTAGCTGATCTTGTGACCCTGCCACTAGTGTGAGTGCTTACTTCACACGCACAAGTGCTCGGTGTGCGACAAGAGCTTCACGCAGCGCGGCGCGCTCGTGGCTCACGCGCGAGCGCACGCGCCGCCCAACGCGCGCCCGCTCGCGCTGCACCGCTGTGACCGCTGCCCCAAGGTGTTCCTCTACGCCTCAGGTGAGAGTCTATCTCTAGCTGATCTTGTGACCCTGCCACTAGTGTGAGTGCTTACTTCACACGCACAAGTGCTCGGTGTGCGACAAGAGCTTCACGCAGCGCGGCGCGCTCGTGGCTCACGCGCGAGCGCACGCGCCGCCCAACGCGCGCCCGCTCGCGCTGCACCGCTGTGACCGCTGCCCCAAGGTGTTCCTCTACGCCTCAGGTGAGAGTCTATCTCTAGCTGATCTTGTGACCCTGCCACTAGTGTGAGTGCTTACTTCACACGCACAAGTGCTCGGTGTGCGACAAGAGCTTCACGCAGCGCGGCGCGCTCGTGGCTCACGCGCGAGCGCACGCGCCGCCCAACGCGCGCCCGCTCGCGCTGCACCGCTGTGACCGCTGCCCCAAGGTGTTCCTCTACGCCTCAGGTGAGAGTCTATCTCTAGCTGATCTTGTGACCCTGCCACTAGTGTGAGTGCTTACTTCACACGCACAAGTGCTCGGTGTGCGACAAGAGCTTCACGCAGCGCGGCGCGCTCGTGGCTCACGCGCGAGCGCACGCGCCGCCCAACGCGCGCCCGCTCGCGCTGCACCGCTGTGACCGCTGCCCCAAGGTGTTCCTCTACGCCTCAGGTGAGAGTCTATCTCTAGCTGATCTTGTGACCCTGCCACTAGTGTGAGTGCTTACTTCACACGCACAAGTGCTCGGTGTGCGACAAGAGCTTCACGCAGCGCGGCGCGCTCGTGGCTCACGCGCGAGCGCACGCGCCGCCCAACGCGCGCCCGCTCGCGCTGCACCGCTGTGACCGCTGCCCCAAGGTGTTCCTCTACGCCTCAGGTGAGAGTCTATCTCTAGCTGATCTTGTGACCCTGCCACTAGTGTGAGTGCTTACTTCACACGCACAAGTGCTCGGTGTGCGACAAGAGCTTCACGCAGCGCGGCGCGCTCGTGGCTCACGCGCGAGCGCACGCGCCGCCCAACGCGCGCCCGCTCGCGCTGCACCGCTGTGACCGCTGCCCCAAGGTGTTCCTCTACGCCTCAGGTGAGAGTCTATCTCTAGCTGATCTTGTGACCCTGCCACTAGTGTGAGTGCTTACTTCACACGCACAAGTGCTCGGTGTGCGACTCCACACTGATCTGGTGGAGCAGACTCGCTTCGCTCGCAATAAATTAGCAATCAGCCCAAAATGGGATCGTTTCACTCGTAAAGAAGCTCGCTTTGCTCCCTCATCACTTGGGTAAATGCAGAAATCCTGTCATCTGTGGATTCGCTCGCCCGCCACGCAACTGCTCGCTTCAAAGTGCTTATTAGATTGCCGGCACTGACTAAGCAATCTTAAGATATGACTGGTTCTGGTGTATATGTCGCCGCCAATTAGCTTAATTAGCCGTTTAATTGGGTGCCTAGCCTGTTCATTTAAATGTGCCGATTTTTTAGTGACCTAAGGGCAACCTTTTGTTCAATAGGTATCGTTTATTGACTTGCCCATGTCACTTATGTCGCTGATTAAACGGCATAGTTCAATAAAAAGGCTAGACTTTTAATAAAACGACGGATTCACAATAACCATGCGTCGGCGCGCAGCTACAAAGCAAAACTCACTTTACGGCTTGTAAGGTTCGGTACATTTTCGTTCGCAGCGTCGAGCGACTCGTAGGTGTAGGCTATTAAAGCAGTAGGTAGTGAACGTTTTGTATGGAGTGATTTATCTGGTAATCTGTGCTTTTACCCGTCAATCTTTGGTCATTTTACACAAGGTGAGGCTAATTAGGATTTTATTTAATCATAGAATACAAGAATGAATCGTCAGTGATTAGCTACTTGTTACTGTAGGTCTGAGCCGGCACATGATGATGCACAACGGGCGCGTGTACGTGTGCGGCGCGTGCGAGCGACAGTTCAAGGACAAGAGCTCGCTCCTCCGCCACCTGCGCAACGCCAACCACTCGCCCCGGGCCGCATCGCCCACCTGATGGCCCCCAGCCGGAGGGGGCGACTTACAGCACTAGTGATCGCGTCACAAGTACTACAAGAGCTCGCTCCTGCGCCACCTGCGCAACGCCAACCACTCGCCCCGGGCCGCATCGCCCACCTGATGGCCCCCAGCCGGAGGGGGCGACTTACAGCACTAGTGATCGCGTCACAAGTACTACAAGAGCTCGCTCCTGCGCCACCTGCGCAACGCCAACCACTCGCCCCGGGCCGCATCGCCCACCTGATGGCCCCCAGCCGGAGGGGGCGACTTACAGCACTAGTGATCGCGTCACAAGTACTACAAGAGCTCGCTCCTGCGCCACCTGCGCAACGCCAACCACTCGCCCCGGGCCGCATCGCCCACCTGATGGCCCCCAGCCGGAGGGGGCGACTTACAGCACTAGTGATCGCGTCACAAGTACTACAAGAGCTCGCTCCTGCGCCACCTGCGCAACGCCAACCACTCGCCCCGGGCCGCATCGCCCACCTGATGGCCCCCAGCCGGAGGGGGCGACTTACAGCACTAGTGATCGCGTCACAAGTACTACAAGAGCTCGCTCCTGCGCCACCTGCGCAACGCCAACCACTCGCCCCGGGCCGCATCGCCCACCTGATGGCCCCCAGCCGCAGGGGGCGACTACAGCACTAGTGATCGCGTCACAAATATTACTCAGACTTGCAGGTTCTTTTTTCCAGCTAAAGATGATTTGACGCTTTTGATTTTGTTAAAAAATATCTAATTAAATGTATTCAAACAATGTGATCTAAAATGTAATCATAAAAGAATTTATGTTGTGACAAATCAAATCAATAAATTGTAAAATAATCAAATTATATTAGTGTGTAAGTTCGTTTAGAATATGTCCGTGACTACCGCAGCACCACGAACGCCAATCGCTTCCATATTTGGTAAGTAATTAGTACTCAATTGATACTCGGAACAGCAAAATTGGTACCTCATAGTTTTCGCCAAAATCGACTTTGAAGGTGGTCTGGCGGTAGTCACGCTCCTTTCAGCAGGACCACCATGAGCGCAGAAAAAGGGAACATGCTACAGCTATTCTAAGTATACAAATAATTAGTAGAAATCATCGATGATAACTTTCGTGCGGTCGTTCAGCAGGACCGCGACTTTGAATGTCGATTCCAAGTTTCAGGAGCTACACTACTGGAGCACTAATTTTGAATTTTGGGTACTTATTCTATCTTGCAGGATACTAATTTTCTATGTAGGTTCGAGGAAAGCGACAAGCCCCTGAAACTTGGAATCGACATCAAAGTCGCACGAAAGTTATCATCGTTGATTTCTCGGTAAATACATATGTTTCAGTTGTTTTTTTACGAACTGAACTAATACCAAACTTAGAATAGCTGTAGCATGCCCCCTTTTTCTGCGCTCATGGTGGTCCTGCTGAAAGGAGCGTGACTACCACTGGGCCACCTTCAGGCCTCTGCCTCGAATCTTGCGGGCAGCAGGGCGGCGGCGGCGCGGGAGCGGCAGGATCTAATGCGTACAATCAAATGGACCGGCCCTCGACAACAGCGGGCGGGCAGCGAGCGGTGAGCTCCAGTCAAGCGGTGACCGCCCGCGCGTCTGCGTTGCAGTGTTGTGCAATTTATTTTTGCGACGTGTCGAAATTTCCTCGGACGTGCTCTAGCGTCAAGTATATTTTTTCTGCTGGAGATATACCTCTATATCTTTTTGATTTATTCCAGGCTAAATCGCCCTTGATAGCTTCAATAATATCGTCAAAAGTTTCTACACTCATTCTGGTGTAGTCGTAAAATTTGTCAGGACATTGTCTCTGTTCTTCATAAAATTGATAAAACTCGCCTTTTTTTTCCTTGCCCTATAGTAGAGATTCTTCTTTTGCCCACAATAAATCGAGCGTTAGGAATAAATTTGAATCAAAAAGATGTCGCCGTTGTGCGGACATTTCGTTCGCGAAAAGAAGCAAATATCTCGACGACACAACCACGAACACAACACTACGCCGCTATAATGCCGCGCGATCTCGCCCCGCTGGTTTCGAGCGGGTCTGCCCGCAAGATTCGAGACAGAGGCCTTAAAGTCGACTTTCTCGAAAACTACTGGGGTACCAATTTTGCTGTTCGAGTACCGATTGAGTACTAATTATTTACCAAATATGGAAGCGATTGGCGTTCGTGGTCCTGCGGTAGTCACGGACATGTTTGGAATGTATTGTCGGTAAATGCAATATGAAGTGTATGTATGAGATCATACAATATTTTGTTATGACAAGATGGGAATTTTTTTAAGAAATAAAACACTATAATTTATTTACTTAAATATTTTTATTGGAAAAAAATTTATATTAAATCCAAGGCAACGTGGTATTGTAAAATTTTAAGAAAATAATGACAAGAAAATATCGGAATACTATTGCCGCGGCGCGGCGTCGCTCGCCGCCGACACCTCGGACCTCTGACATGGACATGTGACGGATGGCACTTATATTAAACAAAATACGAACAATTATATTTTCATAACATTTTAATTTTCATAAAAACCAAGTCGACGCCACCGCATTGTAACTTATGGAATGCCTTCTATTCACTTAAAATTATATACTCTTTGCAAGCATACATTTTAGTATCTATTTCAAATTTTGTTCAAGAAACAAGTGGGAACAGTTCCGTAGGCCGATACATTCGTGTGTAGGAGGCGCCCTCGGCGTCTCCCACTCGTACATATATGTCGCGCGATCACTGCCTCGTATATAAACATAATATCAGGATAACAGACCGATGTAATGACCGTTGAAACTGAACTGAAAATAATAATTACACTTGCAGCTCTAACTCCTACAACTAGATTATAAATGATTATAAAAATAAATAAGGGGCGTCGCCCCCTCCCTTTCACCGCATCGCGTTACACAACACTCGCAGGACATGTTACTGTTTGAGCAAAACTCTCACGCTTGTATGAACTACGTAACAGCTGTCTGTCGCATGCGCAGCGCAGGAGACGCACTAGTGCGGACACAGCGCAGGAGACGCACTAGAGTGGACACAGCGCAGGAGACGCACTAGTGCGGACACAGCTCAGGAGACGCACTAATGCGGACACAGCGCAGGAGACGCACTAGTGCGGACACAGCGCAGGAGACGCACTAGTGCGGACACACGTACAGTCCCGGTGCGAGCGGCGAGCCACGCTGCCGGCTGTCCACACCTTCACACACACATCCGCCAAACACTAAAATAATCAACAGACTAATTATAATAACCGAATCGACTACCACAATATTATATAAACCGCAGCACACGCCGACCACGACTCGTACTAAGAGTACTAGACGCTAGTCCGCCCGGTACGACGCTTGACGATACATTTACTTGAATAAAATCCAAATTATTTTCAAAAATGATTATTATTAATAATAAAAACAATCTGTGTGCTTTGATTTTATGATTTATCTGGCTATTGTTAATAACATATATCGCTGTAGCAAGTGATTCCTAGAATGTTCACATCGTTAGGATATAGCACAACGGTCTAAAATAAAATTACTAATAAGTAATAATAATCAATATTTACAGTTAGTTTCGACTACGACGCCCGACAAGTGCGACAGTTCGCACAGTATGTAAGCACCGCTGAATCATTTGACCCTTTATAAGTTGACAATCTCTTGACGACGGCAAAAGATACATATTGCCTGGACGGTGTATAAAATTATATAAAAATATCGTTCGATCATCAACGTACTATCACGAACGCGCTCGCACGCGGACGACCGGCTCGTCGACTCACCGATCATCTCAATATTACACAATGAGCGATTTGATTTCGCGAAACAACGGAATGTTTGAAAATACATTTTTGGCACTTTAGATTATGAATGGGGTCGGTCCGCGTGCAGAGCGCGACTCAATTATAAGCTTTACGCGTTTGGAGTAAAGCCTATAATTGCTTCACTTATCCGCTTACATCTCATTAGACGGCCGTCCGACGTGCGGCGCCCCGGAGCTGATCTATGAATGCGAAGACAATCGCAGGACAGAGATACAATGTTATGATACAAGTACGCGAGAGAAGGGGACAGAGAGAGAGAGTAGTGATCAGCCCCGGCGCCGCCTGCTGCTGGCGAGCTCTACATGTTCTCGAACTGGTCGACGCGGCGCTTGGTGTTGCCCTTGCGGATCTCGCGCAGAGTCTTGTACTTGTCGCGTCCCTGGCGCACGTTCTCGCGGTGGATCTTGTCCATGGCCGTCTCCATGGTCTCGTCGCGGGACTGTGCTAGGTCTTGCTTTAGCGCCTGCGGACAACACGAATAGGTCACTATTACCATAATGATACCGAACAATAGTACACTTTTACGACCTCGGAGCCGGCGTCGGAGGATACAGCCGTGATGATACTAGTGGCACTGACCTTGAGCTGGTTGTGCAGACGCTCGTTCCTCTCGGCCAGCGTGCGGCGGTCGGCCACGGGGTCCACCAGGTCGTCGGGTCCGCGCGCGAGCTCTCCGCCGCCGGACTCGGAGCCGGCGTCGGAGGATACAGCCGTGATGATACTAGTGGCACTGACCTTGAGCTGGTTGTGCAGACGCTCGTTCCTCTCGGCCAGCGAGCGGCGGTCGGCCACGGGGTCCACCAGGTCATCGGGTCCGCGCGCGAGCTCTCCGCCGCCGGACTCGGAGCCGGCGTCGGAGGATACAGCCGTGATGATACTAGTGGCACTGACCTTGAGCTGGTTGTGCAGACGCTCGTTCCTCTCGGCCAGCGTGCGGCGGTCGGCCACGGGGTCCACCAGGTCGTCGGGTCCGCGCGCGAGCTCTCCGCCGCCGGACTCGGAGCCGGCGTCGGAGGATACAGCCGTGATGATACTAGTGGCACTGACCTTGAGCTGGTTGTGCAGACGCTCGTTCCTCTCGGCCAGCGTGCGGCGGTCGGCCACGGGGTCCACCAGGTCGTCGGGTCCGCGCGCGAGCTCTCCGCCGCCGGACTCGAAGCCGGCGTCGGAGGATACAGCCGTGATGATACTAGTGGCACTGACCTTGAGCTGGTTGTGCAGACGCTCGTTCCTCTCGGCCAGCGTGCGGCGGTCGGCCACGGGGTCCACCAGGTCGTCGGGTCCGCGCGCGAGCTCTCCGCCGCCGGACTCGGAGCCGGCGTCGGAGGATACAGCCGTGATGATACTAGTGGCAGTGACCTTGAGCTGGTTGTGCAGACGCTCGTTCCTCTCGGCCAGCGTGCGGCGGTCGGCCACGGGGTCCACCAGGTCGTCGGGTCCGCGCGCGAGCTCTCCGCCGCCGGACTCGGAGCCGGCGTCGGAGGATACAGCCGTGATGATACTAGTGGCACTGACCTTGAGCTGGTTGTGCAGACGCTCGTTCCTCTCGGCCAGCGTGCGGCGGTCGGCCACGGGGTCCACCAGGTCGTCGGGTCCGCGCGCGAGCTCTCCGCCGCCGGACTCGGAGCCGGCGTCGGAGGATACAGCCGTGATGATACTAGTGGCAGTGACCTTGAGCTGGTTGTGCAGACGCTCGTTCCTCTCGGCCAGCGTGCGGCGGTCGGCCACGGGGTCCACCAGGTCGTCGGGTCCGCGCGCGAGCTCTCCGCCGCCGGACTCGGAGCCGGCGTCGGAGGATACAGCCGTGATGATACTAGTGGCACTGACCTTGAGCTGGTTGTGCAGACGCTCGTTCCTCTCGGCCAGCGTGCGGCGGTCGGCCATGGGGTCCACCAGGTCGTCGGGTCCGCGCGCGAGCTCTCCGCCGCCGGACTCGGAGCCGGCGTCGGAGGATACAGCCGTGATGATACTAGTGGCACTGACCTTGAGCTGGTTGTGCAGACGCTCGTTCCTCTCGGCCAGCGTGCGGCGGTCGGCCACGGGGTCCACCAGGTCGTCGGGTCCGCGCGCGAGCTCTCCGCCGCCGGACTCGGAGCCGGCGTCGGAGGCCGCGTCGCCGTCCGCCCCCTCTCCGCGCTCCTCCCCGCGCTCCGCCACGTGGTGGTGCTGCGGGGTGGTGGCGGCGGCTAGAGCGGCTGCGGCCTCGTCCTGAAACAATAAACACGCATGAGTACACGTGTCAAAACCTGACATCACCTCGGCTTTAGATTGTAATAAGTGCCGCCTAAATCAAGACCGCTGATCATGTAATATATACGATGTAGGTATAATTGTTCGCTTTCAAGAATATCTTAGAACCGAACACTTAGCATAGCAAGGATACGATCAAACTTCCTAATAAGACAATAAACCTCCAGACAACGTAATCATCCTGAAGTGCAATCACGCTCACATATTGTGATGATATTGAGGCATAGATACAAAGAACCCTGAGGGAAGAACCCGGCCGAGCAAAGGACCCTGAGGGACTGGGAGGAGACAGGCACCCAACCAGACATACGAGGACCAGCAGTGGACGTCTTAACGTCTTAGTGTGGTCGTGGTCGTATAATTGCTTAATACTACTGCTTGGGATCAGTTCTCCAGATAAGAAGAAAACCATCTGAGTAAAACGCCTCGTATTCCCATACCATGTAACTTTAATAGTAAGATCTCATGGTCAATTCGATCAAAAGCTTTACTGTAATCAGTATAAACAACATCCCTGTTCCCAACACCTGTTTACCGTTATCCATGGCGTCAGTAATAGCTGATTCTTTTGAAGATTTTTACCACAATACAGAGCTTGGATATCGGCCTGTAGTTTACAATATCGGTTTTGACTTCTTTTTTGTGAATAGGCATTATGAAAGCCGATTTCCAAAGTTTATTATATTTCTTTCTTTAACAATAATGAAAGTTTTCAAACAAATCAAGATTAAATTGACCAAAGATGTATGGGAATTGTCTATTAAAGTTTGTACCTCAATTATTGAGACTAGCCCCTTACTTACCCCACCGACCGTGTCTCCACGTTGCCGTCGTGGTGGGGCTTGCGTGTCTCAGTGATCTTGGGGGCTTTGCCGCGGGTAGAGGCGCGCTATTTTGTGGGGAGCCGAGGGGGAGCCGGGAGGGAGGGACGAGCCGGATGACTCCGGACAGGAGCGAATTCGGAGGGCCGGGTTTGCGGAGATAGTGGAGGCCGCGATCCGCGATGTGGCCTTGAAAAGGAGGTTGTCTTCCAAAAACAAGGCCATAAGCGCAGCGATGGCCTCCATTCTGGCGGCAGCGGAGGCTAACCGAGGTGGGCCTCCGCCGGACGAGATGTCCAAGATGCGGGCGGAGGTCGCCCGCTTGGCTGCCGCCACGGAGCGTCTCCGAAAGGAGAACGAGGGGCTCCGCGCAGACCTGGCCCGGCTCCGGGGAGCCGGCCCACAGGGGGCGCCTCAAAGGGGGCGCAGAGAGGAAAGCCAACCCGTGCCGCAGGAGAGCCAGGTGCTGGACCTGGTGAGGCAGGAGATGGCTGCTTTCCAGGCGCGGTTCTCCGTCCTGGAGGGCAGTGTCCTGCGCCTCCCGTTAGCGGCGAGTGGGAAGGCCCCAGGCAAAAAAAGGTGGCTTCGTACCGCGGCTGCCACACCGGGGTCGTCCGGCCAGGACAAAGGGTCCGGACCGGCACCCGCGAAGCCGGTGTCGGGAAAACCGGACCCGGCCCTGGGAAGGAAGAGGAGGGGTGAGGTGGCTGCGCGGACGGCGAAGGCTCCTTCGCCGCCCGTGCAGCAGCTCCCCCGGCTTCCTCGCCTTCAGAACCTTCCCTGGTTCAAGCCGAATGGCAAGTGGCCGGGGAGAAGAAGGCGGGCAAGGCAGCCAGGGCGGCTAAGAGGCGGGAGAGGAAGCAGCGGCAGAGAGTGCGAAGCGTCGCGGCTGCGCTGCGCCCCCCGAAAACCGCAGCTGTAGTGATCATGCTGCAGCCGGATGCGGTGAAAAGGGACGTGACGTACGCAGACGTGCTCACCAAGGCGAAGGAGGCGGTGACCCTTGATGAGCTAGGCATCGTAGGGGGCCTCCGGCTAAGGGTCACCATAACTGGGGCCCGGATGCTTGAGATCCCCGGGGCAGCCAGCGGCCCAACCGCGGACGCTCTAGCCGAAAGGCTCAGGGCGTCCTTAAGCGCGGACGATGCCTGAGTGTCCAGGCCCACCAAGTGCATTGACATGCGCATCTTGGGCCTGAACGACTCCGTCACGGAGGCGGAGGTGGTGGCCGCCGTCGTTAGGACGGGGAGGTGCTCAGCAGAGGAGGTGAAGGCGGGCACCCTACGTCCTGACAACACGGGCATGTGAACCATTGTGGTGAGCTGCCCCGTGTCGGCGGCCAAGATCATCTCGGAGGGCCGAAGGTTTTTTGGTGGGTTGGGTTTCCGCGCAGGTCAAACTGCTGGAACCCCGACCTCTGAGGTGCTTCCGGTGCCAAGTGGGCCACCATGTGGGAGCTCAATGCACCTCGGAGGTGGACCGCAGCGGACTATGTTTCCGCTGCGGTCAGCCCGGTCACAGGGCCGGCTCCTGCGACGCCGCGCCGCACTGCGCAGTCTGTGCGGCAGCTGGCAAGCCGGCCGACCACTGGGCTGGGGGTAGGGCCTGCGCCCCACCCACCAAAGCCGGAAGCAGGAGGAAGCCCTCCGCCACCGCCGTCTCTGCCGCGACCGCCGCCACCGCCGCCGCTTCTTCTGCCGCCATAGCCGGTTCCACTGCGGCTGCTGCTACTGCGACAGCCGCAGTAGAGCCCCTACAAAGGGCTCCGGAGGGGGCTGAAATGGAGTGCCAATAATGGCCCCATTTCACCCCCTCCTGTGGGGCCCGTTAGGGCCAGAGCCTGTCAGGGTCGCGGATTTTGTTCGAGAGTTACCGCGGCCCTAGAAAGAAAGGCACTAGAAGGAATATGGGTGGGTTTAAGTCAGTAAAAGTCTGACACTCCCTGCCGCTCCATCCAGAGCGGGAGGGGTCATTTAATAATTTCCCACACTCAAAAAAAAAAAGCCCCTTACTTAGCTTTAATATTTAATTTGTGTCTGAAATTCAATAAACTGTTACCACTTTTTAAAACCGAGGACAGTAAAGATACAAATAATTATAGACCAGTATCTGTGTTGCCTGGGTTCAGCAAGGTATTTGAAAAAGTGTTTTTTAATCAAATGCTTTATCATTTTAACCCCAATAACATCTTGCATGATAAACAGTACGGTTTCACCAAAGAACGTTGTACAACTGACGCCTGCTGTCACCTAATTGAAGCACATCTTTATTGCGTGGGAAGAAGCACAAGATACCATAAGCATCTTCTGCGACCTATCTAAGGCGTTTGATTGCGTAAATCACGAAACATTAGTTCTGAAACTTGGGCATTACGGACTAGGCAAAATAGCTTTAAGATCTCCTCCTAGTTAAATCTTATTTAAAGGATCAACAGCAATTATTTTAAGCGAACGATGTCAATCCGTCGGTCTTAAACGACGACACTTCTTTAATTTTTAAGATAAATAGTTGGACTAACAATCTTGACGCCATAAATGACGCCCTAATACAGGTTCAAAATTTATTGCCAATTATTTGGTTTTAAATGAAAAAAAAAACGAAATGCATAAGATTTGCTTTACCGAATGTCAAAAACAGTGATTGTGACAAAACATTGAACAGGGACAAATTAGAATTCGTACATATAACGGTTTTCCCGGGGATTACGCTTGACTCAAGGCTACAATGGGGTCCTCATTCAATATCGCTTGTGGGGTGGAATTCAGCAGTATATGCTGTTAGAAAAATCCGCCAACTTACGGATGTTGATACCGCGCATAGTAGGTATCTTATCTTACGGTATTTTGCTATAGGGACGGGCTGCAGACATCGAGGCTATTTTTATTCTGCAGAAAAGATCTATCAGAGCCATTTTATAGTCTCCGCCGGCGCGATTCTCTATGGGAACTTTTGAAGGAAATTAACATCATGACGGTAGCTTCTCAATATATCTATGAAAACTTTATGTACGTTAGAAAGAATCTACATCTTTTTAGTAAAAGGCGACAGAAATAATTATGTAACTAGAAATAGGGATGAATTAGTTCAACCAGGTTTCAGACTGGCTAAAACAGCCACATGTTTCATGGTGTACTGTTTAAAATGTTGTAATAAAATTCCTCCCCATATATTAGAACTGTTTGCAACGAAAATAATTACAATTAAACGAACACTATGCATATTTTAAGTACGGGGATTACATTAAAGATAAAAATGCTAGGGTAAATGCTGGTCCTGGTCGACAGGCACTACGGGCACAAACCTGCTTGCGCCGCGCCTCCTCCACCTCCTCCTGCAGGCGCCGCGTCTCCGTGTCCTTGACCTCCACCTCCTGCTGGATGCGGGACACTTCCTCCTGCTTCGCGCGGATCTCGTCTTCAAGCTTCTGGCGCTCAGCGGCTTCCATATTCTGTTGGACATACATTTTGATTTACAAACGAGTTTTTTTTATTATTACGTGTTGCCTCAGCTCATTTTTTGATAACTTATATTGTCATACAACTTTAACAAAGTTCCAAACACCAAAAACATTAATCAATGTTCCTAAGGGATCACTGCCATCTATGTTCATCTTTCCAACCCGGAGTCGGAGAGTGTTTCCTGATAGCTACAATCTGGGAGTCTTTATGTCGAGAGTGAATAGGTTACTACTAGACAAGCGTGCTCCATCGTGCATCATCGCTTTCTATCTGGTGGGATTGTGGGCAAAGGCTAGCCTAACAAAAATGGGAATAGAATTTCTGCGATGTCGTAAGCAACCAATGGAAAAATTAGGAGTACTAGACTTAATGTTACCAAGGACTTACGCAGCATTGCTTCACGATCAGCTAAGAAACAACACTAGTCCGATTTATTTATTAAAACATCATGCAACACTTAGGCACAACGGCGGACTTAATGCCATAGACATTCTGTACCATTCAACCAAGGGCTACAAGCAAAGCAAGCGCGTCAAGGGCTGCTCGATGTACCTTAGTCTCCTCCAGGCGCTGCATCATGGCCTGCAGCTCGTTCTGGCGCTGCTCCAGCTCCTCCTTGGCGGCCTGCAGCTGGCGCAGCTGTTCCTCCAGGCGTCGGATCATGTCCTGCGCCTCCAGCAGGTTGGCTTGCGAGCGCTCCATCTCCTCCTGCATCTGTCGCAGTCGGTCCTCGTATTCCTGCTGTTTCTTCTCCGCGCGCTCACGGGCTGCTATCTCCAGTTGGAGTTTTTCTCTGGAATTTAATGAACACCGTTTATTAAATGGTGCACTGGACAATGTTGTAACAAAATGTTAGGATTCATCAGATTTCGAATGTGTAAATTCGCTGTAGCTTATGCTAGTAAATCCGCTGCATACCATAGACAACTAAGCCCTTCTTTTTTAATAAATTCAATCAATCATCAATTCCTCTTCTCCCACTCTGGGAGGAGCGGAAGGGAGTGTCAGACTTACTGACTAAAACCCATCCTTATGTTCCTCCAAATGCCCTTTTGCGTTCCAAAAGTGGCCGCGATAACTGTTTCGGACAATTCCTGCACCCAGGCTCTGGGGCCTAGCGGACCCCTCTACTATGCTGACAGCTATGCGAAGCGCGCGTGGCGTAAAAACTGGAAAAAAGTAGGTACCTCTGCGCCTGCTTGGCCAGCTTCTCCTCGCGCGCCTGTGCCTTCATCTGCTGCACGTCGATGGTGTCGGGCTTGCGCCGGCGCATGTACAGCTCGTGGTTGCCCATGCACAGCGCCAGGATGCGCTTGTTGACGCGCACGCGCGGCGCGAAGAACACGAAGTCCGGCGCCTTCTTGTCGATCGGCTTGATGATGAACTTGCGGTCGTTGAACGATATGTTTCGGATCTCTGACCAGGGGAAACCGATTTTTGGTGTCAGTCTGGAATGTAACAAGTGATTTTGTTAGTTTGGACTCAAAACGTTTAGTTGACTGCTAGCCCTGGCATGAGTAGCAGAGCATGTATAAGCTCCCAGTCAGCATGATTTCTTCCAACTTCTTCAATAATCGTTATAAATATTTGAAACAATTTACACAATGGTTAAAAATGGTGGCCAGAGCAAGATCAGACTTATTATTCGGGTAGCTTTGTGTAGAAACAGCTGACGTCTCTGCAGACAGAAACAGGAGCCCAGTGGGCCACCGACGTCGTGGTTACAATGTTAACATTGATTTGGTTACCCTATTCCATGAACGGCATAAGCATCTGCCAGCCCGTTCATAAAATTCTGTATTAGATGCATTGGCTGGATGTAATTTAGGCCGCTAATTAAACGGTACCATTCACTGAAGGCTAGGCAGCCAATTAAACGGTTGAATAAGCCCATAGGCTGCGACATAACTATTACTAAAATAACAGCATATTATTGCTATACTATAGTAATTATACTTAAGGTAAAATTGAAATAAAACTTTATAATCTACATAGGTGTAGATTATTAAGTTTTATTAATTTCAATTTACCTTGTTGTTTATTACTTTATCCAAGTCTTGCAAGACATTATATAAAATAGCTAGATAATTCACACATTCATTCATTCACTCACTGATTTGTCACGAACAGGGAACAAGGAAGCAGATTATGAGTTGGAGGCGTCAGCTTAGAAAGGATTTTAGGAAACTCCCCCATAAAGGGGTGCTTGAAGTTTTTAAGGTAAAGGAAATTGGTATGTACATACAATCCAAAAGTGGTACAATTAAGGGATCTAACGATTTTTTCATAATCAACCCAAATTGTGCTGATCCTGAGACCAGAGGATCAGTAGCAAAAATGGCTGGCTAATTAATTATTATAAATTGTTTCGATTAATTTTCAAAGTCTATCCCCCTTAATGGGGCGTTAGTTTCTGGAGTATCTAATTAAACTGCGCAGATGTCGCGAGCGAAGAAAAAATGGCCAGCAAAAATGGCTGGGAAATTAATAAAAATGTGTTAAATTTTCCAAAACTACACTAAGTATATAAGGCGTAGAGGGGTAGTTTCTACTAAATCGCGCGGACAGAGTCGCGGGCGAAGTGCTAGTAAAATATATTATAATTTAAAAAGAAAGATACTAACTTGTCATCCTTCTCATAGATATTGAGCCCCAGCGCATCAACTCCCAGCCACAGCTCGGTGTTCTTCTTGTTGCGGATCTCGAAGTAGTTGACGCCGTACATCTCCAGGTCCTGCGCGATCTTCAGGTACTCCATCATGGCGTCCTCGCGCAGCATGCCGCGGTGCTCCTGCCACCAGTTCGTGATGCTCTGCTCCCACTCCTCGCGGGACATCTGAGCGTAATCGTCAAATCAAATTATCGTTAGTTCATTTGAAACAATCAATTAACAATGTTTTAAAATCTTGAAATCTTAACAAAATTAGAACCACTTTCTGTTATCTATCACAGAGAATTGAAATTTTACAGCTTGGTTCAGTTCCGATAGCAATACTATTTATTAAAAAATACTATGAGATAATTTACAGTATTAATTTGAATGATGTTGTGTAGTCCCGTGCAATTTCCCTGTAGGCCACTTTTCGCTTTTATGGTCTTTGCCATAAGGTTGGAAGTGGCTTTCAAAAGCGTCTAATATTGGTAAACACTTGTGCTGATCGGTGACTTGCTGCGGCAGCAGGCGGTCGTTGGCGAGGAAGCCGGGTTCGAGCATGATAGGATTGTGGTCCTTTTACCCTTATGCCCTTTGTAATAAGGTTGAAATGTGGTCGACACGGAACTTTGAGAGGTATATGCTGGTAAACACCCACCTTGTGCTGGTCGGTGACTCTCTGCGGCAGCAGGCGGTCGTTGGCGAGGAAGCCGGGCCCGTGCAGGGCGGGGTTGTGGTCCCCGTGCCTCGCCTGCACGGCGTACGACGCCAGCAGCACGGACGTCTCCGGCGGGCAGTAGATCTCGTCCGACAGGATGGCGTTCTTTACCTGTACGAGACAGAAACGTGTTAGAAGAGAGCAAATAAGAATCGTCTGGTCTGTTAGATGTTAGAGAATTCATAATATCAGCTAAATAAAGTCAATTCAGTGATTTTTGTGTAGATCTTAAACATGAACCGCTCAATACAATCATCTTGGAATAACAAAATTTACTATGGGACCAACACTATAATCGAGAAGAAAAAAATCAACTGCTCCAATACATTTATGTTTGCTAACTGGACAAAATGTTTGGGGTAGTTGGTTGTTTTATATCTCGCGATTTTGGGGTCTTAAAGTTGACCCCTTTTTGCGTTGTTTCTGTTACATCCTGTATATTTAAATCCATCTGTACTATACTTTGCCTCGATGCACGACTACATTTACAAACCGAATGAAAAATTGATTCAGCGGTCACCCGTATTGATTTCGAATTAATTCCCGCCAAATTGAGGACTTCCCTTCTGCAGTCTAAAGGGTTCCAATTTAAGTTGCCAAATAGCGTGAGAGACCGTGAGAAAGGGGTTCCACAAATTGCTACCGTGCAGCGTAACCTTTGCGGTTGGCTCACCGTACCCTCCCGTGCCACGGTGATCACGGAAATAGCAACTAGCAGCCAATTACGAAGAATATAGACATAGTTGGAGGCCTTTGTCCAACAATGGGAAGTAGGGCTAAACACTACAATACAAGTAATGACGGGTTGGAGCCCTGACCCTTCAGTATTAACTATAATTGGTTGTGTCGGTAAACACATAAGTGGTTGCTACATAGAATTATTCTATTACCTAAGTTTGCTTTACAGATGTAAAATTATAATAGTATTTTATTCATGAAGACAACTTTTGGTCCTTTTGGTAGCACATTTAGTAAATCTTATAAAATATAACGTACAATCCCTTTAATGAAGTAAGTAAACATTATCAGTTCAAAATCAAAAAGTAGAGTTTAGTAAGCAAGATCTTTAAATATAGCTGATTGCACTGTGAAAAGGAACATTTAGCTGCATTTAGGTACAGTTGTGCTATTCTGTAATTAACTCAACGTGATGACTTAGCTGAATTGAGTTGTCAATCTGACGTCATAAGTAAAAAAAGGACGTATCTACACAAAATGAAGTTATCGATTTCCGCCCTTAAGGTATGTTCTTAATGTCGGAAATCGGTTGTGTTTAATACGTCCTTTTTTTCTTATGGCGGCAGCAGCATCAAATGGAATGCCAGTACTTTACCTAAGTATATGCGGTGAGTTTTTAATTGCAGAATCGACCGGCTGTTCGATAAAGCGTAGGTTTCTTAAGCTAAAAGTAGGTACAGTTAGTTTTCTTAATAAGTACCTACATACCTACTACTGTTGGATGAGAAACAGGCTAATCGAGTTACCTAGAAATACCTAGCTAAGGTAGACTGAGTCACACCTCGACGATTAGAGTTTGGACATGCCGCACTCTTATCACCTCGAACTCATTAACTAGGTAACTAATTACTATATTATTGCACAAGTGATTCGGTCACCGGTTGGTGTGAATGTTTTCACAAACTATTACCTGAATGAAAGGTTTATCAACACAAACATTTACTAACACTCATGTAAACTACCTGTCTGAAATAACAACAACAGACAATCCGCTCACATGGACGTAAAATTAAACAATAGATTTATTATCAATCCAAGTAGCCTTTATAAAAATCGGGTGTGTCAGTTGGTTTAGTGGTCGCAAGTGCTACTGCAGAGCATGAGGTCTTGAGTTCGATTCTCGGGGCGGATATTTAGGTTTTCGCATCCGGAATCCAATGGCAAAATATGAGTACTAACAGTTACAGGTTGGTGGTTACACCTCTGCCTAACCCTTCAGGGAATATAGGCTTTTTTTTTAAGTATGGGAAATCATCAAATGACCCCTTCTGCTCTGGGTGGAGCGGCAGGGAGTGTCAGACTTTTACTGACTAAAACCCACCCATGCTCCTCCTAGTGCCTTTTACGTTCCAGGGCCGCGGTAACTCTTTCGAACAAAATCCGCAACACTGGCAAGGGAATATAGGCTTGGTGATATATTTTGAGCTATATGACATAGACCTCATCTATCGCTTTCCATCAGGCGTGATCGAGGTCAAGAACAAGCCCATTCCTCAATAACAAAAAATAAAAACATAAGATTATATTTCAAAGTTGGCTACAGTAAAATTTTCATGTCTAAGAGTCGGAGACGATTCACCGTGAAAACTTAGCCTAAGTGGAGTGAACTGTCATTCTATCTTTGACGAAACGGTTGGCGCAGTGGTTGAGCGATTGCCTGCTGCGCTGCGTGTCGCGGGTTCGATACCCGCACGGAACAAATATATGTAAGGCCTTTAGATAGTTGTTTCGGCTCTGGCTGTTTGTGTTATATGTTTGTAAGCGCACCCACGATACAGGAGAAATTCTTAATGTGGTGTAACGTTTAAGAAAAAGAAATCTTGTTTGATTGACAACTCAATTACATGTTTTCACGGTGATATCTTATCAGAGTAGACTGGCAGGTATTCAAGAGTGCAGGTGCACGGACATTTGTAACACTCCAGCAAATGGGACATCGTCTAAGCAGAAGCAACACAGTGATTGATAGATCGATAATAAATAACCCTATTATGAAGCGCCCTGCTGCTTGGGACACAAAACGCTAGGGCAACAATAAAAGATAACGCTTACCTGAAGGTAGAACAGTTTGAGTGTGATCTCCTGTATGAGCTCGTCAGCCACATCCTCGGGGTAGAATTTGGCGCGGAACTTGAACTGCAGTGGGTTTTCTTTCTTTACGTCTTGTTGCATCACCTGTAAAGTACACACAACTTTAAGATAAGAGATAAGAGTTGTAGTAACGGCCACAAGGCTATTGGGACTAGGTTGTTCTGGAGATTTTATTTAAAGATTTGGTACGAAACTACGCTTAGTATTATTTAAACACAGTCATTGTTTCCGATTATGTATCAGTGCAATATAAAACTAATTTTACAAAAAAATACATCCAACTGCCAAAACGTCGAGTTTCAAAATTTAAGTTGATTTGTACTTTTAGTGGTTTTTATTTGGTCGGTTGTATTTTCTTTGTAATTTTTTTATTTTCACTTTTTAGCGCTACCCCCAAAAATTCCAATCAGTCCATATCTATTTAACTTTCTATAGTAGAAGTTCTTAACCAGATCTTTACAAAAATGGGACCGTTTCGAATAAAAATAAATAAAATTTTGCAAATCTATAAAAAAAAAATATATAAAAAGCATCCGAATTGATAACCTCCTCCTTGTTGAAGTCGGTTAAAATGATATCTATAAAAATGAACACAGATAAACTGTTTAAAGACAGGAAGATTCAGTATGTCTAAAGTACGTCCTCTGCTTTCTTTCGGTTTATCAAAGGTTGTCTGAAAGAGATCGCCTTGCGCGATAGATGAGGCCGCTTGTTGTTGGCTAATTGCATCCATTCAAGCATCGCGGCAGACCAAGATGAAGTTGGAGAGATGAACTTCACTTCCGGGAAGACTGGCCCGCAATGGCAGAGGACAGACGTGTGAGGAAAAGGGAGAGTGTGATTCCTGGTTAAAAATATGATTCTATTTAGTCCGTCAGTTAGATTATTGAAAAATATTGGACACGTATTTTTTGCTTTACCAAATCAATAAAAAAAGACGAAGATAAAACGCATCAAAGATCAGGAGTGGGGGCTGTGACGTCACGTGTAAGTAAAAAGTGTACTTAGAAGTGACGCCACACGAGTTTTCAACGCACTGTATCGTTTTCATTTTTAGTAAAAATACGAAAATACAAAAGAAAAAATACGTGTCAATATCTAATCTATCTGACAGACTAATTAGATTTTTTTAGTCATCTACCCTATTAGAACAGAATTCAATAAGCTTCCAGTCTTTCTGTATTCACCGTCTAACTAAGAACACAAGACACACACACACACACTAAATAAAGGGTAAACTAGTACACGGTGAGTCTTACCCATCTCGAGAACGGTAGCGACCCTGACTTCGTTGTGTGCCACGTAATCCAGGGGAAGCGTTAAAAAGGCAACAATTAATTACAATTCATCGCCATTTTCTGGCTTCGTATATTATTCAAACAAAACTAAAAATCCACAACTAATATTTACAGGAAGTTATATATTTAGCGTAACAACTATGGTAGACAAAAGATAAATGTGCAATAACGGTCATTGACCCCACACACATTTCTTGACTTTCTTAATACATCAAAAACAGAAATAAAGCTGTCCTGAATCGACTTCTTTCGTGATCATTTATGTTCTCTAATAATGAAAAACGGTTCATAACTTATTGTTCGCGTATCTACTAAGGGATATTAGAGAAAAGTCAATGTACTTTATTGCAAGTTTATTAATTTCTGGCGCCTACCATAGCAAGATACTACGTCATAAAAATGTAATTAATATATTTTTGAATTCTTCCATTTAACAAATTAGCCATAAAAATGCTGTAACGATACGGAAGGACAATTAATTCAAGGCAAGCTTATTCTTAGCTTTTTCTCACGATGATAAAAATGTTATAATTATGCAGTAACACTTTTTTTGTGCTCATACTTGTTAGTTAATAAACTGTATATTATTTAATAAATTAAATAATCACATCTTAATCTAGCTAGCGTCATCAACAATTAATCTTCAACTAGGTACTTAACCGACTTTGTCACATAGCCAAGAAGCGTTCCAGAAACGGTACCAATTAAAGCAGTTAGCTTAAATGCCGCTAAAGAAATTCAGTCCAAACGCTGAGTCATAGTACAGGGACCTTTAACCGACCTACAGGGTACTTAAGGCGCTGTGATCAGCAAAAACTCGGTCACTCTCGGACTGTATAGAAAAGAAAGAGAAGCGCGACGACATAATGATTTACTCAAAACTAAGTTGAGCTATTAAAAATCTAAAACAACAAAGTTTTGCATTAAGATTCTATTCATTATTTGGTATAAGTTTTACCGGATTTTTTTTCAAAGGTCAAAGTTATTGACGATCATTTCTATCGAGGAGTTAATTTTTAAACATGATTCGGAAACAACAGAGTTCTTTGAAATATAGTTAAAATTAACATACTTATATTTTTTCTGCAGCTTGAAACCAAAATTGGCTAAAATTACAGTTAGAAAACCAGATTTTCAGTTTTTGCTGATAACAGCGCGTCAATGAAATATCTCAGCTTACCAAAAGGGTGACCATACTGACCATTGTCTGAATAAATCATCCCATCAAACATGCCATAAGAACAACAGCTATAATTGCCAGTGAACCGTTTAAATAACGTAGAACGAATCGTAAATGGTCACTTATTTTACACCCAGTTATCTATACGTCAATTTGAAGGTACATTCCTAAGTGGGTTAATAGAATTTCATCGTTTAAGATTTCTGTTAATGAAAGGTTAGTGACCGGGGACAGCTGTAAATTCATTGATGACAGGCCTGAATTTTTATGAACAGTTTCGTATCGTTGATAACGTCCTTGTTGTCTTTTAACAGCTAATACCCTAAATTGCTCTTTAAATGCCGTCAATAAAGCAGGGTTTTTGTATAATTCAGTTTTCGCATTTAACAACCGATTGAAGTTTTTGTATCAGAGTTCTCTTTCAATTAGTTCGCTACACTATAATCCAATAACGTAGAGTTGTATGACATGAACTACATAGGCCGCTATGTAATAGCAAGTTAATACTATTGTTACTACTGAACCACGAGAAAGTGGAGTAACTCCTCCACCACGTAAAATCCGACAAAAAGTGGTAAAATTAATTTTCTAAACATTTCGAAGAAGTACTTAATAAAAATACACGTAAAAGAATTCCGGCACCTCATAATAGCCGAGATCGTCGATAAGATACAGCGGGCGAGATATGAAACACGACTAGTACGTGTTAATCGCTAAATAAATATTGCTACACTTTACACCCAATTGAAAACTATGGGAAATCGCTGATCGTGACGTGACCCAAGGTTTTTGGACGATAAGCTGCATGTTAATTTACAAACTGGGTTATTACCGGGATTAATTGAAGAAAACTCTATGAATGGACAAGGAAGTCCTATGTCAAGGAAATAATTCGGTTTGTAGGAAAAAAGTTATTGAAATAAAAAGCGGTACCTATTGTGTGAATGAAAAAAAGGCACAGGAAACTTACCAAGTGCCAACCAATGGAAAAATGAAACACATATTGTGTTTTTATTCGTGGCTATAGAGCAGGGATTAATATTCCAAGACCGGAAGGCTACCTGCCAATCTATCAGGTCAACCTCCGACCTGGTACGCGGGAATTAATAGATGCGAGAGGAACAGGTCTGGTTGATGGTGGTGGCGTGGGGGAGTATGCAGTAGACCACTTACTGTAGAAATGATGATCACGATGCCTAGACATTCTTCAATGAAGGCATTAGTGTAGTATTAGCTGATAACTTGGCTTGATATCTCTTAGAAACGTCTATATTCTTTAAGGCGGGACTTACTAGGTCAAGTATTTGTGAGTAAAATAAGTAACGTATTTAATCTTCTCCCTAGATAACTCTGAATTCATGTTATTTTTACAAACGTGACGTTAGTAACAACAACACTAAGTTTACATACCAAATACATAAGTAAGAATGTTTTCTAAATATTATGTTTAACAATCTTTCAGGATTTGCACGTTCACGTAAAATAACTTGGTAACTCTGATAAGAAATATGTTGCAGATGTTTAAAGTACCAATCCTCATAGTAACTGTATTTACAATAAGTGATATCAATCAGTTAAAAGAGAACCGCTTGTCTTGGTTTAGTCATGTGAAGACGAGGGATGAAACGCATGTTACTAATGCAAACTAAAAGAGTTATGAATATAAATGTGAAGGATGGAGAGGGAGAGAGAGGCTAAAGAAAAGATGGATGGATTGTGTGAGGAGCGATATGAAAGAAAAGGGAGTTAGTGATAGCGTGACGACTGATAGGACATACGTGTTGCGCCGACCCCAAGTAACATGGGGTAAGAGCAGAAAGTTATTTTGCTGCCTAGCCTTGTCCGAACTCCGAACTATATTGGGGACGGCTTCCAGCCTAACCGGATGCAGAGAGATGAGTACCAGCATTTTAGATGGAGAGACTGGCAACCTGATGTCCGCTACCCAGCTACTGGGTAGCACGATCCCCCTTGGCAAGACTTCTTGGGTTGGCATCAACATTCATCATATTATCATCACTCATTTCAGATAAAAAAAAACCTCCACTGCTGGACATAGGCCTCCCCAAGTGTCGCCACAACAACCGGTCCTGTGCGTCTCGCATTCATCGGCTACCCGCAACCCTCACCTGGTCATCGACTCCAGCTTGTGGGAGGCCTTCCAACGCTGCGTTAACATTATATCGTGAATAAAGCTGTAAAGGAGCTGTTGATTTCTAGCTATAATAAAATTTAGTTTTATCAACAATAAAGATATTTTGTATCAGCATGACCAAGTCAGTTATCTCCACCTAATTCATGTCATGATGATGACTGTATTAATGAAATCGTAATCTGTCCACGACTGAAAGGATTTCTTTGCTTTTAATTTTACTACATGTTTTTTGATTAGACTATCAATATATACTTTTGGGAAACAGTCTATTTGTGCTTTATGAATGTCAATCTGTCAAAAAACCTAATTTCTCAGAAAAAGTTTTTGATAGATTTCGTCTGAGACACGAATACGAACGTTGGTTGAAAATTGGTAGAATTGGCACTCAGATCTTTCATCACGTTAACGAATATGGAAATTCAGAAGTAAAACAAGATTTTGGCAGACTTCTGGATGCTCACGATCTTATGTGTTACTTGCATCTGCCTGCGGGTATGGCCTTGCACTGAAGAATTTGAAATCGTTGCTACCGGGTTCAAAATCCAGTGAAGGGTAATGTTTTTGCGAAGTTTTTATCTTTCTAAAAATATATTTCTTCAAATGAAAAAAGCCTGACCGTACTCATGTGTTTTTAACTAATTATACAATACCGTTTTAGTGTAACCTTCAGTTTGCATGTATAAATATTATCAGTAGTAAAAAAGTGAGGTATGTAAATATGTCTTAATAATATTTCTTCAGTATTATTTTAATATAATCTTAGTTATAATTATTTTATTCGTGCTTAGCGCCAATTATCTCTTTTTCTTTCTTGTCTTTTATCCATCGCATAATATTGTGCAATTGGTTTGTAACATTTTGCTTATTCTATTAAGATAGTAAATATAACAATATTAGATAAGACTATTATATGAAACTAAATATCTTCATCAGGTCCTAATCTTCACTCCATTTCTAAACGCGTTCCATAGATTTGCAGATTGACCGAATAGAATCGCCTGACTAAACGTAACGAATCGACTCACTTATGAATTGGTACTATTGAATTATGATCAAACGAAAATAATACTTATTAGATTACAAGTAATTTAATATACTGCAGCGAGGAATGGTTCAGCTGCTACTATTACAGATGTAATATAACTTGTAGAGCCCTTTGATATTGAAGCAGACACGCAAAACGCAAACAACTCTTAAAACGATAGTGAACAAGTCTTACTTAACTATGTAAAACAAAATTTAAATGATCATGTTGTTACGGTGTATGTAAATTATAAAACTCATAGAAAGTCAGAATATATTTCAATAATAGTAGATAAATCCGCATAAAATAACATTGACGTAAGAATTGACGTCACGGACACTCACGATAATTCTACTCCTACAACACACTTGATACACCCAGATATAGCTTCCTCAAATTCAAGAGCATCGAGAACATTTTTTTGATATACTACTTTATCTACTGTTTCTAGTTTGATAACCTAGACCACATGGTATTTAGTAGCTCTAGCATGGTCTTCTACATCTCCTCTAGATTCAAGACCTAGTCTTACCAGATCTTCGGCTCTGTCATAAGCAGCTTCTTCATCTTCCTCCTCAGGCGTCATTAGTTTCTTTACCGCAGATGATAGAACCTTGCCCGTTTTCTCCACAATCGACTCAGGCTTGGAACCACATAAATTGTCAGTACAGATTTTGTGACATCGATCAATAGAAGTTCTTAAATGGTGTTTGATGTCCACCAGAGATATATTCAAATTAAGTTTTACAAGCTCGAAATACAATAAAATTCCAGTACCAATTTTACGCCATATTTTTACGATGTAACTCCGGCTTGCAATTTGGAAACACATCAAGATAAAAATGTGGCAAAAATAATCTTCAATGTCAAAGAGATGCGAACATTGCGAGAGTCCTCAATGGCCATCTGCCACGACACTTGAGTTAACGATGTCGGGCCGCTAAGATGGCTAAACACAAGTGTGTATGTGTTCTAAGATCAGCGCCTCAGCGTTGTCTTAGAGGCCCGCGTTGAGCAACGAGCGTCGTGGGAGCGGCGAAAGTACGGTCGTCGACCCCGTCAATGATCAGCGCACAATCAGCTGTTCTTGTGCGCGAATACCGATGATAAAGGTTGCATTGGTATCAATCAATTTTAATTGAATGTTTGGATTGTCGCAGGGCCGCAGTTAGATCAATAAAACATACCCAATCTAGCGCATTGTTTATGGTGCAAATATTTGATGTGTGCTGATAGAAAAGCGTTGCTTTCTGTTCAGCGGCAATTGGAAATGTCATATCAAATTCCTCAGAGGAATGGTTTCCATGGGAAAACGCAAAATTTAATCAACGAAGAAATGGGCATAGCGTGAATTCACTGCAAACGCGATGCGTACGTGATTACATCAACAACATATTGGAAACGAAAGCGGCTCTAAGATACTCTTCAAGCCGAGCGGTGGTGCATATGTGTGCGAGCGTCTCGATAAGGAAAATTTTGTGAAAACTGTTTGCGTCAACGTCGATTAAGTCACAATATTTACCCATATGATAATAGGATCGGCACATTGATCACGATTGTGAATTCTTACAATCCTGTGATCCTTCAAGATAAGTTTAATTGTGTGGTTGCTGTACAAGGAAAAGTTGTAGAACATGGAAAAATAAAGTCGGGGATTTTATCAATAAGGTCTAATCATGAATGCATTCGCGCACGCATCTCTGTGTCATCCAATAGGCGAAGTGTGCGACAGAGATGAACATGCCGTCGTCTCTGTCTAACATAACCCAGTTCGCGGACGACGCCATGGCCCGCCACCTTACTCGACCCTTCTCTCAAGTGTTGCATTGGCACAATTGCGATCATTACGAGGAAAATTCTTTAGTGTGGTTCTTAGCCAGAATTTTCATCTTTCCTTGACGTGAACCGGTAATACATTTAAAATAAACGTATCGTTAACGAGGGAAAAACCCTATTGGAAATAACCAGAAGTGCAAACAGTTTTGTCAAGTTGCTGTGTGCTTACTCAGTTGTGCTAACTTTATATTTCGGCTTTATGAATGTGTGCTTAAATGCAACAGCTGCACCATTTAAACGTGGTAAACACTGCAGACCTCGATATCACGTGAAGTTCACAGCTCGCCCCAAGTACACTCCGACCGCAAATCGGGTTCTCTATACACCGCGTATGACACCCGAGACTATTGTTATGCATTAAGGAGACAGGCAAGGTCGTCTACAGATGCCGTCATGGCACTTTCACCCGTCTGCCGTACTTTATAGAAAACCTCGTTAACCTACTAAAAGAAGTGATCGAAACCATGTCTGAGGAGATACCTAACATTTGTTGTAACTGACGTGTCATCCATCAGTTTGTGAATAAACTTTTACATTGTTAAATTTTGCATAATGAACACCTGTTTAACGTAGTCAAGGGCATGGTATTGTATGGTGGATAGTCGTGATGATGGCACCTGGTGCTGGCATTCGGCGTGGGAACGAGGTCACGCGGGCGCAATGTTGCGCTTGGCTGACCGCGCTTCATGTGCGTTTGAACCTGTCGACTGTAGCTCCGAGATAATAACACACTCTTTAAGTACCCACTAGTACTACTAGCTACAATAGTAAAGTCCGAATTTCTGGTCAAAGTCAAAGGAATTCCGCCGACAAGTGTTAAAGAAAGTGGGCAAGCAATGTCGGCGAGCGGTCGAAACGGAACTTCGCGAGTTAGCAACCGGCTGACCTAGCAACGTGACAGCGTTGATGTATGGATAAGAGAAGACGATGACGAACAAACGAAATACCGACACAAAAGGAATTTCTTAACAGAAATCAATAGATACTGAGGATACAAAATAAACTGAGGAATCTGATGGTAAGGTCATAACTTCATAAGAAAAGAAACAAAATTATAGGATTTATAAACAGAAATCAAAAAGATTCTGATGACAGAATAACTGAGGAATTAGAAGATTAAGAAGGAAAAGGTCAAAAGACAAATGAAGCATTTTAAAATTGACTCTATTAGCACACCCTTTTAGTAGTTGCTTGCTACCATTCTCACTCAAAACACGTTTCTACACCTAACTACCTACTCAAAGGATAGTCGACAAGTGTATATTGCCACTTCAACAACAATATCGCAAGACTTATCAGAACTCAACACATACACCTACACCTACCACTCAGGCATAACACAACCGATTGCCAAAATGTCTTCTGAATTTGCAACGATATGCTTCAAGGTTAAGCCGATAGGAAGGCAAATGATTAAGTAATCGTTGGATTCTAGGCTCTCTTCAGTATCTATGATAATTGATAACATTCCGGCGACGCTCGGCGTCGTGTCGTGACGCAACGTCGGCGTCACCACCGCAGGGATGGCACCTGCCTACCTAATCAGTCTTGATTGACATACGCTATGAGATAAATGTAATATTACAAAACGTATATAATTCATTTAACTCTGAAATCATCCAAACGCCAAGATAATTCGAGAAGGCTAGCTGCAAGCAAGACTCAACATTATTTCATATTCTAAAGAAGGGATACGAAGAACTGACATGACAAGTTTTAAATAGGGGTCGCGTAAACCTACACATCAGATTTCAGAACCTAATGACGTATGTACTGCTAAAGGCAGCCCTACAGATATCGGGGCCATGTCTCATACGCGACGATAATCATAATGATCGGGCGCGACAAAAAGCAGCATTCCTGGCACGTCGAGAACGAGATCGCGTGCCGTGGACGTAAGTCATGCTGTGAGAGACACAGTCTTTACAATTAACTCATATATTAATCATTAGATAAAAAATCAACAGCTACCATCGAAAAGCAATATTAAAAAGGAGTATATGAGAAAAAACTCGACTAAAAAAACACTTTAACAATCGCAAAATAATATGTTATGTAAGTGCCTAGATAAATAGACAATGTTTATTTTAAAAATCTGTGTTACTACGTGACACATCTGAGATAATTGTAAAGACTAACAATGAACAATTTATTTTAATGACGCGTAATGGCCAACAAAAATACTGCAGTGTCTCATTGCAAGCTTCGTTTGCTCCCACAACGACTGTTTAATGACGAAATGATATCAGAATAAAGGTTTCATTATGATAATTTAAAGATTTTTATTGCTCTTAGAAAGCGAATTGCGAAAAGCAAACTGTAGATTATAATTTAGCTGATGAATCTTATTTGCATACAGGTAGAATTTGGAACAATGTGTAAGTAGACTCGTCTTTTTGTTTGAGAATGATCTCACCGCCATGTGGCATTAGTAGACATTATAAACCAATTGTTAAAACAAATAAAGTCACATTGGATGACTTAGAAGATCTAAACAGAATGATTCAGTAAGCCACACAAGTAATTTGGACTACACAGAAATCACAATGCGCAACGTTAGTCATGCAAATATAAAAGGAAATATGAAGTAGCTACTTAAATTCACCTATTTCAGTGCAATAAAATACGATAACGAGGGATGCGATAAAACCAATCGTTATAAACGGAGCTGAGAATAAGTAGGCAGGTAAAAGTACTGCATTACACATATAGTTCTAGCACAGAACAATGACTTGGCAACTTGACGGCCCTCATATTTATTGTTGAACATTAAATTCAACGTTATTGCTGCATGCATTACTTCTTGAGCATCTCGTGTTCTCCATACTTCATAGGGCAATAAAGACTTTACACGTGACAGTTTATGGAATCGTTATGCTTGCACCAAGAATATAATCATATGAAATTCAAACATTTTGAACACTTGACCCTCGCTTAGGATCGCAATCCTTTAACGTAACTAAAACGAAGGCACATCAGTCAGGCGTCCGACCGTGGCATTTTATCTATGAGAACCGGAATCTGACACATGAATGACTATAGCAAATACGAGACAGATGGGTGTCATAAGTGAAGATACCGATGACTAACCATACGTGTGGGAGGCTTTGTATACAATATATATGCAAGCTATAAAGTACAAAATGGAATGCGCGTATAAACCCAATCTGATCAAATCTTGGCGAGTGTAAGTGTGTGCAAGAACGATTTACAACCAGAATGCAATAATAGACTCGTCGATTTAAATAATGACGGAAGAATTACAGCTATTATTTATCATAAAACTCATTAGAGTTCAATTAGATCGTTAATAACAACCCTCATTTAAAATTGCTACTATTAAGTTTGCTATCACATTGGTATAATGAGAAACACTCGATAGGAATCAGATATTTGATGGTATATAGAAGATTTGTTGATAAAAGTATAATTAAATTTAGCTATCTACACAACTGTATATCAAGAACTTATGCAACCAGAGATAAAAAAATAATTTAAATTGAGATGTGCGACTAATAAGTAATAAATAAGAGGTAATAGTGCGTGCAGACATTTTATAAAAGTCTACCAATGACTAAAGCTATGCATGGAATACTGAAACAGACATTGATGACATAATAATGCTATTTCAGCAGAAGTATGAGCCATTACTTGTTTAGTTTCAGCCTAACTGGAAACAAATTAATCAAAATGACTTCCTTTATTAATATCCTACCTGTAGAATTCTCAGTACAATCAGTTTCTGGTACCGAAGAACTATTGTGAGTAATGATTTTGGAATTTGTTTAATTAATACTGTTCGGATTATCAAAGTTATCAAGTAGCGTTTAGTCACAGCGACTCGCGCCGGAAGCCAACAGATGAATCAACACGACCATGCAAATATGTTCAAATTAAGTATTTAGCATAATTATTTGAAATAAAATACAGATGGAACGTGGAGATTTAACGTTACGACTCAAAATTATACGTGCCGAGAACAAGTGTGGCTTTGAAAAACGATTGAAAGATAAGAAAAGAAAAGCAAGAAACAAGTAAAAAAGTATGTAATAATAAATCAACAAACAAACAGCTTAAACCAAGATGGCAGAAGAATAGAAAGCGAAAGGTACAAGTTTCTTAACACACCCAGCAAGATACACAATGCCTCATCAACAGGAAAACTTGAGGAAATATGCAGTACTTATTAGTTATTTTCCTACTAAATTCTTTATTTTAATGCCCTCAGCACAAGTAATATGGGGGTGACATCATGAGACCGTCATCATCATAAACATCTGAGTCATTTATTGAGGCATGTTATGAAGAGTGTTGATGAAAATTAACAAGACGCTGAAGAAGATAAGATTACAGTTTATTTAAATAGGCTTAATGAAGATGAGAACACTTAACACAATCAAGCGGAATTTGAAGATGCTAACGTTATAACAGACAAGACAAGACATTGGTCCTTGAAAATTGACAATGGCAATATGCGAAAAAAGACGTTGACGATACAGACAGAATCTGCTACTATTTAGGGAAAGAATAAAGCTAAGATCTTAGCAAGAACAAATACAAATATCATAGAAGACTCCATCCAAGGGTGGGGACGTAAATATGTCGAGTAGAAAAGCGATTGCCACACAATGATTATCACATGTCGCACGAGGCCGCAGGTACCGGTTACGTAAGTGCGATACACGACATGTATTATAATATATGTAGTTTGCGACTACGAGTATGTGAGCCCGCTTCGTAACAGCGGAAACCCTTAAACAGTGTGACTTGTCCAGGTAAATCTAGGTTGCAGCGTTAGCTTTGTATAGGGGCTGGTTGGACGGGTTCATTCGTTTTGAAGACTAATAAATTATAATTTTTAAGGATTATGTAGAATCAAGCTGTTCAAGGAAGGAGCATTGGAGCAAAAATGTTAAAGCTTAAAAAAGGAGATGGAACAGAAGAGCCCGTCTGAGACAAGCTTCGTTCCATAATGGTAAGAAGTGCTCTTTAGATACTTAGCTGATAGCTCCCATGAACTGATCGATTCAAAGGCATACAGTCAACTTTATTCTGATTTACACACCCTGTTTCCAGATGCTTTAGCAAAGAGAAAAACTTGAGCTAGCTTTCCCGCGCATATAATAGTACAGTACGTAGTGTTAGTAGGCAACAGATATTAAGTTGTCACTTCTTGCATAGTATTGCAGTCTTTTATTTAGCACATTGCTTGCTGTGCTTGTTTTGAAACACCTTCAACATTAGGATTAACTAATGATGATACCTCATTGATGTAACTTGTGTTTTGAGTTTGTTATCAAAAGCCATTTCTGACGACAACATAATTATTTTGATAACTGTTTTCTTCAGCCCATATTATTATTATAAAGTCATTCATGTTTTTTTTAAAGTTGCAAAGCAGTCAAAGGAAGTGGACGATAATATTATTACTGAATATGAAATAAATGAACCAAGTTGAGGCCAAGGATGTTTCCATGGCCCGATATAATATTGTGATGAGCGCAATAAAAAAAAGTTGTCATTTGAATAACTAGTTTCAACTCGAATGTTCAGTTTCTTATTCAAAAAGCTTTTAATTTATAATAATTATAGTATTAACAAACATTCCAATGATGATGAACAAATAATTACAATTCAAATGTAGCAAAATCTACGAAATGTGCAAAATTACATTTCGGTCTTCTTTTGCAATTAAATAGGTATTAGAAATTATAAATCACTGATGAGTGATGACCGTTATTAATTTGCTTTCGAACTAGTCGTACCACTGCCGCTTTTGGAATGAGAACTCGTAGATAAATGCAAATGAATTCAACAGTCAACATCCAGTTTTAAAACTAAATTGTTTCAATCTTAAAACATTATTGGCAAGGTTTCATTTCGGAAATACGGTATGCAAAACAGTATTACAGAATTAAGTAGTTAATAAATTCTTGATGCTAGCCAATCCGGAGACAACACGGCACGCGAAATAGCGATATTCGAGCAGAAAAACACATTGATGGCGGGAAATAGAGATTTGTTATCAAAGTTATTTTAGGGATATTGTTCTATAATACGAGCGTTGACATTAGCAAAAGTTCCCTGCTGCCTCGCACATGTATCAAATAATAGTCAGGATCCGATAACCTTGCTATTGCGAGCTTCCGACCATCATGTCATGAGTCATACATACTACCTCGCTTGCCTACAGCTAGTGAGTCCTTGTGGGAATATCCAACCGTTTCGTGAACAATGCTTATGAATTACATCATAGTTTATGACAAGACTTTAACGGATTTTCTTGTCTACGCCAGATGTGCGCAGCGATATTGAAAATCATTAAACGAATTGGTAGGTACTCTAGTTTTGCTCTGCTTCTTCCAATACATTTATAGAATTTTTACTAAGTAGGTATTACTTTTTGTTGTACTTTGTTTTTCTTCTAAATTATTATCTTAAACAATCGTTTTCAGGCTGCACATCAGCGAAAATTCAATCACGCTTCTACAAGACCCTGATCTGAAATAGAGATTTGGGTTCAATAAATTGTTCTTTTTTACGCGTACCAGGCATTAATTCTACAATACCTGTTCGGTTGAATGGAAAGCCGTTTGCTCACGTTCCACTGAGTCACTCCTCTATTGGTTATGGAATATTAGATGTAGGTGTACAGCAACAATCGCTCGCAATAAGCATTAAAGGTCGATAGCAAAAATATATCGATGTTATGTTCCGCTTGTACTTTATTCCCAGTTTTATGGCTTTCAATTGTACAAAATCCTTTATAGCTTATTTATATAACTGTAAAATGTACTTTAGTATCTATCTAAGCATAGTTATCTTCAAATGCTACATCAATCCTGTCAGGCAGTTTAACCAATATTTTACTACATACAATTGTCCAAGATTTCTATTGCCATGACAAGTATTTGCAGCAATTACATAGTTTTAGTCAGGTTTTCTTTCTGCCAACAGTGAAAACCACTAATGTTAGCTAAACGACTGGTCCCTGTCACACATGTTTAGATGACCGTATGCCAGAGAGGGATAGCCACATATACATCTGTTTACATTGCTGACCGTGTGCATAGGAGAAATTAGCGACACGCAGCCGTTCAAGCGAAAGGTTTGTAAATGTGATTGAGGTAAGTGAGGCCGAGTCTCCATTGAGTCGTATCGTCAACTACGGATGAATTGAATGAGACCGACTATTTAAATCATAAACGTGGAAATGATGTGAAATTGAAATATGTAACCCACTTGCGTGTCTGTAATTCTAATTTTCTCCACATACAGTGCCAGCCATATGCGTGCCAGCCATATGCGTGCCAAAGTTCATAGTGCCAAGCTTTTATGGCGGTGGGACATGCTACAACAATGCGAATAGCAATGCAGATTTTGCGCCGCCCTTGTGCCGAAGGACATAAGGCTTCGGAACATAAATTACAGAAGGAGGTCAAGAATTTTGTCTACATACCAGATACTAGTACTTGCGATGCATAATGAGAGGGCTATAGATAAGTAAGATTAACTGAATTGAATGTTGAAGAAAATTCTTGAAGAAGGCAGATGGGGAAGACCGCATGCGGGAGCTTGCAACTTTGGGAAATCGGTGTAAATTCCGATTATTTCTGATGGACATACATCTGCAACAATACTTGTAAAGGCAGACAAAACACATGTCCTCTAGATTTCCCATTCTATCAATGAAATAGAAGATGATATGAGTCTTCTATTAATGATATATTATATGAGTTGAGTTCAGTGAACAGTATTCTTAAACATATTATTTATCAACACGCCAACTATCTGCGCGACAGTTCGGTTTATCAAACATTGTGTATGAATGAGGTTGTTTACATACAGGCACGTGGGATGTCGGATAATGACCGGTGATAGGACGGTCGAAGATTTCGGTTGTGGGACGACTCGGGCGTTTGAACGGAGATAAATTGCCGACGGTCAACTTGAGATATAGTGTTATTGATTTAAAAGTTCTAAAGGCGTTTGGAATTACAGCGCGTGAAAACGATAATCTGTCTCACATATTAACATATCTAGAGTACATAAACCTGGATTTCATTTCAAATCAGAGAATATGGTTAATGAAATATTACAAATATTTGAAAGTATTGGTGCATTATTATTACTACGAAAACGTTATCCATAAGGAAATGATTAATTTTTAGACTGATAGTGTATCACAATAATCCTCTATTATTAGAAGAGTTATTATTCATAAATGACTCCTCGGATTATGATACTCGAAGAGTCTGACGAGGTTTGTCCTTAACACTAATTAAATGAAAGTTTGGAAAATAATAACCGGATAGTCAATACTTATTAGTTTGTGTAATCTTATCTGAAAGCATGTAAAGCTAATAGCACAATGATAAAGGGCGCTCCTAATTCCGGCTAGAACAAAATTAGAAACCTGTTGACAAAGAAAAAACAAACAAAAATCAATTTTATAACAGAGGTGACTCTGTGATGTGAATAGAAGTTGCTGTACAATAGAATCATGATGTATCAACGAACGAGACTAACCTTGCAGTTTGAGAGCAGCAGACAGCAAAAACAAGAGTTCTTTGAACGTGGATCGATTGAACGGTAGATTCAAAGGCACAAAATTGCTTACTGAATATTCCATCCATGTCATTGCTAAACGCTTATGAACGGAAAGAAAGTTATATGACCTCTGAATATTCATGATTTATAGAGTTGTGCACTTAAAATCAACCAGTCGACCTTACTGATACAATACGTAGGCTCTGTAATGATATATTCGGTAATGTTGGGCACGCGTTGACATTGCAATACGGGGTCAGTGTCGCGCAGAGGATAAGGGTAAAGGAAAACAATTTCACAGAATCGTTGTTTCAATGTTTGTGGCACAGCATGACGGAAACGTGTCTCGAATCAATGAGAATTGAACGTCGCCAAGGTAGGCGAAAGGAAATGGATGTTTAAGTGCACATCTACCAAAGACTATTTGGAGATCATAATTTTAAATTCGATGCAATTAAAATGATGATCGCGGCCTTCATCAAAAGATAGTTAATAAGAAAGAGAAATACCAGTTTATCGAGTGAATATCTCATAAATAACCAGAGAAACAAAATAAAAAACAAAACGAACTTGAACTTGTTAGGCGCACTGGTTGTTCTAAAAATAATCGTTACATAGCATTTGGTTCGCGGCGGGTAATAGCCGCCCCCTCACGACTTGCAGTAAACACATACAATTTATAAGTTAATGCAGTATCCAAGAACATTAGTGATGGTTTTGCAACGCAAACAAACGCAGATTCATCTGTAATGTATGTTAACGGAGCGGTAGATTCAAACGAAAGATGCTACAGCTAGATTTCTTTAACCGCTTATGAAGTTTAATATTGTAGATATTTGCAAATTAATATTAACCAACTGATTGTGATTCTGGTCTAGTTCAGACTGCTATCGCTACTACGACATAGCGATTCTCGTTTCTATTATGACCGCATTAATTATGACCTCGTTATGTAATCAATAACCAGGTTGCATTTTTACAAAACTGTTGACTAATGGATGAGTCTACCATCCTTTGAGTAACTACGGCATCAATCACGTATATTATCTTCCTTCTTTATTCTGAGATTACTTTGAAAATTGTGACGTTTAACATCAAGGGTCAATCCGAGATCATTCCATAGTGAGACAGAACTAGCTACTAACCTTTTTGTAGAGTTTGATCCAGGTGAGGTCGCCTTTAGAGTCGGTGTACTGGAGTCCGAAGAACCAGACCTCTCGCAGACCGATGGTCTTAACGACCTGATCAAACAGCTGTTTGCCGGTCGTCGTCTGCTGGATCGCGAACTCCAGCTCCGCGTCCATCGTCGTCACACGGACGTTCATCTGGAAATAGTGCAAACACAGTTAATGTTTTATGCTTAAAATGTGTCCTACAACCAACATCGAACAAACACAGATATAGAAAAAAAAACAGCTAATGCAAGTGATGAAATGTTTTAGGACACACTGACGATCGTTTTATCTCCTAAAAAGATCTTGAGTGATTTACAATTGAATGATTATTGCTCTCTTGAATGTTCATCAATATTAATTTACGCGTGAATCGCACATATTTGGCATACTTATACAAGACTAGCGCGAGTAAGCAACGCTTCGGGGAAATGTTTTATCTGATGGGAGATTTCCCCTGACGTGCATTAAAGCTTATGCTATAATAATATATAGGTTTTAATGTATTTCTTGTTTTTGTTGTTTTCATATTTTATAAACGGATGCGTGCGCCCTTGTTCCGACGTAAAAGACCTTAAGTGTCAGATCTAATATGGCAAAGAAAACAGTGGAACGGACGCAAATGGCATTGTATACAACAGATGTGTGCCAACCGACTTGTTGTTATACCTACTGAGCTAGTAGTGCGTATAATGGAACAAACAACCTTTAGCTAACTTGATATATCGGACAGACGATATTGATAAAAATATAAGTGGCTAAAAAGCCTACATGGAATCGATTTGTATAAGTGCTGAGGAGCGTATAGTAACGACACCCACTTTTAGATTGATATTGGTGGAAGGCTCGATAGAGACCAAAAAAATCTGTAAGGTAAATTGAATTAACAATTCAAATAGTTTGCCAAAATATCTCACTTATACACGTGTGACGTGTGTGACAATGGGGATAATAAAGTTTATTATGGCACAAGTTGATTGACTCATTGATAGCTAGGTAGGTCCTACATTTTTCTGGTTTACCTTCAAATTACATTAATTCTGTCGACAATTTTACATCGTTTAAGTATTTTGGCCGTAGTGTAGTCACGACTATAACTACAAGGCGTAGTTTATCTGGAAATACGTATTTAGTTACGTCATAAACTCATAATACGGTTTTCTTTGCTACTAGTAATATAAGGTCAAATGTTCGATCACTATTAAAGTTCTTTATTAGTGATCGAAGGGTCAGATGCGTTTATCAAATATATCGCCAGCTGCACTTACGACAACAATAACTCATCAGTATCAACTTACTAACAAAGAACAAGGAATATTAACCTAAAACAGCGATACATACAAAGATAAAAAAGCAAAGAAAAGAAGTAAGTAGATGAAAATCAAAACAAAATCAAGATGCACCGTAATAAAGTTTCATTCATAGAAACTGAAATAAACATAAATAATGAAATTATAACAGGAATAGAAGAAACGCAAACGATGCTATCTAATAGCGTACAGTTGGTGGCATGCCAAGCGGATGCGATCTTCCGGGGCGATTATGTCATGGTATTACTTCAACTGTCGTTCTCTATTAACGTCCTTTTATGTATAATCTGTTTAAGTGTAGTTCGATAGTTTTAAAAGGATGATGGAAAGAGATGCTATGGTGCTACAGAAAAAACATGGTGCTAAATGTAAACTCGTTTTTGGCCTGTGCTGATCTGGCTGTGTGCTAGCTTATTGATATTGTTCTTCTAGTTATCACTGATTCTTCGTTATTCTTACCACAAAAACGATAAGGAAGGAATAATGTTTTTGATGGACAACAGTTTTGGTCAAAATCTATTTTATAATATTTATAATTATAATTGACTATTCCACAAATGAATTGTACATTCTAGTAAAACCGAGCTTTTTTAAAGGTTTCACGAAACTATTTTAGACAAACATCCATAAACTATATTCAAATGAAGATTCTAGCAAACGATCACATTTCACGCAAAATGAAATTGCTAAACAAATAGTTTCTATTTATTTTGCAATTTCTCAGAAGCTGCTACAATATTTTTCATAATGGCCAAGGTCTTCGTTTCCTAGAAATTCTGCATTTATCCACTTCATAGACAGCTGGGAAGGGGGACGGGCAGAACAATGGCCGAGGTTGACGTGGCCGTGGAAGCGTGGAACACATCGGTACAAAATAGGCAATATGTGTAGGGAATTCCTTCCCTGGTCTGGATTTCTAGTATGTCTCATAATTCCATACAATGAAGGGTTTTTCGATGATGTAACTGGCCATAGAAGGCCAAAGAGAGAGAGAGATCAACGTTGGGGAAGCCTTTATCCAGTGTGGCTATAACGTATGAACGCATACATTTTTATAATTGAAAGTAAGCGAGAAGATATAAAGTTATAAATAAACTCGTTACAAAAATAGATTAAATTGCCATAGCTAAGGCATTCGCAGTAGCCGATGACTCTACATCGGATCCTAGTAATGAAAACATGATTACACTAACAATGCTAGCTACGGACTGAGATACTATCTGCAAAGTGGTAACAATGGATGTACACAGACTACACACCGTTCATTCATAGTATAGTTCTAGGCACGATAGTAATGGGAAGACACAAGATTTTAATAGTAACGATAATTTTATAGCGATTGAAGCCACACTGGCAAACCATTACAGTTCTGTTTTAAAACTGACCTAGAACCAGTCGTTGATGAATGTTTCAGATTTAATATTTCAATAAAGTAGACCGTAGAAGAATGAATAAATATTAACTATTTATCATCCACTTAGGTACAAATCATGACTTAACCTAGATAATAAAATATCTTGAATTGATAATTTAATTTATCTTTAATCGATTTTTAAGTACATGATAGCATAAATAAATACTTTGAGTGAAGGTCAAAGTTCAAAGAGCTGAAGACCGGAATATTATCAGAAAGCGCAGCTTGGCGCCGCGCCAGCTCAGAACATAAACAGCAAATAAAAACCAGCCAACCAGGATCTCTCATGTTTACGTTCATGAGTGGGAAACCTTGTTACCATTGAATTTATACTTTCGTTATTTTATTGCTTAGTATTTTTAGATCCAAGTTTATATAAAGATGGTGTCATATTTTTCATGATCCTACTTAATAGAATAAATCGGTCATCGATAACAATACTTTTAATAAGCATCTGTTGTGGACTGTATTGGGTTCTTGAGAATGAAACACTTTTCTTCATTGGTTTCTTCAGATTTATTCTTGATGATTCTTCGGAGTTGTTCTTGATGTTTCTTCCTGGAGAGCTGGAGACCGACTGTGACTCAACACTAAAAAGAGCCTATCTTTATACAAAATCCTTAAAACTATTGCCGCCCCTTTGTTCCTGGTGGGGTTGAAAATGTAAGGCCGCTCATTGGCCGACCAATCACAGGCGTTTCTTAATTACCAATTAGAACAAAGGGGCGGGGCTTACTAATTTCGGCGCCCATCACAGTTCTCCCCCCGGCGCAGCTTGCGTAGCCTCCTCCTTCACCGACACGACGACGAGCTTGCTCACGGGGCGCCGAAAGATGCCCGTCCTGGTGCGCACCTCGACGACCCTGATGCCGCCGTCCGGTCCACGATGCGTGCGTTCGACGATTCCCATTGGCCACGTATTCCGGGGTAGCGTGTTGTCGACCACGAGGACCACGTCGCCTGCTTGCATCGGTCGCACGTCGTTCCGTGGCTCGCCGCGAGCTACCAATGTGGGAAGGTACTCGCGTAGCCACCGTCGCCAGAAGTGATCAGCGAGCGCCTGACTAGCTCGCCATGTCCTCCGGTCCGCCTCGTCGCATGGGCCTGTCGTTGGTAGCCCTTCTGATGACCCCAACAGGAAGTGGTTGGGTGTGAGGGCCTCGGGGTCGCGTGGGTTCACGCTGACGTGGGTCAGCGGTCTCGCGTTGATGGAAAACTCGGCCTCAGTGAGCAGAGTCCTCAGTACTTCTTCGGCCGGCGCCTTTTCCCGTAGAGTCACGCTGAGTGCCGTCTTCACGGAGCGCACCATACGCTCCCATGCGCCACCTTGGTTGGGCGCGCCTGGAGGGATGAAACGCCACTCCAAACGATGAAGCAGCCCCTCATCTTGCAGGGCCGGCATCCACTCGGCGTATGCGTTGCGTAGCTCTTGATCAGCTCCGCGGAAGTTGGTCGCATTGTCGGAGTACATCACTCTTGGCCATCCTCTGCGTGCGGCCATCCGTCTCAGCGCCATGATTGCTGAGTCGGTGGAGAGTGATGCGACGAGCTCGATGTGCACGGCACGGGAAGTGAGGCACGTGAACAGTGCACCCCACCTCTTCTCTCGACGGCGCCCCACCTTGACCATCATTGGCCCGAAGTAGTCCACCCCGCAGTTAGTGAACGGGCGGTGGAAAGGGTCCAGGCGGGCGTGTGGCAGGTCTCCCATAGCTGGTGTTTGCGGCGTCGCTCGCCGCCTCTTGCAGAAGGCGCAGTTTCTCTCTACAGCGCGTACTGTGGGTCGCAAGTGAATAACCCAGTACCGCTGTCGCAGGTCGTTCGTCACTCGCTCTCTGTTGGCGTGGCCCGCAGCGCAGTGCTCCTTTAGTACGAGGAGCTTGGTCAGCTGATGACGACCGTCGAGGATAATCGGTCGCTTCATCTCCGTCGGTGCGGGTGAGGCCTCGATCCGGCCCCTGACCTTCAGGACATCGTCTTCTAGTACTGGGTCCAGCCTATACAGTCGACTCGCCTTCGTGAGAGGGCGAGCGGACTGGATCCTCTTCAAGTCTTCCCCAAAGCTGTCTTCTTGTGCCTGTCGAATCAGTGCAGCTTCGGCATGCTGGACATGGCGATGCTCCATCCTCGTTGCTCTTCGTCGGCAGATGTCGATGAAGGCTAATACTCGAGCGGTAGCCCTCACCAATACTTCGTATTTTGAGAAGCGGGCTGGGTTCGGTAGCCAGCTGTCTCTATCCGTCTTCTCGCCTATGTGGAGGACCTCCTCCTCTTCTGGATCGTCCATTGTGGTCGTGGGCCACTGCTCTTCTGGTAGGAGCAAGAAGTCTGGCCCTTGGAACCATCGATCCGTAGCGCTGATGGGCGCGTCGACAAGTCGAGTGGCGTCATCCGCCACATTGCACGCGGTGGGTAGCCAGCGCCATTCCTCTTTCTGAGTCAGCTCTGCGATTTCTCCCAGCCGATGCGCGACGAACGGCGTGTAGCGTCGCATGTCGTGATGGATCCAGTGTACCACGGTGGATGAATCGGTCCAATACGTTGTCTGGCCGATCTCGATTCGGTGCTCCTTCCTTATGGTGTCGGCGAGTCTTGCTCCAATCACTGCGGCTTGCAGTTCCAGGCGTGGGATGGTCTGTGCTCGACGAGGCGCCACCCTTGCCTTGGCGGCCACCAACACGACGTTCAGGCTCCCATCGACGTTTCTAATTCTCCAATAGGCCACAGTTGCATAGGCCTGCTCGCTGGCGTCGCATAAGACGTGTAAGTCGACGCGTTCGTATTTCTGCGTCACATAACAGCGCGGTAATCTCAGCTGAGCGAGTTCGGTCAGGCGCGCGAGCCACGAGGCGAAGAGTTCATTCTCTTCTGCTGGGATTGGTTCGTCCCACGTCGTCTGAAGGCGCCACAAGCTCTGCAGGATGATCTTCGATCGTATCGTGTAGTGGCTCAACAGTCCAAGCGGATCGTAAATGGACATCACGGCGCTGAGGGCTTCACGCTTGGTCGGCGCGCGGGTTCTCGCTCGTACTTCGGCCGGGACACGGTTCATCGATGTGTTGAACCCCAGCTCGTCGCGTTCCGCGTTCCAATGTAGCCCCAGAATCTTGCTCTCAGGCTTTTCTCTCCCCAGTTGCGTAGGAGAGGTGGCGTGTAGCTCGGTAGGCACGTCCCGTAGCACAGTTTTGTCGCTAGAGCTCCAGCCTCGCAGCGTGAATCCCGCGTGTGCGTGCACCTTTCTTGTTTCCTCGACCGCTTTCCACGCTTCCTCGGTGTCTTCGTAGCTGGCCACCAAGTCGTCCATGTAATGACTTTCCTTGATGGCCTCCAGCGCCCTCGGGTACTCCTGCCCATGCACGTCCGCGTTGTGATTTCGGACAAAGTGGGCCGTAAACGGGGAGCTTGCGGCGCCGAATATCATACTGGTCATCTTATATTTCCTGGGAGGCTGTTCTCGTTCGTCGCCTCTCCACAGGAACTGTTGCGCTGGTTGGTCAGCCGGCCTTATTCTGATACGCAGGAACATCTCTTGCACGTCGGCTGTGATCGCTACCGTCTTCTCACGGAATCTGAATAAGATCCCTGGCAGCGATAACAGTAGGTCGGGTCCCTCCAGCAGTTCGTCGTTCAGGCAGATGCCGTTGCTCTTGGCTGCTGCGTCGAACACCAGCCTGTGTTTGCCGGGCTTGTTCGGGTTCTGCACGGCAAAATGTGGCAGATACCAACAGATGGCGCTTGCTTCTTCTGACCCGTCGCATGGTTTCGCGTACCCCTTTTCTAGTAGATTGTTAATCTGCTTCGTGTACTCTGCTGCGAACTGCGGGTCTGCGTCCATCTTCTGCTCCATTCTCTTTAGCCGGCGGAATGCTTGACCGTAGCTAGGCGGCAGGGTGACGTCATCTCGTCGCCATGGCAGCCCAACTTCGTACCCGGAGTTTATTTTCTTGATCGTTTTCTTGACGATGTCGATGGCCCGTTGATCTGTCGCCTTGACTCTCGGCTTCCCTTGAATGCCGAGCGCGTCGATCTTGAAATGGGTCTCGACCAACTCGTGGAGTTCTTGGCTGCCTGTCCCCGTGGTTCGGTCGGGCGTGTACACATGCAGCACGTTTTCGTGTTGATAGATGGCACCACGTGGTGCGGTTCCATGCACCACCCAGCCCAGTTGCGTTCTTGATGCGGCCGGTTGGTCAGGGCCGCCTATGCGGAGCTCACGGGACACAATGCACTCCCAGTGGTCTGTCCCCACCAGAAGTCCGGGGCGCGCCAGTTCGTAGCACACCTCTTCTGGTGTCAGGTCCCTCAGGTGCTCGTAGTCCAACATAGTGTCGGGAATGGACTGTTGGTGAAGCCGGAGATTTCTCATGGTCCTCGCTCTGACCCTGTAGCTCTCGCCACTCTTCAGTCCTCTTACTGTCATATTGACTAGCTGACTTCTCATCTCTAGCTGCGACATGTTGACCCCACTCAGGTGAAGAGGCTGTGCTGGTCCTTCTGCCCCAATGCTCGCTGCCAGTTCTTCGTCGACGAGGGTGATCGTGGCTCCTTCATCTAGGAGCGCGTAGGTCTTCACCTCCCCCCGTGGTCCGGAAACGATGACTGGGCACATCTTTAGCAGGACTGCTCGCGGTCCGGTAGCTGTTTGGTTAGCTACGGATAGGACCGCTTCCTCCTTCTGAGGTTCAGCCTTCTCCTGGTCTTCATTTTTCACCTCGCGTGTCTGGTGAAGAGTTGCATGATGCGGGCGGCGACATTGATCCACGCCGCACAGCTTTGCTTTACAACTCATGCGCCTGTGTTGCTTCTGGGCGCACTTGAAGCAGATCTTCTTTTCTTTTAAATAGCTCCACCGCTCTTCTACGGTAAGTGCCTTATATTTCGGACACTGTGTTAGCACGTGAGCTTGTTCGCACTTGGGGCACTTGTCTTTCTCCTCTTCCGTTCCCTCAGCCGTTGTGAAGACGCTCACCTTTTTCTTCAGTGTCACGGTGGGTCGAGTTTCCTTTCTCTGGATCACGGCGCTTGTAGACGGAGCGTAGGTGTACCGTAACGCTCGGTCTGCCTCACGCATCAGGAACCGTGACATGACGACTATCTCTGGATCCGATGTTCCCTCATGGTCGTAGGCGTAGTCACACCAACGGGATCGGAGATGCGGGCTGAGCTTGTCCAATACCTCTCGTGTCATCAGGGGGTTGAACAGATAACCTCTTCGATCTATTGTCTTCAGCACGCAGATGATATTTTGCAGCTTGACAGCGAAACTGTTAAGTTCCGCCGCTGATGTACCTGGTTTCGGGAGCTTCTTGAGGTCTTCCAGTGCTCGGTCGATGATGACTTCCGGCCTTCCGAAACACTGCTCAAGGGTCTTCATTACGACGTCTGGATCGGTGGCCGTATGCAGGAGAGCGGCCACGGCATCTCTCGCTTCCCCTTTGAGGCAGCTCCTCAGTCGTTGTATATTCTCGGCTGCTGTTATTTGATACATGTTTGTTGTATCTCTCATTGCTGCTTGGAACGGAAGCCACTCGTTAGCTGCTCCGGAGAAGGTAGGTAGCTCGGTGTGCCTGAGTCTAGGTCTGGCTATCTTCTCGATTGTTGCTGCCAAGTGCTCGATACTGTTCTTTGCTCGTGTCGGGGTCGGCGATCTTGCTCTAGATGCTTCGAAGCGTATCTGTCTTGGCGCCTCTCTTGGCCCCTCCTCCCCCCGTGAACCGAGGGGGTTCGCCCGCAGCCAGTCGTCCACCTTTCGGTGAGGTTCTTCACGTGGAGGAGCGGGCTCTTGATCTTCGTGTACGCTTTCTTCATCGTTGATCACTGACACCTCGACCGCTAGTCTCTTCTTGACTAGTTCTTGCTCTAACTCCAGTTCCTTTCTCCGTATTACTGCCAGCTTCTCGGCAGCATCTAGTTCCGCCATCCGTAACCTCGTTGTGACGCTTGTTGTCGATCGCTGCGACCTCATTGATCGGGTCGGTGACGTCACTCGTCGTTGAGTCGCAGTGGTTGTCAGTTGAGTTCCGGACGGCCCCGCTGTACTGGTGTCCGCCATCTTGGATTGTTGTGGTGATGCTGGTGGTTCGCGGGAGAGCCTTCTTATCCGCTCTCGCTCGATCTGCTCCGCTTCTTGGCGGCGCGCCTCTCGTTCTTGGGCGCGTCGCACTTCTTGTTCTCGTCGCTGATCTTCTATTTCGGCCGCGTCCCCTTGGCTTCTTGTGATCACCATCTTGCGTTGTTCGGCACGTTCGGTTGACACGACGGGTTGGTACCTCTTCGTTCGGTACTACGGATGAAACCGGTCGGCTCGGTTCGGTGAACCGATCGGTTAATGTCGGTCGGTTGTTTAGAACGGGCGGTCAGGGTTGATCCGTTCCGTTTCGCACAGCCGGGTTCCGTTTTTCGCTCTTCTCGCAGATCTTCCTACTTCGTCTGCAGTTCGGTGAGCTTGGTTGTCTTGACGCGGGTTCTTCGTTCTTGAATCCGACGCTCGAAGGACCAGAATGTTGTGGACTGTATTGGGTTCTTGAGAATGAAACACTTTTCTTCATTGGTTTCTTCAGATTTATTCTTGATGATTCTTCGGAGTTGTTCTTGATGTTTCTTCCTGGAGAGCTGGAGACCGACTGTGACTCAACACTAAAAAGAGCCTATCTTTATACAAAATCCTTAAAACTATTGCCGCCCCTTTGTTCCTGGTGGGGTTGAAAATGTAAGGCCGCTCATTGGCCGACCAATCACAGGCGTTTCTTAATTACCAATTAGAACAAAGGGGCGGGGCTTACTAATTTCGGCGCCCACGCTAAGGTATCGCGTAACATTACCGTGACGAGAGCGTTGCATTCGTAGCTCAAGCCAAGGCATGTCATAACTTTACCTTAACGGGAGCGCCGCGTGATTCTATCCTAACTAACTTTACATAATGTCTACATTTCCTTATCCTACATGCTCCTATCCTACTTTAAAATATCCTACGAGATGACTTTATTTACATGACTTAACACGTAGTAACAACATATATTAGTCTTATATTATAGGCATGCTCGGCGTCCATCACAGCATCCTTAATTCGAGGCTATGTACTATTCAACCTCGGTTATTCTCGTCTTCCCCTATTATTCATAGCTTATCAACTAGCCCGCATGGTTGATTATTTAAAATTGTACCAACCTCTCCTAACCTCCATTAATAAGGTTAAGGAAAGGACAATGATAGCGTTCATAAAAATAACTTGAATGTTCTCAATGTCGTTAATTTAAAGTGAACTAGTTTCTACTGTGAAATGTATGTAAATGTGATCGGTGTTAAGTCGCGACTTTGCTCTACAAATGATGCATATTTTACACGCTTGGAGAGGATTTCTAGACAATTCGTCATCATTATGTCAACACTTGTTTTAATCTGTTCTTGTGTGTTCAGTAAATCCTGGCTAAAGCACAAAATTTACGAAGTGAGTGCAGTGAAGTAAACCCCGACCAACTCCAAAATGAAACGAAGTGGCTAAATAAGATATTACTCTATGTTTAGTACCAAGTAACTGATCAAAAGTTTTACTTTTGTAGTATGATGTAACTCAAAAGGTTTACGTAAAGAAAAACAGTCAGAAGGTCATCTGTCAATTTGAAATATTTCCTCTACCACAAACCAAGTGAATAAACCCGTTTTATTCATAATAATTTTAAACATAATGGGGACACGAGCGCACGAGTAAAGTTATACGTTCATAGATGCGTAACTAAAAGCTAATGAACGTACGACACGGCCATCAATGTCACATGCTGATGGTTCGTCAGTTTTGGATGTTCTACTATACGGACGAAACCGCCACAGGGCCACGGAAACAACCGAGACAAGTCCCGAATTCCCGATAGAGATCGGTGTAAAACCTGCCTGTCAGTTTGATATACTTATAATTCAGCAGATTTCGGGATTTCAGTTCTGTAATATAGATTACCGATGACTTGATAGCAACTAAGCAAAAGCTAAATCTAAAAAAAATATGGCAAACTTTCTAACTAACGGAATTCGGGCTAACCTTTTTTTGGAAAGTAAAAATTATAGGCATTCCGAGAGCAAGGACGGCGACGATGATAATGAAGTAGCTAATAATGCAGCTGAGTCATCTAGGCGAGATTGAGAAACTAACGCGAGATAAGAAGGCGGTGTTGCGACTACAGCGTTATCGCCTGTGTAAACGACGGATGTTTGTATAAGCTACGACCAATTTGCTCGCTTTGCTTTGCACGCGAAACTTGCCTTCAAGAAAGTGAGCATGTAATTTCTTTGATCTATTATTATTATGAAGAAACATGTGCTGGAGAGTGAATTCATTTTTTGTTTAGAACAGATGCTCATGATAAGGATATTAATACCGATGCAAGAACTTAAGCTAAAGACGTTTCGCCGACAAATACAAAATACGTTAAGCATCTTGATAAAGAAACCTGTCTCAAACTCTCGCGAGTTGGCTATTAGTAAAGAGCTATAGACTCTACGAGATGCGCCATTAGTCGGCTTAATGTACGACCATTACCTGATTAGAAAATCTTGAATAATGGTGAACATAAACCACCAATAAGCAGTGAAAATGATTTCGTACTATAATCACAGTCCCTGTTAGTGTGTCATGCGGATTGCGGCAGGAAAACGACCGCTTGTACCGCTTGTAACAATATGAGACTAAAGTGATTTTATAGCAATATGGGTAATGGATGCACCATGTTTATATTTGGAAAATTAGTCATGTTCTATAGGTAAAAAGGTCTTTAGATCGTGAGGTACGTGTTACATTGACTATGGGTACAAATTTGAATGCAAATCCATAATGGTTTTATGGCAATAAATTTAATACTGTTTAAAGTATTGTGAGTGTACGTATTACATGTTTCCATTTTCCTTTCGTGACACTAATACGAGTTGCTGAGTGAATCGATACTTTAAAGGCCATGTTGGGCAGTAATCACGTCTTAACTGGGAATCCAGTCGCGTGTCAAGGAAATCCGAACTATATTACGATAATTTCTTGTTATCCTATGAATTATTATTGCGTGAGCTAGAAAACCCATCTTCTGCCTGCCTGCCTAGCTTTTCCCAACTATGTTGGGATCGGCTCCCAGTCAAACCAGATTCAGCTGAATACCAGTATTTTACGAGAAGCGGCTGCCTACCAGACCTCCACAATCCATTAACAGGGTAACACGGTAGGTACTTGCAAGACTGGTAAGTATCAGATTTTCTGGCTTCTGATAATCCGTAACGACTGCCAAAGAGCTCCAAATGACAGCCGGGACCAACGGCTTAACGTATTTTCCGAGGCTCGGAGGAGTCTCGGTATGTCAAGATGGTTTGGTCACCCATCCACAGACCATCCTCGCAAGTTGCTTAACCTTGAAGCGGCCTGTTCGGCTGTTATAATTTAGCCACGAGCTCCTCCTAGAAAACCCATATTACAATGGACTTATAATATTTTTCGGGTTTCCCAATGTTATGCCTGTGACAAGACAAATTAATTGATTAATTAGCTTATCGTCCGTATACACTACAGTTATCCATTTGAATGGCTACAACTTCGCGGAATGACAATCACTTACGATCATCTTTTACGATCAAAAAGTTAAATGGAAATCTATCATAAACAATGCCAAAGGAAACTAACATCATAATCAAAATGTCTAGTTTTCGCATTTTTGCGAAGATACCGATCTATAAACATGATATCTCGCTTTAAGTTTCAAATATCAGTCTTTACTTCTCAGCCGACATTTGGTGGTCATGACCGCATCTCTACAAGCTAGGGAGACATGACATCATCTAAATACACAACTAACACAAGTAACGTATTATATATATATATAGATAGTGCTATGATAAACGTGAAACTTGTATGGCAACCGTATGTGCCGCGGATTCTATAAATAGAAATACAAGCGAAGGATTGAATAATGCTTAGAAGACGCTTATTATATTTATACCTTAGTTGGAAGCTTCAATGGTCGCGTTGTCTCCACAATTTTTCTTCTTTTTTGTTTTTAGCAATTCTGCAGTCTGATTCAAAATTTTATTGATTCACGCTATTATTTTTTCGCTTTATTAGTCCTGAGCATGGCAGAATTTCAATAGTGTCGTCTGTATCTAAAGCTTTGCTTATACATTTGGTCGTAGTATACTTTTGTCAGTGGTTGTTATGTTAGGTCTCTAAACATACGAAAATTATTATATTCTTTCATTTCAAGACATGGCAGGCCTATTCCTAGACGAGGACCACACGCCTAGCTCAGAACATAATTTATATTGAGACATTGTTTAACATCTGCTTCCAACATCGAAACAACATGTTAGCATCAACATCTTGCTCCAAACAGAAGCAAATTTTGTTTTCATCTCGCTACTACCGTGAAAACCTTATTATACACTTATTTTAAATACATCTGTCAAACATGTTAATAACAATAACATTTTTACAAAGACCCATTCTATTGTTTCACAGAAAAATATTCAAGAATCAAAAACATGGTAGGATGATGTCCTTGCTGTAACTTAGCTAAGTAGGAAGTAACATGAGGTGAGCAAGGTGAACTGATGATAATTATGAAGATACATTAAATATACTCGTTGTAAGTACATTTGACGACATAATTATTAACTTTGAACTAGGGTCGCGAGGTCAGCGCGAGGAGGTAAAAAGTTGTAATAACCGGTATTTTGAAAACTTGTATCATAATTATAAATACGGGAACTAAGATAAGTGATTAATAAATTAGATTTTGATTTATGCAATGATACCACAAATTTTGAAGGTGACTTTCGAAAAAAACCTGAAAACCTTTACATTACAGACTTGTATAAGCTGCGATTCAAAGTCAAACATATTAGGCTAATGCAGATAAACCGTTTAGTCCACAAAAACATGGGTGTACACCTACCTTCAAAAGGAAAAAGATGATATAACACATCAGACAACTACTGAACGATAAGGAGCATTATGGAAAGGTAACAGAAAACAAAGTTGGATGTAAAATTGTGTGCACAAAAAATCCCGCCGTCCTGACCCAGGAAGGTGGAAGGGGATATACCGAGGGTGGCGCAACAGGTGCACAGACAGATGATGTAACACGTGGCTATAATGTATACGATCAATTCTGTTGTAGCACCTTGCGGAAGATCTTATAATTATCCAATTGTTTTAAAATACTGAAGATATTTAAGTATAGAGGATCTATAGAAGCATTACTTTTCTGACGTCATTCGCACCGCTTGTATCAAACAAATACGATTTATTTGGTATTGTGTACTTTGGACACGCAGGCGCCGAAGTTCAAATTAAACCTACAATATACGTCAAGTGAAAACTTAACACAAACCAGCACGATCTTGCTATCTGACTCAATTAAAATGCTACACCTCCGCGAATCTCACGAAGTTTCGTCAAAAGCGAGACTCGAAAAATCCGAGGTGATAGGAAAAGAAATTCCGCTGTGCTTTAGAAATCGCAATAGTGTGTGAGTAAGTGAAACGAAGTGAAACGGCACTACATGGGCATGGAGCATATCGACCGTCAAATTAAATTCAAGTACAGGCTGTAATGATGAACGAGGGGCTTCTGGCCCTAATGGCTTCCGCAAAGATCGATCTATTCATCAGGTGAAGCTTAGTTTCTTTCAGTCCAGACTTGGACGGATCACTTCTCTTTGGAGACTTCTGTGACTCAGAGAACTTGTTGATAGTTTTGAAAACGCTTATAGCAATCTCAGACCAGAATATCGGGGTCTCCTGCTCATTCAATTGCGTGTTGTTGATCTGTTTTTAATCAGACAGGGATCCAAAAATATACTTGTATAACGTTACAAGAATAAGCGAAGCTGCGAAGTCACGTGCAGCCATTGTGGTAACGTGATGTTGCAGGTACTTATAGGCAGGTATGAATTATTGTCTCTACGTTGCATGTCTTGTTACTAAGTAAGGTTCTGTCTATTGTATGTTCATTAAGCAAAACATCAGCTGCTGACCTGTCAGCTGAACACCTTATTATTCCTCTCTCGTTGTCGGTAATGATCGCTGCCCTATTGCAGAATTTTATTCCAGCGCCTTTATTTCCCAGATTAAAACTTTTTCTATGCCACATGTTTGTTTTATCATAATCATAAACAACTGCCTTAATAAATTGCTTCCCTTCTAAGTCAGGATATGCAGTTAATTAACATTCCTAGCTTTTATTAACATTCCGTACATTTTTTGATAAATCGAATTCGTTTTTATGGCTTAACGTGAGCAAAGTTTCAGACCGTGGTGGAATGAAAAGTGGCAGTGTTATTTAAATTTTCAAGGCTCCAAGCAGCACGGTAGCTGAAAATGATTCAATGTTTTTATACGAAAAACTTCTACGTTCAACTGAAGTTGCTGAATTTCAAATTAACGTTTCTGTGCTTACGCGGATTTGTAGTATTGATGATCCCCCAGAAACCAAAAGTTTTGATCCCCCAGAATAAAAATAGAGCGTAGAATCTTTCTGAGAATACTTAACGTCGCAAGTCTGCCCATGCCAAACTAAGAAAAATATTTCATTTCGAAGCAACGCCAAGTCAACAAAAACTATTTTAATAAGTCTAAAATGCTAAAACAAGAAGTGATTAAATGTTTTTTCAGAACCCTAACAATCTTACAGATGAGGAAAACCTTGAACATCTTCATAAATTAGTACGTGATTTAAGTGGCGCTGATGAAGCAAGTTTTATAATCAACTAGTGTTACAATGCGCCCAACGCTGTAATGAGCCGGGTTAATGATAAGTCAGCATCTGCATCGCGTGACGCAGATACACAGCCAACATTTACGTGAGATCTAGTACTTCCATATGTATTTTATTTATTTTAACAATTTATTGAACAGTAGGTAACCAAAACATATACAGCATTAAAATGGCGATAAGATAAAATTCATTACAACTCATTGTGTTAATTTCGATAAAAGTAATCGACAATTCACACGTTTATATTGTACTACATTCGTATCGGTGATAAACACATTGAAATTCTTCGTAAGTTTACCTAGTCATAAACGAGCTAGATGGATAAAAACATTCAAGAGTAATGTTGGATTTTTTTATCACGAGCTTGGAAGTTGATTCAAGACAAAAGACCCCAACGAAAGCGAGAGCACCAGACCCTTGGCGAAACAGGAAAGTGATTCTATCTCGCTCCGATACGCGGGTGAGACAGGGATAGGGAACAAAAAGACGGTTACGACCGTTTGCATGATGCAAAATAAATAATAAAGCCATGACCGACTCCATCTTGGAGTTTGCGGGTTTACGTTGCGATGACATCACCGTAACTTATGATTTCAGTCAACATGATGATTCTCGACGATCTATACAATAATGTAATTTATTCGTTTGACGAAACGTTCGGCCAAGGTGGCTCGGTACCTGTTGCCATGCTGAATTCACACTTTTTGTGATCGTGATAAGCTGTGACGCATGCATCCACTTGTTTGAGGTACTACTTAATTATGCAGTACAGGTGACTGAGGCACCTGTACGGGATAGAGACCTCAAACTTAAGTAGGTCCTCCTACTTAAGTTTGAGGATTTTGAAGGCATTGGACGATGTATTGAGAACCAGTTCTATAGAAGGAATAGGTCTCTTTGGATTTTTTATTGCGCTAAGCATTTGCACTAGAAGATTCTCTGCGGTTTTTGCGGTCTTTGCAAAAAGTACTTCAGACGTCACCTGTCTTGTTGGTAGAGTCGTCGTTTGGTTATGTAACTGACCTGTTTGCCGCCGGCAACCATGGTGGCTTTTGTTTGGTCACACGCACTGGGTAATGTCACAAGCACAAGGTTGTTTATAAGATCCTGTGGTAGCACATGAGCCGCGTCTGGCGGACGCGGCGGTACAGTTTGAACTGAACGGCCGCGGTCGCCGCGGGGATGCGCGCGCGCCCCGAGCTCAAGGCCGGCGCACGCGCTCACCGTCACCTCACCTCGCCGTCCTCACACACTCACACCGCCTACAGACTCGCCACTTTTTTTCCTTCTTGCATCTAAATTGAATAGTGATCCAACCGATGAGTCTATTATACATTACGTGTAGTGCAAGGCGCATGTTTATCAGCTCAATTAATTGCCATAAATGTAATGTAAGTAGTTTACTTTAATATGCAAATATTCCATACATTATGTCTATAAAGAAGTGATGAACTTTGATTATCTCCTTCTTGTTAATTTTAAACACCTGAGTTTGTTTAGCTTGTTATGTGAGTACCTAAGTTCAACAGTGCGCGAAGGTTCTATTGGCTCCCCCAGTTTAAATTATTTCTTATTACGTGTATTCCGGCTTTACATGTTGGGCTTGCCTTAGCTAGGTGTTGGTTAACAGCTAATTAACAGTTACATACGTAGGTACATATTCATAGGGACAACAAAGCAGTAGCCTTTTTCCACCAGATTAAATAAGGAGTACTAAATTAAACGAATACGTAGCTACTACCTAAGTAATTTATCTTATCATATTAGTTATGTTATGCTTTGGAAGGTACTTAAGTTATAGCTGCCAACAAATTTGTTCGTACCTTAACCACAACCCATTATAATACGTAGTTTGGAGTTTAATATTTCAGTTTTCCCGTTTTAGTTTCAGTATGCACATTTCAGTGCCTAACATTGATAATTATTGGTAGTTAGTGAAACCTAAATTAACTGAGTCTGAACCATTTTAGCCGAATCCCACCCCCGGATTCAAGAATGATTAATGATTATTTATCGACGCGTAACAAATTAATCGTAAGTTAAATGGTGCTATTGGCTATTTTATATTCATTCGACGAACTTTCAGTCAGACCGACTAACACATATCAACCTTTTATAATGTGAATGTTTTATAGATTTGATTTTGAGCTGAAGCATAAATTATCAATATTGGCTGTTACAATTCAGTAATCATTCGATTTTAACGTTTTTGCAATCTGGTATTACGATAAAATATTTTAAAACTTCGTGCTAATTAATTACTTTTTTCATATTTCGATAATTTTAATATGTGGTTAAAATATAAATAATGAGCACACTTACATGTTGGGCCAACTTGATGTTGCCTTTTTGATCTATACGATATACCGACATTGTCGAAATTGATGGTGATCTTGTTTTCCTAAAACTTTGCAGACACTTTTTGTAATCAATGAACACTTAGATCTTTTAAAATTAGCACTGACTTCGGAATGCTTTACACGTGTTATTATCAGAACACTGTATTATACTAACTTTGGGGCACAATTTTAAATTTAAATTAATTTGATATATTTCCCGAATAATATTTTGTCTTAAATTAGTCCGGGAATTGTATTTGTGTCACAGGATCGTGAAAGACTGAAACGTTTTCCTTAAGGCGGGTTTAATGTGGGCCATTGTAGGCACATATAACGGGGAAAACGGTCTTTTCCCCCTTCTGATTGTTCAAATTCCTACCATAAGCGCTAAATGTAATGTTTATTTTAGTATTGACTAAGTTTGTAACTCGTTGTGTAGGTATTGGTTTCGCATCACCAGAAAAACCATGTGATCGCCGATGTGTTGCTAGCCCCAGGTTCGTACACCGTTAAAATTGCCCTGCCTTTAGTTAATTTAAGGCTTATTCCTACTAATATTTTATACTTACCTGTAGCTTTATCGAGCGAAAAAATTGAAGTCCAAGACAGTTTTTGTATCGAAAAACTTAAAATAACATTTAATTAATTCGCCATTATGGTGTGTGCCAGTGTAAATATCAGAGTTTTTTCAATACATTATCATCCGCCTCTAAGGTTCATCGCCCGCTTTCCGCTAACAAGATAACACGCGCTTCGCTATAGATCTTCAGCCCACATAGCGTAACCTTATCGGCTCATAATACACTAAAACTTCAATAGACTATGTCGAGTATCGTTGCTCAATCAGGACTAAAAAAATTTGCAACCCCATTTCAAAATCCGAAAAGTCCAGTCCAAAAATTATTCGAACTATCCGGTGTTATTAATTCAGGGCTTAATCTGCACGGAAAGCCGATAAGCCGGATATGTCCGGAAAAACTGGAACGGTTGATGACCGTATATGCACCTAGGTCATAGTCAGTGGTGGTCTGGTCCCACATGAAACTATCCTAATGTATGTCGTAAACGGCGGAAATGAATCGCGGGCGGAGTTTGCTTATCTAGAGACGTTCAACGCATTTTGATAGTACCTAATAGACAGAAACATAACATTACTTTACGCCGGTACTCCCCGAAGAGTTGGTCAGAGGGACGTGTAGTCGGTTTAGTAAACTGGAGGATTATTATGTAAATAGGTAGGTAGATCTCTCCAATACACAGTGCGTTGCTCCTATCTTATTAAGCTTATATTTGATAACCCACGTTGCGAGTGCTCAACCTGCGATTTGAAGGACATACAATAAAAAGGTACTTTGACCATCTGTTTTATATATAAAGGAAGGAGGAGGAGGTACACCGTCATTGGCGAGCCTTTAGCCATTTTGTTAGTGATGTACCGTAAACTAACTCCGTGTTAGTTGGCTCTAACTTAGCTAACAGGTACATAAACATGGTCCGTGGTATGTGTCGCCGGCTCGCGGGTGCAGCGGCCATCGTCCGCTAACCAGATAACGCGCGCCCCACTTTCCCGCTTCCTTCCTATGACACACTTGAGCTAGGCTTCTTACATTATATCACTTGTTATTAGATTTACGACTGGCAACACGACCACCTTTTCGTGACAGTTCGAACTTGTATTTTTTTAGTTTGTCACACAATGGAACGAGTTCTGTGACACAATGTAACAAGTTCGTTACACAATGGAAAAGGTTGTAACACAATGTTACATAGTCATCTCAACGTAACGGAATATTGATAAATTAAATTATTAATATGGACATCACACACAAACTTACACATCATGCATAAAATTACTACATATTTCATTCACAGCTGAGATAAAGACGGCCACATTAAGTAGTAATAGCTACGGACACAGCTCACTACATTACTGAGTAAGTAATTAATTAGTTCATGTCTGCAACAATTACAAAGACATCCAAGATCACATTTCGTGATCTTTTTACTTTATGGAGCAATTGATAGGTACTCATGTCTTACAGACTGCTGCTGAAAGACTAATCAACCAAAGTTGCTAAAAAACTCATGTTACAATTTTTGGCTGACTGATCAATCTGATCATACATAATGATAGTCATGTTTTTTTACCCCAGTTTCTGAATAGAGAGCTTGTGTTTTCAAACTCTACTTTCTAAACTGAACTTCTAACTCTCAATTCAGAAATCAGGAGTACTAAGTTAATTCTTGTGCTGATTAGCCTGCAGTAAAATCTATAAACCTATCTAGGTTCTCACAAGCCACCTAGAATGTTTCACACACACCACAAAAACCAAGGAGAGCAAACTAGAATGCAATCATGCTAATGGAATTTACTTCATATATCTATATTACATTTTATAGCTATGCTTCATAGTGACTTTTGTCAAATGAATGGTGTAGGTGACCTTACAGAGTTGCTATTTCAATGAACTCTGTGTCTATTGGGAAATCTAGTCAAGCATGCATGGATTTTTCTTTTATGTAAACTAGCTATACCATTTATACCAAAATACTTTGTAACTACATTTTTCCAAGTCACCACTGCCTCAATAAATAATCTAATCAGGAAAAAACAAAACAACACAAGGTTTCAAACTAATTAAGTGTGGGTTGAAAAAAAAAACAATACGCAAACATTTGGACTAACCAAGGCGTTATCATTTGCGCCTAAATCAAGCGCGTTGCTTATATAACCCAGTATCTGGAAAAATAAATGGATACAGAAAACAGGTTTAAATACTTGTGTGGTCATAATAAAAGTTATGAAAAAAAAAAATAGATTGCAATGTACACCCAAACACAAAACAAGTCAGTTAAAAAGAGTACCATCACATAAAATTAAAATCCATTATTTGGATTTGAAAACTCATATCTAATTTTGTATTGGAGTAACAAAATAATACAAAGTTCTGTGTGTGGCTTTATTAAAATTATTATCTACATAATGGTGTGCCCATGAGCCTTGAAAGGAAGAGTATAATCACTCAGTGTCAACCAGGATGTGATGATAACAAAGTCAATGCCATAATGAACTCATTAAAATATTGAGGCTGAATCATGAATGCCTCTGCCATCTCATTTTTTAAACAGGGCTTTATTTTTTATTGTTTGAGTCACAGTTCCATTTTTAAAACTGTCATGTTACTATTGCCTACTGTTACACGCAAAATTAATTTATTCTATATCTTCTCAAATGAGGTTTGAGTAGATCAATTTATGACTTGCATTACTTTTTTTTTTTAATAATTTTTACACTGTACAAGGTAATTGTTTCAGTTAGTTGAACATGTAAATCTCATCATTTATGTAAGCTAACTAAATAAATAAATCAGGTTTACAAGCTTTTGCAACTTTAACCAGTGTTTATGAGTCGGGAACCAGTGTGATACTCGATAACAACAACTACTTAATATGATTGTATTTTGAATAGAACATTAGTCACACAAACATTGAACAGGTAGAAATTGAAACACTTTCATATTATCACAAATTCATACACTTTTTCAAGGCTAAATAACATCTTTCACACATTCTTTCTTTCTGACAAAGTAATTTTTTGTTGAAGCTGCAAGCAAGCTATATAAGATCACCATATCCAATTGAAGTAACACTCACTTTTATTATATTTATTACAACTTTCTATTGTTGGATATTTATAACATAAATACAAGCTTTAATTGATTCAAAACCATATTTTTATTCATGATAATTTGTATGTTGCTTAAATGTAAATTAAATTGAGTCACAATATTCATTTAGTTAGGTTCTCCTGTGTGTATGAGACATTTAATCTACACCTATTTCTTATTGGACCAGATTTAGATTTCAACAATACTCAAGCAAACCAATATGTACTTGTTGTTATCACAATTTTAAACAAGATAACCCATAATGTAATTCCTTTATATTACGAAATACCCTTATCTTCTACACTAGACAGGTACTTTTACTTTCCAAAAGAGATATATCATAAATATTTATACGGTCACCTCAATATGATCAAGAGTTACACATTATAAGCTATATAACAACAGTTTTAGCCCAAACGTTTGAACTGATGTTGGTAGATAAACATCTTACACTGTTATCAATGTAGAAAGTAATTTTGTATGAAAAATGCCTCTTTCAAGCTTATACAGCGTCATACATTTGTCGTCTGATCACATTGCGATGGTGAAATCAGTGGGCTCACGTATCCACGAGAAACACTCACTGCACAGCTTAGCATTCAGGAAATAACTCACTTATAAACAAATCAACGTAAACACGAGTACTCACCGATTTCGGCATGTTGGCGGTTTGGGATCACAATCTGCAACGAGACAGAATACATGTAACGATAATTTTGTTCACGTACATTTCCACCGCGGCTGACGGCTCTTCTGCCGCGTGACATTACTTAGGAAATTGTGACTGAACGCCTACTTGTATGCACGCAGAACGTTCATCAGACGCTCTATTCATTGCCATATCATACGTTTTCACACAAAATAATCATAATCAAACGATGACAATAAAATTGTGGTCACCGGGCAGTCGGCGGAGCACAGAAAAACGTCAGTTAAAAATTCGGAATGTTACCTAGGAATATGAAAGTGGGGTTTTGCATGTATACAAAAAATATGTTTAGACATTAACTTACCCGGTAAAAAGAAGAATATCACCTAATAATCCACATAAGTAGAACAACACACATAAAGAATGCACACACCCTTGAGTCACAAAAATATCGCGATGTGACAACTGCCTGTGTGACGTGGTGGCCGATGTTGTTATAAAAAAACTGTCATAATCTTCTTTGCGTTTTTGCGAGAAAAGTAAGTCAATTTATTAGCTTTGATAAGAGAACAACTTTTTAAGAGATATCCTTTAATATTGTAACTCTATACTACATTTACAAAAGTTATTAATAATGCTAAACGAAAACTAAAGGAAATCATGAATCTACTATAAATTTAAACTTTCTCTGCTATGGCAACATTGTGTTATGAGCCTTTCTATGCAGAATGAATACTAGAAACAGCGTTGTTTCATTACTAACATTTCAATATTTATTTGTACGTTTATTCCTAGCCAAAAAATATTAAATTAAAATACAACTTCGTTACATTTTCCTTTTTAGATATCTCATTTTATTTTTTCTAAGGATTGATCAATTTATCAAATAGGATGCATTGCGTTTATTGAAACGGCCTTTGTTTCGTTCATAACTTAATTTGATGGTTTTTTTTTGGATTTCTTTACACTATTGTACTTTCAATTGATTTGTTTGTGAGAACCGAAAATAATGTTAATCTAGAATGTACCTATATTGTTTGAAGTTAAGTTAGTAATCATTATCGTACTAGGAACCACATGATAGCGAACTACACGCGTACACTTGTTTCAAAACGTTGTCATATATGTCAAACGTCAACAGTCAATCTGAAAATGTCATTGTCATTTATTTTATCTGATCAAACGATCGTTTGTGGGTTAGTTTCGCCAAGTTTAGCACTATTTTGTTGATACGGAAATCGTGATAAATTTATTATTACGTTTGTAATATAAATTATACAATGTGCAAGTGTTTTATGTGTTAATTTGATATTAGTTTTACATTGTTATAGAACATAAGTAGTCGGTAACCTTAATATAAATGGCATCATCGCCCTTCCGCAGATTGCTCCATTGGGGTCCATTATCGGTTTTATGTGAGTTTACATTAATTCATTGCCAAATTTGATAGTTTTCTAGTCTTTAAACACACTTGCATATACACGGTGCTTAAATAACGAAACCACTTTCATTTACCGAGTACGTATGTATGATAAAAGACAATGAACATGAATATAAACAGACACTCGGCTTCTGAGGGCTGTGTTTATGTGTGTGTACTGTGATAACTTTTAATCTGATTTTTATAGCCAATTTCTATATTTCCGTAACAATTGTCGATTATTTTAATATGAATAATGGAAAGGAAACTGATATAGTTTTAGATAGAAAGATAGGTTAAGCTCGACATTCTCATTGTATAATCTACTTGACAAAGAAATTCTACCTTATACCTGAATACTTAAAATTGTTCTTCTAAATGCATGTTATTATTTTTGTACATTTAGAAGTACATACACAATGTACGGTACGTAGTAACTATTCAGTAATCTGTGGTACGGTACAGTAAGTAAACAACTATATTCACACAATTGTTATTGTGAAAAATAGGCACTGGAAATTTATTTTAACCTCAAGCTGCAAAACAAACATTTTAAATAAGGTAAAATTACCAAATAAAATTTCAATGAGTGCCAATTGGACTCATTTCAACAATTTTCCCATATTATCATGAATTGTCCTTATGTCGTTAACTGCCGTGCTAAACACAAAAGCGGTATCTCAGTGAAAGCGAGTTTCGAGAAAATTTAAATTTTGTTAATATTGTTTTTTATTTATTAAACTTAAACTTAAACTTTATGTACAATAGTGGTACATAGGAGGACTTAATGCAACTAGGCATTCTCTACCAGTCAACCTTTGGGTTAAAAAGACTACCTATACTGTGGTAGGTGTACAACAAATAAGATGAAAAATAGTTTTGGTTTGGAAATAAAAAAACAGTTATATATATAACTAGCTGTCCCCCGTGGCTTCGCTCCTGGCAACTGGTTACCTACCCTTCACCTACCCTACACCTACCCTAAGGATTCTTAAATTTTCTAATTTTCCACGCAATTTTTTTTTCATAAGAACCTCCTGACAATAACAAACACAACAAAAAAAAAAAGTGAAACCGGTCCAGGCGTTGTTGAGTTATGCGCTTACCAACACATTTTGCAATTCATTTTTATATTATAGATAATACTAATAAAATACATATTGTAAGCTGAAATGATAAACTAATAGATTCGATTTAATATAATAATATTTCTGATTGAGGGAACTCATAATATTTATGACAAAGACAAACTAAGAATGACTGGCTTATAAGTAGTGATTTCGGATTTATTTTTTTATTAACTGATATAGGGAACACCTTTTTGAAGAGGTTTTAATATGTTCTAAAAAAGCTGCCGCTATTTACCTTAGTTTATTGGATGCATATTTGTTTAAGCTATCTGATGATATAAAAATAAAATTTATAATTTTTTTTGAGATACCACTTTTGCATTTAGCATGGCAGTTAATCTCTCCATCTGTATGTCCGTTTATGTACTCAAAATTGAGAAGCACTCATTTAGGTCAATGGGTATCCTTAGGGGAGTTAACCTCCATCATGCAGGGGACCCAGTTTTATGAAAATAAAAATAAGTGACAATAGACTGAAAAACAGAATTTAAGTGTAACCGGTCACGCATCGCTTGCGAAACTACAGAACAACAGTCAAGCCCGCCTACACTTTATATAATTTACACATACAACAAACATAAAACGAAATAGTTTTTTTTATGAAAGAGCCATCTTAAACTATGAGAACTTTGGTTTGACTTGGAATTATAAATAAAAAAACATACAGGGTGTTAGGGACATCGTAACGCAAACTTCACGAAAAGGCTACACTTAATGCCATTAACCAAATTGTAGAAGTCATTAATCTCGCTAATGATCGGTTTACAGACCACACATGAAAAATGTCTTTTCTAGATGGTATGTTAGACGCTACACACACATGGGTTAGTTAGTGTTTTGCTATTAGGCAGGATGCGTTGACCTTTTGCAACAAAACAGCTGAGCAGATGCCTAATTCTAGCTTTATTTACATTGCTTTTTTTAGTGAAAGTAGTGATTTAACTATTTTTTTAAAAAAAAATCACATTGGGTTGGGTAAGAATAACGATTATGAACAGTCTAAAGTAAAAAAAACGCCTGAAAAAAATGAAAAAATGAGGAAAAAGCCGACGAAAAATTCCAACGCGGGGGGGTCCAGAATCATGTCCTGGATCCATGGTATTCGTTTGTGCGTCGATGTCCCTTACACGCTGTATTGTGATTAAATAAATTATGTGATTGACCATATTATTTCAGGTATAATAAAGCTAGTAACATGGGCGATGGTCCACCTGATGGGCATGTGGTGGCCGCCACACACCTCGCTAGCTGCAGCTCTTCATGCCGCTCTCTTCCTGGCACTGGCTGCTTCCACACTGTATTACTTCCTGCAGGCACTACTTGAGGGACCAGGCTTTATTCCGCTGGGATGGAAACCTGTGAGTGTTACCAGTGATAATATAAATAAAAAGTAAAGTATAAAATATTAATTCTTAAGCACAAATTATGAAAAAGTCAAGTCATAATTGCTGAGTTTTTTTTTTATTTATTACTCAATAGTTAATGGTAGATTACGATTATTAATAGGCTTGTTTATATTTTTCAGGAAAGGGAAGAGGACACTGATAACTTACAGTTCTGTACCATTTGTAATGGATTTAAAGCACCAAGGTCACATCATTGTCGAAAATGTAAGTTAATCTACAATAATAGTAATTAGAAATAAAATCATCAAAGGAATTAAAATAACTATTAATACAGTTACAAATTGAAAGAAAGAGTCACTACACCGTGAGCATTGGAAGGAATGGAGGGAGGTCTTTGCCCAGCAGGGGGACAGTACAGGCTAGTAATAACATTAATAATAATTATTTCAGTTGCTATGATGAATTTTTAGCATTTGAAATTATGGAACCTTGATAACCCACAATTATTTTCTGAGTGCTATCTGAATGAGACATATTATGGCACACAGCAATAGTTTAGCTAAAGAGTATAAGAATTTTCGTAATCTTAATGAGCTTCATATAATGTCTGCAGGTGGTTACTGTGTAAAGAAGATGGATCACCACTGTCCGTGGATCAACTGCTGTGTGGGTCACAACAACCACGGTTACTTCACCTTGTTCCTCATCTCAGCCGTGATGGGCTGCTTCCATGCTTCAGTTGTATGTAACAATTTAATAAATTAGTCTTAATATGAACATTATTCAAATTGTAATCTAAATTATTGTCCATGTACCATGTACCATCTGTCGTATACTGTACCATTGTACGAAAGAGTCACTGCGCCCCTGGAACGCAAAGGGCATTAGGAGGAACACGGATGTGTTTTAGTCAGTAAGAGTCTGACACTCCCTCCCGCTCCGCCCAGAACGGAAGAAGTCACTTGATGATTTCCCACCATTACAAAAAAGGGAACCATACCAGTCAGTGATAATCCCTCTCCACTTTACCTGGATGCTTCGCAGTATATGACCCGTCCATCTTCACTTAAGTTGGTCTATCTACAAAAGCATGTCTGCTACTCTATGTAGTTTTTGATCTCACATAGTTGTTTCTTTTTCTGTCCTGTTTTATGACGCTTATCATCAGTATGCCAAATAGGAACGCTTTTCAGTGATACTGTCATTCTTTTTCATTTTCATTCATCTGTAACTCGTTGCTCCAATCACTTTTTTTGCGCAATCAACACAATTACGTAATATCTATTCTGTCGTCTTTCCAGGTGCTATCAATCTGCATGTACCACGCAATAAACCGCGTGTGGTACGTGCTCCACGGCACCGGTGGCGAACCGATGATCTACCTGACGCTCACCACGCTACTGCTGACGCTACTCGCCATCGGCATGGCCGTTGGCGTGGTGCTGGCTGTAGGCGTACTGTTGTATCTACAAGTAAGTGTCGATGATCTACTGACGCTCACCACGCTACTGCTGACGCTACTCGCCATCGGCATGGCCGTTGGCGTGGTGCTGGCTGTAGGCGTACTGTTGTATCTACAAGTAAGTGTCGATGATCTACTGACGCTCACCACGCTGCTGCTGACGCTACTCGCCATCGGCATGGCCGTTGGCGTGGTGCTGGCTGTAGGCGTACTGTTGTATCTACAAGTAAGTGTCGATGATCTACTGACGCTCACCACGCTGCTGCTGACGCTACTCGCCATCGGCATGGCCGTTGGCGTGGTGCTGGCTGTAGGCGCACTGTTGTATCTACAAGTAAGTGTCGATGATCTACTGACGCTCACCACGCTGCTGCTGACGCTACTCGCCATCGGCATGGCCGTTGGCGTGGTGCTGGCTGTAGGCGTACTGTTGTATCTACAAGTAAGTGTCGATGATCTACTGACGCTCACCACGCTGCTGCTGACGCTACTCGCCATCGGCATGGCCGTTGGCGTGGTGCTGGCTGTAGGCGTACTGTTGTATCTACATGTAAGTGTCGATGATCTACTGACGCTCACCACGCTGCTGCTGACGCTACTCGCCATCGGCATGGCCGTTGGCGTGGTGCTGGCTGTAGGCGTACTGTTGTATCTACAAGTAAGTGTCGATGATCTACTGACGCTCACCACGCTGCTGCTGACGCTACTCGCCATCGGCATGGCCGTTGGCGTGGTGCTGGCTGTAGGCGTACTGTTGTATCTACAAGTAAGTGTCGATGATCTACTGACGCTCACCACGCTGCTGCTGACGCTACTCGCCATCGGCATGGCCGTTGGCGTGGTGCTGGCTGTAGGCGTACTGTTGTATCTACAAGTAAGTGTCGATGATCTACTGACGCTCACCACGCTGCTGCTGACGCTACTCGCCATCGGCATGGCCGTTGGCGTGGTGCTGGCTGTAGGCGTACTGTTGTATCTACAAGTAAGTGTCGATGATCTACTGACGCTCACCACGCTGCTGCTGACGCTACTCGCCATCGGCATGGCCGTTGGCGTGGTGCTGGCTGTAGGCGTACTGTTGTATCTACAAGTAAGTGTCGATGATCTACTGACGCTCACCACGCTGCTGCTGACGCTACTCGCCATCGGCATGGCCGTTGGCGTGGTGCTGGCTGTAGGCGTACTGTTGTATCTACAAGTAAGTGTCGATGATCTACTGACGCTCACCACGCTGGTGCTGACGCTACTCGCCATCGGCATGGCCGTCGGCGTGGTGCTGGCTGTAGGCGTACTGTTGTATCTACAAGTAAGTGTCGATGATCTACTGACGCTCACCACGCTGCTGCTGACGCTACTCGCCATCGGCATGGCCGTCGGCGTGGTGCTGGCTGTAGGCGAACTGTTGTATCTACAAGTAAGTGTCGATGATCTACTGACGCTCACCACGCTGCTGCTGACGCTACTCGCCATCGGCATGGCCGTCGGCGTGGTGCTGGCTGTAGGCGTACTGTTGTATCTACAAGTAAGTGTCGATGATCTATTGGCGCTGCTGCTGACGCTACTCAATTGAATAACCTATGTGTTCCTCCATCTATAAAAAGTTATCAGTTTGTTGTCTGTGGTTTTGGTTATCATACCAAATAAAGTAAATTGGTACTAAGTAATAAATATTCTGTAGCATCGCAACAAAAAGAACCGCGATGCCATCTATCCCGCCAGCTGCGAACTAACTGAACAGAATCCTGCATCGCGGTATCAGTTTTACGTGTGATTTGAACATGTACAACAGTCCAAATATCAACTATCGGGCAGTTGCCCACCGGACATAACGACCGTCCGGTCGGAGGATCCTCCCGTTTCAACGGAGCTATGCGTGACTTTCCGCATACCTCCATACCTACTATTGACCCTGACGTGATATCACATAATTAAAACAGCTAATTTGGAAAGCATTTGCAATTCAATATTTTCACGAAAAAGTCATTAACACATTCAATTACATTTCAAACTTGCCCTTCATAAAGTTCAAAATCCACCGAAATAAAGTTCAAAATCCTAAACCACTATAATAATATCATAAATTAATTAATTTACGTCATCAGGTCCGCGGTATCCTTCGCAACCAGACCACGATAGAAGACTGGATCATGGAGAAGGCAGTAGGGCGGCGCGAAGAACTGGGGCTGCCCGAGTTCGTGTTCCCTTACAACGTGGGCTGGAGGAACAATGTGAAGCTGATCCTGTATGGGGCGAAGTACGATGGCATCAAGTGGCCGGTCAGGGAGGGCTGCGGGGAGTATGATTTGACGGTGAGTTGTTGCCGGTCTTTTGTCTAAGTCACCGGAAAATGGCCTAATCCGTAAGAATGTAATAATACATCTTGATTACATTTTAATTGCTCGATATAGTATGAAAAAATCGTTTTCTATACAATAAATCTCATCCAAATTCCATAGTTTCCAATGTATCCATGTCTTATTAAGAAAAAATAGTTTACAATTTCACGCGATATTTTAAAACCTTACGGCGTTTGCAATATTCCGGTGACACATTCGTCTATACGCAGTGACGAACTCGTGACTAAATAATGAAAGCCGCACGAATCGAATTTCAAAGTCAAGCTACCCTTGCCGAGGCCAGTCCGTGGATCGGTGACCATACATAACATACCGAGTTTCCTTCTTGCCTAGGCAAGCACGTTAAGCCGTTGATTCTCACGGGAACATTTTTGACAGGCGTCACCGATTTTGCCATATCTAGTAAAGTAGGACCCATTATTATGAATGTTAATGTATAATCTGTGGTGCTTGGCAACTGGGCTTAACCCAGTTGTATATATCCCTTGGTGCCTATTCGGCCAAGCTCTGTTCTTTCTCCTGCTTGATAAGGAGGGAAGTGGAAATTATATTTATTTTTCCTACTCCTCTGCAGCTGTTATTTTCTGATCAATTTCGTTGCGGGATCCAAGACAGTTGAATCGTTTCTCCGGGACTCGTCGAGCTTCATTGACTCGGCGTTGTTCTGGTGGATGCCACTGTTTATTCTGGCTTTCAGGAGTTGAAGTGGTTTGGGAATGTGTGGCGCGCTTGTCCCAAAAACAACTTTTTAACAAAAAAAAACCGACTTCCAAAAAAAACACTACAAAGTACAAAATAACTTTAATTTCGGTATTCGCTGCTTCTGGTTGCTTCTTCGTTATTTGACACCGACTTCCGAAATTAAAGTTATTTTTTAGAACCTCCTTTTTAAAAAAAGGCGTTACGGATAGCCTGTCTGGAAATGTGCCTTGTGATAGTTTCCATGACACTGCAATTTATACCTTATGTCAATAGAAATAGCTCACATTTTCAGGCGTAAACATACCGCTATAAAGTCATACTAGGTTTACCTAGACTTGATCGCGTCCGCTTGTTATTGCAATTCCAATCTAATGTCAATAACAATACGTCACATTTTCCAGCGTGAACAACAAGCGCAGAAGCAAGACAAGCGCGTGCGCTCGCGTCTCTACACGGCTATAGAGCAGTACTCAGGGCGCTGGGTACCCATCTTCAGTTGGCCGCGGGCGGCACTGAACGCGCCCTGTTCCGATGAGTCACGCTTGCCGCTCCAACCTGGGGATGTTGTCAGAGCTACACGACAGAGAAGGTAAGCTTCAGTAGGCCGCGGGCGGCACTGAACGCGACCTGTTCCGATGAGTCACGCTTGCCGCTCCAACCTGGGGATGTTGTCAGAGCTACACGACAGAGAAGGTAAGCTTCAGTAGGCCGCGGGCGGCACTGAACGCGACCTGTTCCGATGAGTCACGCTTGCCGCTCCAACCTGGGGATGTTGTCAGAGCTACACGACAGAGAAGGTAAGCTTCAGTAGGCCGCGGGCGGCACTGAACGCGACCTGTTCCGATGAGTCACGCTTGCCGCTCCAACCTGGGGATGTTGTCAGAGCTACACGACAGAGAAGGTAAGCTTCAGTAGGCCGCGGGCGGCACTGAACGCGACCTGTTCCGATGAGTCACGCTTGCCGCTCCAACCTGGGGATGTTGTCAGAGCTACACGACAGAGAAGGTAAGCTTCAGTAGGCCGCGGGCGGCACTGAACGCGACCCGTTCCGATGAGTCACGCGTGCCGCTCCAACCTGGGGATGTTGTCAGAGCTACACGACAGAGAAGGTAAGCTTCAGTAGGCCGCGGGCGGCACTGAACGCGACCTGTTCCGATGAGTCACGCTTGCCGCTCCAACCTGGGGATGTTGTCAGAGCTACACGACAGAGAAGGTAAGCTTCAGTAGGCCGCGGGCGACACTGAACGCGACCCGTTCCGATGAGTCACGCGTGCCGCTCCAACCTGGGGATGTTGTCAGAGCTACACGACAGAGAAGGTAAGCTTCAATCGGCCGCGGGCGGCACTGAACGCGACCTGTTCCGATGAGTCACGCTTGCCGCTCCAACCTGGGGATGTTGTCAGAGCTACACGACAGAGAAGGTAAGCTTCAGTAGGCCGCGGGCGGCACTGAACGCGACCCGTTCCGATGAGTCACGCGTGCCGCTCCAACCTGGGGATGTTGTCAGAGCTACACGACAGAGAAGGTAAGCTTCAGTAGGCCGCGGGCGGCACTGAACGCGACCTGTTCCGATGAGTCACGCTTGCCGCTCCAACCTGGGGATGTTGTCAGAGCTACACGACAGAGAAGGTAAGCTTCAGTAGGCCGCGGGCGGCACTGAACGCGACCCGTTCCGATGAGTCACGCGTGCCGCTCCAACCTGGGGATGTTGTCAGAGCTACACGACAGAGAAGGTAAGCTTCAATCGGCCGCGGGCGGCACTGAACGCGACCTGTTCCGATGAGTCACGCTTGCCGCTCCAACGTGGGGATGTTGTCATAGCTACACGACAGAGAAGGTAAGTGGAAAATTGCTTAATTTTTTTATTTATTTAACTAGGTTTTCAATTAAGTTACCAGGCATTAATAGTAGTAATGGATTTGAGAAAAAACTCGTCCGCCAAATACCACCAATCGGTGTTGCCGTGTTTCGGTTTAAAAAGTATTGGTTTGGCCGTAATTACAGGCACACATATCAACTTAATCATTGAGATGGCGACGCACCTGCAATGCCTCAATGATTGCATAATATGTCTATGATGTGACTCGCTTTTACGCCACCAAATTCATAATGAAAATCAAATATGCCTGACTTTAACCCGGGATTTCATACTCAGCAGTCAAGCTTACGACTAGCGAGTCAGTCATTTGTCACTTTCAAGAGATTAAACAGCACTGTCACAGTTTTCAACATCGTAAATAATCTCGTTTCCTTCCAGACACTGGTTATTCGGCGAGAAGCTCGTGGGTGAAGGCGAGGCAGCGCGGGGCCCGCGCGGCTGGTTCCCGCGCGCCGCCGCCGCCCCCAGCGACGCGCTGCACAAGCACAAGCCCGACTAGCTGCCCGCCTGCTGCCACACTACACACTGGTATGGTGAATGTGCAGAGTGGAGTAGGAAGGACATGGAGTGCTTTGTTTCAAACTAACGTCCCGATCCGGTTTAGGGCAGGCCTTTTTGTTTAAATCATGCAATAGTTTCCAGGCATTAGTAATCAAAGACGTCATGGTTAATGTAACAAGCAACTCTTAAAAAATAGATTATCTGATTATCAAATTTTCCTTCTTTTCTGGTGCAATGTTATACCAGACCTTATGACAAACGTCAATTTTTTTTTGTACTGATACCCAGTAGCAACACAATTCTATAATTCTCCAAAAACAGCTCATCCATAGGTAGTTGGACGATAACAGCTTTTTAACGTGTTTAAAATGTGAAGATTGCGATCAAATTAATTGGTGAAATGGGTTGTTTCAGTTCAGATTAGAGAGTCGCTTGGTCATGCTAGTATTTGACGCATGAGCACTCCATTAATCTCATACTCTGTGTACAAAGGATCTATGTACGAATAATGTTAAACATGAACAGAATCAACTCATTGTTAAATATAAAACAGCATGGTGATGGCACAATGCCACTTCATGGTAGGGGGACCATGACGTGGCATTGTGCCATCACTATTCCGTTGTGAGAAAGGGATAGTGCTATTAGTCCCGTATAGCTCCATCTCTCTCTCACAACGGAGTCATGATGACATTGCCACGTCGCGACCGATTGCCGATTGCCGCGTCGGCGTCGCGTTTATAGTAGAGTAGCCATAGTCATATTTTATAGTAGGTGTTTATAGTTAATTTACTAGTTATTTTGGTGACCGTCAGGATGGCTGGACCAAACGAGATATTGTTCATGAGACCATGTCTATTTGCTACTATTTACTAACTATAATGAAATATTTGCTACCTTTGTGTTAAGAAATATATCAAAGGATTTTTTTTAAAATATATTTCTCGTGGTCAGCCATTCTGACGTCAGGGATTGGGATCATATTATACATGGTCTAAATCGTTCATGATATTATTTTTATTTGAATAATATTTTGCTTAATTTTTCTCAACTGTGTTGATCATCAAGATCAGCGTATTTATTATTTTTTTACTGCCGTTATATCTAAACAATAATTCATTTCGGTAATTTCATATAAAGTTCCTACTTCCATTTCAAGTCATCATTTTCCAACAACACAAGATCTCAGTGAGTGGAATTTATTTATATTTACTTAATATTTGTTCTAGAATCGTATTTAAATATGTAAATAGCTAACTGACTATTAATATTGATATTACAATAAAATGCACAAAAATTGGATTTTATTGAATCCCATAAATATGATTTCACAAGCTAGATGATTTCACTTGATAAAATTATAATGACGACATAAAATGAGAATAATTAATAAATTTTCTAACTCGCCGTTGAGTGTAGCAGCTATTGATGTTCCTATTCCTATAAGCAATGACAAAGTTCAACAGATGGCGCCACATGCGAACGTACAGTCAACAAAAAGAAAAGGCATGCAGACTGTCAACTATTGCTTGCATTTAGTGTATGAAATGAGTACTTAATGTTAAATTAACAATTTGATCTAGTTCGTCTAAGTGAGTTCTGTTTAAAATACATATAATAGGGAACATGCATGTATTTTATTTGCTAAATAAAATACTTATTAGCTCTGGTAAAACAATGAAAGGATTTTTAAATATCTTCACTTGTGACGAAGTTATAAAGCTTTTTAGTTGGAAGTTAGAAAAAGAATTTCGTCGTGGCCTGTGACATCAATAGCCATGGCGCCCATAGAAAACGGCGTTCTTGCGAAAGGGACGATTTTTCTGTGATTCGGCGAGTATTTCAAAGTCCAGGGGCCTAACCACCAACTCTTATAGCAGTATTACTTCAATATTACTTCCAGTAGGAAAGAGACGGAGCTATACAGGACGTAAAGCTCCGTCTTTTTCCCACTGGAAGTAATATTAAAGTAATACTGCTTTAAGAGTTGGTGGTTTAGGCCCTGCTCGAACGTGAGAGCGTCAACGCGAGACACAGTGTCAGCGACGACGTTGTCTTCTCCCTTTATGTAGTATTCGTTTTAAATAATTATTGTCATATCTAGTTAGTTAAACGACTGCACAAAAAGGAGTGTTATTTTCAAATCTGATTTCACTGTTGGGGACTTTATATACAAAGCGAAACGGGCGTGCGGACAGGACGATGACAAGATAAAATGTATGGCGTCAAAGAAACGAAATATACTTAGCGTCGCGGGCGCGCGGACAGTCGCCATACATTTTCGTCGACGCACGCCCGAAGCGCTTTTTAAATCAGGCCCCTTAGTATTATATTTTCGTATATTTTGCGAAAAACTGGTAAGATAATTAATTTCCAGCCTACAAACCAATCTTTTGTGTTAACTGTACTTTTTATTAGCTAATATGACTACACTTGTAAACAAAATGATAGCATTTAACTAATACCTTTTGTAAGAGTTTATCAGTCATAGATTACGATGCCATGTAATTGTTATACATAGGAGTTTTACAGTTATATACGGTTGTTTGTTATTTTGAGCAATTTTATAATATTCATAATGTGAATGAATAGTTGTGATTGTAAAAATAATGTTTTGTATATGAATAAAAATGTAAACTTATGTAATAATATTGGCTTTTATTTTTTAGTTAGATAGGGCTAGAATGAAACGAAGGCGTTGTGTGTAAAAAATCTTTATTGTGCATTAAAAATAAATTATTATTCTCAAACACACAAATGCACTTTTCCGAAGCATTAAATTAGTTCTCAATAAGTTAGCTTACGATGTAAATGATATAAACTATACATCTAACTCCACCAATGTTAGATTATCACGAATTCTTTTTAAATTAATAAATGCAAATTATTTTGTTACACTCACAGTATCTCAAACTTTAAGTTTGAACTGTCCTCACACTCGACCACGCTCACGTTCTTAGATACTAAATTACGTATAATATTATTATAAAACTTATTATATTATTTTGACGGCATTGAGTTAAAATTATATTGATGGAACATGAAAACGCCAATGGAGTACAAACTATGATCGACTAAAGTTGGTATTGCTTAATCGACTAAAAGGACCAGGCGAAATTTAGCTTTCAAATCCGCAAAATCCTATCAAAAGTAGCCGTTATCTTCATATTCGTGCTATCATTGACCTGGTCCTTCAGCTCAAACCTTATAATAAGACTGGACATACAACAGATGATATAAAAAGTTCGACTAAACAAGATGACAAGACTATACTTCTAAAACGCCGTACATCCAGCCCGTAGCCGACCATCTCTTCAAGACTCTAGTATTCATTGTCCTCGTCGAGTTCTCCCTCGGTGGAGTCGACTCCGACCTCTTCATAGTCCTTCTCCAAGGCAGCCAGATCCTCTCGGGCTTCGGAGAACTCTCCCTCTTCCATGCCCTCGCCGACGTACCAGTGAACGAAAGCGCGCTTTGCGTACATCAAGTCGAACTTGTGGTCCAATCTGGAATTTAAAGTCAGTATTATCATTCTTATAAAAACCTTTATTGCAACTATAACTATATACACACACTTAAATAAAAGACTCAACTAATTGGGCTTGGGCACAAGCTACTCTTCCCATCCGTATGGGAGGCCTCGGCGTCCGCAAAATTACTAGTATCAGTTTACCGGCTTTCATATCTTCGGTTCATGGCACTGAGAAATTAGTCAGGAATATCCTAACTTCCTCACTGACTAGTTTTGATGTGCCTTGCTTCACTGAGGCTATGGATGCCTGGAGACTCGCTTGCCCGAATCTAAATCCACCCGACTACCCATCATCCCAGAGACGTTGGGACGAGCCACTCTGCAGAGAGGTTCAGAATAACCTTTTGGCCACATCTGGTACTGCTGCTGAGCGTGCTCGTCTGTTGGCTGTGGGTCAATGGGAGTCGGGACTCTGGCTTCACGCACTACCGTCGTCGAACATAGGCACCTTGTTCGATGATACTACTTTCCGCCTCGCTGCTTCCCTGCGTCTTGGCGCTCCATGTTGTTCTCCTCATCGCTGCCACTGTGGCGAAGCTGTCAACAGTCTCGGACACCACGGCCTGTCATGCAGCCGTAGCGCTAATCGCATAGCGCGGCACGCGAATGTTAACGACATCATCCGACGAGCTCTAGTCACCGTCGGCGTTCCGGCTGTATTAGAACCCAATGGCCTGGCACGCGACGATGGAAAGAGACCGGACGTCATGTCATTATTTCCATGGAAGATGGGTAGGCCATTAGTTTGGGACGCTACTTGTGTCGATACTCTTGCGCCATCCCATCTTCCTAGCTCTTCGTGCTGCGCTGGCTCTGCCGCTGCGGCTGCGGAGAACCTCAAGCGGCGGAAATATTATAACCTTGTAGGTAGTTATATTTTCGAGCCGTTTGGGGTTGAAACTCTCGGGTCGTGGGGTCCGAGTGCTCATTACTTGTTTAAAGATCTGTCAAGACGCTTAGTTGACACTTCGCGTGACCCTAGGGCTGGCTTTTACCTCGGACAAAGGATAAGCATTGCCATACAACGTGGCAATGCTGCCAGCCTTTTGGGTACATTACCAGTGGCCTGCGATGCGGAGGAATTTTTCGACGCCATGTTTTAGATTACTTTTAGTTTTAGTAAAGTCAGTTAGTAATGATGTCCTAGGATGCTTTATGTGTTTTATTAGAAGAACATGAAACGGTCTATGTAGTGGCGAATTTCTTGAATTCATATATTTATGATTTCAAGAGAGTTGTCATTTTAAAAATTAAGGAATTTCAAGAATCCAAATATTTGCCAGTTTTTCTGACAATCTCGTTGCGAGCTTTGAGCTGAATAATACCATTACCTATATCTAAAGAACCAATGGGAACTTATTAAGGACCAATTAGTTTTACCACAGTAGATACATACCGAGCCCAAGCCTCAGCGATGGCGGTGGTGTTGGACAACATGCAGACAGCACGCTGTACCTTGGCCAGGTCTCCTCCAGGGACCACGGTCGGAGGTTGGTAGTTGATGCCCACCTGTGCACAGAGATACACTTAAGTTATTCTCACGTATGGCCATGTTTGTCAAGATTCACGGCAGTTGCGGTCATCGGTGCGAGTGGGATAGTGAACATGTCTCACTCCCACATTTTAAGACCGCACCTGCCACTGACGTTGGGGTTAGTATTGTGCTTTCTTTATACGTCAATGATTTAAGGAAAGACATAATATGGAACAGATAAAGAGCTGAAGATCCAAATTAAATGCGTGTCTAACCTTGAATCCTGTGGGGCACCAGTCTACGAACTGGATGGTCCTCTTGGTCTTGATGGTAGCGATGGCGGCATTAACGTCCTTAGGTACGACATCACCTCTGTCAAGGAAAACAATGTTTCATATATTTTTATCTCGATGCTCAATTTCAATAAAACGGTCGTACTTAGATCAGGAAAATATATTGGTCGTGGGTTAAAAAAAATTACCTGTACAACATGCAGCAGGCCATGTATTTTCCGTGACGGGGGTCGCATTTCACCATCTGTAGGTAACGGAAATGTAAAATTTAGCTAATGTAACATTTAAAAGAAGTTCGAAGCTGTATCAAAACAATCTTAAAATGCCGTAATAGGCGACTGTCTTTGGAAAGAGCCTGCCTCAACCAAATCAATAAATTAAGGAGGGTTCTCAGCTTCAGCAGCAGTACCTACTGAGGTATTTAAATATGGGATACCTATAAGCAATGTATTTGAGGCTGAAAAGCACTTAACGGCAGTTTACCGTTGCGTAGGATTGACTAGGTCAAAACTACACTCAATGATCCACTCCACGAGTGTACAAGAAGAGTTTACAGTACGGGAGGAATGGCGACAGATTGTTGAAGTTTGCCACTATACCTGATGTGACGACCAAGACCACTCTGCGTAAGCAATGTGACGACGAAGAAGAAGCATTCATCAGCGATTCCTTACCTGGTTGGCTGGCTCGAAGCAGGCATTGGTGATCTCAGCAACAGTGAGCTGTTCATGGTAGGCCTTCTCAGCAGAGATGACGGGCGCGTAGGTGGCGAGCGGGAAGTGGATACGAGGGTAGGGCACCAAGTTGGTCTGGAACTCCGTCAGGTCCACGTTCAGCGCGCCGTCGAACCGCAGCGACGCGGTTATTGACGACACGATCTGGAATGTGAATGGTGGTAAGTTTGGTTTTGAAAAATCTTCTTATGAGACTGACTTTCTTGGGCGTTTGGAGTCGGCGGTTCCCGAAAGGAGGAATAAGTCGAAAACTTTCTGGTTAATGAAGAGATTTTGAAAGGAATACAGCAATGTTTTCCGATACTCCAAGTTTCGGAAACCATTGCTATGTTTCACATGGAGTCAAACAGACAATATGTGCAAATAGAAAAGATTAGATATGCAAGATACGGCCATTAATAGAAGCTTTTATTCATAAAAAGATCAGTAACAGAGCGTATGGATTGTTTAAGTTTTACTCAGCTGAAGTCGAATTTAATAGAAATAAGAAGGTAATTAGAGGCCCTCTAGTGTAATTTATATTGGCGTTCTTTCTTCTGATTTGTATGATTTGCCCTCATACCTGTCCAATAAGCCTGTTGAGGTTGGTGTAGGTGGGTCGCTCGATGTCGAGGTTCCTCCGGCAGATGTCGTAGATAGCCTCGTTGTCCACCATGAAGGCGCAGTCCGAGTGCTCCAGCGTCGTGTGCGTCGTCAGGATCGAGTTGTAGGGCTCCACCACTGCGGTCGACACCTGGGTAGGAAGGTCAAACGGTAACAAATTGGCGGCGAAGAGGCAGGCAGAAACAATTTAGATATCGTATCGTCCCTTGATGAAGTAACTACCTACGCTGATTTTTTTAAATCTTTTTCTCAATATTTACTGATTCGGACTATGCTTTCAGAAAGTCTTAACAGGGGACCACAAGGCTCGTACCGATAGGTATAGGTTATTGGTATACCATGTTGGGACATGGCATTAATACAATGGGTGAAGATTCTCGGAAGAAAAAGAAAAATGATTAAATTAGCTAGTTTGATTGTTTTGAGACGATTTTATCTTTTCCATCGCTTACCATCGTAAGCGATGATGTAGTCAACGATGGAGCATATCTCTTCTATTTTCTACGTCTGTCTTTAGTTTACGGCTAAATAATAAGTGCCTGTGTTTCGTACCTGAGGTGCAGGGTAGATGGAGAACTCGAGCTTGGACTTCTTGCCGTAGTCGACGGAGAGGCGCTCCATCAGCAGCGAAGTGAAGCCGGAGCCGGTGCCGCCGCCGAACGAGTGGAACACCAGGAAGCCCTGGACAAGGAGATAAGCAGTTTCAGGTTATGATGAATGTGGTCTTTGGAACCTACACGTTTCCTAGCAAGTCAAGGTAAGGCGTCATTAAATTTACCGCACTCGCATAGCTCTGTGTCTCAGGTGTGGTGGTGATGATTGTAGTGTCTGTGTTAACAAAACCAGTACCTGTAAGCTGGTTTCTCATTCAAAGCCCCCTTACCTATATAATTTTGACCTCTAAATTTTGACAGCAAGTCGATAATAATTGTTCGTTTCAGCAGTAATCATTTGGTAAGGCAAATTAATTCCTCTCATCATCCCCTCACCTGGAGTCCGGTACATTGGTCGGCGAGTTTCCGCATCCTGTCGAGGACGACGTCGACGATCTCCTTGCCGATGGTGTAGTGGCCTCGGGCATAGTTGTTGGCGGCATCCTCCTTGCCAGTGATAAGCTGTTCCGGATGAAACAGCTGCCGGTACGTACCGGTGCGCACCTCGTCTGGGAAAGGGAGTTGGAAATTAGTGATGGTGGACACAAGGTGGACTGATGACCTGGTAGAGCGAGAAACAACTGGGTGCGAGTCGCACAGGACCGCGAGATGTGGCGAAACTTTTAAGCGATGATGATAATGTCATTCTCTTGTAAGTACGACAGAGTACTAAAAAAAAAATATGGTCTTAACTCGGATAATACCGAGCTTCGTATAATCTGCGCTCAACGCTCGTACGCAACGTAAATCCTGACTGCGATGTGTTCGCGGACGAATGGTTCATGTCAGTAAGTATGTCTGGAGTTCTGTCAGATGAGTGTATTCAGTTTATTAATTGGCGGATAGCCGTTTCACTAAAGTGAAAATAAAAAGTTTCTTGCTAAGTCGGGATTCCCGTAAGACCACTTTTTTCACGGAAACGAGAAAGCAAAAATAAATACCTAGCTGTTCATACATTTCTGAGAATCGAATTTTAATCTTACAAAAAGAATAATCCACTTCAGACTGAAACCCAATCCTGCAAAACGCAATAAAAAGCAATGATTCAGACAGCAGATGGCCTTTTCCAAGACTTAATGTTTGACTCACTTTTGAGTCACCAAATACCTAAGTTTAAAATCAAATAAAAGGAAATCAATTTTATAAGGAGATGAATTCTGTATGAGCTGTGCCACTTGAGGACTAATCACTTTTATCCATCCGAACGGCTCCCAATTATAGAGATAAAGCAAAGAGCTTCTTAAGTGTTAGCTCTTACAATAAAACTGAAACTTCCTGTATTCGAATGGGTAGTGGTTAATCATACATTTCGTTTTAGCTGTTATTTTAATTTGACTTGTTCACTCACTCTCTAAATTGACGTACGAGTAGATAGGACGTCTAATCATATTTTAATCATAAGATACCTCCGCGTAATATCGAATTTCCAATCGCGGACTATCGGTTACGGCACCACATGAGACTTCCTAAATTATACGGGACTTATAAAATTTTCATGTACCATATGTCAGTGCTACGCTACGGTCAGTCTCCCCCTCATAAGTCAAGTCTTCAAAGTTAAAGACCTAGAATTTATGAATACCAAAGCGGTAAATTTCAATCGGAAATCAACATCCTAGACTATTTTCCTCGAACCTATGTAAAATTATTCGTCTAGACGTTTTTGTTCGGTAGGTCGTTCCTCTAACCTCCACTTATGTTTAATGTCGAGTTATTATTCCGACATTATGAATGTATGAAGTTCGTGTTGACGTCAGACGATAATTTCAGATTATTGTATTCTTAGTTTTGAATACCTATTCTATTCACTTGTATTTGATTTTCTAGTATCTCAATCTCGTTATCAAGCGAGTTCGTAAGATTTTGGGGCTTATTCTTGTTGTGCAAAGTGTTTTCCTTGTAAGGTTTCTATTAATAATTACAATGTTATTATGTTTAAATTGACAGCCACAAAAGCTATTCCCCGAAATGGGTCTTCTTCTAGGTGCATAATTAGAAAACTTAACATAGCTCTAACCAGGAGTTAAAAGAATAACTAATTTCCTTGACAGATGTGCTTTTATGGTGCTGTAGCGTAATGATAGACCGCTTGCCGAAGTAATAACGGCGGGGCCGGGGTTCAATACCCGCCGCCTATTATAAAACTTCTATTACAACCGACGAGAAGCCTTCAATTTAGAGCCTCACGGTTTCTTTAACATGTTTTTTGTATAGGTCTTATTTTTAGCGGGATTAAAAAGCCAAGACAATAGGATGGCTAGCCAGATAGTAAAATATTCATTATATTCTAGTTTAAATCTTGAATGTATTTGCATACTTACTGTAGGTATGTAAATAAAACTTTGCATTGTAGATAAATGAGAAGTTAGTAAAACAAGATAAAACTTGAGTGGGTAAACGGTCATAAATATCCATGAAGAACAAATTACAAATTAGATAAAAAAAATCTGGCCCTTCGAGCCGGATCAATTAGCCAACCATATTTATGTTTAATTAACTAGAGGCACTAGAGCCCATAGTTTTGGTAATTATGTATGCACGAAAGGTATTGTCTAGCCAAGTACCCATAAATTTAGATTTCGAAACTGTGCGATCTAAAAGAGCGGCCAAGAATCGACTCACCAACAACAGTAGGTTCCAAGTCCACAAACACTGCCCTGGGCACATGCTTGCCCGCGCCGGTCTCACTGAAGAAGGTGTTGAAGGAGTCGTCTCCTCCGCCCAGGGTCTTGTCCGAGGGCATCTGGCCGTCGGGCTGGATGCCATGCTCCAGGCAGTAGAGCTCCCAGCAGGCGTTGCCGATCTGCACGCCAGCCTGGCCGATGTGGACGGAGATGCATTCCCTCTGTGGAAGATGGGCTTGCGTTACAAAAGGTAAAAAGACGAGATCGCGGAATGCGACAAGGCCGCCCATTGTAGGCGTTTTAGTTTTAAAGTTTCCTGTTTGATATAATGTTATGTGGTAGGTACCTACAATTATTAATATAAGCTTATTCTAAATAAACGCGCATTACAGCTGGCTCTTTTGGTGAAATGAGGTTACCAAAAAACAAACGACTGTATCGACCAATTCCTGCTTCCAGGATTGTCAGGGCAGAGGATATTGTTATCCTTCTATGGCAGTTAGTTTGGATACTAGATATTTTGAAAATGTGTTTTTTACGAAGACAACCACAATAAAGATAACGGATTAAAATAAAATAAAACTGTATCCTAGTTAACTTGAAAGCATATAATAATATTAACTGACAATTATTAACAATTTTAACCGCATTTCCGAGGGCCAATTCCACTAATGTTTAAACGTTCGCATTCGCATCCGCAATTCCCATACATTTTTGACAAATTGCGACTGACATACAAACGTTGCTTAAAAATAGTAGAATTGTCACTCTGGTCGCTTAGTTAATTAGCAATAAGTAGTATATAGGTATAGCTCCTAATTCCATGTTAACAATAGACCACCTACACAACTTTTTTCAACAAAACATTATGGAATTGGGCTCATTGGGGCACGAGGTGATGGCGATCCCATCAGGGCTTACGGGGGCTTTAACCTGTACCTAGATATATCACTAATTTATGTCCCATCATTACCATAAACTTGTTAACCGAACATGAAACATTGTAGTCACAACTTAATGATATCAGTTTGCCGTATTTCGGGAAACGTGACGACGCTAATGGACAAAGCTATAGTTTGGTTTAGTGACCTTAATGCCAGGTGAAAGACTTCGTCAAATTACAAGTTTAGGTTCCATTTAGGTTTGTAGTTTAATCAATCATGAATTTTGTCTAACAAACTAAGCTAGATTTAAGCAAAATGATTTTTGTTGTTCAAAACATAGATTAATCAGTGTCTCAGTGTCTATAGAAAGCTGAACAATGTAGTTATTTAACTTCAAACCTAAATAAGAAAGGAATTTTCCGTTTTTCAGAAAAACAACCTCCGTTTAAGCATAGGTACCTAGGTATAAGTATGTAGGTGAAAAATAGTTTTGAAGGTTATTGTTTCTAAGTTTAATGGTTGCATTACCTATCTTAAAAAAACCTTAAAATACCACATCACAAGGCGTCTTAGTACTATACAATACAAACTCCTCAATGACCGAAAGCTTCAGAATTATAAGTTGCTCCGTTCGCCACGCACGACCGCAGACACGCGCCAATTACGAGAAGCGACGCCCTATTTGTGATTAACAATGATTTTTTTAATGTAGACAAATTGAATGTTTTCGATAAGCTTGGTAATTCAGCATCAGAGTGTCAATTCTACTAATTTTTATACAACTTTTGCATTTGCAACACAGTCGCAATCAGTCAAAAATGTATGCAAACTTGAGGCTTTTTGACAGTTTGCGAGGTTTAAAAATTAGTAGAAATGGGCCTCAGGTATCTCATAAGTATAAAGATTAGAAAAGAATACATTCTACACCAACATGCGTGTTAGAAACCTGTGTTTCTAATATTAAAAAAGACGGATGACTCATCATGTTTTTTGGCTCCATCGAAACGTGAAAGAATGTTGCAAAGTTACAAAAGCAGAGACCGAAACTTTAATTTCAATGTTATTTGTAACTGAGATTTTTTTTAGGAATTGTAAACATCCTAATCGCTGCTTCGAGCAGCGAATTAGTTGTTAAAAAACATAATGTTTACGATCCTGGGGTTAAAATGCCATAAAGTCATAGGCATAGATACATTATGTAGAGTTATCATATATCCAGACTTGTCCCCTGTTCGATCATAAAACAGGGATTATCCAGGCTGTTAGGGGAGGTTTTTATATCCCGAATTCCGAACACGCGAAGTTCAATGCTATTTTCATGTTCCTGAAATAATAGGTATGTCGATTTTGACGAAAAATGGTTGCGTTCGTTAACTACAAAAATCGATCGAAATAAAAGTTACTAGTCTGAAAGAATACGTTGTAGGTACATAATCTCGTGAATCACTGGATTGTCAAGTGATACCACAAAGTTGGATTTCTGCCAACGATCGTTGTATAAGCAGCGCAATGCTGCAAATTCTACATTGGAATTTAAAATTTCCTTTAACTACCTACTTATAGATATATAAATATTATAATGTATTTAAGTAATATTATAAAAAGTACTTAGTTCGCTGGTGACGGGAGCAGAGTCTAAGCTATCGGTAGTTAAAGCTCCAGAGATAGGAATCTCCTCACAATGCGAACTGTATGAAATAAAGTATTGAGTAGGTATTGAGTATGGAGGAGTAGAGAGATACTACCTTCTGTATTAGGCACTTGATCTAACCGCGCGCAACGATAGTTTCGACAGATGGTCGACGAAGGTTTTGTTTTTTTATTATTATGTGAATAAATGTTAGGTCAAACAGTCACATTATCAAATTAGGAAAAAAAATACCTAATCAATAAGTTATTATTATTATTCTATTCTGTAGCGCCATATTTGGATAAAGTTCCATTTTGAGTAACCCAAACTAATTAATGCGTAGGTGTAGTAATTTAATCAATAAGATATTATTATTTTATTGGGAAACGCAAATGGAATATCATAACGAGAAAACAATTCGACACAGATGATCTATCAATAGATCACTCACCAAGTCACCAACAAAATCAAAAACTAAATCTATACTTTTTTATAAAATAAGGCTGAAGAATTTGTTTGTTTGAACGCGCTAATCTCTGGAACTACCAGTCGGATTTGGAAAATTATTGTTGTCTATGATAGCCACATTCATGAGGACGGCTGTAGGCTATACGAGAACGAGAAATTGTTACGGGAACGGGATATGCGCGTACGAAATCGCGGTCAAAAGCTAGTAATATACAATTTGGGACTCCCGGTCATAATAGGTAAAAGTTTCAACCCTTTCATATTTCCTGACCTAGCTGACCCCATATCATCATCAAGTACCTACCTAATAAATCACAATATTTCCAGGCTGTATTCGTTCCCCTTTTTTACTTCGGAACATTTATTGAGAAAATGTACCTATCTAAAATTATATTTATAGTTCAGAATCGTACCATGCACATCTATCAACAATTAATGGGGAAAACATTTTAAGAACGCAAAGCATTTTATTTAATAAACATACTTTTGTGTAAAAAAGTAATGATTTGACTACCCATCTGTAAACGCGTCCTTAAATCTTCAATTTAAAATAAACCACCTTCACAATGTTACAGGTTACCTATAATTTAATGATCGGGGCCCAGGGGGTTTTAAAAAGAGAAGGCACGGAATGGTACGGCTACCATAAAGGCAATGAACGAACATCAATCAGTAGATACAGCCTTGTCGGTAGTTTGATATGTGGAGGCGAGGTACATAATATAGTACCTACGCCGTGGTATATGATAGCTAAGCTATGGTAACTAAGTATCTATCGAGAAATGACCTGATGATCTCCGGAATAGATACAAACATGACTTAGGCTTACCTATGTCTGTAAACTTAAGTTATGTCATTTTTTGTAGAACGTTGGGAAATAGACAATGATATCACTTTAAGATAAGAATTGATTATTTTTTGGGGCAGCAAAACTAGTCGCAAAAAACGAGGAGTTTGGCGAAAAAGAAATTCAAGTCGCAATTAATACCATGTCGGCGGCAATAATGTCAAAAACTTGTCAAAATGTAGGTCTACGTGGTCTCCTCTAAATTCCTCAATGACAGACACTTTCCGGGCTGAAGCTAATTTCATGGCTAAGCCGTGTTATTTGTACGGTATTGCAGGAAATATTTCATGCAGTGCAGTGTCATTACTGCGATAATGGCTGCCAATCAGAGAGCCCGTTAGTCTACGTGACACTTGACGGCTGCAATATGCACTGCATCGAGATTTCAACGATATTGAGTAGGTATATTCGATCGATAAATGCTTTCATCGGTATGATGAATAAATTAAAAATCTATTTTTGTAAAACGATAAGGAATAGTCCTTATCGTTTTACAAAAATAGATTTTTAATTTATGGATCTAAAGTGTTCTTATAATATTGGGTTTTCCTAAGGCTCCCACAAGGTAGACCGATGGACTGCAGTGCGATTCTGTAAGCTTGTCGAAGTGAAAACTTAGGCGAAGTGAACGATAAGTGAGCTGTCAAAACATACAAACAAGATGGAATGACAGCTCACTTGTCGTTCACTCCACCTAAGTGTACACCGTGAGATGTCGACGGAATAGACCGGCTGATGAGGGTCGCGGGTAGCCGATGGATGTGAGACGCACGGGACTTATGTCCAGCAGTGGATGTCTTTCGGCTGATATGATGATGATAAATTATTCTCCTACATGCCTTTGTCAGTCAGAATATCGATCTAAATCCGTTAGGTATAATGTGTTCTGTGATCTAAATTAATCTAGTCCAGCATAGTTGGAAAAGTAACAAGGATTACACACAAAACAAAAAACGTTCTTGAAACTGATTTAAAAATGGTAATTCTACTTTGTTTTACTAAGAAGGAGAATGACCATTTTAAAATACAATAACGAAATCCCACGCGAGGTAGTGAACAAAACGATTCGATTATTCTTCCAATTACACTTTAATTCAATTCAACGATTGTTTAAATGGAAGTATTATTGGTATCGAATTACTGCAATAAATATCTGTTTAAGGAGAGACAGTCGTAGGTGGTTAATTACGAAGCCACCAAGAACTCCCACTTCTGATCTTAACTAGACCACGTTTACGGCACCTACACCGGCAATTATTTGGTAGTCTACTGAAATTGCTTTAATTGTACCAATTTTGGGCCGGAAATTAAGTGAACGTTTCTTTCAAGTTTATACTGGTTTCGACACCTAAGTACATACAGTAAAGCTTAGCAATGAAAGACACAGTAGGTAACTAACTTCTATCTTCTCTGGCCACTCAGACATTTTGCAAAGTAAAGTTACTTTACAGAAAGTTACTTTACTAAGCTAGAAAAAAGCTATGCCGAAGTAGATTTCTATATTAATAGATATGTACTTAGGTAGGTACAGAACTTATATTTGTTCGAAATCTTTTCACTCTTTTTTATTCAAATGAAAGTTTTTAATCAAAAGTGTTGGTTCACATTTCTTTCATTTTTAAAAACATTTTATCACGAATCTCGTTCGTGATCATGATCAATGATCGTGTCATTTAAATCAGAAGTTCAGTGGTCATACCTCCTGTCATGCTACGATTGTCAGAAACAATGGATCCGCCAGACATCTCAATGAGCCATAGATCCCTGAGGAGCGATGAAGCGTCCTAATATTTACATCTTGAAGTCTTTGATATTTATTTTGGTCTTATGACTGAATGAAATACGAGGACTTATTGTGTTATACGTCTCGGTTCAATAATGTGGCAGATAAATTAGCGGATATATCCACACTAGTGCAGCCCTATACTTGCGGACATCAGTATCCGCCTGTACCCGCCCTACGGAAGTGAGCTTTTAGGGCGTCGCGGAAACTAACTCTTCATTAGTACTTATGTTTTATTAGCTGTTTATGCATTTTGTTTATCGAAGGGCTATACTTACCTAGTTTTATACCCCTTCTCTACACGGTTTGGAAAAGACTCTCCGTAGGGTTCATTGGTGGAGTTTAAACCTTGAATAAGAAGACAGCTCATCAAAGATCATAGCTTTGATTGGTCCTTCAAATCCTCTTAGGAGGATTCAAAGCTCAAGACAATAAAAATTACCATAAACTATGGATTGAATTCCAATCCAACATTACCGGGCTTAAATAACATGATCAAGAGTTCACTATTGACAGGACACTGCTGTCAATCTATCGTCATTTTCGGGTAGGAAAAGGTAGACTGAAATGTATCAAGGAAGGTGCTTAAGCATCATATGGTATTTGTTTGGTGGATCTGTCGCAGTAAGATAGATGAAGCCGTAATATAGTTATATCCCTAGGGATATAATTATATACCGTAACATAGTTATACGAAAGCGATTCTTTACTATCTCACTAGGAATATAGTTATAAAACGGTCCAAGTTTAGTGATATACTTATATTACTAGATTAAGTTTAGTGAAATAGCTGTAAGAAGCATTCAGTGCTATGTAATTCTAGATGTCATGATTCCTCTTCTTGTCTGAACAAAAAATAAAAAATAATAGGTCTTTACCTATGAAATTGCCGTTTTGTATGAAAAAATTTAAACGAATTTTTTTCATGTATTTTTTATTTGTATTAATCGAAGTGCATGATAATACCCATGCAATCAATGCATCTTTGCCAACGCAGTGGCAGTTTATTGATGCCCTTCTTAAAGAAATCAGCCGGACGGGAGGCAACAAATTCTTAAAAGTCATTTTGTACTGCCTCTCGGGTATTGAATTTTTTTCCCGCCAAGAAATTATCCAAATTCTGGAAAAAGTAGTAGTCTGTAGGCGCAAGGTCTGGTGAGTAGGGCGGATGACGGAGAGCTTCCAACCCCAGTTCTTCCAACTTGGAGACCGTCTGCTGTGCAGTATGAGGTCGCGCGTTGTCGTGCAGGAGCAGCGGAGACGAGCGATTGACCAATGCTGGTTGGAGATGTGTCAGCTTCTCCATCATTGTGTTCAGTTCTTCACAGTACACATCTGCAGTAATGCTTACCCCGTTTGGTAAGAAGCTGTGATGAATCACACCGGTGCTAGACCACCAAACAGTGACCATCACTTTTCTAGGGGTAAGTTTTCGTTTAGGGCATTGTTTAGGTGCTGAACCAGGATCCAACCAACTTGCTGAGCGCTTGCGGTTATCAAACAGAATCCATTTTTCATCGCAGGTAACAATGCGGTTCAAAATTCCTTCATTTGTGTGTCTGTTGAGCAGTGCAAGGCACGTCTCGACGCGTACTTCGCGCTGGCGATCATTGAGTTCGTGGGGCACCCATTTGTCAAGTTTTTTTACCTTGCCAATTTGACGCAAATGGACCAATATTGTTTTGACGCTAACGTCGAAAGCTGCTGCTAATTCAGCCGTATATTGTGTATCATCAGCTTCCACAATCGCCTTTAATTCGTCATTGTCGACCAAAGTCTTCAGACGACCGCGAGGTTCATTTTTCAGGTTGAAATTTCCAGAACGGAAGCGAGCATACCAATAACAGGTAGTGCCTTGGTTTGTAGTATTAGCTCCGTAAACGTCGTTGATGTTGCGTGCCGCTTGTGCCGCGTTGCTGCCACGACGGTATTCATATTCCATAATTACTCGAATTTTTAACGTATCCATGATGACGAAAAAGATTGAAATGCGATGAAAATGTAACACTAATCAATAAACAATGACTACTTTTGGAAAAAAAAAACCATGTTTTTAAAATAAAATTAATTTGAAATTAGAATTCTTAGCCAAACAAAAATTATTTTGATTTGAAATGGCCAGTACTGCAGAACGGCAATTTCATAGGTAAAGACCTAATACTTTTAAAGAAATCGAGATCTCAAATTTTTGATAAGAAATAAAGATATCTCAAAACTGTTTGGCTTTAAAAGATTTAAATGTTTTATTATTAAAAAAATTATCGTTTTAATTATAATTACTTTAATACGTGTTAATGTCACAAAGTATTGTAACTAACTGCAGGATACATAAAGTTGATTTATTAATAAAAATAAAACCAATAAAATTTTGTTTTATTTAATTATATATGGTAGATTTTTATTTCACTAAGCTTAATCAAGTAATGGGTCTGTCTCAAAAAAGTGGCACACTTTTGAAATTTTTTTAATTTTTCAAAAAAGCTTTAATATACTACCATAAGTACCATATGATGACAATATGATACAATACTCGTATGACTTTTTTGAGACAAACCCTAATATATTTATAACACTGAACTTAATCTAGTAATATAAGTATATCACTAAACTTCGACGGTTTTATAACTATATTCCTAGTGAGATAGTGAAGAATCGCTTTCGTATAACTATGTTACGGTATATAATTATATCCCTAGTGATATAACTATATTACGGCTTTATCTATCTTACTGCGACAGATCCATACTTCATCTGTGACGATTCACGATACCTTTATCGCACCTTCATTTCACCATAATGGTAAGCCACAATTTCAATACCAAACGCATGTCCCCATGGTATCAGCAGACGGTATCAGAGCCTATCATTATCAACACGACTGCAGCCGACACGCTAGGCGTCGGGTCAACGCACCCACACTAATTCCCTCCGCCATTTTGACTAGAAACAAAAAACTGACCGTCTATAGTCTGTGGTTCTGCTGGTCAATGCATTGTTTGGAGTTTGTTTGTAAACAAACGCGGGTCCTATGGTAAAGTTAGTACTTTTACTTGGAATCGATCACTTTCTAAGATTATTTAAAGCCTTGAAGTAGAACAGATCTTGAGTCTAGCAGTACCTATACCTACCTACTTACTTAGTTTATTCAAATTTAATCATTCTTCAAAGTTTTCAAAGTTGTTAAACCAGAAATCACAGAATTGCAGGGAAAGCAATTTATAAACATTCCTCTTCGCTAAGAAACCGTATTTATTTTATTATGACAACATAAGTCCCAAGTAGCCAAACCAGACCATCATTATTCTCCCTCTTCAATCGTTTGAGTAGTTCTCGAGATCTAGACTCGTTCGTTAGCTCAAACGTCTTCTACCTAGTAACGTAACTGGACCTCTCCAATCAATGATGGTTTTCATAAAAACGTAACTTGACGTAATCATGACTTTGACATCAATTTAACTAATGTCAGAAAACATAAGCAGTTTGACAGGTGCCTGAACCTCACGCCTCAGTGCTGCCACCTGGTGCAGGTCATTTCAGGAAACCCTCATTGCCAACTAATATACCCATGTTCAGCTATGTTATGCAGCATTTACCAGTACATGATCGACTGTTAAAAACAAAAGACTATCTTCCCATGACCACGGAACTCCAATTTAAGAAGTAAAAAATCGAAGACAGCTCATTCAGCCAGCGCGCAGCGGCAGCGTTGTCTGCAAGTCACGGCCAGCGTTTGGGACTGTCGGATTGCGCAATGAACACTGACTCATTTGGCTACTGGTGCTCTTTTAATGGCAAAAAATCTATGGTCCAAATTCCTTAGGTAATGAACTAATGATTTATCAGTAGGTCGTCATAACAAACTGAACTTGCCTTTCAAGAACTAACTCAATTAAGGTGTGAAATCAAGATCTTCTGTTCGTTATCAAACATTTAAATACATTTAGATTTTATTCTACCATGGTCAAGACTAGGTTGGAAAGTATTTTTAGTGCGAAATTATAGCCAAACAGTCAGCATGATAAATAATTAGTTACCGCATGGTGACGTCATGATTCCCAGTGCTGCTTCAACATGGTTTCGTATTACCGAGGGATGTGTGACAGGGAGGGAACGACTCGTGACGTCAGCGGCACGCCCGGTGTGACTCAATACTTACCTTAGGTAGTATTGAGTCACACCGGTCGCAGGAGCTTTTAGGTAAGTTACCTAAAAGCTCCTGCGGCCCTACCATGAAGTGTTAAAGCGTGAGTAGTTCGAGCGAGAAGGAGGGATGGAGCTATACACCCTATATAGCTCCATCCCTCCTTCTCGCTCGAACTACTCACGCTTTAACACTTCATGGTAGGGCCACTGTTTCGCGTATTGGCGTGTCGTGTTCAGTAACGTGTTACGCGTTTTTCAGAATCTTTGCCATTTTCACAGAATATTACTTCTCAGCTTACTAGATAGAACTTATTCTGGCGATATACAAAAAATCTATTACCAAGGACCCTCCTTGATGACTAATAGATTCTATGACATAAACAGGGAAATAATTTTTGACATTTTCAGGTAGGTAAATGATTTCCCTGAGGTTTTTATTTCATTGAAGTCTAGCCAGTTTTACGAGTATTTTTAATATTATTTCTGAAGACCACCAATTCAAGCAGATCTAGATAGAGATTAGATTACTATAATCTAGTGCATATGACTATGAATTTGATCATGAGCTCTCCAATTTCAGATTAGGCTTAGAAACAAAATGTAACATAAGTAACGGGGCTTAAATTACATACATTATTTACATTATCCATGCTTCTGTATTCATGTACCAAATGACTCAGTTATAACTTGACCTGGCTGTACCATTTTTATTTCTTGTCCTGCATTCGTGTGTTATGGTTATTAAACAGTATAGTATTGTCTCTCTTTTTTTCTTTAATCATTATATTAGACGAAAAAATTAGATCTACTTAGGTACACATTATTGATTAAATTGATACTTTAATGGAGTAGCGTTTGCGAACTTAAAATGCTGTTCTCTATTTAGTTTTGTAATCTTCATAGACAAATAAGAATTAGTTTCAGTTAATTTGAAAACGAATGAATCTATTTCAGTTTTCATGGTTATTTGTTCCGTGATATGGCTTAGGTCGAGTAAAAACAAAGCTTAATATTTTTAAATTTTCTTTTAAGATTTACAATTTCTCTTGTTAAAGATTCAGAAACTTAGTTTAATTAATACAAGCAAACGTTGCTTCTTATAATAACATGATTATCAAATAATTAAACTGAAAGGCGTGTCAGATTCTCGCCTAATTTACTTTGAAATAAAATAGAACAACATAGCAGCACATAGTTTAGTGAACAAAGTTAATTCGGTATTTATGTATGCTCATCGTAGCGTAAAGATATAGTCCTCATTTTCATATTTCATCAAAAATGTTTTGTATTTTCGATAGTTGTATGAAGTTATGAACCAACAACTGCAGATGGTTGATAACTTCATACCTTTGAAGGGCATTTGGAGGAACATGGATGGGTTTAGTCACTCCCTTTCGCTCCGACCAGAGCGGAAGGAGTTATTTGATGATTAACTATAGTTAAAGAAAAGTAGGTAGTGGGTAAATTGTCGAGTTTTTAATTAATCATTGTCTAAATTACCCTAAAACCAGGCCCATGATTGACGTAAATATCTGCCTACTAAGTGTTTGTGTCAAACTACAGTTTAAACGTTCTTAACGTGGTTATAATTACAAAATTATAGTAATTTGTGTTTCACAAGGCTTCTTACATTATAAATCGTCATACCACAACTTGTAATTGTAATTTAATTAGGTAAGTAACAAAAGTCCAAAATGTTAGAGTGGTGTTGTGCCTACTACCAAAACCAAGAGCCACTTTTTTTAAGTTACAATGATTCACTCATAATTAGAAATGTATCAACAGCAGCTATATTATCTATACCTACTTCTTAAGTTCTTAACAGTATTAATAAGCTGAATAGTTTGTTTGTTTGGTTGAACGCGCTAATCTCAGGAACTACTGGTTCGAATTGAAAAAATATTTTAATGTTGGATAGCCCATTTATCGAAGAAGACTATAGGCTACCATATAACATCACGTGTTCTGTGGTACGACTAATAGAAGCGGAGCTTGAATGAAAAATATTGCAAAAACATTTGCAAAAACGCAGAATAAGTCGTGCGGATCAGCTTGTATTCTTATAAGTAATATGTTTGCATTTTGTGTTAGAAGATGAAGAGATGATTGCTTGGTATTTAAGATTACCCATACCTACTGCGAAAGTAACAGTCTTTCTGTTTGTTTGTGGCCTCTTCATGTCATAACGGCTGAACGGTTTTGGATGGAACTTGGCATACGGGTAGACCTAGTCTTGGATTACGACACAAGATACTTTTTAACGAGGAAATGGGAGAAATGGGGGATGGGAAATCATCAAATGACTCGTTCCGCTCTGGGCGAAGTATCTTCCCTTGTGATGGTAACATTTTTAGGAGAGATGTTATGGAGCTCCGTAACCGTAACCGAAACTATCGGATAACCGAAATAACCGTTACCGAATCCGATTTAAAAGCTTCGGATAATTACGGATAGGGGCGGAGTCTAAATGAGACTGTTATGACAGGTTTTATTGCAAGGCCGAGCCGGGACACTAGCCGATTTTGTGTTTTACTTTTACAATTCCTAAAAAAAATAATATCCGAAACCGAAACCATCCGAAACTAAGGGATAATCCGAAATAATTTCATATCCGTAACCGTATCCGAAACCGGTATTATATTATTTTTATATCCGTATTCTTATTGTGTCTTTATTCAGATCCGAAACTTCATATCCATAAAATCCCTGATTTTTAGCCAGTGTCATTCTAAGAGAAGCTTAATTCCTCCCTCCTACATAGAGAAGGCCTATGATCATGGTAGGCAGAATAGGCAGATTAATCTGTTTCGTGAGAGACGTGAAAACAATTGAATATACATTACTACTGGCCATATTTTGACCTCAGTACCGAAATAATTTGTCCTTCCAATTTAATGAACATTACTTTCAACGTTTTGTATCTTCATCGCGCATGCGCATAGCGTGCAGAAACAGTTTATTTCATGGCTGATTAATTTCGTTTTGATTTCTATTGAAAGTTAAAGAAAGTTTTCGAAAATATTTGACAATTTCCATTTCATGTTATCTTAGATGGCACAGTTCCAAGTTTTATATGAAATTGCTTTACTGGAATGAATAGTTTTCTTATGTAATAGATGACAATGTAACCCCGTATAATCACCATCACGAAATGACAAGGGAAAGTTGTTTTTATTGTAAATCAGAAAATTGTCGAACTCATCGAAAAATTTTTGACAAATAAGTAAATGTTTAATTCAGTTCTACATTTAGGTGTTTTCAAATAAATAGCTCAACATAATTCGTGTTAACGTTTTCCCTGTAATTAGCTAGGCGCGCCCGTTCGGGTCACTCACCTTTCTATTACATTTAGTTTTACTTCGCTACAAGGGCAATAGTCACGCTTTAGGTGCGCCGTAGTATTCTGCTCTACTTATTAGTTTTTTTTACTTTTTAAAGGTTTATTTGAGCTAACATATAACCTAAGTTAACTTTTGCCTGCGACTTCGTACGCGCACATGCCGTTTTTTTCCCGTTGCCGTAGGAATTTCCCGTTCCCGTATAGCCTTCCATTTACAAAAAAAAAATCTAAATGGTAGGTCGGTACCTACTTACACTGAAATGTAGTAAAACCAAATGTAGCTACATAAATTACATAATACATAGAGGCAACAAAATATGTACCTATATTTCTGTTGCCGCTATAACAACAAATAATAAAAATAAAAAATTAATTAAAAATTATAGGGCGCTCCCTTACTAGGTACGCGTTTTTTTGGCGTCTTTTGCTCAATCTTAATAATGGTAACAGGTAGGCACTTGAAATGCTCAATTTGTATTGCTATATATTCGTTTAAAAAAAAGAATAATTAAAAATTAAGACGTCTCTTGTATGAGGACCCATACAAGAGATGTGTTTTTCTTGAGTTTTTTTGCTCGATTTTAACGGCATAGTAGTTGATCATAATAATAATGGTACGGAACCCTTCATGCGCTAGTCCGACTCGCACTAGGCCAGTATTTTTTTGTTACAATTTGAAAAATACAGTAGGTTGTACAATATAATTATTTTGGTATATTTTATGACACCGAAAGAAAAGTGATTTTTTATTTTCTGAAGTTAGGTATGACTCAAGCGAAATGAGCCAGGTAATAACAAACAGTTTGCCTCCACATATCCTTACTACGGCACGGGGTGTATCATGTCTGTAATAGGATAATAGCGGGATTGTCTGTCCGCCTGCGCCCACGCATCGATTGTTTTAAACGATCCTTATTATATGATGCTGATGAGGTATTCTTATAGGTAAGTATCTAGGTGCCATTGTATTCAGTTAGTGTAAGGGTACATTGTTGTCGGCTTCTTAATTAAAGAGTTTGTTAATTAGGACTAAAACCGAAATTAAATGCAAGAGGACGAAATTGAGATTCTTTGTGATATCAATTTTGTACATTGAAAGCATTCAATGACTGTGTTTTTATTTTCTCTTTTCAGATATTCAACGTAAGTATATACTTATCTACACTAATCTACACTAATATTATAAAGAGGAAAGATTTGTTTGTTTGTTTGTTTGTTTGTTTGAAATGAATAGGCTCCGAAACTACTGGACCGATTTGAAAAATTCTTTCACCAGTAGAATCCTACATTATCAGAGATGGACATAGGCATATAGAATATTTTAAAAAAAGTTAGGGATCCGTATGAAAACTTCGATAATGTGACCCAAGGTGTGAGAAAAAATCCGTATATCGCGTACACTGCGGAATCTATTGACAATAGAGCAAAGTGTTGTACTACAGTTTTATAGAGGTCATCAATATCTACAAAAAAGTCCGCGATACCATATGTCTAACTATTATGGATAAGTCACCATGACCGCTTTTTGTTAATATTAGTCAAGCAAATCCCATGGTGAAATAAAAAATGGTGATTATAGTACCATGATATTTAATCCTTATCCATTTAAATGGTTTGATAATTAAGGTTGATTATGTCCGTGTAAATTACACTTTAAATCATTCAAATCGGACCTTTCGTTCAAAAGTTACGACGGTAATAAACATGCTCGGAGTAAGAAAAATGTCGCGGCTTGAGCGAACTGGGGAGAATCGTATCAATGCTTGGTCCGATGACGTTGAAACACCACGGCATTTAAATGTTTTCGATAAAACAATAAGAATATCAAATGTTTGGATTTTTCGAAAATCAACTAGGTACATACATAATAAGGGTCGAAGCAGGGGTGAATAAGTTTTTAGGGGAGGAAATTATAGCTTGCTTCAATTTACGTCGGAGTTCTATGAATAAACTAAAAGTGGGATAATTGAAACTGATCATGTAGGTACCTAACAATTTTTGCATAATCAACCCCTGACGGGCTGAACGGGGTGAACAGTTGCGCTGAACCAATAATGAGAATCGTTGTGCTTAATTTTCCAAAACTAACCGTTATAAGGGGATATGTATAGGGGCGTCGCAGTTTGTGGAGTACCTACTATCCCCACGCGGAAAAAGTCGCGGGCGAAGTGCTAGTGTTAAATATTTAAACTGGATTATGTTTTATTTAAAAAACAACTCTCTATCTACTCTCTAAACTTTGAAACTAATTGACTATCGACACGTTTTGTCATATAATGTTCACTTATAGAAGTAGGTATGTGTTTCTCCACAAAATGATGAGGTACTGAAAGTGACCTCATATTGTGTAAAGAATGAATAAGTTGGTAGGCAACACTTTAACAAAAAGGTATTTAGATAAGTTATTAACAACTTGATTTGCTTAGGTATAGCTTATTTTTTTGGATGGCAAATCATCAAATATATGACACCTTCCCGCTCTGGGCGGCGCGGAAGGGATTATCAGACTCTTACTGTCTAAAACATTCCGTGTTCCTCTTCATGCCCTTTGAGTTCCAGGGCCGAGGAGACAAATAAAAAAAACGTAAAAAATAAAAAATCACCTAGCTGAAATAAATATTAATCTTTCTTTTTCTTTCGAACAAATTCCACAACTACTGTTACCGAGTCTCAAACTGCTTACAATTAAGTCCGTTTCAATCATCTAAATCCACTAAGTAACGCTCATCCACTGAGCTGTTGAAAATAAAAGCTTCCCAGTTAACGCGATGAGCCGCGGTCCGTTTGCTAACCCGCTATGTTTTGTTTTAGTTAATCGAACCTTCTATTGATTAACTACTCCATTGAAAACAACTGTTTTATGGTGAAAAAGCTTAAAGTTTTGATTTCATGCCTTGATTGGTCTTTGATGTGATCAGAAACGGGAAACTGAAGAAAGATCTATTTTTTTTTTAATTTGGTCTAAAAATTAAACAATAAGAGGTTGATTGTACTATCTGTGTAACTATGAGATACAGCTGTAATGTGCTTATTGAAATTCCCTTTGTTCTCTGTAATTAGATTCATTTAGCCAAAATGAATCTAATTACAGAGAACAAAGGAGTCCCTTATTTTAAAAGCTTTTTTTCATTAATATTTTACATAACAGATTTGCAACAACTTATTGTATGTAGAAACGAATTAGAACTGAATGTAAGCGCGGACACGATCCATAATAGGTAACTTATCTCCAATGAACGTTTGGCGCAGTGGTTGAGCCGCCGCTGCTGCGCTGCGTGTCGTGGGTTTGATTCTCGCACGGAACAAATATTTCTATGGTCTACAAATTGTTGTTCCGGTTCTGGTTGTCTGTGTATATGAGTTTATACATTATGTTTGTAAACGCACTATAGGATAAATTCTCAGTATGGGGACGAAAAAATCAAATAAAATCAAATCAACTTTTATAAAAAAACAAAACGTAACTTTATCGACAGATACGATAAGAAACTCATTTTGACATGTTATGTCACATCACTAGCCCAGTGGGTCAGCGTCGATATATCGATAACACCGTAAGTGGACGTCACTTTTATCGATGACTAGCTGTGCCCGCGACTTCGTTCGCGCGTGCATTTCGTATTTAGGAAGATATTAAGTACACAAACTCACTAAATGTATATAGGTACTCATCGTGATTATGACATGACTTACAAAATTACGAAGAACGAACGAATATTAACATTTAAAACATTTCATCGTAAACAATATTACTTGTTATGTGATATTCATCAGTACGTATAAACAGGCTTTGCGCGCTGCTTACTTGCGACAAAGCGACATACAACCTGACCGTGCGAGATACAGGACTACCGCAGATCCACACCAACACGACTAATAGTTTGTCCCTGAGCTTGATTAATGGTCATGCCGAAACTATCAGAAGATAAGTCTCCGCAGAGGACATGGTGGAGTATACGGTGGAGTCTGCCCTGCTTGGGCGGAGCATCACCGTGTCCTCGTCGAGGCGATCGGCTGCGGCGTCCTGGTTTACTCCATGGTCCGGAGAAGAATATAAGAATGAATGACAGCACGATTTGATAGTTATTCCTAGTTCGGGACCAATCGTAAGTCCGTAGGTGATACGGAGTAGAAAACGCCCAACACTAAGGCCGAAACTACACTACTTACTACTACTACTTCGGGTTTAAGAGAGTAGACCCCCTCAGCCGCCGCAACAGAAAAAGACAACCCGGGCGTTGCGTCGGGAGTCGCAGGGCAATTCCCAGCCACCCTAAGCGCGGGCCCGCAGATGGCGAGCGTAGGTTGGCTCACTGTCCGAACACTGACTACTGTTGCGGAATTTGTTCGAAAAGTCACCACGGCCCTGGAACGTTAAAGGCATAAGGAGGAATACGGACGTGTTTTAGTCAGTAAGAGTTTGACACTCTCTTCCGCTCCACGCAGAGCAGAAGAAGTCATTTGATGTTTTCCCATCCATAAAAAACCCACAACGGATAGAGTAGAGTAGAGACTCCGTTGTCCTGGCTAAGTTTGCAAGCCTAGCTCCGCCCAAATGTACAAAAGCCACCAGTGTGCTTCACAGGTTGAGCGGAGAGACGACCGATAATACTCAAGCCGCAAGGGAGTGATAATCTGAGATTAAAGTCAGCTCAATCACTTAGCACTCACAAACCTATATTTACCACCTGTATGTGTACATTATGGATTGCAATAAACGATTTGACTTGAAACCTGCACCTCACCGTCCCGAGGATTTTTTCACGTCGGAAAGTCAGGGCCAGGATGACGTCGGCGGCGTCGAAACAACCTCCGCAAATTGGGCTGTCTGTAGTGCATAAGTTAAAAAAAATTAAGGGCAATGATCCGTAATAATAATCCCTATTATTACGGAGGTAATTTTTACTTGAGCTGAGAAGTCATTTAGTTAGTCACGTTTATAGACTTGTCATTGCCATTTTTCACTTTTTTCACCATTTGTTGTCATGAAGTTCAGTTGTTCTCTGGCAAATTCATGCACGAAACTGTGTGAAAGAAAGAAAGAAGGAGGAGCGGGTACGGGTCCAGCACTACCATCTCGAAACCTATCTTCGCGAGTTCTTCTGTGGCGTCATTGCCCAGGGATCCACAGTTCCCCTTGAAGTTCTGGAGTGTGAAACCCGCTACTGGTAATTTCTGGCCCTAGGCTGGTCACGACGAATCACCAGCTGACTGGGAATTGAACAGTTTTGTTTCGAAATAAACAGAAAATAATTAGGAATGAGGGAGATCCTGGGAAAGAAATTCAAGAGGTGAAAGGCTCACCGATTCGAAGCTCCAATGTCTTGAGCATCGAAGCCGAGTTTTTAGCCTGTCGGTTTTGTATCGGTTGCATTTTGGGGAGTGTGCGACGGAATTGCATAGTTTAATTCCGCCAAGCTCGTTCCATCATCGGACCACAAGACGTACGGCGGTACGCCACCGGTACACGGTGGACCTCACACCCACACATGGCGTGGAATTCCCTGACTGAGTCCGTGTTTCCGGATAGTTACAGCCTGGGAGTCTTATCAAGAGTGAATAGGTTACTTATAGGCAAGCGTGCTCCATCTTCGATCACATCATCGTTTGCCATCAGGTGAGATAGTGGTCAAACGCGTTCCTATCAAAAGTAAAAAAAAATGAAAACAAAGTCAGTGGAGCAATTTTTTTTTTGCATCAAATGCGTAACGCCTGGTAAGTATCAAAAGAATCTTTAACTAAAATATAAATACTTTTTGGTGTAATTCTCGTGCTGTTGATGGTAAGTACAGTTTCGCTCAACAGATGGCATTGTAAGTGTCATTAAAGGTACTTACCCCTACTTACTATGCATGTAAATAATAAGTTTGTAGCGGCATTCATGCCGCCACAAAAATCAACGTAGCAGAATCAACATCACAACAAATGAGACTCGCAGCGCCATCTATCTCGACTAGCTGCGAACTAACTACAAAATCCTAAATCGCGGTATCAAAGTTTACAGTGCGATTAGAACACAAGCAAAGCCCGAATATCAACACTCGGGCAGTTGCCCACCAGACACAAACAACCGTCTGGTCGGAGGATCCTCCCTTTTCAATGGAGGTTTGCGGGACTTTACTCTCTGTTCCGCTACCTCCAAACTGGTGACCCTTGACATTGGACGTCAGCGCAGCCTTCGTGCAGCTACCTCATCATGACGTCATCATCATCATCATCATCACTTCTCCTCATCCTGACCTCAAGCTCTCGAGCAGCGAGTCATACAGCCAGCCAGAACCCTAGGCTTCTACGGGTATCCTGACCACCAGCATGCAGCGGACGCGCATTCCTGGTCAGCATCCTCAGCCTCTATCATCAACCTCATCAGCGACCTTGGCAAGCACACTGCACTTTCGGCCAGTCACATGAAGAGCCTTGAAAAACCTCTCCTGGTCGACGCCAGCAGTCACGTCAGCACGTCGCACAGCTCCGACCCACCATGGCAAGCACACTGCACCTTCGGCCAGTCACATGAAGAGCCTTGAAGAACCTCTCCTGGTCGACGCCAGCAGTCACGCCAGCAGCAGCATCGGGGCACCGCAGACAGTTCCGACTCACCGTGAACTCTGCGACGCAGACAGTTCCGACTCACCGAGAACTCTGCGACTTCCGGTTCCGACTCACTGGAACCAGCCTTCCACTGGCCTGGCAAGCATTTCAAGATGTATGGACGACTCATCCACTATCGACCTCCGGTCTCCGGAGGGGAGTGATGTAGCGGCATTCATGCCGCCACAAAAATCAACGTAGCAGAATCAACATCACAACAAATGAGACTCGCAGCGCCATCTATCTCGACTAGCTGCGAACTAACTACAAAATCCTAAATCGCGGTATCAAAGTTTACAGTGCGATTAGAACACAAGCAAAGCCCGAATATCAACACTCGGGCAGTTGCCCACCAGACACAAACAACCGTCTGGTCGGAGGATCCTCCCTTTTCAATGGAGGTTTGCGGGACTTTACTCTCTGTTCCGCTACCTCTAAAAGTTGATTTCTTCTAGATTGCCACAATCCTATCAGGTTTAACGGTTTGAATTCATTTATTTCTAAAGATTACAAATCACTTGTACAGAAATAAATACTTAATTTATCCAGATTTAGGTAAACATTTTTGCTGTCCAGGAGTATCGAGAGGTTTAGTGTTAACATTACGAAAATTTAAAATACTTAAAAAAAAATATTTTTTTAAATTAAATGAAGAGGGTAATTTCCAAGAACTCCGTATTGACTACCGCCGTGCGACGATTATGTGAATGTTTTCTACATTAGTTTTGTATTTTTTATCGCGATGCAAACGAAACAGAATACATATAAACAGAAAATAGGTTCTGCTTGTCTTTCTAAAAAGAAATGCAAAATACAGCAATAACATATTATTAATATTTGAAAATATTAGGTTTGGTAGGAATAAAAAAATTAGGAAATAAATAAAATAAAAATAATTCAAAAGTAATTACAAAATTTGTGGGACTTGAACCCACACCTAGTCTTTCGAGAAGCAGGCTTTAAACCAACGGACTATGAGATCTGTTAACAATTGATTAAAATAGCCGATAGCTTAGCTCCCTGAAAGGGTTCCACATCATGTGCTCTAGACCTTCATTTTTTTTATGTCGACAGACAGTACTCATCATGTTGACCAACTATTCCTTAAGCGGTATATTAATATCTCTTATAGATTAGCCGGGCTGCTAAGGTTCCACGTCTTGTATTCAGATCTTCAAAATAAATTATAGCCTATATGTTGGCGAGGACTAATAGCGATACAACAAAAAAAGTTTCATTAAAATCCGTCCAGTGGTTTTTGCGTGAAAGACGAACAACAGACAGACAGACAGACAGACAGACAGACAGACAGACAAAAAAAGAAAAAAAAATATTTTTGGCTTCTACTGTTTGTATAAAGCACCCCTGGATTATTTTTTTTAGTTTATATTCAATGTACAGAATTGACCTCTTCTACAGTTTTATTATATGTATAGATTGCTTTCATTACCGTAGAAATAACACTTCAGAATAATATGAATATGATACTGAAATAAGTAGCATTATTAGATTAGATATTGATATTCTATCGTACAAAAATTGACGTCGGTTCACATTACCATTAAGTAAATTAAAAGAACAATGCAATGGTATGTTCACCATTAATATCTACTGGCTAGGTTAGATAGCTTTTAGAAGTCATTATAAGTATTTAAAAAACTTGAGCATTTCCCTACCAAATTATTAACAAAGAATCTTGAGACACGTATGTTATGTACATACCTTTATGTACCTAGGAAGACCACTCTGGAAACCTTCCTGTGCAACGCCTGTTGGGGCACAACCCTGACCTAACTAGTTTTAAAATCAGGTCTGATTACATACCTATGTACAAGACATCAGTGAATAGGCACGCTAAACAGACTGATCCTGAAGACTGAAGCCTTCACTTTTTCAATTGTCAGTAACAGTTGTCTCCACAATAATTAATATTGATTGTCTCAATCGATAAACTGCGCGTATTGGTCGGTGGGCTGCATCGATGCAATATGCATAACACTTGTTTCAGTTTTAATATTTACACGATAGTGGAAAAATACACATAACGAATTAAGAAGGAAGATTATGGGTATTTATTGTTAAAATATTTCCCCGATTTTCCTTCAGAAAAAGTTCGGAGGGAAGCATTTAACTAAGGTAGGTAGGTACTTAATCTTTTCTGTTGATTACCCAGTGCTCTCAACTTCATCAAAATCGGTTTAGCGATTAAGGTGTTTTAGCGTTACGTAAATTTCACAAAGTAGGTACCTATCTGGTTATGGAAAAAATATGAATTGTTTCTAATTTCCTATCAAAAAATATAAAAATGACATGAAGCCTGAACATTATCATTCCTCTGCCATCGCTATCATCGTGGGAGAGCTATTAGCTGCCATCCTGCCACAGACCACGATGTCCACGACACTTGACGATCGTGGATCGTTAACCATACGTGACAATTGTTAAACCGTAGCCGATAAATAATTAATAAGCTCGAGCTTTCCCGTGCTATAACTATGCGAACTTGCATGGCGGCATATCAATGTCTATAGGTACTTAGGACTTAGGTATAATTATGTAGATGACCATGGGTCAATACTTAATTGTTCTGGTGGAAGCATATGCAGCTGTTGACATAGATACAAATTAGATTAGCATTGGTCATGCTTCAGTTTTTTATTATTGTAGTTTTGTAGTTAGTTTCAGTTATGAACAGCTTTTAACAAATTCGGAAAGGTTGTTGCAGACTTGGAACAAGGCAATTTTTTTAATAGGATTATCTATTTTAGTAGCTTACATCATAGGCTTAAAAATCGAACCCAATAAAGGCTAACACACACACTCTAGACACACGACAACGAGATGCAATAAGGCCTTTTTAACTCTCTGGTTCTCAAATCGGTTGTATTTTTTTGTTTGTTATTTCATAACTCCGTCATTTATAAAGAAATTTGAAAATATCTTTTTTATATGAAAGGATATACTTTCCGACTTTCCAGTGGTGGTTACAGTTTATGTAAAATGATAACATATCTACTAAAAAAACTTTTTTACAAAAAATACAACCGACTTCCAAATAAAAAACACTACGAAGCATACAAGTTGTTTCTTCGTTTTTGACATCGACTTCCGAAATTAAAGTTATTTTATCTTTGTAGTTTTTATTTTTTATTTGTAGGTTGTATTTTTTTGTGAATTAAAAAAAAAATGTTCTACAGATTGAAAACGTGAAGTCATATTTTGGAATCACGTCCATCAACGACAGTTTAAACAAAACTGGTTTGTTATCAAGCAATCAAAGCTTACAGAATTTCTATCAAAACTTTAATCAAGTTTACCTGACTTCCATCAATCTAAACATTCTTCGTAAACAACCCTTGGACGCCAGCTAACAGTTATTCAACTGAATCAAAGTTATAATTACTATTCCCAATTCACAGCAGATTGATTCAGACGACTTTAAGTTCTGGCCCAAGAAGACAGGTTGGTCCTATTGGTTGAGCGTGGACCGTGGAGTTTGCGGTCAGCAGCGGTTAGAACCGGTCAGCCGATCAGCCGTGACCGACTAGCTCAGGTTATTATGTCACATGGAAACTGAGATTGGCCAGAACCTTGTAAGTGAAGGAGGATATTTTGCATGATCGGTTTTCATTGAGAGAAGAATGTGGAGAGCGTTTCATTTTTAAAATGGTTAGGTTTTCGGAAAGATTTGTTTTTTTTCTTTTCTTTTAAAAATATATACCGTTTAACTAAATCTGAGGCAAAGAAGCAACTCTTTAAATGGCTGCATCCCTTAAACTATGAGGCCACAGAAACCCTTCTCACCCACTAGCTTCAGGACTCCACTATGCTTTCACCCATTCTATGCTTTCACCCCACTCGCCCTCACTGAACCACACACTTACAACAAAACTCACTCTACTACTCACACTCACAAGCCACCATAACAAAATAATCACCTCATCTACACCACTCCCACACTACAATTAAGTAGATAAACTTCAAATTTATATTTATTTTTTCATATATTTTTATGCTTCTTCTTACTTCTACTCTATTTGTAATTTATGTTAAGTTCTTCTGTACTTGGCTAATGTGGCTTAATTATGAATAATTATGATGATGTAAAGAGGGAGCTTGGAGCTCTAAGATACAGGTCTAGGCTTAGTTTATAGACTCCAAATCTCTCACAAATTACACTTCCTTTTTTTTCGCCTATTCATGTACTTTATTTATTATTAACCAAGTAAGCATGTAATTTGTGAAGATAAATAAATGCATTATTTATTTATTTATTTATTTATTTTGAGTACCTTATTAGGCGGTTTTTTTTATTGATGCCTGGTTGTGGATCCTTTTCTAAATATGATCATAAATTATTTTTTATAGTTCAATAAGAATTAATTATTGTAATGCCTATGCCATTGTAAGTATTCCGAATAGGCACAACATTCGAAATGTCTGCCTCGACTGAGATGCTGATGCGATGATGCTTTCCAAACACGTAATACCTATTTTTGGCTGTAATATTAAACTAATTAACCATTTCAAGAATTAGTATCCGCTCCAGCCCTGACATGAGAAAATTCCCAAATAAAAAATAAATCTTACCTAATAGGTAAATAAACAATAAATTCGGGACACACCGGTGTGTCGCCGGTGCTTGAGCGGGTATACAAAAAAGGATTAAGTATTAACGTACCTACTTGTAATTCTATGAAACCACCACCAACTAAAAACCAACCAACCAACCATACACAAAGTTGATAAAACAGCGTATGCAAATAAAACAAATTCATACAGTCGAACAGTACAATCTCCTCCTTTTTGAAGTCGGTCAAAAACAGCGGAATCCAATCATTTTTAACCGACTTCAAAAGGGAAGAGTTTCTATATTCGACTGTTAGTATGTACTTTTTGGTTTTTTTTTTAAATTAACTTTTGAATTGTTCAATATGACAATGTGAGGTTAAAACGGCAACGGATAAAAATACCGTGGAATGATTTTTCTCTATCAACCTTATTTACAAATAGATGGATGCGTCATTTATTAGGTAAGGTGAATAATAACAATATGGAATTACATGCATTATTTTTTATTTATTTTTCCGGTTTCCTATGCCATAGGTAACATGTTAACTTCTTTACCTATGTATTGCAGATTATTTATATCTAATTTTATTTATGTAGTTCTATTAAAAAACTTTTTTCTTGATACTATTTTGTGGCCTAGAAATTTAAAAAACTATCTTCCTTTAGAGAACAGTTCCTATTTACCTTATTTACCCTTAATTTTAGTAGTCTAAAATTTACATTTGTTTCCGCAAAAAGTTACAAGAAATCTGTCACTTTATTACAAGTTCATGTTTGCCTGTAATTCGCAACATGAAGATCGCTTCATTACTAAGCAGTTTTTATGCTAAAAACTAAAACTTTTCCTTAATTTCTTTCAGCAAAAATGTACATTTTTCGTGACTGAAAGTGATTTTCGGTGTCTGTTACTTAATTTAGAATTATCTTGAATCACGATCGTGAATAATAAAAAAACTTTTCCAAGAACTTTTTGGTTATCTCTGTGTTTATATTTTTAATCTTAGAATGTTTTGCATGTTTTTGGATTTAGAAACAAACCGAAAAATATAATTATGTTAGTAAAAATGTTTGCTAAAACCAATATTACAAGTAAAGAGAGATTTAAAACCATAAAATCGAAAAGATAAACAGTATTAAAAACAAATTGCTATAAACAGGCAATATCCTGAAACCGTAGGAAAAGTATGAAAATTGAAATCGTGAAAATCGGAAAACTTCGCGAAAACACACCTCAAAAGCAAACACTAGATACCAAGTAGCTGTACTATGACAGCTTATCAATCAAAGATCCAAAAATAATGATTCAAAGTACTCACCATTGTTGAAGTTTAGAGTAGTTTACAAAAAACGTGAGAAAAAAATGGAGCGATTGGCGTGGTGAGTTCGTGAGGCAACGCACCGGGCCGTACTGTGCTTGCTTAGGCCTGAGCCCCGCTTTTATAAGCCGTGGCGACGCACGCCTATTCCGGAGAACCTATAAAACTATTATATGGAGCAGATATCTTGGAACACTCCTTGTCGTTTACATTTTTCAGTTATAAGCTGAATTTTCAATAAGGCACTCCTCTTGGACTTTGGATCCGTCTGTCTAGCATTCGGGTAAAGATTTTTGGTGCGAAAGGGCTGGTTCCTGAACTATAACTGAATTCTTGTCGAACCTTAGTATTTTTACTGGTTTTTAGGCTAAAGTAGAGTTCGAGAAATACTTTACTCCAAATTCTAATAAATCAGGAATCGGGGATTGAGCATTTATATTATTTGTCAGCCTTACTCTGTTACCAACATATTAATATTATGTGCTTGATGCTTTTTGTAATTAAGGTCCAATAAAAGAAGCAGTTTGACTGAGACACGTGTCTACTCGTTTATAACCTGTGTTTTTTCAGCAAATTACCTTATCCTCAAAGACATATAATGCCGAAGCTGTTGTAAGCTACATACACGCGTTCATCAATTCGGCTCTCCTTCCTAAAGCTGCTTACTGAGCTGTGTTACAGGGCGTAATATAACATGTACTATTACATGTTACAAAGCGAGCATTCGTGGGAAACGAGCACGAACACGCACATGTTACTTGGATTCCTTTAATCTTTCAATTTGTTGATATTTAAAAGTTCAAGCTTGTAGCTTGAACTTTTAAAAATGTTTGATAATGTTCAATCAGTGCATGCAAGTAGATATTTCATAGGTCGTTGATCAAATTCTGAATAAGAATATTTTCCTGAAAGTCACTATTATTTTCGTTTTTCTTATTAAAACACTCATTTCAATCGATTTTAATTTCCGTAATAGTGGAAACGATGACCTTTCCAGAATAGGTCTTTTGATTTATAAAAAACAGTAGTAGGTATGTCCAGACAGTGCCCAATTTTTCAGCCTTAGTCGCAAACAGCAGCAGTGGGCCAATGACTAAAGCCCCGTGACTAATGACTAATGATAGACACAAATATGAGATTTGAATGTTGAACTTAGTGAACTGTGATGAGCGTTAAATTGTCTATGAAAACAAAGGGATATTAAATGCGGTCTTATGTGGTATTGGGTGCATTGATTTTAAACTTTTAGACATATTTTGAGGAAGTTTCAGGGTCGTTGTATTGATATTTTTTTTTAATTGATGAGCAGTAGACCAAAACCTATTTTCCACTCACTGATTAGATTACGAAATGGAATCATGGACTCCCCTATTCAAAGGGTTGGGATGAATGGGGAAGGAACACATAGGGGCACCTTGACCCTTCGTCAATATTGTGCAAGTACCTATTACATATACTGCACATTTTAATGAACAGATCTAGATATTATATCCCATAGATAGGTAAATGTTTGTGCTGCACTGAATATTTTCCCTATGTTGTGTTTTTGTTGTATTTCTAGTGTTATATTTTAGTATATTTAGAGCGTTTTTATTCTATTGGTAGCTTATCCTAAAATAATTTTATATTTTTATATCGTGACACCTAAGAAATTACAAAAAATAATTATTTTGATAACTCTGCATGACAAGTTACCTCTTGACTAGTGACCCAAACCCACAGAATAGCGTTAGTCAAAATGTTTACTTATCCTGAACCACCTTCGTGACGTAGCATCTAGGGGCAACAATTCGTGAGGTGCTTGAAGAGTGGAGAGGTATACCTGTCAGGACAATCGCAGAAGTACGGTTAAGATTACTACCACAATTTCAAAAAAAGAAAGAATGAAAGCTTTTTAAATTAAAAGTTAATGAAACTAATAGAAAGACAACCCGGCATCAAGTTTCCGCGTGAATGAAGCACGGTATTGAATTTGGAGTGTTTGACCACACCCCACAGCCCTAATTCTAAATTAAACAAGGGGTTGTTGCATTATCTGGCACAGCTATACTGGTTAATTTTTTTTCCAGTGCGCAAACTTTAAGAACCACTTCTGCCCATGTAAATGAACAACTTTCCCCAAGAAAGCCATAGTCAATTCCTAAAAAAAAATTGAGTCTCCCATACAAATTGTGATCAGTTGATGACAATTTTGTATGGGAAGTTCAAATTTTTTTTAGGAATTGACTATGGCTTTCTTGGGGCAAGTTGTTCATTTACATGGGCAGAAGTGGTTCTCAAAGTTTGCGCACTGGAAAAAAGTATACCTGTATAGGCAGTATAATGTTTGTATAACATATGATAAGTATTGTGTGTTAAGGCAAATGAAGTCCCTATCTCGGTCTTTTTAGGGTTCCGTGCCCAAAGGGTAAAAACGGGACCCTATTACTAAGACTCCGATGTTCGTCTGTCTGTCACCAGGCTGTATCTCATGAACCGTGATAGCTAGACAGTTGAAATTTCACAGATGTATGTTGCCACTATTACAACAAATACTAAAAACAGAGTAAGATAAATATTTAAGTGGGGCTTTCATACAACAAACGTAACATTTTTGCCGTTTTTTTTTTATAGATAATGGAACGGAACCCTTTGTGCGCGAGTCCGACTCGCACTTGGTCGGTTTTTTTATAGATTATACCACCGGAGTGATTTTCCTGGGTCACCCTAGGGGGCTCTGCTGCTGGGTGTAGGTGCTCTATTGTTCACATGGGCCGGTCTCTGAATTGAGTATGTGGAGTTAAGACTTTGTCACACCCTACTTTAATGCCAAAATTTGCCAGGCTGTGAGGTTATACAGTAGATTTTGTTCAAATTCTTAACTTAAATATGGGGTATACCATCAAATCTATAGTCGAATCTAGCCACAAGCATGTAAGAGCCATCGAGAAGCTGTTACATTCTAAGCTCATCAGATGACTTTATAATTGGAACCAACTAAAACATTCTTTGCGAAAAGGCTTATGTACAATTTTCTTTTAATACAGCCGTCGCCGTGAGTTTAACCGTATTCTTAATAACTTTATAATAACCATCACTTAGCTAAAATACCAATATGCAAACTCCATTTAAAATGTTGTATGGAGAATTTGAATTTACAATATCTTAAACAGTATTTTAACTAAGTAATGGTTAAAAAGTTAATAAGAAGCATTCCATTTTATGAATATTTCTCTGTATGCTCTGTGGGCAAATCAATTTTATTCCTATTTCCTATGTCAGAACAACAATGTATGTACAAGCAGGCAATAAATCAACGGCACGGGTTCAAAACAGAATCGGTGAGCTACTGTTACGAGTAGCTCGATCGCCAGGAGATTGGTACACATTGTACGACCACTGACCCAATTGAAATGTTCAAGTTACTATCACTCAAAAGAAGGGCCCTTACCTACTTTCCTAGCGAAAGTATAGGTCAAAAGAAATGAATTGGTATAAAAATAACAGTAGGTAGGTAATTTATTACCGGATGAAATAGACCCCGATCAAAACATTCTTAAGAAAATGTCTACAGCGTCTTAGTAAAATTTTAAACGGACCGTGTTCAAACATACAAGAAAACACTAAGTTATATACCTCCCCACGTAGTACATACCTACCTACATACATCTAAACAAAATATTTTTTTAAAGAATGGGTGTCATCAAATGACCCTTTCCGCTTCGTCCAGAGCGAAAGAAGTCATTTGATGATTTCCCAGCTTACTGACTAAAACCCATCCGTGTTCCTCGGTGACTCTTTCGACCAAATTCCGCAGTAGCCCCTGCACGATGTACAACTGCACGATGTATAACCTATAATTTAATTGAGTAATCGTCTACTGAAAAACGTCCAAATGCGGCATTCAATTTTAAATCTACGTGATTATAGTAAACAAGGAATCTGGGTTTTTTGCGTTTTTAAAAGCCATAATCTGGAAGAATATAATATGTAGGTAGGTACGTCACGCAACCTCTGAAGGGGACTGAAAAATGAGCTTTATGTCCCTGAAACTGAAACCACACGATGTTCATGAAAACTAATATTATCAGCGGTTTTTATGTAATGTTTGCTTGTCTATTTTTATTTCCTGGAGGGGAGAGAGAAACATTTTCATAGGGAATGGCTTTGAGGAGCTTGTGGGTTTAACAAATGCGCGGGTCGATAAATTTGAAAGCAATATGGTTTGATTATCTTTTTACTGCGTCTGAATCTGTAGAAGACTTATTATAAAATCTCACAATTTTCTTAACCAGTTTTTAAAAATTATTTTACTGACAAAACCTGTACCTACGTACTACAGCCTGCTGGCTGAGTCTTTACTCCAAAAAATTTACGGCTCATGTGGCATTAGGCATATTCTAGATGTCCCATCTTAATTTTAATTCAAGATTGAATCAAATAGACTCTAAAATATTGTTGCTACATCCTGAAACCTAATTAGTCCTCAGATTTGCGTTCCAGAAGTTTTTGAATATTTTTTATTATTATTATTGATTTTTGGTAAGCGATGATGTGTTCGAAGACGGAGCACGCTTGCCTAGAAGTAACAAATTCACTCTTGACTTAAAGACCTCCGGGTTGCAGCTATTAGGAAACACAGACTCTGGCAGGGAGTTCCACTCCTTAACTGTACGCACAATGAATGTGTTCCCAAAACGTTTTGTGCGTATGAGTAGGATGTCCACCATGTACCGGTGGCGCATCGCCGTACGTCTTGTGGTCCAATGATGGAACGGGCTTGGCGTGGCATCAAACTATGCAATTCCGTTGCACACTCCCCAAAGTGCAACCGATAGAAAACCTACTACAAAATGGATGTGCAAGTATCAATAAAGATCATCAATTGATTGTACAGATGTCAAGCGCCATGTGCGGACGATTGAGCTCGTTTAGACGATGCTGGGCGGAAGACTACAAGTTATGAGAAAATAGCGAGTGAACAAAATATATTCCACTTTTATTAGCCTGTTGGTCTGGTGGTTAGTGACCCTGACTGCAAAGCCGGAGGTTCGATTCCCACCCAGGACAAACTTTGTGTGATGAGCATTATTGTTTGTTCTGTGCCTGGGTGTAATTTATCTATAATATGTATGTATTTATAAATTATATAAGTATGTATCTCAGTTGTCTGGTTACCATAACACAAGCTCTGCTTAGCTTGGGATCAGATGGCCGTGTGTGAGTTGTCCCAAGATATTTATTTTCATTTATTTATTTATTAGCAACAAGCTTTTACCGGGGCTTCTCTCGTATTAAGTTTTATTTTCGCAAAACAGTAGCTAATAACTGTCTCCAGGGTCCCATCTATATCTGTACTAAAATTCATCTAAATCGGTTCAGGGATTTAGCGCGTGAAAGCGTTATAAACTTTCGCATTTACTATGTTAGCTAGGATATCAATAAAGGAACAAATAGCTTATACATTCTTTTTATTTCGGTGTACAAAGGTGTGTTGAAAAAAAGGGCAGACTCTTTGTGCGTGATGCATCGCAGCTAGGCGCAGGTTCTATTCTCATAAAGGACGTTTGGCCTAACAAGAGCCTTTTATGACCTACTGTTACGTTACGAGCTTGGGGTACGTGACAATAAAACAGCCGATTAAATTACCAAAAAATCGACACTAATAAAACACCACTAATTACAACTTAAAACACTAATTATAAAACACAATTTCACCACTGATTACTTTAAAATCGCAGTTAAAGTTGAACTTTCGAAGTTATCGCTCGTATCGCAAATCCAATACTGACTCCGTCGCGGACTATGCAGGCCTTGTATAGGGCGTCACTTAAATCCAAAACCTTCTATGGAAAGGACTAGAAAGTTCGCGTAAATACCAGTCGGATGTCGAGGACTATAGAATGTTCTTATATAGAAAAGTCTAGAAGGATCTTGACTCTACAAGTTCTGCTAATCGATACTAGATAGCGCTAGTGGTAACAGCTAATACCGCTGTGTCGGGTACACAGCATCAAATATGGCGCGCAACACTACTAAGGATGCTTACCCTGGTCACCCAGGAGGTAGATACTATAACTGCCAAGTAATTTTCAAGTCGTAAGTGTTCAAGATCTTGTCTTTTTAGGATCGGCCGGAGTTTGTGTTGCTTTATAGCTTCAACCTGAAAGTCTTTAAATCAGGAGTGAATAGGTTACTTCTAGGTAAGCGTGCTCCATCATCGACCACATTATCGCTTACCATCAGCTGAGATTGTGGTCAAAGCGAGTTAGGTATACAATACAAAAAACTTCATCGGTCTCAAATCGCTGTTCGCTTTCAACTTACACCGTCTACTTTTACAAATACGGCAATATTTCAGTGGTAACTACATAGTTTGCTGTTTAAAGTCTGTCTGTAGGTCGTTCTGTACTAATTTTATTGCTCGCCTACCACAACACACTGTGGTGGTTTTGTGGTCAAACTGACGTGGCATGCTTGGCGTCAGCCATATTTGGCGCTTTGGGTTTTGTAAATTAAATTGTTTAAGAGTTTGGTTCTAAAAATAGCTGTAGTACAAGATTATAATAATATAATAATAATTCTTTATTGATCTTTTACAAGAATTGCAGTACATGTGTATATAAGTAATTAATTTAAACATGGTAAAATTACAAATTTGCTACAATTATAGTGGGTGCAGCTCTGATCTCCTAACTAGGTTATAGTATAACCTGTATGAAGGAGTGACAGTTCCAATCCCCCATGGATTATAGATGTATTTTGCAATTTACGTACTTATGTATTACTGCTACAAAATTAAGGTATAACTAATGTAAACAAAGAAAAAAAAAAAAAAACATGCAAAAAGAACATTATCTTTACGTAGGTAACAACAATTTTGAAAATTAATGTGACTACTACTTATTATGTATGTGTGTATGTATGTATGTGTGTGTGTTTGTGTTGTGTTTATATTATGTCACAGTCAAGTGTACCCTGCTCCATTTTACTTATCTTAAATAAGTATTTTTTCCGTTTCTTCATATGTGTAGTCTAGAAGAAAAGAGTAGATCATTTTTTTACAGTTATAATGTGATAAGCCGTATACTGGAAAATGTTTGTTTATTTTATTATATAAAGAAGGGCCAAGAAAATAAAAGAATCTTTTAATGAATTTAGAACGTGTATGTGGGACAGTACAAATTAAATCTTTTCTACGTTTATCGATTGACCTGTATGGCGTTTTTTTGTGTTGTAAGAGAACTGCTTTTATGATAAACTGTTGTCTAACGTTTAGAATATTCCACTTACGGTATAATTCATTAGTAGGGAAAATAATTGGGCGAAAGGTAGCAACTTTTAAAACTGCTCTATGTGCTATCTCTAATGGTTTCAAAATCGTTTTAGCAGCACCACCCCAACATGAAATGCAATATGTGACAATAGATTGGCATAATGCAAAATAGACATTGCGTATGACAGTTTGATTAGCAATTGTCCGAAGAGTTTTAAATATGAATATAAGTTTGCGGACCCTGCCTGTTAGAATGTTTATATGAGATTTAAAGTTTAGAGTTTTGTCCAATGTCACACCCAGATATTTTATTTGGTTTACAGAGATTAATGATGGACAGTTGCAAGGAGTTTGAGGTTGATTATGGCAAGAGTGAGCTATTAAAGTTAACGGGACGCGTGGTTGAGAGGCTGTACTGATTGAATACGTAAGGAAGTTGGTTTTGGAAGTATTGAGTGTTAGTGTGTGATCATTGAGCCAGTTGATTGCTGTACTGAATGCGAGTTGTGCTATGATTTGTAGTTGAGACCATGTTTCAGCTACAACAGTTATTGCAGTATCATCCGCGAACGATATTATGTTGCCATTCTGTATGTTGAGGTCACATAGCTCATTGATAAAAATGAGAAAAAGGGTTGGTCCTAGTATACTTCCCTGGGGCACACCATAATGAATAGGAAGTTCATTACTACTGTAATTATTTATTCTGACAAATTGCTAGATTAGTCTGTGTTTTAGTAATATATGAAGCTTTGTTATGTTTCAGTATGTAGAAGTATCCTAACTATTGAATTGAAGACAAATGAGTCAATCACTTATTAGGTCGGTAATTGAACTTTATTTGTATCTGTCAATTAATTATTTATAGGTAATTACAAAGGTACTTGTTTTATAGAATGCCTTCTTTGTATTGTATGTTCACCGCCTAGCCTTTGTAAGTGATAATAAAAAAACAAATGCACAATAAAGATACATAAATAGCTACTAAATGGTTTATAAACGTCATGTCTATTTATAAAAATAACTTATAGAGTTACCAATAAAAATAAATCGTATCACGCATTTACCTACCCATCCCTACTGCACTAGATCACATAGACATAAAAAGCATTCGGCATCCCTTATTTTTGTAATAGAAGCAAACTATAAAACAAATCATCAATGTACGTTCATAATTAGAATAATCTTGTCAAATTCACATATTTCTATAATTGGGCAGACATAGATCGTTTCAGTAATCAATCCATATTCCCGATATTGTAAAAAGGGGGAAGTGCTTTTCATTTACTGAAACTACATATCAATTTGTCTTACCTCCTTTCCTACAAAATACCTGTGTAGGTAATAATTTCCTCCCCAGGAATGTGCCCTAACAGGCGTTGGAGCACAGAGGAACCCCTCTGTGCTCCAACGCCCGGAGTGGTCTTTTAAGAGGTAACAGGTTCTATGTACTGATGGTGATCACCGGGTGGCTTTAGTGAGGTAAAAATCCCACATTCCCTGTGGTCTTTACCCCAAAAGTCCAGGCGCCTTTTGAAGGTTTCCCCCGAAAAAAAAAGGAAATAATTCCCTGCACCCAATATTTATACTGTACCCAAACTGTTGCTAAGCCAGAGATGCTAAACCTATGGTACTGTTCTTTTTCAGTATGAATTTCAGGCGTAACGAGTAGTAGGTAGAGATTATAATGAATTGAGTCGAATGAGGACGTTTGTTTTTGGCCAACGAGAGATCTAAAACCAGCCAAAAGTAGGAAATGAATTCCTTAACTAATTCTTTAGAATTTACGTATCAGGCATATATAATGCTCTACAGACAAAAAAAAAGTTTGTACAGGCAATTCTATGTACAGATTTAAATTGCTTACACCTTGCTTCCTCATTGCATCAATATTTGATTGAATCAAACACACTTGGACATTAGGCAGAGAGTTGCCCGTCGCCATAGAACAACTATCTTTTACCAAAGGTTGGCGATGCCTGCTTGCCTGAAAACAGCACTCGCATTGTTTCATGCGGGTCGCTCAGGGATGGGCTCGGCGGTACCCGGCCGTGAAATCACCGATGACATATACCTTCATATCTGTACCTATATACCATGGCTATGCAGACGTCGCATGCCGTAGGTAGGTACGCAAACGTGCCCATTATTGTTTGTTGTGATTGGAAAGACGTTATGGTACGTCTCTGCCGTGATTAAGTATACGTTGTTTATTCTGAAGGTTGGTATTATGGGCTATAATGTATAAGAATGGTGCAGTAAGTCTGCCTGAGGTATAATTTTGGAGAAATTGATATAGTTACTACGGATTCCATTTTTATTACTAAAACAGAAAATGCTAGAAATAGGCTGAAGACACAAACTTTTTAGCATATCTTTAGGTATTATATAATATACATTAGACATGTATTATTAGGTTTATTTTGAAAATTTTCGAAATTATAATAATGGAAGAATGAGTCTGTCCTCACTGATATAATAGCGCCTGATCGTTTGATAATGGTTAAATGTATTTCATTCCAATGGAACGCGGATTAATATCGCAATAGCGGCAGGAGCTGAAACAAAACTGCTTTTCACAAAATAGTTGCTGGGTTTTTTGGTTTGGAAATGGGAAAAAATAGTATACGGATAATTGAACAAATACATTTATTTATTCTTATAATAAGTTGGAGTCATGTACGTATAACTTATAATAAATTGTTTAGGTAACTTTCGCTTACAATAACATTTGGTTCGAACGTAACGTCAATGGCACTAGCAAGTGATATTAAAGTTACTAATTAGGCTAAACTTTACTTTGTCTTAACTATTATTACCTACATCACAACATTGAGCTATTGTTAACTTAAACTTATAGTTTGGTTTAAAATTAAATTATTTGTTTTCCAATTTAGAACCTGAAAGAGTAGAGATTATTATACAAGGACCTAGGATAAGCTAGTCAAATGTAATATGTTTAACAACCATATTTTTTTTTACACATAATTGATAGATTTAATTACAAATTTTAGTGTTTTTTCCTTTTTTTCTAGCATAAAATACTAAAACATACCATTGGTTGGTCAAAAATATTATTACTAGACTAACTGAAACTAAAAACTCACAAATTTTAATATAAAAGGGTTTTCCTGAAAAAAATCCAGATTTTTTTTATTTGGTCTGTCAGTTAGTATTTCAAAAAATATTGGAAATATATATTTTTTTTATTTGTTCAAGTAAGTACTTAAACAACAATGAAGACGTTACGGTATACTCACGTGATTTTTAGAAAAAAATTTTTAGAAAAAATAACTGATGGAACAATCATTTTATTTTTCAGGGAACTTCACTATTGTCGAAAAAATTTAAGATAATATAATAATTGGTCCTTGGATACATAGGGCCAAGGTTCGTGGTAGGTACCCTACGTAAGTCTGAGGTCTTTATTTTTAGTATATTAATTAATTAACTAATAAGATATACGTTACCTAAGTGCCATCAAAACATGACACTGTTATTTACAATATAACTCTATCTACACAATTATGTACAAGTTATTTTATGGTAAAAATCTACTTATAGATATTTGACAAGTATTTTTTTCGATACTCACCTAACAAGTCACCTCATTCTTCATTGTCATAGAATAGGTAACTTAAGAACGAAACACAAGGATTTTCTTAATAAGAGTACTTTTCCTACTCCTTTGAAAACAACCCTATGTTTCCTCTATTTTGTAGGTATTTGTTGAACAATTTCTACCCTCCTTATTTAAATATTGGCACACAACATGCAACAATGTTAGAGTCATGTACCTACTATAAAAAAATCAGGTAACATCATCATGCCAGAGCGGAACTCTTCAAGCATAATCGGAACACAACTAAGGACAAAACATAAATATCCTTTTGGTACATAAAAGAAAAACACCAAAAAAATTAATTTTCCCTTTCACAAAAATCCAGTCTAGCACTTTAAACAAATGCCCCACTTTTCACATCACAAATCCGGGCCTGGACATACCTTTATATCGGCACAAAAACATTGTCCTCATGAAACTTTTTCTTATAGACCAATCCAAAAATGCCCCATGCAGTACTACAACAAGGTCCTTCTTAAAGTTCTTCTGCATAATCTCCCTTGATAATAGGAACACCTCATCAGCCCTCTTCGAGTTGCCAGTGATGATGCAGCAGCGCGTACGCATACGCTTGTACGTGGACCGTTAGGGTCAGGGAGACACACAAATCCGTTCAAGAAAACACTGTTAGGCATCACAAATACTCTTTGGTTTGAACGGAAGTTCGGAACATTATTTTACGCCGCGAAAACACTGTCTTCCTGACATTTTTCCTATGGATCTTTCCACAGAAACACTGTCTTCATGAAACTTTATCTTATAGACCTTCTTCCCCTAATCGTACACGCGAGTTCTTGGACGTAAACAGTTAAGGAGTAAGAACGAAATTATATTAATTTACAGCCCCGTCACACAAATCCCTTGAAGAAAACACTGTAATGCATCACTAATGCCCCTTTCTGGGCCCGGACGGACCTCAATCGGCACAATCACAGTTTTCCTGGAAAGATAGACCTCTCCACACTGTCCTTGCACAAAAATACTGTCTTCATGAAGTTTTTTCCTATAGAACTTCCCCTTTTTGTATACTGTCAATCCAAAAGTTTATCAGTAGAATCTCCCCTTCATCATAGGAAGACGTCATCAGCCCCCTCCTGCTTGCCGCTGATGGAGTAGCTGCGCGAGTTCCTGGACGTGAAGAGGAAGGGGGCTCGGCGCGAGGGACAGCGGAAGGAGCGCAGCAGCACGGGAGGCACGTTGTCCGACTTGTTGCCCACCGGCTCCAGCAGGTTGTTCCACAGGAGGTTGGCGGCTGGAACCAGAAAGAGACATGTAAGATATTGGTGGTCAGTTTTATGTTAAAATCTTCGGTAGGTTTCATCACTATCTCTCAAGCGAAAAGCGTCTGGGTCTAAAATGTGACTGCAAGTTCTGGTCTTGATTGGCATTTCAGAATCGAAGATGCAGTTCACTCACTGACAGATTGCACACGATATGTCATTATGTATTTATACGATCGATCGTGTCATTCCACGTTGACACTGTCCATCTCCAATGACCCTAACAGGGGAAATGGGAAGGCAATGGAAATTCTTTAGTTTGCAGAATCACTTGAGATGTTTTTCGTGATTTGGCCCGACAGTTATGCCATCTTCCAGGAGGTTCTACCACCAGTCCAAGAATATCAGTTTGAAAATCAAAAGACGGTTTAAAACACGAAAACCTGAACTTTTTCTTCGAGTAACACGTAGATATAACGTACCCAGCGCGTGGCCCTTCTGCGAGAAGTGGAAGCAGTCGTGCGTGATGTAGGACTGGTGGATGACGAGCGGCAGCGGCCGGGTGGGCGGCATGGGCGCGTTGAACAGCCGCATGAAGGGCTGCACGATCACTGTGAAGTCCTCGCTCGTGTCGTAGCGACCGCTTTCCACCTGGAACATAGCAACGGATTTAGAAATAGGGTAGAATATTCTTATAGTACACTAAAATATGTCGCGTCATCCGCACGAGGTCGTACAGCTCGTTGCCGCCCTGCTGGTGGAAGCAGGTGCAGAACAGCGAGTGCATCAGACTGTTACTAACTGTAACTTACCAGAGCAACCTCAGCCTTCTGGTACAGTCGCGCCATCCGCACGAGGTCGTACAGCTCGTTGCCGCCCTGATGGTGGAAGCAGGTGCAGAACAGCGAGTGCATCAGTCTGTTACTAACTGTAACTTACCAGAGCAACCTCAGCCTTCTGGTACAGTCGCGCCATCCGCACGAGGTCGTACAGCTCGTTGCCGCCCTGATGGTGGAAGCAGGTGCAGAACAGCGAGTGCATCAGACTGTTACTAACTGTAACTTACCAGAGCAACCTCAGCCTTCTGGTACAGTCGCGCCATCCGCACGAGGTCGTACAGCTCGTTGCCGCCCTGATGGTGGAAGCAGGTGCAGAACAGCGAGTGCATCAGTCTGTTACTAACTGTAACTTACCAGAGCAACCTCAGCCTTCTGGTACAGTCGCGCCATCCGCACGAGGTCGTACAGCTCGTTGCCGCCCTGATGGTGGAAGCAGGTGCAGAACAGCGAGTGCATCAGACTGTTACTAACTGTAACTTACCAGAGCAACCTCAGCCTTCTGGTACAGTCGCGCCATCCGCACGAGGTCGTACAGCTCGTTGCCGCCCTGATGGTGGAAGCAGGTGCAGAACAGCGAGTGCATCAGACTGTTACTAACTGTAACTTACCAGAGCAACCTCAGCCTTCTGGTACAGTCGCGCCATCCGCACGAGGTCGTACAGCTCGTTGCCGCCCTGATGGTGGAAGCAGGTGCAGAACAGCGAGTGCATCAGACTGTTACTACCTGTAACTTACCAGAGCAACCTCAGCCTTCTGGTACAGTCGCGCCATCCGCACGAGGTCGTACAGCTCGTTGCCGCCCTGATGGTGGAAGCAGGTGCAGAACAGCGAGTGCATCAGTCTGTTACTAACTGTAACTTACCAGAGCAACCTCAGCCTTCTGGTACAGTCGCGCCATCCGCACGAGGTCGTACAGCTCGTTGCCGCCCTGATGGTGGAAGCAGGTGCAGAACAGCGAGTGCATCAGACTGTTACTAACTGTAACTTACCAGAGCAACCTCAGCCTTCTGGTACAGTCGCGCCATCCGCACGAGGTCGTACAGCTCGTTGCCGCCCTGATGGTGGAAGCAGGTGCAGAACAGCGAGTGCATCAGTCTGTTACTAACTGTAACTTACCAGAGCAACCTCAGCCTTCTGGTACAGTCGCGCCATCCGCACGAGGTCGTACAGCTCGTTGCCGCCCTGATGGTGGAAGCAGGTGCAGAACAGCGAGTGCATCAGACTGTTACTAACTGTAACTTACCAGAGCAACCTCAGCCTTCTGGTACAGTCGCGCCATCCGCACGAGGTCGTACAGCTCGTTGCCGCCCTGATGGTGGAAGCAGGTGCAGAACAGCGAGTGCATCAGTCTGTTACTAACTGTAACTTACCAGAGCAACCTCAGCCTTCTGGTACAGTCGCGCCATCCGCACGAGGTCGTACAGCTCGTTGCCGCCCTGATGGTGGAAGCAGGTGCAGAACAGCGAGTGCATCAGTCTGTTACTAACTGTAACTTACCAGAGCAACCTCAGCCTTCTGGTACAGTCGCGCCATCCGCACGAGGTCGTACAGCTCGTTGCCGCCCTGATGGTGGAAGCAGGTGCAGAACAGCGAGTGCATCAGTCTGTTACTAACTGTAACTTACCAGAGCAACCTCAGCCTTCTGGTACAGTCGCGCCATCCGCACGAGGTCGTACAGCTCGTTGCCGCCCTGATGGTGGAAGCAGGTGCAGAACAGCGAGTGCATCAGTCTGTTACTAACTGTAACTTACCAGAGCAACCTCAGCCTTCTGGTACAGTCGCGCCATCCGCACGAGGTCGTACAGCTCGTTGCCGCCCTGATGGTGGAAGCAGGTGCAGAACAGCGAGTGCATCAGACTGTTACTAACTGTAACTTACCAGAGCAACCTCAGCCTTCTGGTACAGTCGCGCCATCCGCACGAGGTCGTACAGCTCGTTGCCGCCCTGATGGTGGAAGCAGGTGCAGAACAGCGAGTGCATCAGACTGTTACTAACTGTAACTTACCAGAGCAACCTCAGCCTTCTGGTACAGTCGCGCCATCCGCACGAGGTCGTACAGCTCGTTGCCGCCCTGATGGTGGAAGCAGGTGCAGAACAGCGAGTGCATCAGACTGTTACTACCTGTAACTTACCCGAGCAACCTCAGCCTTCTGGTACAGTCGCGCCATCCGCACGAGGTCGTAAAGCTCGTTGCCGCCCTGATGGTGGAAGCAGGTGCAGAACAGCGAGTGCATCAGACTGTTACTAACTGTAACTTACCAGAGCAACCTCAGCCTTCTGGTACAGTCGCGCCATCCGCACGAGGTCGTACAGCTCGTTGCCGCCCTGATGGTGGAAGCAGGTGCAGAACAGCGAGTGCATCAGACTGTTACTAACTGTAACTTACCAGAGCAACCTCAGCCTTCTGGTACAGTCGCGCCATCCGCACGAGGTCGTACAGCTCGTTGCCGCCCTGATGGTGGAAGCAGGTGCAGAACAGCGAGTGCATCAGTCTGTTACTAACTGTAACTTACCAGAGCAACCTCAGCCTTCTGGTACAGTCGCGCCATCCGCACGAGGTCGTACAGCTCGTTGCCGCCCTGATGGTGGAAGCAGGTGCAGAACAGCGAGTGCATCAGACTGTTACTAACTGTAACTTACCAGAGCAACCTCAGCCTTCTGGTACAGTCGCGCCATCCGCACGAGGTCGTACAGCTCGTTGCCGCCCTAATGGTGGAAGCAGGTGCAGAACAGCGAGTGCATCAGTCTGTTACTAACTGTAACTTACCAGAGCAACCTCAGCCTTCTGGTACAGTCGCGCCATCCGCACGAGGTCGTACAGCTCGTTGCCGCCCTGATGGTGGAAGCAGGTGCAGAACAGCGAGTGCATCAGTCTGTTACTAACTGTAACTTACCAGAGCAACCTCAGCCTTCTGGTACAGTCGCGCCATCCGCACGAGGTCGTACAGCTCGTTGCCGCCCTGATGGTGGAAGCAGGTGCAGAACAGCGAGTGCATCAGTCTGTTACTAACTGTAACTTACCAGAGCAACCTCAGCCTTCTGGTACAGTCGCGCCATCCGCACGAGGTCGTACAGCTCGTTGCCGCCCTGATGGTGGAAGCAGGTGCAGAACAGCGAGTGCATCAGTCTGTTACTAACTGTAACTTACCAGAGCAACCTCAGCCTTCTGGTACAGTCGCGCCATCCGCACGAGGTCGTACAGCTCGTTGCCGCCCTGATGGTGGAAGCAGGTGCAGAACAGCGAGTGCATCAGTCTGTTACTAACTGTAACTTACCAGAGCAACCTCAGCCTTCTGGTACAGTCGCGCCATCCGCACGAGGTCGTACAGCTCGTTGCCGCCCTGATGGTGGAAGCAGGTGCAGAACAGCGAGTGCATCAGTCTGTTACTAACTGTAACTTACCAGAGCAACCTCAGCCTTCTGGTACAGTCGCGCCATCCGCACGAGGTCGTACAGCTCGTTGCCGCCCTGATGGTGGAAGCAGGTGCAGAACAGCGAGTGCATCAGTCTGTTACTAACTGTAACTTACCAGAGCAACCTCAGCCTTCTGGTACAGTCACGCCATCCGCACGAGGTCGTACAGCTCGTTGCCGCCCTGATGGTGGAAGCAGGTGCAGAACAGCGAGTGCATCAGACTGTTACTAACTGTAACTTACCAGAGCAACCTCAGCCTTCTGGTACAGTCGCGCCATCCGCACGAGGTCGTACAGCTCGTTGCCGCCCTGATGGTGGAAGCAGGTGCAGAACAGCGAGTGCATCAGACGACACATCATCGGGCGAAGCACCCGGATTGATACTGATACGTCTGGAATACAATAAAAGAGTATTATTTTTTAGCTTTACACGAATTTGGTTAAAAATAATTGTTATTAAACCCACTAGCTGAATCTGGTTAGACCGGAAGCCGATCCCCAGCATAGTGGGAAATAGGCTCTAGGCAGATAATATTGTACTAAAAAAATTACTACAACCTCATTACCCCATCATAAGATACACCACGCGTAGCGTTAATGCAGTTGAAACGGAAAAAAAATAAAGGCAAAAAGTAGATTCAAAGAGTTCTACCGGCGCGATGCCAACAATGAAGTAAAGAAATAATAGATTATCTTCGTTCTTTAGTTTAAATAGTGCAGAAATCACCAGCCCAGCATCAGCATTAGATCAGAGGTTTCGATACACTTAGTACAGCAATTTTTTTTCTTGCGGATGATTTCTTGAGGTGATCGTTATCGTTGCTCAATACTTCATAAGGTCTACAGATCTAAGTAAGGAGATTTAAGAAGCAAGGTGTTAAGGAAACTCACCCAAAACCGGTACCAAATTAACGATAGTCCGGGGCAGATGTTGCTGCAGGTAGTCAAGCGCGATGCTGAGCTTCTTGGCGTGCGCGGCCGGCGACCACGACTCGGGGTTGAGGCACGACGCCGAGCACAGGTCGTTGGCGCCGATGAACACCGTCACCATCTTCCAGTCGTGCGCGATGTCTATGTCGGGGGACGAGCGCATTCGGGCTACTACTATCTGGAAGGGAGATTGGATATTTCAATGTCCAATACATTGATCTTGATATAATTATCTACCGGAATCTGTGTTTCTTGATATCCACACCCTCCGCCAGGTTGTAATGAAGCTTTTAATGTAAGTCAAGAGTGAAGTGATTTCTTTTAGGCAAGCGTGCTCTATCGTCGACCACATTATCGCTTTCCGTCAGGTGAGATTGTGGTCAAACGCGTGCCTATCACTAATTATAAAATCTAGATGGAAGCATTATAACACCCTTATTCATAAAAACTTTATAACCATTACTTAACTAAAATACTGATAAGCAGATTCATTTTTCAAAATTTTCTATGGAGAATTCGTATTTAGAATCTCTTACCTACTTTAACTAAGTAATATATAAAAGTTTTTAGTTCAGGGTGTAAAGTCTATAATTGCTCAGTTCGTTAAGGCTTGTTGGTTCTAGCCTTCTTGGTCTAGTGGTTGCTAGCATTATTGCTGAGCATGTCGTCATGGGTTCGATTTTCGGGTCAGGCAAAGTAGTATCGGTTTTCCATCTAGAAAACAATTCTGTACCCACAGTTACGATACCAGTCCGAAATAAAAAAAAACTGAACCCAAAGACACAACGACAACAACTGAACAAAGAACAGTAAGCAAAATAATTATGAACAAGGACCAACAATTTAATACCTTGACAAAATATCTTAGGCAAACACTTGCAAAATCAGCATACAACGCGGTATCAAACTTGCAACATGTGACATGCTTGTGTCACATACTCACATTCACATTAAGTGATCAACCACTCGTTTAATCTTCACTTATCGTTGTGAAAAAACGAGCAATCTACACACTCCACGGTACGTTACCAAATCTCAAACATTTGGTACAAAAACATGAGAAATGTGCAACTCGAGAATATACAGTCGACTGTACGACGGTGGTCACACTTTGACCTTGTGCTGGCCGAGCATTACACGGAGTTTGAACAGAATGCCATGCCATCTGATTTTTTTTTAAAACGTTTCCCCACACTGGAAATTTCTCCTGTATCGTGGGTGCGTTTACAAGCATACAAACTCACATACACAAACAGCCAGACCCGGAACAACTGTCTGTAGGCCACACAAATATTTGTTCCCTACGGTAATCGAATCCACGACACGCAGCGCAGCAGCCAATCGCTTAACTACTGCGCCGACCGTGTCGTCAATCCTTGGATATGTAGTGACTGTTTTATTACCACTAACGTGCGGCCACCTGTACAAAAACTCAAGGAAATATGCAACTTTATTACTGACGAGCACAATCATCGTCGCTTATTTGTTAATGTGAATGGCTTAGCAAACAGGTGCGAAGGTGGCGTTAACCTGGTTCCACACAAAAGCTCTGTCATCAGGGTCATGGTGGTCGTTTAAAGTATTTCTTTTATTAAGATGCGTTTACGGAGAAGGGCTTGTGACTTTGTCCTACTAAAATGTGATTGCTAATATTTCTTAGCCGTTTGCTCCGTCGAGATCTACGCTTTGGAATGGCGACTATGTAGCTAACTATTTAGCTTCAAGTTTTTGACCGACCGACTCTGACAATTCAACAGTGCCTGTTGTTGGTTTAATTGAAATTAATGCTTTGAGTTTCCTAATAGGAAGTAGGTACAGTCAGAGGTGTGGAAACGCATAACATGCTTATAATGGTAAATTATGGTTTCCTTTAGTAGGCCTATCTTTGGTTGGATGGTTTCGATAATAAGGAAAACTAAAAAATAACACAATGTTGTTTCGAAAGTTAGTGTTGCGTGTTAGGTAATAAATAAATACTGAATTCCTACTCTCTAAATTTTGACCATTTGGAAATTCAAATAAAATAAAATTTTGATTTGAATTTTGACCGGGCCAGGAATCAAGGAGGTCGAGGTCTGTCTAAATGTTTTGCTGCAATAAGTGTACCTTTACTTTCGTCTCTTGTAGCGAAAGGCCAACTGTAATAGCTACCCATGTCGATAGCATAGCTTCACATACGACAATGATCTAACAGCCGCAAATCATTAATTTGTGGGCACTCAAAATGTGGTAATGTTGACGTTTGGTTCACGCTCCATAAGTTAAACAAAAATTGTTGCTTACACGCATTTGTAATCATCCAAATTGCCAAATAAGTACACACTCGAATGTGTAGATTTAGTGATAGTTTGATGTTTCACGCCTAGACAAAGTTTACTTAGTTTACGCACCAATAAGTTGAACACACTTGACCATTCAAGGGTTTGTGCAATATTGGATATTGGTATCGCAGAATGAGTTTAACCGTTTTCAAAATATTTGTTTTGCTCATATTTGAATTTAGACTTATGGGATATTTGTTAACAACTCGAAAGTCTATTTCATCAGAGTCTTTACTATGTCTAATCAAATCAAAACTTTATCTAGTGTGTTGTCTATCGGACGCTTTCTAATATATCTCAATCCCAATCTTGATCCCGATCCTTGTCTGTAACCAATCAAAGGTGAGGATTGTGTGGTGAAGGACACAAACTCGGCCGCTGATTGGTTACAGACAAGGATCGGGATCAAGATTGGGATTGAAATATATTATAGAAAGCGGCCGTATGTAAGTAGTTAGCAACTGCGATTCTAAAACCTCGACAGGTTAACCTACTAAAACCGAACATAGTTCCTCCTTTCCTATAAGATTCACCGGCAAATAGTTTCGAATACAACCAGCATTTTTCTGGGACAAAACCGTCACACTATACCCAAAAAATGCAACTCCTGAAAGCCAGAAACAATAGTCGCGACCCGACCACCAGAAAAATCAATGAAGCTCGACGAGTCTCGAAAAAACGATTCAACTGTCTTGGATCCCGCAACGAAATAAATCAGAAAATTACAGCGGAGGAATGAGAAAATACATAATTTGCACTTCCCTCCATATCAAACAGGAGACAGAAAAGAGCTAGGCTAATAGGCACCAAGGAACATATACTACTAGGGTAAGCCCCACAAGTACCACAGATTATGTATGTAATCAGCTGCTTACCTTAGCCTGCTTCAAGGCATCTTCATCCGACGCCACAGGGAAGGCTACGTTGAACTTGGCGTTCCTGGTGAGCCACTCCCCCGTGCCCGTGGAGTACCCTCGCAGGTTGGGGTTGAACTCCTTCAGAATATTGGGTAATGTCAGGTATTCGCGCCATGTTGCGTCGCCGCCTGGAATATGATGGTAAATGAGTTCTGTAATAAAGTCTGGTTTTAAAGAGTCGTTATAGATCTGCAAACATCGTATTTCATCACATCATCGTCATTTGTCAAAGGAGCCGTCGATATCATTGAAGATAGCTAGTGAAGAGCATTTGTGGTTTGTTGCGCATTCGATCTTTGAGACTACGCAGTTCAGCGCGGATTCTGTTTTACCCTTGTAGTAGGCGCGTTGTTGCTGGCATTGGTTTCTCAAAGGTCCATCCTGGATGTGTTTGTGATAGACGCATCCGGGATGGACCTCTGCGTGAGAAACCAATATCAAATCCAATATTATTAGTTAACAACTGTTGAGTTTTATTAACAGTAGCACGCCTCACAGCCAGCAGGCGGGCACGCTCCGCAGTATTAGTGGACATATTTATAAGATTATTCCGTACTAAACTGCAGAACGGCTCATCAGTTCATCACATTGTCTCTGGGAAGATGGTTTTGTCGGGCAACACCATTTCTGGGCAAGCTAACATCCAGGTGTCGTTTTGAGACAGTCCAATGCCAACCTGCTGGGTCTAATGCAGATGACGATGGGTGTTCCTACAATTTCTTCTATTTCCATTCACTTATCTCTTGGGGTACTTACAATGTAGAAATGATACCTATGATGACTTCGTTACTATTCAGCTCACACAATTCTATAACGTCTGCAAACTGCAAAGGAAGTGTGAAAAGTGCATAGATCTACATAATGTGATGTCAAAGTGCTTTTATGTAATGTTTTGTAACACTAGTAACGTCTTTCAAACATATCTGCATAATAGAAATCACGACCTGATGAACTGTCTGTTTGTCTGTCCACTCACTAGTTTAGTGGTAAGCTAATGTCTTTGTTCTGATCTTATCCTTACCTCTTGACTAGATGTGTGCTGTGATCTCGTTAAATGGTATACGATTAATTAAAATTATGTACCTGTTTATATCTCTGGTCCAACTGTTAACGCCACCTTATTCTATACATCGGGATGTCTAGTTTTAAAAATAGGTCACCTGATAAACGTGGTTATGGTGGCTATCAATAGAGGTAAGAGTTAGAGCATTCAGGAAACCGTTGCGGTCAGGAGCGACTTAGGCTAACCACAGGCAGTAAACTGATTGAATGTTATGGTAAATCGAGCCCATGTTACGTACTAGGCACTGTAGTGTTATAAAATCATAGTGTTTCATAAATGGTACAGTTCTCTTACTTAATTAAGATGAAAACATAGTTTACCGGTGCTCTACCTACGCTTGATAATAAAACAGTTATGCAATTACTTAAATGTCACTTCTCTGTAACTGCAGTAATCTAATTTTCTGATTAGGACATCAGAAAACTCTTCTATTCCTTCTTACCCTACATGCATTTAAATAGCTTTATCCAATGCCATCAGTATTGCGCGTTTATTCTCTCGCTCAAGTGGCTGCCAAAAAGTTGGGGATCCTAGCAAAGGTGTGACGGTACCTACTTACGCCCTACTTCACGCCGGAACTCTATCAAGCGGAAGTTCTATCGTGTATGGCTCTCATCTTTGATACGGATCTGCCAGATACCAGCTTGATGCCCTTGAGTCAATTGAGAAACGAGCTAAGAGGATCATCGGTAATGATAGGCTCGTTGAGTCGAAGCTCCAAAGTCTTGAGCATCGACGCCGAGTTGCTTATATCTGTAGGTTTTCTATAGGTTGCGTTTTGGAGAGTGTACGACGTAGTTGCATAGTTTAATTCCGCCAAGCCCATTCCATCATCGGACCACAAGACGTATGGCAATGCGCCACCGGTACATGGTGTGCTGTTTTATAAATAAACAATTTTATTATTATATTATTATTATTTATTATGGTGGACATCCCACCCACACGTACAAAACGTTTTGGGAACACATGCATTGTGCGTACAGCTAAGGAGTGGAATTTCCTGCCAGAGTCTGTGTTTCCTGATAACTACAACCCGGGAGTCTATAAGTCAAGAGAAGAGTAAAAAGGTTAATTCTAGGCAAGCGTACTCCATCTTCGACCACATCATCGCTTACCACCAGGTGAGATAGTGGTCAAAAGCATGCCTATCAATAGTAAAAAAACAGGTGTAGACCACGAGATTGAAGCCGCGGAAAAGGTATTAAGATATAGAAAGAAAACTCACCAGCACACCAAGAAACTCCCCGATACTCCACAAAGGCTCCGAGCGCGAACTCTTCAAGCGCCCCGCTGCCGGCCACCAAGGAGTCTCCTATCGCGGCCACCACATCGATGTCTCCGGGCCTGAGCCGGTGCACCGAGGTGGGGCGCTGAGGACTGCGGCCCCAGGAGAGCGCGTCCTCGCAGGGGAATGGCACGGAAGAAGGTATGGCGCGCTGACGACGGACGTGGGACTTGCGGGACGGGTAGCGGACGTGGAGCTGGAAGTAAAAGAAAATGAGAATAAATAAAAGATACAATTAAGTATTTGGGAACTGATCGTCAGCCTTTAGTTTTTAGATAGGCATCAGAGGTAGGAAGAAGAGAGTCAATAAGTAAAAGCTTTTATGATGTATGTCCCTCACATTGGAAATACAACTACTTATGTAGCGTATGTTAAAATGGTGTTAAAATGGTGCAAGGGAAGCCAGTTAACCAAGACTTGGGATTGTTTTACTTTGACAGTAACCGGATGCTAACCCTTGGTCCTTGTGAAGTTCACTTAAAGCATTGTGCATTTTGTGTTCTCATTGTAGGGTGTTCGCCAAGTATTGATATTTTGCACGCCTACATACACATCACATGTTTGTCTTGACTGTAATTACGTATGATTTATGTTTTCTTTTCATTACATAACCAATTAACATTTAAGTACTCGTAATTACGAATCATAAATTCTATTCACGTAACGAAACGCTGCTACTCTGCTAGGTAAACAGGTCTAATAATATAATTTTACACTAGATGACAAATAGACTAAAACATAAAAGACAGAAGTGGAGCAAACAATTCATTAACGACGATTTATATTACGAGTACAGTGGCGAGCAATGTGCAAGGTCGGTCATTTCATTGCCGCGTCCTCATAGCAGTTTTCCAGGCCTCAAGTGTAAAGTTACGGTAACAGCGTTGCGTGGCCCACTCGTGCGCATTCGGATCCTATCTTGAATTTAAAGTAGAGTTGCGTCATTAACCGCGTAAAAATGTGAATCCTTGGGGTTTCTTGATGTTGAAGGATTTGCCAACGGATTTTTGTAATTTCAAAATATGTATCTGGAACACAATCATTGCATGATATTGTGTTTTCTCGTTCTGTGCGGCCGTCGAATCGTGATTTTTAAAATGCAAATCCTCCAAATTCATACGTTGCTTCTTCTTGAGTAACATACTGTATTTTTTCCAAATCTTTGTTAAGAAATCATTAACGATTTTCGAGTCCTTCAGATTTTTTTGTATGTAGGTATCAGACACAGTCACAAACAAACCGTGTAAATCCTTGTTTTCTAGTTACATGTGTAACCATTGTAACAGCCATGAGGATATAGAATTTAATCGTTAGACTATAAAATTTAACATAGGTACGTTACGAGTAATAAACATTTACAGTCGTAATAAATTGAATTGAAAACGTCTTGGCAGATAGACATAAAGGAAATTATAGATACTTAACATGTTCCTGAACCTTATTGTGACACTTGGGCCGATAAAGATCATGGGAACCTACAAATGTGAAAATTGTTCAAGAAAATTTTCGTAGGTATCAAATAATTGGGGAAAACCAATTCAGGTCAGAAGGCCAATTCTACTAATTTTTTAGCAACGATCACATTCGTATGTCACAATCTGTCAGAAAAGCCTCAATTACCATACATTTTTGACAAATTGCGACTGAGATACGATTGCAAACGTTTCCTTAAAAATTTGTAGAATTGCACTCTGATCTAGACATCTTGCTTCTTTGAAAAATATGTTATTATTTCGTTTATTCGATACATATGGTACTAACATATAAATTCCATTTTTAAATATTTCAATAAAAATAAACATTTTAAAACATAAAAGGATAATAATCCTTTTCAAGTGCAAATTGTACTTTGGTAAGAGTTCGAGGCACTCGAAACTATTGATCTCTTCATAAATATTCAGCCACTTTCACATATCACACACGAAGGGATTTTTTAAATGGTAAAGTAAAATCGTGGTGAGCAATAACTTGGTTGCGTGGGGTGTCTCTCCCCCGTGTGTCGCTGCCAACATTGCGCGCCGCACCACGCCGCCGTGCGCCCCAGCATCCGCGCTGCATGTGACCGAATACGCTCCAGTCTCCTATAATGCTCTCATATTGTGTTATTATTTGCCAAGGATCCGTAAAAACGAAAGTTGACCTCGTGAACACTTGTGCATCCATAAAGGATTATTATTATTATTGTTATCCATCAGCTTGTCAAATAAACTTCTAAAATGATGATAAATGATATTTAGTTTTGCAAATAGGTTAAAAATAACTCTATAACACGTCAACGTGACTTTTTTACATGTCAAATAAGACTGCTAATACTAGTGGATTTATTAGCGATAACAAACAAGTTGCTCAAGAATTCGTTAATTTATTTACAAGTATCCCTCTGAAAACTATACTGAAGCCTTAAATTCCTCGCCTCTTTTGATTTTATTACAGGCGAAAAAGTGGTTACCACATAAAATACTGGTATTCAGCTGAATCCGGTTTGACTGGAAACTGACCCCAATGTATTTGGGAAAAGCCTAGGCAGGCAGACAGGCGAACGTTTTAGCCTACCCGACTGAATATAATTTTGAGCATATAAACCCCATAGCAGTAACCAAAGCTTTCAAGATTAAATTGACCGAAGATCTACGGGGATTGTATTTCAAAGTTTTTACCTCAAATTGCTCGCCGTACTTTTTTATTTTTCTTAAACATTTAATTTGTGTGGATCAAGGAGTCTTTTCAGACCTAATAAAATCCAGTAAAGACACAAATAATTATAGACCAGTATCCGTGTTGCCAGTGTTCAGCAAGGTATTTGAAAAAGTAATGCTAAATCAAATGCTTAATCATTTTAACACGAATAACACTTTGCAAACAGTACGGTTTCACCAAAGAACGTTGTACAACTGACGCCAAGATGCCATAGGTATCTTTTGTGACCTATCTGAGGCGTTTGATTGCGTTAATCACGAAACATTACTTCTAAAGCTCGAGCATTACGGACTAGGCAAAACAGCGTTTACGCCGTACGGCATTTCATACAAACTTTGAAGTCCTTATTTTTCGAAATGAATGAAACGATATTAATGAAACTTGGTATGCATACGCCATCCAACCAGGTCTAAAAAGTTAGTTGAGAAAATTTTCGAAAAAGAGTTAGAGGGAGAAAGAGAGAGGGATTTTTTTAAGTTAGAAATAGAAAGTGAAAAATCACTATCTTTCCTCCTGAACTCTTTTTTGAAAATGTTCTCAACTAACTACTACTAAGAGCCTGTCCAGATAGGGCGTTTTACGCGCGAGTCGACTAGCGCGTAGTTGCATATCGTCGATGGAAACATCGTTAGAGCCTGTCCAGATAGGGCGTTTTACGCGCGAGTCGACTCGCGCGTAGCAATTCTTGTTGCGTCCAAATAGAGCGTTTTACGCGCGTGTGTCGCGCGTAAAAATAATAAAAATACGTGTGTGGCGATTCGGGCATTGTTTTCAGAGCCCGTAATATAACGGTGTCGGTGCTTTAAGGGTTAATAAAGTATTATTTACTTACCTAAAGTTTTTTTTTTCTCCTCGGAATCACCAGCTTCACAAAAAATTTCTACTATTTCTTCCCAGTTCCATTTATTTAATCCCATATAGCTAGCCTTTTCTCAACTTCATCAATAAAAAGTTCCGTGTCAAAGTTATCACGCTCCATTTCGAACCGAATACGTGGACAGGCTCTTAGGGTACATACAGTTTAAAAATATTTACATCATGACGGTATATTGTCAATACATTTACGAAAATCATGTACCTACTTATGTTCGAAATAATTTACATCATTTTAGTAAAAGAGGCCACAGACAAAAGTATGGTACTAGAATTAGGGATCAATAAGTTCAACTTGGTTTCAGACTGGCTAAAGTAGCCTCATATTCTATGGGGTACAGTTTAAATGTTATAATAAAATACCTTTCAACATATTAGAACTAATGAGACAGAATTTAAATCTTGTATTAAACGCACACTGTGTACGCAACCATATTATAAGCTCGGCTTAATTCTGGTCCTGCTCCACAGCCACTAGGGCGCACAAACTCGCATTTGGAAACATTGTTGGACTGGGTGAAGATTGTAAGAACACATTATTTTTATTTTCATTGCAGGTACCTATAGACTCAATTTATTTAGCATTGCATGCATTAACGACACATGTGTGAATAGTGTGCACCTTAAACTTAAACTATAATTATCATTTTTTGGGCATGTCTTTGACTTAAATGTACCATGGTGGTTGGGAGTGTCATACAAACTCAAAAGTCTAGCTGATGGTGGCGCATGCATTGGATAATTTGGCTCCCTTCAAAATGGTTGAGCCGAATGGTGCTAGCGCATGCGTCAGATTCGTGAACAGGCGCCGTCAGCTGGGACTGGTAAGTTAGCCGTTTTGCTTACGAAAATTATCGAGCTATGATTGCTAAATGTATTTATCTTCAAATTTACTTTGAAGCCATAAGTATTTGGAATAACTAAAAATTCCTTACCATCAGGTGAAATAGTGGTTAAGCGCGTGCCTATCAATAATAAAAAAAGCGTCAGATATTTGAAATACCAATTAGAAATTACATTTTTAATACAAATACCAAATACGTATTTGTATTTCAATTAGGTATTTTAATTACAAGTATCTAATTCAAATACTGCCCTACCCTGTATACATGTGTATAATTTTAATATGAATGCGATCAAGTATCAAACTTGTATCATCATATTTTTGAAATAGGTACTTCACTTAGTTTGTTGCCTAACTACTGTCTACAGCCTGAGATTTAAATGCGGGATAATGTAACTGATACCACACGCAACAAAGCACTATCAATCCAAGCTATAAATAACAAAAGTGTGTAAACAATGTGAGCAAAGTAGCAAGCACATGTCTGCATGATAGTATTGCGAACTATTATTTAAGATATACGTGAGATGACTGCAACACCACGACTTTACATAAATGCTGAGCTTTTTACCCCGCTCGTGCAGGCACTCGATGTATTTGCCCATTCTCTTTATTATGCTATTCTACGAGGAAGTGTCCCACATTTTGAAGGTGAAGAATAGCGTAGTCACTTACTCCCTTTTGGAACACTTGGCAGATCTTGTGATGTTTTGAATATGGTAACAAGATGTCGTTGACACTGATTTGTGATCAGATTGCGTTGAAAAACAAACTTATTTGTGTAGAATCAGTGAGCACACACAAGGTGCTCGTGGTTAAAAAGTAACAGCGGCATGGGTCGATGATCAAGGTTAAGCATCGCTTGCCGAAGTTGGTCCGTGTATAGGTGACATCTATTATATAGGTACTGAGACTCCACTGTGCCCTGGGAAGCTCGCTGGTCTTTTGACAGTCATTACACGGATAGTTAGAAAGCCACAACATCTGACACCAGTCTCGCCAAAGGGTATCGGTGTTACCCAAGTACTGAGTCGTGGAAGTCAAATAGGTAGACTCTCCATGTAAAATACTGATATTTAGCTACATCTGGTTAGACTGGAAGCCGACCCCGACAAATGAAGGTCGGAAAAGGCTAAGCAGAGTGATTGAGTTAAGCACACATAACACTCTTAAACCGATGTTATAGGTACAGGGTTTTCCAGAAATGCGGGTTCATATTTTAACGGTGATGTTGGGTAGCTGATATGCATAAACCAGTGCGGGACCGAACTGTCAAAAGTAAACATCCTATAAAATACCTTGTAAAAGTAACAATAGAGTTCTAAAACGCGTGAATCGAGTGGCACACCGGTGTGCCAGCGGCGCTTGACCGATGGAAAAAATAAACAAAACAAAACGACAAGAATAAACGACTAAAAAGTTCCGTAGGAATAACTTTTCAAGCAGTCTGATGCAGTTGGTGACATCAAATCTGTGATTGAACTAAATAAATGCCACCGACTGTAACAAACTGCTTGATCAAGTTGTAGCGGTCGTTTTTTTTTTAAAAAGACCTTGTGGTTTTGCAATTGTTTCCTTATTAATATCAGCTACCCAACATCACCCTTCATTATGACCACCCACTTCTAGAACACCCTGTAGATACAGTACAGCCTATCAGCTTCATTTATCAAGCTGTTTGTACCAGACTCCAGTTAAACCGAACTACCTATTGTGTTCGATGTAGTTGCAAAATTTTAATGTACCTAATGCCGTTAATGTCTATGTTAACACCTAGTTGGTGGCTTCGCAGTTATTTACGTCTGGCAGTACTGGCAGTGTGATGCCATCAACTGTCACGAATTTGCGATTCTAACTTCCATTTGCTTCAATCAAATCTAACAAACTTGCACAGAATCTACAAACAGAAAACACCTGCTGATTCATTAAATTCACTTAAAACCAATCCTTAAATTATTCAATGTAATCTACTTCGCGCCTGACTGAACTTCTAATAATATAAATTCATTCAAAAAGCAATTACTGAGCCTTTTTAGGTGCCATCTAATTCACGACCACATAACACTCAACTAATTGTGACTGTGTGTTGAAACTCGTGCGCAAACTGATTGAGATTCATTTGGCGCGTAATGAGAAAGCGTGCGGCTATCAAGCGTCGCTTTTAGATGCGCACACGCAATGGGACGCGAGCAGACCGACAATTTTGTTACAGACGCTGGTTGCTAGATGGTTGCTTGTGTTTTAATCAAACTTTAATTAATTAAGTACATACTAAATTATTATTATGCAACTCTTTTAATGATGACTATGACGCCTATTAGTAGGTACTTATTTGTAAAACATAAAGTTCTCTACTTAATTACACTGGCATAGATACATAGATATTTATAACCTATCGTGTTTTAAGATAAATATCGCTTTAAGTGAAAGTATTTGACTATCATATTAATATTATGAGACAAGAGTAAGCATCATTTCGTTTAAAAAACGCAGCGTTTAAATCGCCCGCGTGCAGACATCCGTAGGTCGAATTTAGTGGGTCAATAGACCTGACATGTGGGTAAATCGTTTGCTCGATGAGAGATAACTCCGTGTGTCACACGGCTACTCGTTACATGATATTATGATATGCAAAGTTTATTTATATAAGAAAAATGACCGGTGCAAGGATATTCAACTTTCCATAAGGATACTGAGTGATGGCCTACTTTTGCATAGAGATTATAAGGTTTTGGAGGCGGAAATAAATGAACAACGAGCCTGAGGCCGGTTACTCTAATTGTTTTACACTACTGTCTAGCAAGATAATATTTTTAATATAGGATATTCGACTCTGATGATGACCAACATTATTAGGCCCAATCTACCTCTATGGTCATCAACCCGCTTCAACCGTCTTTTCTCCCAAGCTGAATATTGACCTACATACTTAAACCTCTATTCTACGCTGTTGGCGTTACAATAGCATTAACTATTACCATTGGTAACCTCACACTCAATAAGTCAACGAATGCAATTAACTGCGTGCCTGCCTAGATAATATTTCAATTACGTATCTCTTACATAAGACCTACTACAAAGAAATAGTGTGATGTTATGATGTACTATTGACCTTCTAGCCTCTTCGACAGTAGAGCTACTTTACGCTGAATATAGAGGAGATTTATAAAATACTCGCGTAACAGAGAAAGCTTAGAGTATGTATGGAAGAATATCATTTAGAGGCATTTCTTGTAAGGGATTGACCCGAATATGGAAAGGGCTTAGATTGAAATTCTAGACGTCTTTTTCTGATGTGGAATTTGTTCGAAAGAGTCACCGCAGCCCAAGGAACACGGATGGGTTTTAGTCTGTAAGTCTAAAACCCGGCTCCCTCTCCGCCCACAGCGGAAGGAGTCATTCAGTCAGGATCTCCCGTAATTAAAAAAAAAAGACGTCTTCTTCTAGATGTGTAGAAGTCCTACAATGTTCAACAGAGGAATATGCTTAAAGTTTAAAATTATATCATTGACTTCAATCACTATTAAAGAACTAGTGATCGAAGTTTATCGAGGATCAAAGCATTGTGGTTGGCATTGTGGTCTGTTTCGAATTCAAACACTAGTTCATGGGGCTTTATATAAACTTTCGTCATAAAACAGCCAACCAACATCAGCAACATCAGTGTTGATGTATCTTATGTGCAATTGCATTAATTTATGGCCGTAATTTTTAAAAAATATTCCGACCTAAAATGTGCAGAATTTCTCCGCTCTCATTACAGGAGGATTTTATTTATTGCGAAGTACAGAGCATGATGATTAATAATTAATAGAAGGTTTACCTACCATATGTAGTGTAGCTTCATCAATTTTAATATTTAATTAGATGTCAGAAATGTGGTTAATCTTGACACTTGATTACTAACTGTGTTTTGTTGAGCATCTATTCTTTAGTAAAAGTTTTCCTGCAAATCATAAGATTGATTATATTACTGGGGCCTGGACAGCCATGCGAGAGACTATTAGACTTCCTAGACACCAGATAAAATGTGCAATAACGGTCATTGACCCACATACATACATAATTTGACGTTCTTAAAATCAAAAACAGAAATAAAGACATAAAATCGACTTCCATCATGATTTTACGTTCTCTAGTCATGATGAAAAACTGTTAATAATTTATTGTTCGGGTATCTACGAAGGGATACCTATAGGAAAAAGTCAAGGTTTTTTTGACAGACACGGTTGGCGCAGTGGTTGAGCGATTGACTGCCTGCGCTGCGTGTCGTGGGTTCGATTCCCGCACGGAACAAATATTTTTATGGCCTATAGGTAGTTTTTCCGGGTCTGGCTGTTTGTGTATGTGAGATTATATGTATGTAAATGCACCCACGATACAGGAGAAATTCCTAGTGGGGGGCATGTTTATATAAAAAAAAAAATAGTTTATTGCAAGTGTACCTATCTGCTACTATATACAGACATGCAGAAATAAATCTAAATACGATTTTGTCCCATTGGATATTCAGATTCAGATTCAGATTCATTTATTTATTGTAAAACACAGGTACATTATAAGTTCTTTTGGCAATACATTGAGAGCGCTATGTTTTGCCTCTAGGGCGTACAAAAGTAGTCATACATGGAATTCGAGTAAAATTAATATAGAAATAGGAACCACCTTATCCACTTCCACTAACACTTAACCACCACAAATAAACAAGTAAAAAATAAAAATAAAAATTGGTCATCTGTCTCATTACGAATTTTAAATCATACAATTGAACAATGTCATGAGATAATTAGATAAATTATGCGTAGTGAGAAAAAAAAAATTAAAGAAAAAAGAAAAAATTAAATGTCAGCAGCTATTGTTATAAAAATAAAAATTGTCAGCACTTACTTATTTAAAGAAATTGAATGTTGTCCTGAATTAAATTAAATGTCAATAACTTAGGTCAATAGTTGGTATATAAGAAATGTCAGAAATTTTATAACAGCATGTCATTTAAATATTCGGTGATTGAGTAATAGCATTTTTCTATTAAGAAATACTTTAATTTTCTTTTAAAGTTCTGCAAATTTTCATTCTTAATGCTATCAGGAATTTTATTGTATATAACCGGACCCATGCCCAAAATACTTCTCCTTGCTAGTGCTGTTTTGTATTTACTTGTACACAACATGGTTTTGTATTGGGATCTAAGTTGAGTGGTTCGTTTTCTAGTATCTACTATCGCAGAAAACAAGTTCAAGTTACATTTGACAAACACTGCTACTTCAAGTATATAGAGGCATGGGAAAGTCAAGATTTTTAGTGATTTGAAGACAGGCTCACAGCTATCATTAGTTTTTAGGCCTACCATACATCGTATAAATCTTTTTTGAGTTCTAAATATAGTTTCTCTTTCAGCACAGTTGCCCCAAAATATTATGCCAAATCTCAATACTGAGGAAACAATGCCATGGTATGCTATAAGTACTGTTTGTAAATTAACTTTCTTTCCCAGGATGAAAAGAGCATAAGCAGATTTACTTAGCCGCGCACATATGTCGTCTGCCTGCATTTTCCACGTTAGTTGGCTGTCAACTAGAATGCCAAGAAATCTTGCTACTTTTACCTCTTCTACACTTTGTCCTTTATACGAAACATTTAAATGGTAGTTTTAGCCTTTGGTAGAAATGCAATAACTTGGTTTTTTGTATATTAATAACCAAGTTATTTCTGTCAAGCCAATCAATAATTTTTTTGAGGGTGTCATTTACATCTTCTTCATAAGTTTTAAGATTATTAGAACATTTAATTATAGCTGTACTGTCATCAGTGAAGAGGATCATTGGATGCTTTATTTGTTGTGGTAGGTCATTAATATATATAAGAAATAATGGTGGCCCAAGCACACTGCCCTGTGGTACCCCATAGAAAAGTTTCCTACAATTTGATTTGTATTTTATTTCGCGTTTCGTATTTAAATTGACTCTAGTTATTTCTGTATATTGATTGCGTTCACTTAAATAAGATTTTAACAGTTCCAAAGCATTTCCCCTTATACCGTAAGTATTTAGTTTTCCAATTAGTGTATCCACATAGTCAAACGCTTTTGTCATGTCAGTAAACAGGGCACATACTGGCGTTTTACTGTCAACATTCGTAATTATATGATTGATAAGATTATATATTGCCATATTGATGCTTCTATTCTTACGGAATCCCATTTGTTCGTCACATAATATATTAAATTTGGTCAAATATGAGTTTAATATTTCATAAATCACCTTTTCTATCACCGTCCCTCACATACCATAGAAGATAACGATGCTGATAAAAATAAAACTGATTGATTCAAATTGTTGCATATTAAATTAAATTACTAATTAAGCCAGTACATTGATCAATTACTAAATTGAACAGATCACTCATACAAACGGTTCACTGAATGAAATTATTTTCGTTTCAAGTTCAGATTTTCAATTAAGTCTTTATTTGCTCGATACATGCAACATACAGTCACGAAGTGGCATTGTAAGAGAATCACACGAATCCATTATTCACGTTTTTATTGATAATTAAGCTGTTACCTATCAACGCTAATGAAGTATAAATAAGGCACCATTCGAGGCTTCGACCGATGACTTCAAAAGTACAATAGATGAGTTCATGGGGAAGCCACAGAATATGATTGAAAGGAAATTCATAGACTAACTAGTCTATGAACAGGATCATCCTTTTATTCGAAACATTTAAGTAATGCGGCCAACTGTCCCGGATTGCAAACTCCTCCACATATCACAAAACGTTTAGTTCCCACACTGGTCGTCAAACTCACTCGACTATTGCCATACACTAAACGCTATTGCCTACTAAACTGTTACCATAAAAACATTCAGCCGGTGAGACTCTACACTTTTCGCGAATGGCCCGAACAATCGGAATCACGCAACAATATAGTTCACTAATATATTTATACGTCGGAATAGTTCACACAGGAGTATCTCACGTGTATTAAAAGCGACTGTTAGTTTTGTGAACAATTCTTGTCTTGTCGTTAACCAATACGCCAGTTTCACACGATTGCAATACTCGATAGCTATAGAGTATAGGTAATCCGTGAGAAATGCTTGATTGGGAAAATGCTACAACATTTATTAATTTCACGTGTTTTGCAACAGTTGCTTAGCCGGTGATTTGAATTGTATTTCGTCATGTAAGAAAGATTTAACATCAATCAATCAGTGAGATGTTCGCAGTGTCTATGTTCGTACAGTGTATGTTTGTAAGTCACGATACCGGTCACGAACGGCAGTGAATCGGTTACTCGCTCAGCAGTGACAGTTGAGAACTGGAGTATCGTCGTGATTTGTTCTTGTCTTCGGACTTCCTAGTACAAATGAGAGAATGCAAGTGGTTTTATATCGTGGTTCCAGATAAGCGTTTAGTAACTCTCATAGCTCTACTCCTGTATAGGCCGACCCCATGAAGACCCAATTAAGCAGAATCTTGCGCGAAGTTTATCTCGGTACATTAACATGAAACAAGGCAGATAAAACCAACGACATAATTCTTCCGAAAAATCATAAAAACACAGCAAACTAGCATGCACTTATAATGTTTTACCTCATAAGCACTCGCTGGTCAGTCACCCCGTGGGATCGAGTTCCATTAAAAAGTTATTACATACAACAAAACAAGAACGGAAACGACATTGGCATGTATTAGCAAATGTTTTATGTAACTGGTCAAATATTTGCACAAACGTAAGAAGAATTACTGTGGATCTGTGTCGATGACCAATTACTATTCAAGTTGGTAACGTTAGATAAATCTATAAGTTAATCAGTTTGATGCAGATGTTGGTGGCCTGGGTGGGCCGTCAAACAATTAAGTATCACCTGCCTCATATAATAAACACTGTCCATGGTAGAATTTACAACTAGAAAAGAAAGCTCAAAGTGAGTGGGTCAAACACGAGATGCGTTCATATTAACCTAGAATAGATGATGAAACATAAATTCATAATTTAGAAGATAATCACTGCGAATTTAAAATTTAAAATAAATGTAGGTCACAAGAACGTCAGCATCGCGCATAATGAGATCATATTAATTAATACATAATACATACACACATATTTCTTCTTTAATGAAGATGTAAGCGAACTGTCACCCTGTGATAGCAGTCGCTGGCAGCGAGAGGTGACAGTGGTGCGTTGGCAATAGGCTAACAACCTTTGTCGTAATAGCCGCGGTTGCTGCTGGGTTAATGGTTAAAGATCATAACTTTAACCCCGAGCAAGGAAGAAAACTTAACAGCAATAATCTACATAATGTATACATCTTAGTTTGGCAATAATGAAGAATGTAATTTATTTAAGACTTGTATTATGAACTTAACTATATTTAAAACAGTAAAGTAAATAAAATTTAATAAAACAATACTAAGACTAGCAGGGGGCCTAGACAAAAAACTTTTCTGTAGCGTTAACGTCAGACGCTCACGACAAAATGTATGGGAATGACATTAGGTGATGACGTTTCCTTTCCACACCTAATGTCATTCCCATACATTGTGTCGTGAGCGTCTGACGTTAACGCTACAGAAAAGTTTTTTGTCTAGGGGGGCTGATCGGTAAAAGCGCGTAATATCCCCGCAAATGGGCCATAGAAGAGGTCCCAGTACCGGCCCCTGTGGAACCTCATAGCTAATAGCTAGCAAACGTCTCATGAAGGGGATAATGGCTAGCTTTCGGCTAACAGGCTACATTTATTAGTTTCAGTTCAGAAATGTTATTGAAAGCTTTGAACGAAACTCTCTGAGCAATGCATGTTACTCAAAGGCGTACATAAAACAAATGCTTCAACAAAGTGCTTGACAGTTTCGTACACCTGGCTAACATAATCACGGCTATAACGTGTAATCGGTGGGCACAGTGCACACTCACTTAACTGCGGTATAGTGTGGTGTAGTCACGTAGAATGCCGTAATAAAAACGTGTTCCATCTGTTTATTGTCAAAAATTGAATCTAGCAACGAGGACACAGAATGTTTTGTGTTTCAAGATGTAGGTTACATCCTAGAAACCGCAGTTTGTCTTGCAATACCACAGATAGAGTTGGTAAAGCTCCGTGAACTTAATTAACATTGTTTGGCACATACGGATGTTTGTTTTTTCACACATTCGGCATTCCTTCTTATCTAGCTCAACCTGTAACGCAATTTATTGTTTTAGCGGTGGTGAATCTAGTGCAGTTCTGCAATCAACTCGCCTTATTGTAGTCCTAGATCCTCATTACCGAAGTTTTCCTCAGCATCCTTGCTTCCGCATTTGCATTGTGAATCTTGCCCGAGGCGGCGTCGTTTCTGTCTACAATTGCTTCGTCGAATAGTACGCAAGTATCTTTCTACTGGCCTTTAAATTATTTTAAAATGTCTATGTTACTCTTAGCTTACTTATTTACTTACTTACTCTTACTTACTCTATAGCTTTTGCGTCCGAAATAAAGCTATTATTATTATTTAAAGGATGTCATTAGTCCTTGACTTCAAACATAAATAACATAAGCTGAATACGGGCTTGCTATTGCTTAATTTGTTTCAAATTGAAAATTCTCAAAAATTAAATTCATGCAACAACTAAACCTCCGCAATACTAAAATAATTATGGATGTACAAACATTCATAAAAACGCCTAAAACTTTTAAAATCTTCAATAGTTAAAATATCTTTGTAGATTTCATAATTGTCCCTAATTACTGGTGCGTGCACGCGTCGGACAAAATTTGCTAGACACTCAGTCGCCAGCCAAAACTGAACTCGTAATATGCAAATGAAGAACTGACGATATGACGAAATGACCATTTAGCCTGTAGCTGACCTTGGGTAGTGATAGTCGGAGAAAGGAAGCGCACTGAACTGTTTCCTAATCTTAATTTTTATCCGAATATATGCTTCAGATATTTCTACATACGGTTTGGTTAAAATTTTTGCATTCGCATCTGAAGGTCAGTGTTGCCAATAAAGTGATAAAAAATAATTTCAAATAGGTGTCTGTAATCTCAATCTTAATGTATCCAATAAATGAAGGAGCAAAAAAGTTGCTTAAGTGGTACTCAGTCAGTTGCTCATACGTGGTTTTATAGGAATTGTAATGAAGCAGGAAATTAAACTAGTTGACATAAAAATAAATAAATCAAACCAACACTTAGAATTTAGATGGTCTTCCATGGCTTAAATGTGCCCATGGCAGATAAATAAAATATGAATAATTTCCACCTGCATCTACAAACAAAAGTACAAACCAATGTAGGTCTTTCATTACTCTGACTGACTTTATAAATTCTTTAAACAAGTCGACGGAGACTGCGCCTCACACTTTATCAGCGTTAAGTTCAAAACTGGTTGGATTACAGTTTACGCACTGGAACACGTTTCTTTAATCGAGAATAGCATAACGTTAACTCAACTGCTCCAGTTAAACAGATACAACATTTGCATTTTGCATTTGAAAACTAAAGTAAGTAGAGTTGGCTCACCATAAAAGAAGAAGTTGCTATAAAAGCAATTTTGATATTATCAAGTTTCAGCTCAAGTATTTCAATACTTTCAGCATGTTGAAAATTGACAAAAAAATTCAATAGGGTTACAGGTATGATTCAGAAGCCACATAAGAGGTGGACCAGGATGAGCAAAGAGTTAAAATTAAAGCTCATGCAGAGCCGAAGCGAAGAACACCGTCCTTAAACTTAACATTCCGCTAGCCTCGAACTTACTAACGCTCACACTTCGACACTAATCGATTCAATCTGTAGCGACAGTTATATGTATATTAATGCTTGTATTATAAGATATATTTTGAATAATATATATATACAGAAGAATTGAATGAAAGCCAATCTAGAAAGGTAAGTTTGAAACTCAAACTAAAATTCCAATGAAGTGTTGAATAGCTAATTGTATTAAATTATATTAAACTAGAAAAGAAGTTTTGCTCCATTAATTAAATTCAATCTTGTTGCTTCACAGCTTTAAAGCAACATAAAACCTACAATTACGTTGTATTATTTTAATAACAATGTTCAATTCAGCAGACGTAACACAAAAGATTACAAGATAAGTAAAATGCTAATAACTTACAACGTAACGTAAGCTGCCACGCCTGACACATTGTTCACACGCTTGGAATCACTTAAAATGTATAAAATAAGCTATCCATTTAATCACTTAAGACTTGCAAACCAGTCACAAGAACTAATGACCCGATTACATGGGATTTCCAATCGTACAGCCACAGCCATGTAACAAATAGGATACACCTGACGATTGACAAGCTAAAATATCGAATTCCAAACTTACATAACAAACCAATAGAGTTAAAAATAACATGCGGAAAGTTCAATCATGATGGCTGTTTGTTTGGTATAAAGATACTACTACTTATTAATACAAATTGTAAGGCAAATGTCAAAGAACATTCAGTCAATCAAGAATTAGCGTTTGAAAGGGCATGGGCTGGTGAAAACAATCATTACTCGTGAGAATAAGATGTTTTATTGGCCATAGATGTGCTTTCGACGCGCGCCGCATTAGCATAAGATACCGAGTTTAGATAAGTGATGGAGATGCTGTGCGCCGTGGCTGCGCCCGCAGATTGTATCGTGTTTTTTGTTTAGATACTTTTTGTAACCACGTGATTGCATCTCAAAGACTGGCGGGTTTAATTTAATAGAATGATGGAGTGGTAGAGTCATCACCATCACTCATCGTAAACAATGAGGTAACATCCAGCCAACTCTTCTCGTTCTAGCGTTGAAATTTTGTTCTAGCCAACATTTTATTAAAGACGTGCATGAATAGACGAACAATCAGCCACCATTACGTACGTTTAGTATGCTTTTTCCTGTATGGTAGACCACAGGTAAAAGCATCGTAAGCATGTCAAGTAGGTGCTTATGACTGAAGCTTCTATTTGCCATTCAGATCTCTGTACCAATAGAAAACTAACAGTCAATAACCGATATTACAAATCCAGACACATAAAAGTTGTAACAAGTCAAAGTCAAAGCATTTATTTCAAATAAACCACTTACAGGTACTTTTGAATTGTCAGAGTCAGTCAGTCAAAAACATGAAGCTATTTGCACGTTCCAAAGCGTAGATCTCTATGGAGAAGAACGTGCAAGAAACTCCACGGACACTCTTTTAAACCATTTTATGATTTACAATAATCCTGGTTACATTATCTTTGTTGCTTCTACATGTGAGAACAATGTAAAGAAAGAGAAAAAAAAAGAATTCTAAGTATCAAATAAACTATTGAAATAAGCCAGCGACAGCTAAGAGATGACCAGTCTCCACTGATGGCGCCCGTTCACGAACATGACGCGTGCATCAGCACCATTCAGCTCAACCATTTTAAAGGGAACCGAATGATCCGATACACGCGCCACCATCAGCGAGACATTCGAGTGAGCATGACAAACCCTCAACTGCCCCTGCTCATTCATGTCAAACAAGGAAACCATATATTAACATAAAAGGCTCCATGGTCCTCACATTTACAGGATTCCAAAAATAAAAAATGCTGCTACTTTATATAAAACTATAAATATCAATTGGTAAGAACAGAAAAATAAAAGTGTATTCCAAACCTTATAGAAATGTGGAATATTATTATTATTAAACGTAAAAAATAAAATAAAAAAGGGGTGAGCATCTCCTCCAAATATAAAATCCTAACTAGTGGAACCAAGCGGCTGAGGCTGTGGAGCAGGACCGGCATTTAGCCAAGCATTTTTATCAAGGATTTATTTTGTTATAAAATTTAACACAGTACCCCATAAAAGAAGTGTGTACTTTAGCCAATCTGAATCGGGGTTGATCTAATTTGTTCTTATTTCTAGTATTAAAATTATGCCTGTCACTAATCGTACTAAAAAGATGAAGATTTTTCCGAACATACATTATGTTTTCGTATATGTATTGACAAGGTACCGTCATGATGTTAATATCTTTAAACAATTCCCTTAGGGTATCGCGCCGACCCAGATTATATATGGCTCTGATGGCTCTTTTCTGCAGAATAAATATAGATTCGATGTCTGCAGCTCGTCCCCATAATAAGATACCGTAAGACATGATACTATGAAAGTAACTAAAATAGACCAGCCTTGCGGTGTCTATATCGGTAAATTGACGGATTTTTCTGACAGCATATGCTGCTGAACTTAGCCGTCCCGCAAGGGATGTTAAATGAGGACCCCATTGTAGCCTAGAGTCAAGCGTGATCCCCAGGAAAACCGCGTTTTCGACGAATTCAAGTTTCTCTTTGTTCAATACTATGTCGCAATTATTACTTTTGACATTCGGTAAAGCAAATCTAATACACTTAGTTTTTTTCCCATTTAATACTAAATTATTAGCAGTGAACCAATTTTGGACTTGCTGTAGGGCTTTATTTACGTCGTCAAGATTTGTAGAACGTCTATCTATCTTAGAACAGTTAATCTCAAGGAAGGAAAACTATAAACGACCTAACAATATAATTATTACTTCAACTTTTGATTCATAGATTTTGTGGAGGATATTATGACTAGAATAATTTACTTTATGCGGTGTTTGTTTAAATTAAATTCTTTTACGAAAACCAACAGACCACTTCCAGAGGCTCTAGATAAAGTGCCATTCAAGTGGCGAATGCGACTGTCGAAATTCCAAAATGGAGGAATTTGATCACGTGAGATTTCGATAGCATCTCTCAATCACATACATTTCTGACGTATTGACAATCGCCTTCGCCACGCTACCATTGACAGAATCTCACTTGTCTTGAGCTCCAGGTCTCGAAGACTTTATTTCTAAGTTGAATACGAAAAACTTTGTAACATTGTGCATGTCGCATAGATGACAATGATAGAAACTTAAAAGTTTAGCGACTTTTTTTCAGACTTCCTCAAAATCATATTAGGGTTGTCATCGATTAGATTGTCACTACAAACAGCAAGATAAACAGACAAACTGTTGCTGTATCTAACATTCTTTCTCCATTACTTGTACGCAGTACTTACGCAAGCCCTCGGCATTTTTATTGATAGATACGCGCTTAAAATTACGAAAAAAGCTGGTTTGTTGGTCTTATTAATGTTGATCTATTATAGGTATCTATTTTGAGACTTCCCGTTTTACCGGTCTCTTACTGTGAGGAAACATTGAAGATGGAACTTATTTCATTAATTGAGTAAGTAATAAAAGTGTAAGAGGCAGTTGTGAACTCCACATAGAATTGCGTTATGATTCCAAATTATATCTAGGAGTAAAAAGTGTTTTATGTCAAAGAAGATCAATCATTCATGTATAGATTCAATTAGTACGAGGCTTAAGTACGAGGTTACGTTGTCCGCGTCTAAAAACTTAACACCCAGCATTGCTATTTTCCTCGTGCTCATTTTTGTATCTTTCTAATTGTCAACGCCATCAAGCCATTAGAATCGACTGCCAAGTTGTATTATTTTATGAAGTCTAAGTAATTATTGCAGTTGTTCTTCTTTCTCGTCGGTGCTTACGAAAATATTACTAGTTTATGATTTTTCCTTTTTACGTCAAATGTTTCGTTGGTCTGCGACGCACAGACTACAGCTTCTTCCTCAAAAGCTTTCAGAACACACCTCCTCATCTTGATAAATGAAGAATGACCTATAACACACGTTTAATCCACAGCTCGATAACGTAACGTACGACCAGTTTACATTAGATAAAGCATCCAATACGGACGTGAGAATGTAGGTCGAGTCGCCGGCCTAACTCGAATGAGGCTGTTAGCTTTTGGCCCTGCAGTGGGCCTACTACTGTGTTGCGTTACCAATCTGTAACAGCCCTATTACTTCCTTTATTAAATACTGTTTGAGTGATAGCTTCATGGTTGACGGTTTTAGGTGAACCAGGTTCACCTAAAATTTCGTTAGTCTTCTGTTATTTTATCGATTTTCACATATTTCTGTTTGGCTTAACCGCAACTGCGCTTCTTTCCATTCAGGTTTTAGGATCTCTGATGATCTTTACTTATCGAGATTGCAATAAAGCTGTTTCGCGAAGATTATAGTCGAAGCTCCTCGATCAATGACCATGACTGATACATTAACCTTTACTCACCGTTCGTAAACAATGTCCCAATAACAAAGTTATATACAGTTTTAAGAGTATCAACATTCTAATATTGGGTAAGAAGTTCTGGAAGGATTCAATTCAAGGATACTATCGGCTTTCTCTTTTGTGGTCTAAGTTAGAGCAAGGAGAGCTGTTGTTAAGTATCTAATGGTCTTATGTGATAGTGGAATATATCAAAATGGCAATGATTTTTTACTTTTTCAGCAAGGAGAGGGTCTAGCAGCCCTAGACAAACCCTACGATAATGTCGTAAGATGCTCAACGGACGTCGTAGCGTAGGACAGTAAAAGTTACGTCGTCCATTGTCGGCGTGGCCGTAAAGTTTAAATTTATTATCTCCACCGTATAATTATTTGCTAAACTACACTTTTGCCAAGTTACCACATAGTCGTTGATCAATATACATAATTTAATATGTAGGTACGTCAAACATAGATTGCAAAATGTATATAGCTTTTTGGGAACCGGTTTCGTCTCTCTTATCTTAATTTTTCTGAAAATTGCCTAATTGTGACATGTAAATTCTAATTAGAAGAACTTTATAAAAGTTTTATTGTCGAGGTTATGGCTGACGAAAGACATCAAAGTCTACAAATTATGGTGAATGTTCTTCAAACAGTGACAATTACGACAACTAACGATTTATTTGTGAAGCTCAGCACGATGGTTAACGAACATTTTCGACGCCTACACGTCTAGCAATTAATTCCACTAAAGACTTCTCGGTTTTAATGGTGAAGATTTCATAAACAGTCAATAGTCAGCTCAACTACACAAAGAAGCAATTTCTACTTTAGTAGTTTCATCGTAAATTATTGTTTTCCGGTATCGTACCATTTAGTGTTGGAAATGGTTAGGTACCTATTAATATTGTAATCACTAAAATTGAAGGAAAAACCAAAAAGAACTGCTAGGTGCCGATGGTTACAAAAGTTATTCCAAGGCTGTGTTTGATGCTATTTTTATCAACGACTTTGATGTTACTTTAAAAATTAATTACAACTTTTTTTCGCTTCTCATAATTATCATATTGATCAAAGACATTTCTTTCAAATCATTTCTTCAATAATGTATTATTAAATAACATCGTGTATTTCGAAAAATAAGGACTTGAAAGTTATTATGAAATGCCGTACGGCGGCGTAAACAGCTAACCCACCAAAAGCTTTTCTGATGGCTCCTCTACAATATTGATGTTGATTTACAAACCTACGTTACAAAACATGAGCTTTTAAACATTTAAATAACTTTGATTGTTATGGTGTTAGTAGGACTGATAAGTAATTTTACAATTCGCAAAAAGTGGGGGAAATAGTTGTACCTGACCTAGTTTGTGGAGATCAAAAAAAATATTTTTCGCAAAATTCGCTACTCCAGATAGAAGCACTAGTTAAAAAATAAAAACAAAATAAGTAATGCCTACCGTTCATACAAAATTAAAATTAATTGAATCTAATAGCACTGGAGTGTGAAGATGCAAGATGTGATAATGTCGCTTATTCCTCTAAATTGACGGGGGTTATTGCTCATAAATAATATATATTTCTAAAGAGTTGCAATAAAGCTGCACTTATATTCAAATTCAGTCGTAAAATGTATGAAAGCGTGTTCATAACGCAAGTACTTACCACGTCGCTGAATGGCGTGATCAAGTTGCTGATGTTGAATGCGAAGGCTTCGCTCACCAGCAGCAGGTGAACCACGGCCAGCCACATCCTGGACTCATCACGCACCACTCATCACTACACTACACAGTCACCACACCCGATAACTACCCTACAAGTAATCAGATAACTACCTATTCTTCCATTTTAATACAAATTATTATTTAATTTAAACAAAAACAAAAAAAAAAATATTTTGCTATAATTCCATATTTGAATTATGCTGCACCATAAATAAAATTTTTGACATTAGGTTTTTATAATTTTGTTTTTCGTACGCGTCTGGACGCGTGCGGAGTTTGGCGGGAAAATGTGGGCGCATGCGCGGCGGCGCACCGCGCGCCTCATATTGCACAATAGATTAGCGTGAGGCCGACCTTAGAACTTGTCCCCTAAAAGGCTCCGCGGAGGATATCGCAAGGATTGACTAATGTGGAGCTGGCGACGGGGTGGCAACCTGTTTCTAGTACAATCTAAGAGCGTTGACATTTTACCACCGTCCATTGGTGACATTTCTGGCACACGCTGGGTGTGCGCGTCATACTAATGTGCAAATAAGTTCATAATGCGATTGTTTTGTTATTTTCACTTTCAGTAGTGCACAAATAAAATCAACTCTTAGTACTAGGAAGTCTAGCGAAGTTGTCTCTTAATTAAAATAGATAAGTTGTAGGTAAGTGACCTATTAGATCTGTTGTTTAAAATGAGTAGAGAAAGTAGGTAGCTGTTGTTCGACATGGTAAGATAAATAATCAGTATGACAATTACTTAGCATGTGGTGAATTGAGGAAAACGTTAGGTAAGTAAATTAGCAATCCGGCCTACATATGTTTGAGATTAGCTATAGATCAAGATGTCAAAGCTCTGCCTTGAGTTTCTAAGAAAACTAAATGCTAGGTAGTGAATAAGTACCTACCTTGTCCGCTTAGGAAGAGCACGGTTTCCTGCATAAAGGGTTTACTTTTATAATTATAAAAAAGATATTTCAACTTATGCATATATTTATACTAGCTGTCCCCCGCGGCTTCGCTCCCGTCAACTGGCTACCGATCTACCTACCCTACACATACGCTTTGAATATACCTACCTACACACAATATTTCATAAGAATCGGTCAAGCCGCTTCGGAGGAGTATGGCCACTAACACTGTGACACGGGAATTAGTATACCTACTAGGTGTTAAATTAACAGACCACGTTCAAAACACTATACACTGCGCTCCAAAACGAAACTCGTTGATGTGGCTCGAAAGGCTGCCTAACCTTGATGGGACTGGGCAGGACGCGTCTGCCGCATTCCGACAATCCGTGGGCCCGTAAAATTGATTGGTGCCCTGAAACAGTGAGACGAAGCCGCGGCAGACCGCGAAGGAGATGGCAAGACGACCTGGATGTCTTCCTTACGACTTGGAAGGAAGAGGCGAAGAGCTCGTAAATTATACACACATTTTGTACTTCCCACTTAATTATTATACAAAGTAAACGTAGGTACAAAGTCATAAAATTGATAATTATTACATAACAACGGATAGGCTTTCCGGTCACACGGTTTTTAAAACGGCTGCCAATGAAATTCGCAAGTGGGTAGGTACCTATAACCAACCAGTGAGAATAGAGAGCGGAAATTAAAAATGTGCCTAACTAAAAAAACCATGTGGTGAATAATATCCCCCTCATTACTTTTGTCAATTATATTTTTTAATATCGTGTAAAAGTTCTAAGTGAAAGAATAGTTCCTCATTAATTTCTTTTTTACGTAAATTAAAAGTGGGAAATTAATTAAAAACTTCTTTTGTTTTTGGTCGGTCAAAACTGCTGCTTGCTTGTAAAGAATTATAAAGTATTCTGTTTTATTTTTTTATGGTTGTGGCTTGGTTGTGTGCAGAAAGAAGAAGACTCTACAACGTAAAAAAACACGGCATTTCAAAATAAAACTACTTTTTTGGTTTAGCGATCTAAAAACAATGATTAGGTATCGGAAAAACGTCGATGAGTTGGTCATATAACCATCCAAAATTATGTTAAAGAGCGTTGACCTCATTCCTTATGCTGTAGTACTACCTCTATACCCACCTACCTAACTTGTTTCATTTATTTGCACTGAAGAAAATGTAGAACTTCACAATAACAACCTTTTTGTGCCAGAGGGAACGATCCTGAAAGACATAACTCGTAGTACCCAATATTATGTAAGGTTTCAGTAGGTATTTCTTTAATAATAATAATAATAATTTTACATAAATTCGGCAATGTTTTAGACGTTTTGACTCCGACCCTGTAAGGCAGGTAGTCTATACATAGAGCTCAAGATTGATAATTTATTTTGATGAATAGGTAGGTACCTAGCACCTTGTTTTAGAAATGGCCGCAGCATAAAATTATCCATTATACGCACTCTGGCATTATTTAGAATGTCGTATGATTAGGTGTGAAGAAGTAAATTAACACTGGCTGCAAAAACCAGTTCGAAATTCAAACATAATCATGGATTACTGCAGCCCTGAGCAAACCAGCCAGTCTGTAATTCTATACTTCTCCACTCATGTCTATGGTTTCCGTTCAAAATATAGATACGTCCGCGTCACCGGAAAAAGGATAGCTTTCGATGTTGGTTTTAGATGCTATGGCGTGGCATGGATTTTTGCAAAAGTAAAGTATGAGCGTAAGTCCCTGGTCAGCAGGTCGCTACTACCTGCAGTACGTAGGTACCTCCTCACGGACAGCCTCTATTTTACCACGACTTAGCTGTTAGCTAGCTTGTTTTAGTTTTCCACACACACATTATTTTACATCGAAAATATATTCAATCTGCCCAGCCAGCAACTATATGGTTTCGGCTTCCAGTCTAATCGGATGCAGCTGTACCAGTATTTTACATGGAGAACAAGCCATCTTTTTTTTTACTATTTTTACATTTAGGTACGCGTTTGACCACTATCTCACCTGATGGTAAGCGATGATGTGGTAGAAGATGGAACACGCTTGCCTAGAAGTAACCTATTCACTCTTGACTTAAAGACTCCCAGGTTATAGCTATCAGGAAACACGATTCTGGCAGGGAATCCCACTCTAGGTAACACGATGATACCGGGTAAGACTGATTAAACCTATCGATAAAAGATTTCAAATGAGAAAAATATTTATAATCAGCGTTTATAAGTACCTTCCTACATTACAAGATAATATTTAAAATCTTAATGTTAAGGTGTAGCCAAACCGGATCACAAATAGGAATATTGTAACCTTAGATACCTATTCATTCTTTGACTCATTCAATCTATTAGTTAAAATTAACATGAAATATCGTTTTGAAACTTACGTATTTCAAAATGTGGCCATGAAACTTATATCCTTAACCGCTTGCTCCAGTTGTAATGACAACCATGTTTGGATGTTTCCACTGAGTCATTGCTGTAAGTACCAAGCCCCAACCTACTGACCGTAGAATTTGAATCATGTCTGCGCAACTTCAGGTTTGCCACAAGGAGGCAAATCTGTGCAAATTTGGAAACCCAAAGAAAACATTCGGGTTTTTACGTTGTCTAATTATTTTGTCTTCGTATAGCAGATCCGCAAGATTAGGTGTGTTGCAAGCAAAATACATTTATAAATCAGCTACGATAGTTAAACGAGTACCTACGGAGATATGTCAGTTTATTTGCCAGGAAATTTATAACCATAACTGCTAAAAAAATCCTCAATTTCCCGTGTTTAACCAGATTTTAGAAAACCAACATTAGAAAGTACTTGCAAAAAACCGCTTCCTTTTATCTTTACCTAGCTAATAACGATCAGCGCTAGGATTATTGACATAACGTGACGAAATCACCCGTTTTGAGGTTTTTAGCAAACCATTATGGTATGGTAATCATTTCCGCCACGTTAGATAAAATATTGTTACTCAATCATATTCATTTTAACCACCAGAATTGTAGTTAAACATTCTCTCTGTTAATGAGAAAGAAAAAAAAATAAACAAAATTATTGATTGTCAACACAAGAAATTAAATAAGTATTACAACTTTATGTAACGTGGCGCTTAGCTATAGGTATATTTAGGTAGGTATACCTACTTAGTCCCCGAAATGGAGAGCAACAACACCCAAATGTCTACCTTAGTTATAACAAGCCTATAAACTAAACTTCGGGCTGCTAGAATAGCCTTATTGAATGTTGAATTTCCTAAAAGAAAAACCCAATTAGGTACGCTTTGATCAAGAGCCCGGCCTGCCAGAAAGCGCGACAATTGAGCTTGGCGATTTATCGGGTGGGGTGGACCCCATAGGACCCTAGGAGCAGTCCACTTGTGACCACGACACCAATGAGGCAGTCAGAATATTTTTAAATTATTTATATTTATTTCTTTTGTTTAAACTAGCTGACTACCTTTTGGAAAAAAACACCACACAATTTGAGTGGACCTGTCCAGACAGTTCAAGTAACTGTCAGCTATCGTGTAGCTCAAATAAGCACGTTAAAGAGCTCAACGATTTGATGAGCAATACCAAAGTAAGGACATTTGTGTTGGCCACAAAGTACTGAAACTGCTAGACAATCGTGAAATAAGTATGTATGTTTAACGTCCTACATAGTCCTCTTATTCACAATGCGGTATATGCAGTAGTGTAGTAGTAGGTATAATGTGGTGTCACCCCAAACTTGGAGCCCCCCCCCCTCCAGACGCTCGAACACAATAAATATAGACTATTGACCTACTGGTTGATGAGAGCATTCGGATTTGTGTCAGAAACCAGCTCGAAAATTTTAACACCCCGCTTCTGATTGTTGTGATCAACTTTGTTGATTAAGCGGCTAATCTCAATTACTAAGATACGATAAGACACTATCAATGTAAGAGCGAGCGAAGCGAGCTTGAAAATTTTTGCATCCCGCCTCGAATTGTTTTGTTTTTTATTCATTCTCAAATAGAATAATTAACTTTGTAGACTAGTGCAGGTAAGCTCAAGAACTAAGAAAGGGTAGATTGCGATAGCGAGCGAAGTGAGCTCGAATCGCTATCAAACCTCGAATAGGTTTTATTTTCTTTAAATCATTATTCATTCACACACAAACAGAAGTAACTTTGTTGACTGATAAAAAAATTAACCAAGGCTCTAGACAGACGGACCGCATTTCAACTGCAATCCAACCGCAAATTGCAGTTCAGATGCAGTTTGAATGCAAACCAAACGTGTAGTTCTATTGCAGTCGTGTCAACTGCATTCAAACTGCATCCGAACTTCAATTTGCGGTTGGATTGCAGTTGAAATGCAGTAGAGGCCAGAATACACATGCGAGCGAAGCGAGCTCGAAAATGATTGCTCTCCACCTCGGATAGGTTTGATTTTCTTTTAAACCGACTTCCCAAAAAGGAGGAGGTTCTCAATTCGACTGAATTTTTTTTTTTTTGTATGTATGTTCAACGATATTTTCGCCAATTGTCAACCGATTTTGATGATTCTTTTTTTGTTTGGAAGAGTATCTTCCCGGACTGGTCCAATTTGGTGAAGATCTGATGAAGAACTTCGGAGTAAGTGAAAAATAAAAAACTTTTTACAAAAAAATACAACTTCCGAAATTATAGTTATTTTATACTTTATAGTGTTTTTTTTTTGTTTTTAAGTCGGTTGTATTTTTTTGTAAAAAGTTTTTTTTATTATTCATACTTTAATAGAGGTCATATTGCTGACACATCACGCAGAAAAGTTAAAGAACTAAGAGAGTGTAGAAGCAAAAGCGAGAGTAGCGACCTCGAAAATTCTTGCACACCACCTCGGAAAGGTTTCATTGCCCGTTTAGGGGTGACACCTGAACGTGACAAAAAATTCAACGGTCGGATGTTACTCCTAAATGCAGAAAAGCTCAAGATCTAATGAAACGTTTAACCCCAAATCGGAAAGGTTTTATTTTCTTATGATCATCCCTTCTTAAATAGAAGTGATTTATATAGAAAAGCTGATAAAGTAAGAGAGTGCAGAGTGCAGAAAATGTTTACACTCCACTCCGACAAAAAAGTCAACGAACGGTTGGGTGTCACCCCTAAACGGGTGTCACCCGGGGCGGGCCGCACCCAACCCCTTGCTACGCTACTGATTATATGAGAGCCATTTAGAGTAGTGTCTGAAATGGTGTTTTAAGAAAAGTACCACACAGATTTGAGTGGACCTGCCCAGTCAGTTGTAGTTTTTGATTAAATCTGGACAGTAATTGTTTCTCATCTACAGACAGATTACTTAAATGTTTAGATGCTGGCAGGCAATAAATATTGCTGTCGTAACTAATTACTACTAAAAAGGCGAGTGTACCAGCGTTGAATGACAAGGATTTCTCATTAGGTAAGTACCATTCTCTGTGTCGTGATCATGGGTACTTTTTCACAGTCGCAGCACGTGCTCAGAACACGTGATTCGAGTATACAAACTAATATTTGGCAAAAATAGGCTGTGATCCAATTTTTCCTGATATGACATAGCATAAGACCTAGTTCATATTTATTTATTAAAACCTTCATACACAAAGGCGGACTTACGCCGCATTCTCTACTTACCAGTCAACCAAGAGATAAAAAAACTTTGCTAAAATTAAAAAGATCTCTGATAGCTTCCTTTGGCAAAGGTCGGAGAAGTAGAGTAGAAGGAAGAAACCCGTTATATTTTTCAGTCTACAATGGGTCTACCGAAGTTCTCAAAGATCACTTGGGATAGGCAAAGTTAAAAGTCAGGGCATAGAGGATGCCCTGGGATTCTGTTACACAATGTTAGCTGAATAAATCGGTTTCATGGAGTTATGCCTCAAATGAGACTGTAGAAAGATTAGAAACGCAATAGATCTATATTTTGGCAAGTAGAGATAAATATTATGTTATTCTAAACAGGAAAAACAGTCTACCTAGATTTTTGATTATTATTTAGATTTTTTAAACCATTCTAACTTGGTCGGGACATAACGGATTGTTGTAGCTAATGTCAATAGTATTATGTCACTATTAACATGACGGACTAATGACCTCTAAACCAAGCTTATACAAACACTTAACTTTAATATATTACTATTGACGTAATGATAGTGCTAGAATTAATCTGCTTGTCGTAGTAAATAGGGCAATACCACCGCCCCATTAAGTATAGAAATGATGGCAATCCCGCCATGGAGGCAAAATAGCTGTGTGATGTGATATGACAGGGAAAGATGACTTATACAAGCTGATGCTATGTATTCATGGGTGCTGATGAGTGCATACAAATGCATTCGATATCGTGTATTGAATCCTTAGGTACCTACACTCGTAATAGGAACCCAATAAAAGGAATGTAAAAGTTATGAATGTCGGCCCTTAGCCAAAATCATCATTCATCGACAGCATAATATCATTAACCGATTCTGCAATGGGCATAGGGCATAGGTATACCGAACAAGGAGTCTCCATGTCTCCCCTCTGCTCTGTAGACTTTACGGTCAGGATAGGCTGATCAAAATGATTGGCCGAATGGCTGATCAGCCTCAGTTATTGGAAAACGAGTCTTTTAAGTAGGAAGGTAACAAATGAACAAATTCCAAGTAGTTTAACCATAAAGCTGTCAGTGTCAGCAACTTGAACTGACATATTACAAGAAAAAATACGGTCCCACAATTAATTACTTTTGCTACAACCCAACTTGATTCCGATTCGGAAAAAGGGCATTTAATCACAAACAACGGTGTTAGCAGTAATTAATACATGACATAAGTGTTCCATCGGTCAGTTTCGCAATATATTACGCCATTAGAAAGCAGCTGCCAAGCTGGGACGGGGTTCCTACTGGCATACCTTAAAAGACCTAAAGAGTTTGCACAGGGACGCACTCAAAGCTATAGGAAAGCGCTGGAGGCAAATAATAAAAAAACAGATCAAAAATTAAAATAAGAACGTTCTAATGTGGACATTTTGCTTTTTTTGCTGTGTGTTCTATGTACGTACATACCTTCTATTCTAGCAGGTCTTTTTTTTAATTTATACAAAATTACAAAACTTCATGGTCGTTTTAGTGAGCTTCTAGCCTATTGCATTAAGTAGGTTTTTTTCGTGATCGACCTGGAAATTAAATCCGAAATATCCAAGGTTAGCCAACTATCACTAGAGCCTAGATAAAACAGAATGTCGAAATAAAATTAATCTCAATCATGATTTAGTTACGCTGACTTTTATTCACGATAAAAAAAAATGGCTAAGTAGTGGATATCAAGCTTATCTAACACGTCGACAAATTAAAGATGAACACTGTATAATTATACATTATCTCTCAAGATATCAAGACTAACAACAGTATATATATTATAATATTTCATAAATCACAAACGATCTTTAATTCTAAAAAATATTATGAAATGAATATCAAATTATGAGATGATGTTAAAAACTATTAGCATCCAATTTATGTAATTGCGAGAATAGCGAGTCAATCGTGAGGTGATGAATGACATAACGAACGATTAATGTAATGTAACCTAATATAATAGCTACAACCTAGGAGTCTTTAAGTCAAGAGTGAATAGGTTACTTCTAGGCAAGCGTGCTCCATCTTCGACCACATCATCGCTTACCATCAGGTGAGATAGTAGTCAAGCGCGGGCCTATCAATAATATAAAAAAATACAATATAACATTGTTTGCATATCATAAACTTGGGATATTTAAATAAAGAGTAAACAGCAGTGCGATTCTGTAAACATGTCTATGTGAACACTTGGGCGAGGTGCACGACGGGTAACTCACCCGTCAAACCATACAAATAAGGTGGAAAGACAGCTCAGCTCACTTGTCGCGTGAGCGTGATCCATCGTCGACTAAATCATCAAAAAACTAGGTGGAATTGTGGTCAAACACTAGTCTATCAATAAATTAAACAATATTTGTATGCCCAGCAAGGCAGTACCTACATAATAATATAATAGTGAAATAATATTATAATAATATAAATAAGACGCCAGCACATCAAGCTACCCGAAACTGTAAAATTTTCCCAATCTATCTTTTTTTTATTTTTTTTAAGGAATCAATCTATCTTGAACCTAATTTTTCAAATCGATTCATAAATGACGGAGTTGTGTTATGAGGTAACAAATATAAAAAAAATACATCTGAATTGAAAACCTCCTTCTTTTTTTGAAGTCGATTAAAAACAACATGTCATAACTTCACGCCTGCCTTCCCTTAACGGATAGGCAGAGCTGTTTCGACCATCTATTAGATACCTAGTACACCTCCAATTTGCCAGTTATATAAGCCCCATGGAATAAGGGGCGAGCCTATTGACATGAGCTGGTCTCACATCCGCTCCGGGTTGCTGTTAAGAAATTCCTGAAGAATAAATCGAAAAGCTCTGCCTCCGTCTTGGATTCGAACCCTGGAAGATATCATAGCAAGACCAATGAAGCCGTCGATAAGATATCAGTAAAAGGCAAATTGCATCTGGTTGGCCACGTCACCAGCAGTCATGAATCTTTGTAGGACCTATCTAAAGGTGACCTGAAAAACAATAATGGCTGTCCCAGTTTTTACCTAGCTACATTTTTTACAGCGTCGTGGCGCCTAATTAATGCCCGTCCCCGCGCCGTCCCTGGCTCATCCAGTTAACATTCGCGCCACGGCCTTGCGTGTGAAGAATCGACGCATTCATTTTGTTCGGAAACTACTTGACATATCTAGGTTGAACGTGCCCCGTGAATCAATTTTTTCTAGACCTAATTTCAGCCTGAAATATTCTTGCTTTGTAACAGAGATTAATAGCACTTCCTTTTACCTAAGGATGAGGAAAATAAATACATACATTGTTGCGTTGCTAACATAGACTGCATGCCTTTGATGCCTTTCAAATCCTTAGCTACTGATAAAGGAACAAATCATTAGGTCCTAATAAATGCTAGACGACATTTCGGCAGACCAAGACGAAGGTGCGTTCAGGAAAGATGAACTTGACATTTACCGGAAGGAATGGCCCGCAATGGCAGAGGTTAGACGGGTTAGACGTGTGTGGTAAAGGGAGAGGGAGGTCTTTGTCCAGCGGTGGGCAATCAAAAATACTGTCCAAAGTTCTGTCATGTATCTCTGATTTTCGCTGAGTGCGATTGGTGACCATTACATTAAAGTGGAGTGCCTATAGTGTAAAAAACCGCGGAATCCATTTAATTTAAACGAATTATTAAAAAACCTGTTGAATTGCATAATTAATAAGTTAGGTACATTTATTAGAATGTTTAAAATTAAAATTCATTGCTCTTTATTAAACAAAAAAAATACTGATGCGTACAAGTAAATATATCTGAGGCATAACACGCTTATTGGACTTATTAGTAATTACTTACTTGTTTTATGCCAAAATATTTTTTAAATATAATATTTCCATGGTAATAAGATATTAATCGTTAATAGCCAAGTGCTTGTCACACGTGCAGATATGTGCTGTTGTACGCCAAAGTCACAATTAGTTGCATTCGATTATATAAGATGAACGCGAAGTGTTTGCCAAGTTCTTGTAACACGGAACCTTCACGACTATAATTCTCAAAGGGGTAAGCAGACATGTGCTGTTGTACGCCATGGTCACAGTTGGCATTCATTTTGTAATGATGATTTGGGCTACCCGAAAGGATTCTTATAGCAAAGCCATATGCAGGACCGAAAGGGCGGTAAAACAATGATTCGTCTATAAACTATTTGCAATTGAGTAAAAGCGCAAGGTGGCGTATTCCTCCTTGTTGACGTGTCCAGCCCATTGACGGATCTAGGGTTTTTTTCCAGGGGGGCCTGGCCCCTAACCAAAGATACGAGTCCCGATATCGTACAGTCGGTGAGCACAAAATAATACATCTGAAAATATGATTTATCGAAAAACAATTAATTAACAACAAAACTTGTTTTTATTTGTTTTTTCTGAAGCTGACTTTAAATATTCTACTCAAACTTTTCCGAGGTGGAGAGCAAATGACAACCTACTAACAATAATTAATCATTTGTATAATTATTGCATTATTTTCCCTTGCCCTGACCCTTCCGGCCCAGTCCGACACCTGTCACAAGTGCTGGACAAAGTGCTGAGTGATGCCGCTTTATTGAGACCGTGGCATCAAGGAACGAGTAGAACACGGAATTTCGACGCACAAAATATCGATAACGATGCTACAAAATTGCGATGCACTTTACTGCGAAAGACCGTCTCTGCGAAGCACGTTATCCTGATAGATCTTCACTGCGATACTACTTGACTTCGATGCAAATTTTGTAGTTTTTACAAGTCATCCATTTTTGTTAATAGGCCGTTTACTAATATATGCAGACTTTGTGAGTAGCTGCAATGATACCCTGGAAGAATCCTGGATGCATTTTTGATAAAAAAGGAATGAGAGACACAGCCAACACAATGTATTCGCTTGTAGTAAATAAACCAACTTGTGTAGCAGAATAATGAAACAAAGTATTATATATTGGCTTATTTTGAAGGAGATTTTTTTATCTTTTGGAACATTTTTGCCTATAGAAGCGACAGATAGCTTGTTTGTTGTAATAGTGCTATGGCCACCACTGCTTAAAATCGACAATTTCTTTGGTTGAACGCAAAATAACTTTGAATTTGTTTGAGACTGTGGCACTCAATAATAGGTATGCCTGCAACTTCTTTGACTGTGAATATTCGGTCACATCTTGTTAATTAGCGTTTAAAAACAGCGAAATCTCTGTCACATGGGAGAAGTTAATAGGTATGCCAGTTTTAAACTACAGAAATCCCATTAGTCATTGACTTGTGGGGGGGGTTTCTCAAATACACTCAATTTTCGACAAGCCACTGTTCATTTGCTATTGTAGGTATTGACTCATGAGGTTTCTCGTTGACTTGTGAGATTACAGAACAGAAAGACACCAAAAAACCATTTTGGAAAAAAAACTGAGTTTTTAGAGAATTACCCGATTCAATTAGGTAAGCATGTACAAGACTTTACATGTTTATTTTTAAATGATCGATAACTTTTTTTCCATGGAGGAACTTGTTTGGCTCCATAACAAAAAATCTTATTCACTGACGCCATTTGGACCGATTTCTCCTCATCTTCTTTAGTAAAATTACTGAAAGAATAATAAATAGGTAACAAAAAGCAACTAAAAAGTATTTTTCTATGGAACTTAATTCAGACGGTTTTACATTGATTCATTCAAAGGAAGTAGACTCCGAGGTCAAACTCCCCGGAACACAGGAAAATCCCTTTTGTGAGCGATATTTCTATAAACAGCTGACTAGAGCTAAGAAGCTGGATAGGACTCTCTCATCAACGAGACGAACTGAGGCGTAATTCATTATAATAGAACTTTTGAATACACCCAATAAGTATTTATTTTGCATTCAATAGGTAGCAAGAATAACTTTTTACAAAGAATGCCAAACCCTTTACCTTTTTATGTTGGTGACCATAATGAAGTGTTACGTAAACGAAATGGTGATTTACCTATTATTCACCGCTCCTCTGATCCATTTTAACATTTAAAATCACTCAACTTGTTTAGTACAAAACTTGCAACCGATCGATGCAAACCTTCACACATCTTTATGTGTTGTACTACTGGGTGACCTTTAAAAATTGTATTGACGATGTAAATGGTGGAATAATGAATTGCTTGAATATTCATATCCTCAACTATTCTCAAATATTCTGAAATATTTAAAATCAACTCAATAAAATTATTAATATTTCTGAACTGAAAGCAATGACGTCAACTGTCATTGTCAAGTTGTCACTAAAACACTTATGTCAGTGAATCACTGACTGACAACTGACTGAAGTCTTATTTTGTATTTGCAGTTTGTATAATTTTTCTGAATTTTCTAACTAGAATAATCGTAAAACATGGCTTATTTAACACAGCCAGATTATGTGAAGTATATTTGTTCCTGTGGACAACTAAAACCGATCACGAGTCTTTACTTCTGCCGACATTGCTTGAAAATACGTTGCGGTTTTTGCATTTGTCATGAGGTAACCCACTTTTGAGTAATTTTACTGCTTAAATACATAGTAAAATTGTTTTATTTTAATTAGTCTTATGTCAGAGATATCTAGGTGATTATGGTTAAACGTAACAGAAGTTGTTAACTGTGAGAGTCATAGTTAAATTTATTCTAAAATCCTTCAACTTGACACACCTTTCGTTTTTTTACTAGTGTTGTCGATTATTATACTTTTGTAACGATATCTAATCCAACGCCAATTTTCCATGTTGGTTTTGATCCATCAAAGCCAGATCTCATCTGGTCTCTTCAATGATTAAAAGCCAACCATACTTTTGTACCCTTCATATACATCCCACTCAAATTAGTAATGACAGAATCATAAAACTATCTTAATGGTTCATAAACAGAGCCAGCATTGACTTGTTACACCTTTAAATCTCATGTAAGCTAGGCTTCAAGAGGCTTAGTATTACAAAAAATGAGAAAAGCTATTTTATAATATAGACGACACGGTTGGCGCAGTGGTTGAGCGATTGACTGCTGCGCTGCGTGTCGCGGGTTCGATTCCCGCACGGAACAAATATTTGTATGGCCTACGGATAGTTGTTCCGGGTCTGGCTGTTTGTGTACGTGTATTTATATGTTTGTAAACGCACCCACGATACAGGAGAAATTCTTAGTGTGGGGCAACGTTTTTAAAAAAAAAAAAAAAAAAAATATCCCAACTATTTTAGTATCAAAGAGTTAGTAAATATCTAGTTTCAATTCACATTCTCATAATATGTGTTTAAGTATTAACATACCTTAACCATAACCTTCCCATGTAGGTAGGCAGAAACTTCTAAATTCCACCTGCTACAATCTACTGGAGTAATTTTTACAATATACTCATGCTATAATTTAATATTTCAATGACCAATCTGTTTTTCGCCAGGTTGACTCACATTACTGTGCAAACTGCCTCGAGAACATGCCATCATCAGAGGCACGTCTCAAAAAGAACCGTTGCAGCAGTTGCTTCGACTGCCCCAGCTGCTTCCACACGCTGTCCACACGGGCCACCATGGCACAGCCCCGACAAGTGCTGCAGGACCCCGCAGCGGCTGGAGACGCCAAGGTGGAGAGCAAGCAGCCTAAGAAGATGTACTACTTGTCTTGTTTTAACTGTCGGTGGACATCCAGGGATGTTGGGATTCCAGATCAGCCTGTTGGTTAGTGGTACTTATATTGTTTATAATGTTTTGACAAAGGGATTTCAATGGTTGCTGGACCAGCAAGATTTGCACACAGAGCACAAAAACCTGGCAACAGGCTATGTTTGCTGCAATGAGTTCAATGTGTGTGTGACAATAAATATTTTGCCAAGCATATATCCATCCATTTTTTCCACATTTTGCATTATACATTATATATATTTCTGGCTAAGTGACTTGCTTAGTACTGAAATTGAGATGTAAAATGCATCCAACAGATATATAATGTTAAAGGCAAATACATTAATTTTTATGTTTTTTTTTTCAAAAGTCCTATGATGCAGTTTTAGATTTCATCAAAATCGGACTTGAGATTCCTCAGTATTTTTCGTTAATCAAAACTTTTGGCCATCCATTTAAATTGTGACCTTCACATGGCCGAAGCCATTTGCAAAAGCTTGTTATAATACAGTCATTAATTCCATTGTTCAAACTTCCAAATCCCAGAAGGACAAAATGCCTGATTCCATAATTACCTATCCATGTTTCTAATAAGCCACTGGTGCGTGAAAGGCACAGGTCACTGTCTAGCTGCTAGACAGTGACCTGTGCCTTTCACGCACCAGTTAAAAAAAAATTGTCCTGCTAGACTCTAGCAAGACAATTTTTTAGTAACTTTACTGACATCGTCCATTTCTATCATTAAAGTTAATTCGTTCACAAAAAAAAAATTGCAGATAGAAAGACTGATGAACTTGACTCTTACTTTGCCTTACAGTAAGAGTCAATTTCACCTCTCCACCTGCGTCTTGGTCTGCCGCGATGACGCCTAGAATTTTATGGGACCCAGTTAGTGGTTATTTTACCGCACAGCTCATTTGTCATGCGGAGAACTTAAATTAACAATTCCTGTTTAGCGTCAGGAGGTTGGCCAGAGCGCACGAACCCACACGCGGCGCGCGTCAACCAGCTGCTGGACTACTACAAGGCGATCGCCATGCAGGAGAAGCAGGAGAAGATCGAGCGCGAGCGGAAGAAGTTCAACATCAGAGGGAAATACATCACTCTCACTGTAAGTGCAATAAAGATATTCACAAAACGTTTTCATGTGTATAGCTAAGGAGTGGCATTCCCTGGCGGAGTCGGCGCAAACTGATAGCTTCAACCTGGGGGTTGATAGTGAATAGGTTATTTTTAAGCTGCTTCATCATCGCTTTTCATCAGTAAAGATTGTGGCCAAACACAAAAAAAAACTTTGTGTTATCATTGTCAGAGTTCTGTTTAAAGGACTATAGCTTCATCCTTTAACAGATATTCTTATCCATATTAATACTATAAATGCGAAAGTAACTCTGTCTGTCTGTTACCTCTTCACGTCTCAATGGCTGAACGGATTTCAGTTTCAGTTTCAGTTTCAGTTTCAGTTTTTATTTCTTTGCAAACATGGGTATAGTACATAGATATTTTTGACATAATAAAGTTCTCCATATTTTACCGTCACATGGGCATGCAAAGGTTTACAATTTCACATAAAAGAACAACAAAAAATAAATAAATGGCAGATCATTTGAATAAAAATACCTACATATTAAAATTTAAAAAATAAAAATAAATGTCATCGTGTTCAAATCAATAAATAATAATAATAGTAATAAAATAAAATTAAACAATGATAAGATTAATAATCATGTCAAGCAGAGTAACAGTAAGGATGTCAATCAGTTAGTGAATCATCATTAAGAAAATCGTCAATCGTGTAGTAAGTTTTCATAATTAAGAATTCGTTTAGCGCCCTTTTAAATTTTTGATTTGGAAAATAAAAGGTAACAAAACAATTTAAAGTTGCCTAAAAAGTAGTTGCATAGTCGGTCTCCTGCGTAGCGGAGCTCAATGGTTAAAAAAAATAACAACGAAGGGGATGGCGGGGTCTGGGTTTGCCATCCCCTTCTAGCCTAACCTGTCCGATTTGGGGTGCCCCAAAAAAAAACGTCAAAAAAATCACGTTTGTTGTATGGGTTATTCTGTTTTTAGTATTTGATGTTATAGCGGCAACAGAAATACATCATCTGTGAAAATTTCAACTGTCTAGCTATCACATGAGATACAGCATGGTGACAGACAGACAGACGGACAGCGGAGTCTTAGTAATAGGGTCCCGTTTTTACCCTTTGGGTCCGGAACCCTAATTCCGAACCCAAAGGGTAAAAACGGGACCCTAAAAACAACAACAGGAGAAATTCCTAGTGTGGGGCACCGTTTTAAAAAAAAAAAAAAAACATTATAAATTACGGTATGTAAGAAATTATCATTAATTGACTAACAATTTACATTTGATCTTTATGTGAAGAATTCAAACAAAAGTCATTCAAATGCTATTGAACTCCATCCACCATTCACCATCCATCCATCCATTAAACCACCCCTAAAGACAATTGAAATGCAAATATAACGACGTCTAGGACAAGATGGGCCTGACAGGCGCGACGGCGCACAACATCACAGGGTTACTTTCTACTTTTTTACCAAAAGCTGTTCTGTTCTATGCCAAACCCATTCATAAATTAGCATTGTTCTAAGAGATTGATCTACCCGTATTTGATGTTGCATATTATCTTACAATCAATAGGAAAAAGAGTATATTCTTCCCCCGTACCGTCTTGAGAGCAAACGGTTAAAGAGTACTTTTTTTGCGATGCGAGCAAAATCTAGTAGTAAATTGAATGCTATTGAAGTTTCATGACCTCTAAAAGCAATACCAATGTGTAGGACAAGACGGGCCTGACGGGCGCGATGGCTCGCAACATTGCCGGGCTGCCTTCCAGCGAGAGCTCCTCCTCTGCCATCGCCAGCTTCGTGCCTAGCCAGGCTAGCGAGGAGGTCGAGGAACTGCCCGACGATATCTTCACCAAGGAAGTCAACTTGAATCAGAGTAAGTATTGCTTCATTTGTCTCTGTAGGGATCTTACGCATAATACTATATGGGAATACTTCCATTATGCGTACAGCTAAGGAGTGGAATTCCCTGCCGGAGTCTGTGTTTCCTGATAGCTTTAAGTCAAAAATGAATAAGTAGTGTCTTTCTAGGCAAGCGGGCTCCATCGGACCACAGCAGCGCTCTCTATCGATAGTAATAACTACTGGTCGATCAACGTATTTTTCCTTCATCACCTTAATTGATGCTGTACAAATAATAAAAAAAAACTTATGAAAATTACCTTCATTAGAGGTTTTAAAAACACACGGTATTTCATATTGGCACGATCTAAAAGTGCATGTTTCGTGCCGAGGAAAAAAGGAAGCAGGGAAATAACGCGAGACAGGCGTCGCTATAAATTCTTCGGACTAAATCATACTAAGAAGACGCGTATATCCAGCTGTGGCCTGGCTCAACTTGTGTCGAATAGTCACACATCAAACTCAGCTATTCCTTTCCCCCAGTAACGAGCATGCCCCAACGCCTGGCGTCCCCGGAGTGGCAGCCGGTATCAGTGTCGCGCCTGCACCCGCTCGCCAAGCTGCTGAGCGTGAAGCGCAGCCAGCGCTGCCGCGCCTGCGACCACAATCTCACCAAGCCCGAGTACAACCCCGGCTCCATCAAGTTCAAGATCGAGCTGCTGGCCTAGTAAGTCCACATATCATAAAATAAAAAAAAACAAAAAAGCCCCTATGCCGCGACTGTATATCTGTACGCGGTAAACTCAAAAACTACGGAACGGATTTTCATACAGCTTTCACCAATGGACGGAGTGATTCATGAGGAAGGTTTAGGTGTATATTCATTATGGTTTTGTGTAAATTAGCTGAAATATTACGACAATTGTTGATAATCTCGGAAAAAATCGTGCCGATTGGGAGCTAAAATGCTCTGCTACCCGTGCGAAGCCGAGACGGTTGCTAGTAAGAAAAATATTAGCCGTGTCACTGATGGGTGAAACTTTTACTTGTTGTAAGCCCCTGTAGGTGGGTCTTGGTTTTCAGCTTCGTTGTGTAATGAGCTCGAGTTCACGGAAAATATTATCTAGACCTGCGATTTTGTCCTTCACTAAGTTAAAAACGTGATCTGAATTCTTATCTTCTTCCTTTCGAGTCGATGGTTAACTTCTCAGATTGTCTGGGCCCAGTTAGTGCAGCAGCGTTAACTGCAGACCGATGCGATATCGGTCGCATTCATTAAAATTCACAAAGTGCAGGTGTATGGGCATTTCAAGCACCTCAATGTCTGCCTCATCTTCTCAAAAGGGGCACCGCTCTCACACTGGGTATCCGACTGACGGATCAATAAAAACCGATTCCAACATTCAAATTTTAAGCATAATATTATAAATACAAAAGTAAGTTTGTTTTTACGCTTTCACGCCTAAATCTCTGAACAGATTTTTATAAATTTTGCCACAAAGATAAATCTACAGGATGTGTCAGAATAGCGTGGGCATGATTAAGCGGATGTTCTCACCCTGTATAATAACGCGAACAAAGCCGCGGACAAACCATAATTTAACAGTAATCACTTAAGTGATTTGTCCACAGCTACCACGTCCCTGAGATAAAGATAATCTCGCATGAGCCAGTGAAGGCGGGCGGGAAGTCGGCGCTGCTGCTGAAGGTCACCAACCCCACCGGCCACGAGATGCAGCTGCGGCTGCTGCGCCCCGAGGATATACCGCCGCAGGAGGACAAGGACGAGCCCAAGAGCATTGACAAGTCGCTGGAGAGGTCGCTCAACTTGGACAAGGTGAGTTCTAATATGTATGTGAGGCTCACCACGAGATGCAGCTACGGCTGCTGCGCCCCGAGGATATACTCTCTATAGGGTTGGCTTATATCACACGATCTGATTCCAGGATACATCCTCGTTCAAAGCCATCGAGCGCGAGCCGGTGTACTGCGCGACGAGCCACGTGACGCCGCCCGACGTCACGCTGACGCTGGCGCAGCGTGACGACGCCGCAGAGTACGACGACGACGCGCAGCACGATACTAATGAGTGAGTATTCATTCAAAATACGATATTAAATTAGATTGAGGAGCTCGTGGCTAAATAATAACCGTTAGGAGACGGGGCCCGCTAGTAAACGGGGACCGTTAGGAGTCGGGGTCGTTAGGAGACGGGGCCCGCTAGTAAACGGGGACCGTTAGGAGTCGGGGTCGTTAGGAGACGGGGCCCGCTAGTAAACGGGGACCGTTAGGAGTCGGGGTCGTTAGGAGACGGGGCCCGCTAGTAAACGGGGACCGTTAGGAGTCGGGGTCGTTAGGAGACGGGGCCCGCTAGTAAACGGGGACCGTTAGGAGTCGGGGTCGTTAGGAGACGGGGCCCGCTAGTAAACGGGGACCGTTAGGAGACGGGGTCGTTAGGAGACGGGGCCCGCTAGTAAACGGGGACCGTTAGGAGTCGGGGTCGTTAGGAGACGGGGCCCGCTAGTAAACGGGGACCGTTAGGAGTCGGGGTCGTTAGGAGACGGGGCCCGCTAGTAAACGGGGACCGTTAGGAGACGGGGTCGTTAGGAGACGGGGCCCGCTAGTAAACGGGGACCGTTAGGAGACGGGGTCGTTAGGAGACGGGGCCCGCTAGTAAACGGGGACCGTTAGGAGACGGGGTCGTTAGGAGACGGGGCCCGCTAGTAAACGGGGACCGTTAGGAGACGGGGTCGTTAGGAGACGGGGCCCGCTAGTAAACGGGGACCGTTAGGAGACGGGGCCCGCTAGTAAACGGGGACCGTTAGGAGACGGGGTCGTTAGGAGACGGGGCCCGCTAGTAAACGGGGACCGTTAGGAGACGGGGTCGTTAGGAGACGGGGCCCGCTAGTAAACGGGGACCGTTAGGAGACGGGGTCGTTAGGAGACGGGGCCCGCTAGTAAACGGGGACCGTTAGGAGACGGGGTCGTTAGGAGACGGGGCCCGCTAGTAAACGGGGACCGTTAGGAGACGGGGTCGTTAGGAGACGGGGCCCGCTAGTAAACGGGGACCGTTAGGAGACGGGGTCGTTAGGAGACGGGGCCCGCTAGTAAACGGGGACCGTTAGGAGACGGGGTCGTTAGGAGACGGGGCCCGCTAGTAAACGGGGACCGTTAGGAGACGGGGTCGTTAGGAGACGGGGCCCGCTAGTAAACGGGGACCGTTAGGAGACGGGGTCGTTAGGAGACGGGGCCCGCTAGTAAACGGGGACCGTTAGGAGACGGGGTCGTTAGGAGACGGGGCCCGCTAGTAAACGGGGACCGTTAGGAGACGGGGTCGTTAGGAGACGGGGCCCGCTAGTAAACGGGGACCGTTAGGAGACGGGGTCGTTAGGAGACGGGGCCCGCTAGTAAACGGGGACCGTTAGGAGACGGGGTCGTTAGGAGACGGGGCCCGCTAGTAAACGGGGACCGTTAGGAGACGGGGTCGTTAGGAGACGGGGCCCGCTAGTAAACGGGGACCGTTAGGAGACGGGGTCGTTAGGAGACGGGGCCCGCTAGTAAACGGGGACCGTTAGGAGACGGGGTCGTTAGGAGACGGGGCCCGCTAGGAGACGGGGTCGTTAGGAGACGGGGCCCGCTAGTAAACGGGGACCGTTAGGAGACGGGGTCGTTAGGAGACGGGGCCCGCTAGTAAACGGGGACCGTTAGGAGACGGGGTCGTTAGGAGACGGGGCCCGCTAGTAAACGGGGACCGTTAGGAGACGGGGCCCGCTAGTAAACGGGGACCGTTAGGAGACGGGGCCCGCTAGTAAACGAGGACCGTTAGGAGACGGGGCTCGCTAGTAAACGGGGACCGTTAGGAGACGGGGCCCGCTAGTAAACGGGGCCCGTTAGGAGACGGAGCCCGCTAGGAGACGGAGCCCGCTAGGAGACGGAGCCCGCTAGGAAACGGGGCCCGTTAGGAGACGGGACCCGCTAGTAAACGGGGACCGTTAGGAGACGGGGCCCGCTAGTAAACGGGGACCGTTAGGAGACGGGGTCGTTAGGAGACGGGGCCCGCTAGTAAACGGGGACCGTTAGGAGACGGGGCCCGCTAGTAAACGGGGACCGTTAGGAGACGGGGCCCGCTAGTAAACGGGGACCGTTAGGAGACGGGGTCGTTAGGAGACGGGGCCCGCTAGTAAACGGGGACCGTTAGGAGACGGGGCCCGCTAGTAAACGGGGCCCGTTAGGAGACGGAGCCCGCTAGGAGACGGAGCCCGCTAGGAGACGGAGCCCGCTAGGAAACGGGGCCCGTTAGGAGACGGGACCCGCTAGTAAACGGGGACCGTTAGGAGACGGGGCCCGCTAGTAAACGGGGACCGTTAGGAGACGGGGTCGTTAGGAGACGGGGCCCGCTAGTAAACGGGGACCGTTAGGAGACGGGGCCCGCTAGTAAACGGGGACCGTTAGGAGACGGAGTCGTTAGGAGACGGGGCCCACTAGTAAACGGGGACCGTTAGGAGACGGGGCCCGCTAGTAAACGGGGACCGTTAGGAGACGGGGCCCGCTAGTAAACGGGGACCGTTAGGAGACGGGGTCGTTAGGAGACGGGGCCCGCTAGTAAACGGGGACCGTTAGGAGACGGGGCCCGCTAGTAAACGGGGACCGTTAGGAGACGGGGCCCGCTAGTAAACGGGGACCGTTAGGAGACGGGGCCCGCTAGTAAACGGGGACCGTTAGGAGACGGGGCCCGCTAGTAAACGGGGACCGTTAGGAGACGGGGCCCGCTAGTAAACGGGGACCGTTAGGAGACGGGGCCCGCTAGTAAACGGGGACCGTTAGGAGACGGGGCTCGCTAGTAAACGAGGACCGTTAGGAGACGGGGCCGCTAGTAAACGGGGACCGTTAGGAGACGGGGTCGTTAGGAGACGGGGCCCGCTAGTAAACGGGGACCGTTAGGAGACGGAGCCCGCTAGGAGACGGAGCCCGCTAGGAAACGGGGCCCGTTAGGAGACGGGACCCGCTAGTAAACGGGGACCGTTAGGAGACGGGGCCCGCTAGTAAACGGGGACCGTTAGGAGACGGGGCCCGCTACCGCTAGTAAACGGGGACCGTTAGGAGACGGGGCCCGCTAGTAAACGGGGACCGTTAGGAGACGGAGTCGTTAGGAGACGGGGCCCGCTAGTAAACGGGGACCGTTAGGAGACGGGGCCCGCTAGTAAACGGGGACCGTTAGGAGACGGGGTCGTTAGGAGACGGGGCCCGCTAGTAAACGGGGACCGTTAGGAGACGGGGCCCGCTAGTAAACGGGGACCGTTAGGAGACGGGGCCCGCTAGTAAACGGGGACCGTTAGGAGACGGGGCCCGCTAGTAAACGGGGACCGTTAGGAGACGGGGTCGTTAGGAGACGGGGCCCGCTAGTAAACGGGGACCGTTAGGAGACGGGGCCCGCTAGTAAACGGGGACCGTTAGGAGACGGGGTCGTTAGGAGACGGGGCCCGCTAGTAAACGGGGACCGTTAGGAGACGGGGCCCGCTAGTAAACGGGGACCGTTAGGAGACGGGGCCCGCTAGTAAACGGGGACCGTTAGGAGACGGGGCCCGCTAGTAAACGGGGACCGTTAGGAGACGGGGCCCGCTAGTAAACGGGGACCGTTAGGAGACGGGGTCGTTAGGAGACGGGGCCCGCTAGTAAACGGGGACCGTTAGGAGACGGGGCCCGCTAGTAAACGGGGACCGTTAGGAGACGGGGCCCGCTAGTAAACGGGGACCGTTAGGAGACGGGGCTCGCTAGTAAACGGGGACCGTTAGGAGACGGGGCCCGCTAGTAAACGGGGCCCGTTAGGAGACGGAGCCCGCTAGGAGACGGAGCCCGCTAGGAAACGGGGCCCGTTAGGAGACGGGACCCGCTAGGAAACGAGGCCTGTTAGGAGACGTCCCTTTAGGTAAGGTTTTGACGAAAACAACACTGATTTGTGTGAACCTGTTTACAAAACTAACAAATGCTTGCACTGTTGCAAGTATTTGTTAGTTTTGTTTGTTTTTTAAGGTCCCAAACCATAAACCCTACATAATCTTAGCTCAAACCATAGCCCAACCTACCATTGTTCCAGCATAATAATGTGGCGCAAGTCCAACAAGCTGGCGCTGCGCCTGGAGGTGGAGACGGACGAGGCCGCAGCGGGCGGCTCACCAGCTCGAGCGCGCGTGGCGCTGCAGTACTCCTACCGCAACACCGTGCCGCCCGCCGCCGCCGCCGCGCAGCCCCGGGACCACACCCTCTACACCACGGTGCTGTTGGACCTGGGGGCCGTTAGCTCCAACTAGTCGAACATTTTGTTTAGAAATACTTTGTGTTGTACGGTCAGTACACTTGTAGGCAGAATGTATGATCAAGCTGTGTTTATTGAAGAAAATGTATCTGCTATATTCAGAAAAAGATATATACATTGAACGCGGCACCCGCAAGGACTTCATAAAATAGAGGTGGCGTGAAATTAAACAAAAATCAGTCAGGTCAGTTGTTTAGGAATAAGAGGGTTCTGAATTCTGTGGAAAAGATATTTTAAGTTTAAATTTTATTTGAACATTTATTTGTCGTATTTAGCGATAGCAGGCTCGAGCTACAACTACCGAATTATTTTTGTTAAATGAGAAATGTATGTATATTATGATTTAATTTGAAAAGTGTAAGAAACCTGAGTGTATGTTGCTATGCAGGCAATCTGCTAAGACATTTAAAATTCGTGAAAATGAACAAATTATCTAGAAACAATCAATATTCATGATTATTATGAAATACTAACAAAAAATAAACTGAATGATAATGATGACCCCAATGTCAACTCAAATCGAAGTTGGCAAAGAGTTTATCATTATGTAAGATTATCTAGCTTTTTCAAAACATTTCTAAATGTTCTAAATTCCATCTGAATAAACAGCATTAATATACCTATATATGTAGGCTGCTTGTGATGTAAAGAACAGCAAACTGTGGCTTCCAAAGGCTAATAAAATTCGTCACATAAATTATATTCAAGTTAAGAGTGAACATGACAAAGTTACTGGACTTAATATTATCAGCATTATGATAGCTAGAAGTTTAAATAACTTATATATAGAATGTGTAACAGAATTAACGCAAAACCTGAAAAGGGGTCATTGTACTCATCATTATGAATACCTTCATCCATGGGACCAACCCTGAAATAAAAAAATCCCAGTTCAGTCCATTTTGTCACTTTATGCAGACATAAATGTATGGGGCAGTTGAGTATTTTTTTCGTGATTTTGGAGTTGGTCCCATAGTAAAAATTGTTCATAATGATCAGTAACAGACCTTTTTTTCAAGTTTGCGATCATTCTGACTCGTTGTTTAGTATAACGAATACTAACACCCAGTTTCTCTAACAAAAACTATCGCAAAACTGCTGCAATTAGTTGATGACAATTCATTTAACCAACCTCAGCAGTTTACTTGCGCTTGGCAGTGTCACATTATTTTTGCTGTCATTTTCGTCTAAGAAACTGGGAATAATTATCACTTACAAATGTATAATATCGAATGTTTTAAATTAGTGAATAGAGCAGCTAGATACACAACATGTGCCTAAAGTTTTCTTTTACAAACTAAATGAAATTATTCATGAAATTCCAAGTGTTTGGAGATTTTAGTTAGTTATTTATTATTTTTTATAGGCTTTATATAAAGAGTAAGATATTATATTAGGTTAAGATGTTCTCACTACATAATAACTCTATGCATAAAACGGTAAGCTTTTAAAAATTTGCACATTTTATATAAGTCTGTTGCAAGTATGTATATCATAACTTGGTTGGATATATTTAGCTGAAATAAAATATTTTGAACACGAATATTTCTAATTGTTTTCGTTTTGTCAAACCTTTCGTTTTTCGAATTCGAAGGGTTTTAAAAGTCTCAAAGGTTCAAGTCCCAATTTTAATATTTCCAGCTATAACAAAAAAAACTGTAGCATGAAAATACAAGGACTCCTAATTGCCTATTTTAACTTCATATATTTAAATATGTAAAGGGAATAAGTGCTTGGGTTCTTTTGAATACTGTGTAATTTGGCGCATTGATTACATTTTATAAATATAATATGATTTTGGCAATTTGAACAATAAGACTTTCAACCCTTCAATTAGCTACTTACTACTTCAGCAGTGCTAATGTACTAAAAGGTTACTGTGCAAAATTAGGAAAAAATTACATATTTGGGACACTTGAAAATAAAAAGAAAAGTTATAAGTAGTACTTAAAAAATCACAAAAATAAATTCAATAAATCCATTTATTAGCAAAAAACATATAAAATAAATGCTCAATATTGTGGAAGCTGTAATAACATACTTTCATTCTTACGTTGTAATTTGTCTAAAGAGATACTCATCCTCTGCAAGGACTACCTTCTACTTGTTTCATAGCTGAGTAGATGACATCATTCATCCCGACACCATCATAACTACAACCCACTAGAGATATCGGCAAATTGTTAGCTGCAATGTACTCCCGTATCTTATCAACTCTCTCGTAGTGTCCTATCACATACTGAGGTATACATTTATCCAAAATATTCACATTAGACGCTGTAGGCTTAACTTTTATGTTCAATATCGTCCCTATCTCACGCATAGCTATTCCTAATAATGTCTCTTCAGAGACATTGTCCCCAAACCTCTCTTTAAACCACTTGCCTCCAAGCATAACAGTTAAAACTGTTCCTTTTTGGTCTGGTATACAACAAGAGTCAAAAACAACTCCAAGGATAGGAGAGTTCTCAATAGGAGGCACCAGGAAGCCAAATGCAGGTTGAATGAGTGGTTCAACTATGTCAAAATACAAATTAACTATTCCAACAGTTACAAATGGAATTTCATTTAAATTGTTCGCTAGCTCTGGATGTTGTTTCTCCACTAATTTAGCTAAAGCATAGGCTGGTAGTGACGAGTAGATATGATTGGCTGTTAAACTATTTCCATCAGAATTTCTCAATGCTACAGAGCTTGAATCTATAAACTCTAACTCTTCAACTTTTGTATTCAGTTGAACATTCACATCATTTTCAACCAAATAGTTTTGTAAAGTATCAGGAAAGGTTTCTAGGCCACCTTTGATTGTGTACACATTCCACTTCTCTTCTTGTGATCTTTTAGCTAGCTCACTTAGATCCATATCAGAGTCAGATTTTGATTGAAACATAGACTTCATCATCCCTTTTACAACTCCACCATGGGTTTGCTCATATTCAAATAATGTTTTCATAAGAAACTTGACAGATATTTCTTTTGCGTCACCAGCACAAATCCCACATATCATCGGCGATATGGCGTAGTCTGCTATTTCTTTACCAAAACGTCTTTCAACAAAATTGTAAATGGAATCGTCCTGTAATTCTTTGTAGGGTGATTTTATATCATTGAACAGCGCGTAAATGAGAGGTTTAGAGAATGGCTGATTTTTCTTGAACACACTTATTAAAGTTGAAGGTAAGATGTGTAGGTTGTTGCGCACGTAAATCATTCTGTTCTTGGCAGCGGGGTGGTCGGGCGTGATGGGCGCGATGTGTTCGCTCAGACCTAGATCTTGCATCATATTTAAGGTATTCAATCCGGGCAAACCCTTGGGTCTGATAGTTCGTGGCCCCTGCTCAAATACATAGTCCTTCGTGCGGATAGATTTGATCCACCCGCCGCAGTAGTTAGTCGCTTCTAAGAGAAACAGATTTAATTTATTATTGCTGTTCAAATTATTTTTAAGTAAATAGTAACCTGTAGAGAGGCCTCCTAGACCTCCGCCCAATATAGCAGCCATGGTCCAATACACTTTTATTCTTTTATAAAAATAACAAATCACTTAATTTCTTTCCACAATAGCGTTTCGTTTGTTTTGACATTGTGTACTTGTCATTATGAGTTGACATTTTGTGTTGACAATGACATGACAAGCAAAAACAGCTGTGTGCCCGAAAATCGGAAACTGAAAATGATTCGAAAATAAAATGAAACGTAAATAAGATGATTTATTAGAATAAATAATATTTATAAATTACTAGCTTCTACCAGCTGCGGCTTCGCCCGTGTTAGGTATTAAGTATATATGTAGATATATAACTAGGTATATATATCTAATACATCTACACCTATGTAAATATATAATTGTATCAAAGGGAAAATATAAACAATAGGATTCAATTCTTAATAACTTTATATTTATCTTTTAGTATATAACAACTACATAACTATCGTAGTAGTGTATATGACACAAAAGTCAAAGCCAAAGTCAAAGTCAAAACGTTTATTTCAAGGTGACTCTACTGTCCGTTCGCAAGGGTAGATTCTTATGGAGAAGAACGGACAAGAAACTCCATAGTTACTACATACACAACGTTACGTTATAATATACCAACCATAATGAATAAACACGTTATCATTACCCGTATTTAAAATACACCAGTCATCATAATAACATTACATAACACTTACATAACCATAATATTACATAGTATTACATTATTCATAAGAACTTCATATTTAGAATTATAATACACAATAATAGCAGCAATAAAGTTACTTAACTTTTACCTCGACGTCTCGAACAAGAATGGGGGCTGAGCCACTCGGAGCTCCCCCTTTTATAGTCGTGAACAAACAACTTGAATATTTCTATCTACCGTCATCAAAAATATCAACAACATAAAAGGTGGGTATCCGTTTGGAATATTTTATATGTTTTCTACATTATTCCTTAATATTTTTACTAATGTAGGTACTTTTACAGACATACTGAAATAATGAAAGCAGAATTGAATAATGTAAATTAGGTATTACATACTTGTTACAAGTTTAAGGTTATGCAAAACATTACCTACTATTTTATCAAGTTTTAACAGTAAAAGGAATACTCATGATAACAATAACAATACCTATAGTTAGGATTATCTATTACCCGCGTGCATATCGGAAATAGCAAAGTTTCCTGATTTTTATTGTAATTTTTTTACTCAGGAAACACCCACCCTACACCTACCGTACACCTACCGTACACCTACCGTACACCTACCGTACACCTACCGTACACCTACCGTACACCTACCGTACACCTACCGTACACCTACCGTACACCTACCGTACACCTACCGTACACCTACCGTACACCTACCGTACACCTACCGTACACCTACCGTACACCTACCGTACACCTACCGTACACCTACCGTACACCTACCGTACACCTACCGTACACCTACCGTACACCTACCGTACACCTACCGTACACCTACCGTACACCTACCGTACACCTACCGTACACCTACCGTACACCTACCGTACACCTACCGTACACCTACCGTACACCTACCGTACACCTACCCTACACCTACTTTACACCTACCCTACACCTACTGTACACCTACCGTACACCTAGCGTACACCTAGCGTACACCTACCGTACACCTACCGTACACCTACCGTACACCTACCGTACACCTACCGTACACCTACCCTACACCTACCCTACACCTACTTTACACCTACCCTACACCTACCTTACACCTACCCTACACCTACTGTACACCTACCCTGCACCTACCTTGCACCTACCCTACACCTACCTTACCCCTACCCTACACCTACCTTACACCTACCCTACACCTACCCTACACCTACCCTACACCTACCCTACACCTACCCTACACCTACCTTACACCTACCCTACACCTACCCTACACCTACCCTACACCTTCCCTACACCTACCCTACCTACATAAATATACCAGCCCAAAAATACTATGACATGTTTCTGGTCTCCTGGTACTTGATGTTTCTGGTCTCCTGGTACTTGAAAATCTGAAGTACTAAGGCAGCAGCGACTCTGAGTTTCCACTTCCTCCTCAGTCTCCATTAATCCATGCCACTTACCGGGATAAAAAGTATCCTATTTTTTATTCCAGAATATGAACTACATGTGTGCCAAATTTCATCCAAATCCCTTCAGCCGTTTTTGCCTGATTGTTACACAAACATACAAACATACAAACATTCACATACTACTTCCTACTAATATTATAAACTAGCTTCTACCAGCGGCTTCGCCCGCGTGAAAATCGGAAATAGGGAGGTTTCTTGATTTGTATTGTAACTACACCTACCTACACCTACTATACACCTACCCTACACCTACCCTACACCTACCCTAACCCTACCCTACACCTACCCTACAACTACGCTACACCTACACTACACCTACCCAACACCTACCCTGCACCTACCCTACACCTACCCTACACCTATCCCAACCAGCCCAAAAAATACTATGACATGTTTCTGGTTGCCTGGTACTTGATTTTTTTGGTCTCCTAGTACTTGTAAATCTGTAGTACTAAGGCAGCAGCGGCTCTGAATTTCCACTTCCTCCTCAGTCTTCATTGATCTATGCCACTTACCGGGATTAAATGTAGCATATGTCTCATTCCAGGATATGAACTACATGTGTGCCAAATTTCATCCAAATCCCTTCAGCCGTTTTTGCCTGATTGAAACACAAACATACAAACATACAAACATACAAACATACAAACATACAAACATACAAACATACAAACATACAAACATTCACATTTATAATATTAGTAGGACTAGCTTCTACCAGCGGCTTCGCCCGCGTGAATGTCGGAAATAGGAAGGTTTTCTGATTTGTATTGTATTTTTTTTACTCAGGAAACACCTACCCTACCGCTACCCTACCTTACACCTACCCTACACCTACCCTACACATACCCTACACCTACCCTATCCCTACCCTACACCTACCCTACACCTACCCTACACCTACCCTACACCTTCCCTACACCTACCCTACACCTACCCTACACCTACCCTACACCTACCTTACACCTACCTACCCTACACCTACCCTACACCTTCCCTACATCTACCCTACCTACATAATTATACCAGCCCAAAAATACTATGACATGTTTCTGGTCTCCTGGTACTTGATGTTTCTGGTCTCCTGGTATTTGTGAATCTGAAGTACTAAGGCAGCAGCGGCTCTGAGTGTCCACTTCCTCCTCAGTCTCCATGAATCCATGCCACTTACCGGGATAAAAAGTAGCCTATTTTTTATTCCAGGATATGAACTACATGTGTGCCAAATTTCATCCAAATCCCTTCAGCCGTTTTTGCCTGATTGTTACACAAACATACAAACATACGAACATACAAACATACAAACATACAAACTTTCACCTTTATAATATTACTAGCTTTTACCAGCTGCGGCTTCGCCCGCGTGAATATCGGAAATAGCAAGGTTTCCTGATTTGTATTGTAAATTTTTTACTCAGGAAACAGCTACCCTACACCTACCCTTCACCTACCCTACACCTACCCTACACCTACCCTACACCTACCCTACACCTACCCTACACCTACCCTACACCTACCCTACACCTACCCTACACCTACCCTACACCTACCCTACACCTACCCTACACCTACCCTACACCTACCCTGCACCTACCCTACACCTACCCTACACCTACCCTACACCTACCCTACACCTACCCTACACCTACCCTACACCTACCCTACACCTACCCTACACCTACCCTACACCTACCCTACACCTACCCTACCTACATAATTATACCAGCCCAAAAATACTGTGACATGTTTCTGTTCTCCTGGTACTTGATGTTTCTGGTCTCCTGGTACTTGTGAATCTGAAGTACTAAGGCAGCAGCGGCTCTGAGTTTCTACTTCCTCCTCAGTCTTCATTAATCCATGCCACTTACCGGGATAAAAAGTAGCCTATTTTTTATTCCAGGATATGAACTACATGTGTGCCAAATTTCATCCAAATCCCTTCAGCCGTTTTTGCCTGATTGTTACACAAACATACAAACATACAAACATACAAACTTTCACCTTTATAATATTAGTAGGACTGGGATGTGAATGTTTGTATGTTTGTGTTTCAATCAGGCAAAAACGGCTGAAGGGATTTGGATGAAATTTGGCACACATGTAGTTCATATTCTGGAATAAAAATAGGATACTTTTTATCCCGGTAAGTGGCATGGATTAATGGAGACTGAGGAGGAAGTGGAAACTCAGAGTCGCTGCTGCCTTAGTACTTCAGATTTTCAAGTACCAGGAGACCAGAAACATCAAGTACCAGGAGACCAGAAACATGTCATAGTATTTTTGGGCTGGTATATTTATGTAGGTAGGGTAGGTGTAGGGAAGGTGTAGGGTAGGTGTAGGGTAGGTGTAAGGTAGGTGTAGGGTAGGGGTAAGGTAGGTGTAGGGTAGGTGTAAGGTAGGTGCAGGGTAGGTGTACAGTAGGTGTAGGGTAGGTGTAAGGTAGGTGTAGGGTAGGTGTACGGTAGGTGTACGGTAGGTGTACGGTAGGTGTACGGTAGGTGTACGGTAGGTGTACGGTAGGTGTAGGGTAGGTGTAGGGTAGGTGTAGGGTAGGTGTAGGGTAGGTGTACGGTAGGTGTACGGTAGGTGTACGGTAGGTGTACGGTAGGTGTACGGTAGGTGTACGGTAGGTGTACGGTAGGTGTACGCTAGGTGTACGCTAGGTGTACGCTAGGTGTACGGTAGGTGTACGGTAGGTGTAGGGTAGGTGTAAAGTAGGTGTAGGGTAGGTGTAGGGTAGGTGTAGGGTAGGTGTAGAGTAGGTGTATAGTAGGTGTAGGGTAGGTGTAGCGTAGGTGTAGGGTGGGTGTTTCCTGAGTTAAAAATGTACAATACAAATCAGGAAACCTTGCTATTTTCGATAGCTAGTGGCCGGTGCTCACTCTTTTACCCGACTGCGTCAGAAATGTATGTATGTATGCGTAATGCGTCGTATGTTTGCATGTATGTCCATTTCTTTTGCACGCCCTACAGCCCAAACGGCTGGACGGATTTTGATATATGGGGTGTCGTTGAATTCGTTAGAATTGTGGTAGTCACATAGGCTAAGTACCTATATAAGTTTTCAAAACTCACTAAAATGTAGGAAATATAAAAATACTTTGTCAAAAAACCCGACCGCTAAAAACGACTAAAAAGTTCCAAACAAGTCGCTCTTCAAGCAGTCTGATGCACAAAAAGTCATTGTTTTTTAGCATTTATGTTAAGTTTTGTAAAGCTCTTTAACCTTCTAAAGTTTCTAAAATCCTGGAGAGTTTCTACAATGGGAACTCCAATTAAATTAATATACTCCTCGCTTAGTGCAGATAACAATAATAAACAAGTGAGATCAAATAATAATTCCAATACAAGTGCAAAGATTATAGAGACGATCATTTACAAAATAGTATCTGATAAAAAGGTTAAATCGCGACGTGTCATTGAAGGCATGAGGCGTGTAACGAGGACACAGTTGCTGCTCCGCGGCAGATAATGAATTCCAATTTCATACCTATTGCACCCACAAAGCATTACTTATCCCATACAAGGGGACACACATAGAGTGACTCGTACGAAAACTATATTCTTAAACATGATTTTTTTATTAAACACGATCCTTACCATCATCATTACTTACCTACATACCAAGTCCAGTACCAAACGACTTTGGTTGATAGTGACTATATGGGTAGTTTATTATTATATTTATTTCTTAATATTATATCTGAATGTGAACAGCTGCCATGTCCTGTTATAAGATAAGATAAGGTACCTACTAAGATATTCTTTACACCGAGTACGTTCCTTTAGGATAATTTTCGACAAGCACGCGGGCGAAGCCGCTGGACGAAGCTAGTGATTATTAAAAATTAAATTGTGCTTGGCCAAATTCAAGTAGGTACCTAATGGTGCTCTTCAGAATTTTGCAGGCGCTTACAAGCGAGCGTGGAGAGAGACGAGACGGGAGGTTTTTGTCCCTATCAACTCACTACAATATCCATATGTAAAAACGTTATTTTTTAGGAACTCTCTATAAATCCGATTATATCCCTCTAGCTCTAAATTATTTCTCACCCTATAAAAACCGCTGGTTGGCGACAAACCCCTTTCATTCTGTCCCGGGACGTCCAACAAGACACAATGAATCAGGCTATTCGCTCTAAAACTTGTGCTAAAACTTACAAAACGGCTGAATTAAAAGTTATGAAAATTCTCAATAAGATCGACAGTTTGAAACTTAGTAATTCGTATATTTCGCGGCTTGATATTCCAAGAAACAGTAAGAAGAAAGTTTTCGGTGGAAAATCCGCTGGTTATGTGTTCTGGACGGCTCTTATTTTCGTGTGTCTGATCAGTGCACGATGGGTTTACATCGAACTACTGGGGAGTAGGGTAAGTTGCTATGCTATGCTTTTATTATCTACTAACTTTTGCCCGCGGCTTTTCGGCTTCTCCAGGGTGTCATCTCTTGTACCTTAATCCTAGTAATATTAAAAAGGTGAAAGTTTGTATGTTTGTGTAACAATCAGGCAAAAACGGCTGAAGGGATTTGGCACACATGTAGTTCATATTCTGGAATAAAAAATAGGATAATTTTTATCTCGGTAAGTGGCATGGATTAATGGAGACTGAGGAGTAAGTGGAAACTCAGAGTCGCTGATGCCTTAGTACTTCAGATTTTCAAGTACCAGGAGACCAGAAACATGTCATAGTATTTTTGGGCTGGTATAATTATGTAGGTAGGGTAGGTGTAGGGTAGGTGTAGGGAAGGTGTAGGCTAGGTGTAGGGTAGGTGTAAGGTAGGTGTAGGGTAGGTGTAAGGTAGGTGTTTCCTGAGTAAAAAAAATCAGGAAACCTTGCTATTTCTGATATTCACGCGGGCGAAGCCGCAGTTGGTAGAAGCTAGTCCATCATAATGGGTGCAGCAATTTAAGCGTGAAAGCTTAACTAAATTTCGCATTACCGAAGACGACACCTAAATAGAATTGAGCTTTTGGACAGAAAGTTGTTATTATTTAGGCATTTTCTAACGTGTTTTGCAGCACTAAATATTATAGTGTCTCTAGTACCTACTTACCTATTTCACACAGTGTCATTTTTATTTCCATGATAAGTATATCGTAATCTTCATTTTAGAGTTGCTTAATAGAACTACCGTCATTCTCCAAGTCGGTGTTCCGTCCACCAGAAGACTGCTCCATGTGTCTGGGAGTCGATGACGTGGTGCGACTCGCGAATGTCTCCGCCGAGGAGTTTGAAGACAAGTACGCGTACAGCACCACTCCGGTCATTGTCACCGATGCTACTCACGGCTGGAAGGCGCTCAGGGTAGGTGGATGTTTCTTTAACATTTAGAAGTGAATGTGTATTTTTTGGAAGACGCCGTGCCTTACCAACGAAGCGGTATGGGTCTCCCATTTTAACAGCTTCGTTGGGCCTTGCTCTTATCTCTATTTAAATTAAAACATTTAAGTACAGACACTTTTGAACTGTGCAGTAGTAAGAAAGATGACGCTCATTGCGCATTCCAAAGCGTCGATTGGGCCCCACTATGTAATTCAACTTACTTGCGATCTGCTTGCAAGTGGAAAGGTGGCCTTTTATCGAAACTTGTAAGAAGGACATGCATCGCTGCATACTCTCTGTATGCAGCGATGCATGTCCTTCTTACAACTTTAAACTGTAGTGTCAATGAAGAGAGTTCGATAAAAGGCTGCTGTCCAACTAAAGAAAAAAAATAGTTGAACGGAAATCTCAATCCCACAGGCGTTCGACTTCAAATTTTTCGCCAATTTCTACAACAGCGGTAAAATGGGCCAACAAATCAACGACTGTTTCTATTTCGCGTACAAATCGGGCCTGAACTCTCTCCAAGAAGTGTTCAGTATGGAAGAGGCACGAGCCAACCTGTCTGGCCAGCCCTGGTACGTTGGCTGGAGTACCTGCTACGACCAGGAGACGAGGAAGCTGAGGTCTTACTATGATAGACCGTACTTCTTGCCAAGGACTGCAGAGAGCGATATGGTGGATTGGATCTTTATGGGCGGACCGGGCCAGGGCGCTCATATGCATGTGAGTATTGACATCGAAAACCATGGGAAAAAATAGATCCCGAAAGTATTTCGGTTATGCGACTCGACTATTTCGGTTTCTATCTCCTAGAACACAAGACAGACTTTTGACGGCACGGTTGGCGCGGTGGTTGAGCGATCGACTGCTGCGCTGCGTGTCGCGGGTTCGATTCCCGCACCGAACAAATATTTGTACGCCTACAGATAGTTGCTCCCAACTATCTGTAGGCCGTACAAATATTAAACGCACCCACGATACAAGAGAAATTCCCGATGTGGGGCAACCTTTTTTTAAAAAAAAAGTCGAGTGGAAAATGAAGAGGGAGGCCCATTGCCCAGTAGTAGTATATAACCAGATAGATAGATGCGAATCAGCCTTGTCAGCTTACAGGATGTATTGTAACCCAAGCCCCTTCATCGGAAACAGGCCGACCTATTTCGAACTGAAAACTCTTGCTAGACCATAACTAATTTAACCGTTTCTCCAGCTTCAATGCCTCGGGACTTCTATTAAAGTTAGCGGTAATCAAAGTTGTTTTTCGTAACTGAATTCCTAAACTGTATTGTCAGGTGGATTCGGTGAAGCACATGTCCTGGCAGGCTCAAGTGCGCGGACACAAGCAGTGGCAGCTGGCTCCGCCACCAGAGTGCCTGTACCAGTGTCGATGGATCACGTTCACTGTTTCCCCTGGGGAAATCTGTAAGTATCTTATTAAATAACTAGCTGTTGCCGGCGACTGTTCACGATTAATGGGTTTACATTTCTTTGCTCGGAACCCTAACTTTTCTGATTAAACGTAGCCTCAGTTACTCCTTATAACATCAAAGTCCCATCAAAATCGCCTCAGCTGTTTCGGAGATTATCCAGAATAAACAGACAGATGAAAAAAAAATGTTTTTTTTATATATAAGTATCGCATACACTTTCATATTAAATATTTAGTAAAAAGTTGTTATGTTGATATTACAACCAGACACTTAAATTTTACACAACCTGTAACAGAATAAGCCCAATACCACATAAATGTGCGCCTAAATGTACTGAACAGCAGATTTTCTGTCCGCGATTTCGGGATTGGTCCCATAGTAAAAGTTGTTTATGATATGAGTACCTACAATGATGACCCCGAGGTATTGCGTTTATTCTGTTACACGTTGTATAGATGTATTGATAATAATAGTAGGTAGTATCTGAGCTGTTTGATCTTAATATCGTACCCTCGCCATGCTCATGTAACAAGGGTTTTTTTTTTAATGTTTTCAGTGGTCGTGGATACGAATCGCTGGTATCACAAGACGAACGTGCTGCCTGGTGACATTAGCATCACCATCGGCGCTGAGTACGACTAACTTGTACCATAAAGCCTCGTTTCCACTAGGCAACATTTGACGCGCAACGCGTGACGCCCAACATGTTCAGCAACGTTGCACAACAACGCGCGACGTAGCCAGCAGGCGCGTATCAATGTTACTAAATAAAAGTTCCTCGTTGCCGTTCAACATGACGAGCAACAAGTTGGGCATCATCAAATGTTGCCTAGTGGATACGAGGCTTAACCCATTCCACATATGGTAATAACACGTCACAAGGAGTTTTCCTGCCTAACATTCGATCAAAATATCACAGGAATATAAAATGAAACCAACAATGTAATGCTACTAAAAACCTTTAATCATCACCGTAAACTACATGCTACGCGACACTCAGCGGAGTACTAAGTAGATAACATCGAATATACTGGAATGACAATCAGTAACAATACAGAGAGCGTCTGACATCAACATACACTTCGGAGCTACAGTTATATTATAACATGGAGATTTTAACTCTGCAGCTAGATATCCTTATGTAAACAATTAATAAATAATTATACTTATACTTTGAATAAAAAAAGTATTTTATCATAAGTAATTTATTAAAATTATTAACTTAAAATTGCAATCTATCAACACAGCAGTAATTATAAAATCGATCGATCGAATGTTTATAGAATACGGAGGTCGACATTAAATTATTTTAAGTACAACAATTGAATCTTACAGTGGGTTACACGAGGAGTGGCCGTTCACACTTTATAACTTACAAAAAAACTGAATTAAATAAAAAATATTTATTAATTAGGAAAATATAAAAGAAAATGATTCTATTTGTAATCTGTACCCTTGATGTTGTAGTAAATAAACGTTTTATGAAGAATATATATTGAAATTTTCTTGCGTACGTAACTAGTATTAAGTAAGTTTTGATACAAGAACAAGAAAAGCATGCTTGTCACTACAGAACGATTACATTGTTGGAGCAACTCTTATTTTCGATAATAGGATACTGTTATTAACACCGATAAATACACAAATATTGAAGCTGCCTAATCACACAGACGTATGATAGTATATCGTGACACAACATCTACTATGTACTATCTACTACGAACAATGAACGGGTACACATTAGTGGAGGTGTGGAGCTCACTCCTCGGTGGCGCTGGCAGAGTCCAGGATGACCTCGAACGAGAACGGCTGAAAGAGATAACCCTCGCCTCCGTAGAATTTGCTCTGGAACTCCACCCTGAGGGAAAAACATTTAATTAGAATCAATACATCGAATTCAGACACAGAAATAAAGTTATTTTTAAAATACTATCGAAGGTACAAGTACAGATGCTAGTGGGGTTAATATCTACTTCTCCAAAAATCAAAACCAAATCAAGTTGAACATTACTCTTGTATTTACAAGCTTTTTAATTGGTAGACCAAACTACAATCATGACTAAAAGCACTGAAGATAGTGTTGTAGTAAGTAGCTCGGTAACTGTATGTATATCCTTTATTCTAGTTCTATATTTAAGCAGACAAAATTATCCCGCGCATAACCCGTTTTTTCCTCGTTCCCGTATAGCCTATAGCCTTCCTCATGAATGTGGCAATCATATCCAATACGAATTTTCAAACTCGGTTCAGTAGATCCAGAGATTATCCCCCTACAACCTCACAAACTTTACCTCTATATAATTTTAGTATAGATACATTCAATGTCTGCCTAAACCTCCTTTTACTTGAAGTGCTGAATTATAAACAGGTCTTGTTTCTTTGGAAAACCCGGAACACCAATTTTATTATTTAGGTGACAAACGTCAAACAGTCTTGCCAAAGAGTATATATTATCTTGTGTTCCAGTTGCTGGATTGTGGAGGTCTGGTAGGCAGTCGCTCCACGTAAAATACTAGTATTCAGCTGAATCCGGTTTGACTGGGAGCCGACCCCAATATATTTCGGAAGAGGCTAGGCAGATCGGTATAGGTAGAATACTAACCAGTGCAGACGCAGCGTGTGCAGGAAGGCGGAGAGCCCCTCCATGAGCACGAGGATGCTGACGGAGATGGCCGCCCAGCCCGCGAACACCACGTACAGGACGATGCCGCCGATCCATAGTTCGGAAGAGGCTAGGCAGATCGGTATAGGTAGAATACTAACCAGTGCAGACGCAGCGTGTGCAGGAAGGCGGAGAGCCCCTCCATGAGCACGAGGATGCTGACGGAGATGGCCGCCCAGCCCGCGAACACCACGTACAGGACGATGCCGCCGATCCATAGTTCGGAAGAGGCTAGGCAGATCGGTATAGGTAGAATACTAACCAGTGCAGACGCAGCGTGTGCAGGAAGGCGGAGAGCCCCTCCATGAGCACGAGGATGCTGACGGAGATGGCCGCCCAGCCCGCGAACACCACGTACAGGACGATGCCGCCGATCCATAGTTCGGAAGAGGCTAGGCAGATCGGTATAGGTAGAATACTAACCAGTGCAGACGCAGCGTGTGCAGGAAGGCGGAGAGCCCCTCCATGAGCACGAGGATGCTGACGGAGATGGCCGCCCAGCCCGCGAACACCACGTACAGGACGATGCCGCCGATCCATAGTTCGGAAGAGGCTAGGCAGATCGGTATAGGTAGAATACTAACCAGTGCAGACGCAGCGTGTGCAGGAAGGCGGAGAGCCCCTCCATGAGCACGAGGATGCTGACGGAGATGGCCGCCCAGCCCGCGAACACCACGTACAGGACGATGCCGCCGATCCATAGTTCGGAAGAGGCTAGGCAGATCGGTATAGGTAGAATACTAACCAGTGCAGACGCAGCGTGTGCAGGAAGGCGGAGAGCCCCTCCATGAGCACGAGGATGCTGACGGAGATGGCCGCCCAGCCCGCGAACACCACGTACAGGACGATGCCGCCGATCCATAGTTCGGAAGAGGCTAGGCAGATCGGTATAGGTAGAATACTAACCAGTGCAGACGCAGCGTGTGCAGGAAGGCGGAGAGCCCCTCCATGAGCACGAGGATGCTGACGGAGATGGCCGCCCAGCCCGCGAACACCACGTACAGGACGATGCCGCCGATCCATAGTTCGGAAGAGGCTAGGCAGATCGGTATAGGTAGAATACTAACCAGTGCAGACGCAGCGTGTGCAGGAAGGCGGAGAGCCCCTCCATGAGCACGAGGATGCTGACGGAGATGGCCGCCCAGCCCGCGAACACCACGTACAGGACGATGCCGCCGATCCATAGTTCGGAAGAGGCTAGGCAGATCGGTATAGGTAGAATACTAACCAGTGCAGACGCAGCGTGTGCAGGAAGGCGGAGAGCCCCTCCATGAGCACGAGGATGCTGACGGAGATGGCCGCCCAGCCCGCGAACACCACGTACAGGACGATGCCGCCGATCATGTCCGTCGACATCAGACCTGCAAGCGAAGGGGTTCGTCAACTCCAATACAAGCACAATAATGAACTCAGGATGGATAGACAAACTGCCGTGTCTTGGCCACCTTTGGTTGACTGGTAGAGAATAACCCTATAGATAAGAATCTTTTGCAGCTACGTCACAACAGGTGGTGATTGTGACGTCCTGATAGTTATCTAAAGGTAGGTCTGTGTGTTTTCCACACAAATCTGTGTAGCACTTTCCTCAAAAGGTCACCTCAGACATTAACCTACATGATTCTCGTATGATTTGACCAGTACAATTTGTACGGACTTCAAAAGAGACTGTGACCTCTGAGTTTGTTTCGGTGTTTCTTCTCAGGGTAGTCAGCTAGGAAACACCGGCCTCATCTAGCTTGAAATGACTAAAAAACGTTGACGTGTAAAAGTGTTATGTCTAACCTACTTACAAAATAAATATAATTTCTCATTTATTCACTATACTGGTTAGGTTAGATAAATCGGGTGACCTAATAAAGGTCACTCAATGCAAAATGCTTAAATACAGCTACTTTTGTTAGTCTGAGGGTCGTCCCCAATACCAGGCAGGTGGTAATGACACAACATGATGATTCTCAAGCTTAGGCACACTTTCAGAACACTTCTAAAGTTGTCACACGTTTTCGATACTTTTTATCTATGTTTGCGGTGGATATGGCCTGTTCTATTATTGATAGTGGTTATTCTGATGACGTATCCAGTATTTTTATCATCGCTTTTTAACATAAGATTGTCATAAACGTTTTCTACATAAATAAAATACTGTTTACCTTTCCTGAGCAGCATGTTCCAGGCGACCTCGGCAAGCTGCGCGTGCGCAAGCGACAGCGCCCACAACCGCAAGTACGACGCCGTGTGGGACACGGAGCCCAGCACGTACTCGATCGTGTGGATGGCCTGGCGAAACAATGTGTTTTAGATTGTAACCGTATGTTGAAATATAATTAAGTTTTAATAAATTATAAAGTAGAAATATCAAGTTTTTGAAATATATTATATGAGTAAAATACGTTGCATCCTCGAAGGACACAGGTTGAATTTTTAAATTGTGTGTGGATGGCCAAATTCGAAACTATGAGGAATAGCGAAAAACACTGAAAGGAGTCTCGAGCTCGATTTTGATGAAAACTAAATCTGTATCATTGGATTTTGGAAATAATACCGACACAATTTCAACTCATTTGTATTTGGACATGATCTGAACACTGTTATGCCTTCCTTCTCCCAGCAGTCCCTACAATACGTAGCACACGAGACAGTACCTGGTGGATGAAGACTTCGGTGATGTCCTCGTCATGATGCGGCGGCGGAGGAGCAGCTCCTCCCGCGTTACCGTTCTCTGCGGCGCCCTCCACGGGCTGGTGGCCCTGACGCTGTACAACCAAACGATTTCTACCTTACTTTTGTAATAGAGAAAAAACTAAAAAGTGCTTTAGAAATATTGATCAAGAGATTATTCTCGTGTTAAAATAATAATATTTAATCCTTACCGCAAGCTATCCATGAATGCAGCATTAAAAGAGTACAACATTATTTTTATTTATTTCAAAAATAAATAATACTGCAGTCATAACCAAGAAGGACGTATCAACACAAAAGGAATTAGCCGTTTTCCGACCTTAAGTTATTTTCTTAATTTCAGAGAGAATAGTGCGAGATTAGAGACTAACTTATTTCTAAATCAAATCTATATAAAAGTTAGGATAACAAAGGTATGTAATTTCATCAGAATAAGTTGTTAAGAGATAGCAGTATAATTGTTTTTACTTACAGCCCTCTGCTTCTGCTCCTTCATCATGAAGTAGGGCTTGCCGAACAGCATCACTGGCACGCACATCAGCGCCAAGATCACGAAGCACTGCACAAGATATAAATAAACGTTTTAACTTACTACTACTAAGTACCACTTTATATTTAAAATAAATTTTTGGAACAGACAGGCGAACCTTCTCCATTAAAAAAACGCTGAAATTAATGGGTTAACATGTTTTTCATAATTTTTAATAGAAGGATATCTTGTTTGTGTTGTGGTTGCAATAGTGAGCTAGCAATTACGTTATTAAGTTCTGGGTTTAATTTTCGTTCAGGCCGAATTACTGGGATTCTCCACTATGAATTTGTCAGTGGCAGTTTGCATTGAGATACCTCGTTACAAGCAAAAGGTTCACCTCCAATAGGCGGCGAGGTGTGGCTAAAATAATGATGATGAGGAACTCTAACTAGGAGTCTTTACCCCATCATCATCATTTTAGCCAAAACACGTCCACAGCTGAACATGTCCCCGCGCGTGTGGGCCCAGCTAGTCAGCATGTATGTGTACCTTCTGCAGGCCCATCTGGCCCGCATACATGGCGTCGTCGCAGGGGGGCCGCGGGTTCTCTGACTTGAACAGCATCATGTTGATGAACGTGATCAGGATCGAGGGCGCGCAGTACGCACTGGTCTTAACGATAGCTGCAAGGGATAATAGCGTTATAGTAGTTTCACATAAGGTCGCTTTCGGTCTAACTGGGTCGTTTAACCGAATTAGGTTGTTTACTTTGGTTGACTCACTGATTTCGGCGACCGTTTCCGGTCTTCGAACTGAGCGGTGGGCGTCCCATCACCGAATATAATTACAATACGCGCTAATATTTCATAGATATTTCACGAGGATATGACACTTCTTAAAAACGTGTATAGCAACATTTAATACAAAATATATAGGCCTGGGCTGCTATGACATAGAGGTTGCAGTTATGGAAAATGGAGATGGCAAACTGTTTTGTTTAAGTTTCTATTCTAAATCCTTCAAGCACAGAGTAGATATGTATGACATCCACTATTATCATATTCTTTGTAATCTGCCCCCAAGTTCAGATTGCAGAAAGCCATAAGTATATTGAATGATTCGGCTCCGACTTTGCCTCCCAATAACCAGTAATCTACTTCTATTCTTAGATATTATTCCGAGGCTGACTCATTGGTAACCTTTAGTTTGTTTTTTATTTGATACTAGCTGTCCCCCGCGGCTTCGCTCCCGTCAACTGGCTACCTACCTACCTACCCTACACCTACCCTACACCTACCCTAAGGATTCTTAAATTTTCTAATTTTCCGGGCAATTTTTTTTTTTCTTTTTTTTTTTCATAAGAACCTTCTCCTGACAATAACAAACACAACAAAAAAAGAATTAGTGAAATCGGTCCAGCCATTCACGCGTGTGGCGTGATGCCGTGACCAAGGAAAACGGGTTTCATTTTTATATATATAGATAGACTATGGTTGGCACCAATAATATAAATTTGGAATAAAGTACATTGAACTTTCCATAATATCCCTTCGAAGATACCCTAACAATAAATTATGAACCGTTTTTCATTACAGAACGTAAATGATCACGATAGAAGTCGATTCAGGACAGCTTTATCTTTATTTCTGTTTGATATTAATAAAGTCAATAAATGTATGTGAGTCAATGACCGTTATTGCACATTTATCAGGCTCCTACCATAGCGATTCACCAGTTTCGCACGTGTGCAAATAATATACACAAACCTTCCTCGTTTAGCGCTCATTCTTGTACTGAAAATCGTATCAAAATCCAATGAAAAGAAGATCTAAATATACACAGGCAGACATCGACATTGTTTTATACTATTTAGGCACAGCACACTATACTAAGGAGAACTTATTGATGGATTATTCGATAGGCTCTCACCAAGGTCATCACTTCCGTAATATGGGGGCGTGGATCCGTAGCTGGTCCACTTGATGAACATGAGCAGCACCATGTAGAAGAACAGCAGCAGCAAGAACAGGATCTGAGGGATGAACTCCACGTAGATGCTGACGCGGCGCTTGAAGTAACTGGGGAAATAGAGTTACGTTTGAAACAGGTTTAGCCCACGGGTTTCGATTGCGTGTTTGTTGAAAATTTCCAATGGGAACGTACCGGGATAAAATATCCGCTGACCTAACCACGTGTCAAATTATATCCAAGTGGAGTGAAAATTTAACAAACAGAGGATATCAAAATTCAAACGTCATTTATTCAAATTAATCTGAGAGCCAGCACTTTTTGAATGTCAAATTTTACATAAAGACAGTCCCCCAAAACGCCCGCCCGTCACCACTTCCTAGTGTTTTAGCTGGGAAGAAGAAGTGGCGCAACAAACTCCCCAGCAACACATCTGTCTGTTACGTTTTAAGAACTTGAATTATACAATAGTATGCAAAGTATTTTAAGACACAGGAACAAAAATAAGTATGTATCCAACAACATGGAAATCATAAAATTAAATATTATTTACAACATGTTAGCTAGCACACTCCATTATACCATTAAAAAACGGGCAATGGTAGAATTTAACGACAGAACTGTGACTCGAACCACAAGTGATAAACCAATCATTTTTAAACATTGTAATGAGTAGAATAAGTCAATAAGTAAAAGACAGATTGACATTCAGTCTAATAAAAAATAAAACAAAATATATCAACTCATATAACCTGTCATAATATAACTAACAGAGAGAGAAAGAACATGACAAAAATTTAATTGTCTTATTTTTATCGTCTAAATAGTAGAATAATATGCCTTTGAACAAAGGTTAGATTTAACTTTAGCTTTAAATGAGTTGAGAGAGAGTTACTTTCGCTTTTATATAATACTAGCTTTTGCCCGCGACTTCGTACGCGTAGATCCCGTTTATTCCCGTTCTCGTAGGAATTTCCCAATTTTCAAAATTGGTTCAGTAGATTCAGAGATTACCCCCTACAACCTCACAAACTTTACCTCTTTATATTTGTATGGAATAACTCATGCCCGCGATTTATGGGTTTGGAAGAACAAAGACTTTCAGTCACCCTCACTTTAGTTACAATTTCCAAAAATCATCTCTTAGATAAAATAAACCAATTCCAAATTTGCCTGGGCGTTGATAGTCAGTCAGGTAAAACAATTTTATACGGAGAGATAGAGAGTGTCGTTCGCGCTTGTTTTGCCATAAATAAGGATTATAGCACACGCACATTTCGACAGTTTTTAAATCCCATGTTATGCGAGTCTCTAAATCTTTAGGGCGGCTCAGACTCACTCGTTTTGTTACAACGTTTAGCATAGTATTGTTTAATCTATCTTTCTATTTCTATAACCGCCTTTAAATGTCTAAATATATCGGCGGGTTGGCGATAACTCTTTTTCATTCTACATCACATGAAAGTCAAAGTGATAAATTTTAATATATTTCTGTGTAAGGTGTAGGAAAGTCACCGCGGCCGTGGAAAGCAAAGGGCACTAGGAGGAGCACGGATGGGTTTTAGTCAGTAAGTCTGACACTCCGAAGGAGTCATTTGATGATTTCCCATCCAAAAATAGGGGTAGCTTTAGCCAGATCGACTACTATTCAAGACACAGACGAAAACTTGGTCAAGTGCGAGTTATAACATTCCGGTCAGTTGATTGTCCTTCCTTCTTGCGATATTTCTAAGTTAACAAGTACCATAAATATAGGTTCTGCGAATATATGGTTATTATATACAATATATAACGCAGAACCTATATTATATATTGTAATATGAAATATTATATATTGTAATATGAAAATTGGTATAATTCTTGGTGTCTACCTATTCCTGTACCGAAGATACAGCCCTGTGCCAGATGGAAAAGTGGATGGACTGGCAGTCAGCGCAGGCTTAGTCAAAGTTCAAGTTTTTAACCTACGGGTGCGGCCCTTAACAAAGTAGCGTATTTTTATTATTGATAGGCACGCGCTTGACCGCTGTCTCACCTGATGGTAAGCGATGATGTGGTCGAAGATGGAGCACGCTTGCCTAGAAGTAACCTACTCACTCTTAACTAGACTCCCAGGTTGTAGCTATCAGGAAACAGGCTCTGGCAGGGAATTCCACTACTTAGCTGTACGCACAATTAATGTGTTCCCAAAACGTACTTATTGTGCGTGTGGGTGGGATGTCCACCATGAGTATCCAGAGATATGGCTGTAATACTAAAAAGAAAGGTACTCACATGTGGTTCCAGAGCGACATGCAGACTCCGAACAGCATGTGGAACACGCCGATGATGATGGAGATCTTCATCTTGTACGCGTTCATGAAGATGATCTTGTTGGCTTCGGCGAGCTGCACGGAAACAAAGTTATAGTAATACAATGAACAAAAAAAAATCAAACATTTAAAATGAGTCGCTGGTTTAGACTTTGTCTAAATTTAGTTTTAATTATGGATTTTGTTTTTTTGCATAACATTTACGAGTTGCCTGCAACAATGGCGACATCAATATTTAAAATTAACTACCGCTCAATGACCTGATCGGGGTTTAGAGATATCTCTTCTTCTTAGATATATTTTATACAACTTGTAACTTGTAATTATTTTAGCATCCTGCATCTGAGGCGTAGTTTTTCCTTACAGTAGTTATTTCAATGTTAGGGTCTATCTCTTAGGAAACTACTTTGAACGTCAAAATTTACAAATGCCAGTCGCCCAAACTGCCTGCCTCGTATCACTTATCTAATCGGACTAGCCCTATATGTTCCGTATGGTGGCGGACGTAAGAGAATAGCAGCATCCCATCACTTCCCGCGGGTCGTAACCAGAGAATGCGCTGCAGCATTCTCTGTAGGCACAGTGCTACAGCTACAGTGCGCTACCCTGCGCCGCCCAGCGTGGCGGTGATGGCAAGCACCTCCCCATGTGGTCCCCCACAGACGATGTGCTGCAGCATTCTCTGTAGGCACAGTGCTACAGCTACAGTGCGCTACCCTGCGCCGCCCAGCGTGGCGGTGATGGCAAGCACCTCCCCATGTGGTCCCCCACAGACGATGTGCTGCAGCATTCTCTGTAGGCACAGTGCTACAGCTACAGTGCGCTACCCTGCGCCGCCCAGCGTGGCGGTGATGGCAAGCACCTCCCCATGTGGTCCCCCACAGACGATGTGCTGCAGCATTCTCTGTAGGCACAGTGCTACAGCTACAGTGCGCTACCCTGCGCCGCCCAGCGTGGCGGTGATGGCAAGCACCTCCCCATGTGGTCCCCCACAGACGATGTGCTGCAGCATTCTCTGTAGGCACAGTGCTACAGCTACAGTGCGCTACCCTGCGCCGCCCAGCGTGGCGGTGATGGCAAGCACCTCCCCATGTGGTCCCCCACAGACGATGTGCTGCAGCATTCTCTGTAGGCACAGTGCTACAGCTACAGTGCGCTACCCTGCGCCGCCCAGCGTGGCGGTGATGGCAAGCACCTCCCCATGTGGTCCCCCACAGACGATGTGCTGCAGCATTCTCTGTAGGCACAGTGCTACAGCTACAGTGCGCTACCCTGCGCCGCCCAGCGTGGCGGTGATGGCAAGCACCTCCCCATGTGGTCCCCCACAGACGATGTGCTGCAGCATTCTCTGTAGGCACAGTGCTACAGCTACAGTGCGCTACCCTGCGCCGCCCAGCGTGGCGGTGATGGCAAGCACCTCCCCATGTGGTCCCCCACAGACGATGTGCTGCAGCATTCTCTGTAGGCACAGTGCTACAGCTACAGTGCGCTACCCTGCGCCGCCCAGCGTGGCGGTGATGGCAAGCACCTCCCCATGTGGTCCCCCACAGACGATGTGCTGCAGCATTCTCTGTAGGCACAGTGCTACAGCTACAGTGCGCTACCCTGCGCCGCCCAGCGTGGCGGTGATGGCAAGCACCTCCCCATGTGGTCCCCCACAGACGATGTGCTGCAGCATTCTCTGTAGGCACAGTGCTACAGCTACAGTGCGCTACCCTGCGCCGCCCAGCGTGGCGGTGATGGCAAGCACCTCCCCATGTGGTCCCCCACAGACGATGTGCTGCAGCATTCTCTGTAGGCACAGTGCTACAGCTACAGTGCGCTACCCTGCGCCGCCCAGCGTGGCGGTGATGGCAAGCACCTCCCCATGTGGTCCCCCACAGACGATGTGCTGCAGCATTCTCTGTAGGCACAGTGCTACAGCTACAGTGCGCTACCCTGCGCCGCCCAGCGTGGCGGTGATGGCAAGCACCTCCCCATGTGGTCCCCCACAGACGATGTGCTGCAGCATTCTCTGTAGGCACAGTGCTACAGCTACAGTGCGCTACCCTGCGCCGCCCAGCGTGGCGGTGATGGCAAGCACCTCCCCATGTGGTCCCCCACAGACGATGTGCTGCAGCATTCTCTGTAGGCACAGTGCTACAGCTACAGTGCGCTACCCTGCGCCGCCCAGCGTGGCGGTGATGGCAAGCACCTCCCCATGTGGTCCCCCACAGACGATGTGCTGCAGCATTCTCTGTAGGCACAGTGCTACAGCTACAGTGCGCTACCCTGCGCCGCCCAGCGTGGCGGTGATGGCAAGCACCTCCCCATGTGGTCCCCCACAGACGATGTGCTGCAGCATTCTCTGTAGGCACAGTGCTACAGCTACAGTGCGCTACCCTGCGCCGCCCAGCGTGGCGGTGATGGCAAGCACCTCCCCATGTGGTCCCCCACAGACGATGTGCTGCAGCATTCTCTGTAGGCACAGTGCTACAGCTACAGTGCGCTACCCTGCGCCGCCCAGCGTGGCGGTGATGGCAAGCACCTCCCCATGTGGTCCCCCACAGACGATGTGCTGCAGCATTCTCTGTAGGCACAGTGCTACAGCTACAGTGCGCTACCCTGCGCCGCCCAGCGTGGCGGTGATGGCAAGCACCTCCCCATGTGGTCCCCCACAGACGATGTGCTGCAGCATTCTCTGTAGGCACAGTGCTACAGCTACAGTGCGCTACCCTGCGCCGCCCAGCGTGGCGGTGATGGCAAGCACCTCCCCATGTGGTCCCCCACAGACGATGTGCTGCAGCATTCTCTGTAGGCACAGTGCTACAGCTACAGTGCGCTACCCTGCGCCGCCCAGCGTGGCGGTGATGGCAAGCACCTCCCCATGTGGTCCCCCACAGACGATGTGCTGCAGCATTCTCTGTAGGCACAGTGCTACAGCTACAGTGCGCTACCCTGCGCCGCCCAGCGTGGCGGTGATGGCAAGCACCTCCCCATGTGGTCCCCCACAGACGATGTGCTGCAGCATTCTCTGTAGGCACAGTGCTACAGCTACAGTGCGCTACCCTGCGCCGCCCAGCGTGGCGGTGATGGCAAGCACCTCCCCATGTGGTCCCCCACAGACGATGTGCTGCAGCATTCTCTGTAGGCACAGTGCTACAGCTACAGTGCGCTACCCTGCGCCGCCCAGCGTGGCGGTGATGGCAAGCACCTCCCCATGTGGTCCCCCACAGACGATGTGCTGCAGCATTCTCTGTAGGCACAGTGCTACAGCTACAGTGCGCTACCCTGCGCCGCCCAGCGTGGCGGTGATGGCAAGCACCTCCCCATGTGGTCCCCCACAGACGATGTGCTGCAGCATTCTCTGTAGGCACAGTGCTACAGCTACAGTGCGCTACCCTGCGCCGCCCAGCGTGGCGGTGATGGCAAGCACCTCCCCATGTGGTCCCCCACAGACGATGTGCTGCAGCATTCTCTGTAGGCACAGTGCTACAGCTACAGTGCGCTACCCTGCGCCGCCCAGCGTGGCGGTGATGGCAAGCACCTCCCCATGTGGTCCCCCACAGACGATGTGCTGCAGCATTCTCTGTAGGCACAGTGCTACAGCTACAGTGCGCTACCCTGCGCCGCCCAGCGTGGCGGTGATGGCAAGCACCTCCCCATGTGGTCCCCCACAGACGATGTGCTGCAGCATTCTCTGTAGGCACAGTGCTACAGCTACAGTGCGCTACCCTGCGCCGCCCAGCGTGGCGGTGATGGCAAGCACCTCCCCATGTGGTCCCCCACAGACGATGTGCTGCAGCATTCTCTGTAGGCACAGTGCTACAGCTACAGTGCGCTACCCTGCGCCGCCCAGCGTGGCGGTGATGGCAAGCACCTCCCCATGTGGTCCCCCACAGACGATGTGCTGCAGCATTCTCTGTAGGCACAGTGCTACAGCTACAGTGCGCTACCCTGCGCCGCCCAGCGTGGCGGTGATGGCAAGCACCTCCCCATGTGGTCCCCCACAGACGATGTGCTGCAGCATTCTCTGTAGGCACAGTGCTACAGCTACAGTGCGCTACCCTGCGCCGCCCAGCGTGGCGGTGATGGCAAGCACCTCCCCATGTGGTCCCCCACAGACGATGTGCTGCAGCATTCTCTGTAGGCACAGTGCTACAGCTACAGTGCGCTACCCTGCGCCGCCCAGCGTGGCGGTGATGGCAAGCACCTCCCCATGTGGTCCCCCACAGACGATGTGCTGCAGCATTCTCTGTATGCACAGTGCTACAGCTACAGTGCGCTACCCTGCGCCGCCCAGCGTGGCGGTGATGGCAAGCACCTCCCCATGTGGTCCCCCACAGACGATGTGCTGCAGCATTCTCTGTAGGCACAGTGCTACAGCTACAGTGCGCTACCCTGCGCCGCCCAGCGTGGCGGTGATGGCAAGCACCTCCCCATGTGGTCCCCCACAGACGATGTGCTGCAGCATTCTCTGTAGGCACAGTGCTACAGCTACAGTGCGCTACCCTGCGCCGCCCAGCGTGGCGGTGATGGCAAGCACCTCCCCATGTGGTCCCCCACAGACGATGTGCTGCAGCATTCTCTGTAGGCACAGTGCTACAGCTACAGTGCGCTACCCTGCGCCGCCCAGCGTGGCGGTGATGGCAAGCACCTCCCCATGTGGTCCCCCACAGACGATGTGCTGCAGCATTCTCTGTAGGCACAGTGCTACAGCTACAGTGCGCTACCCTGCGCCGCCCAGCGTGGCGGTGATGGCAAGCACCTCCCCATGTGGTCCCCCACAGACGATGTGCTGCAGCATTCTCTGTAGGCACAGTGCTACAGCTACAGTGCGCTACCCTGCGCCGGCCAGCGTGGCGGTGATGGCAAGCACCTCCCCATGTGGTCCCCCACAGACGATGTGCTGCAGCATTCTCTGTAGGCACAGTGCTACAGCTACAGTGCGCTACCCTGCGCCGCCCAGCGTGGCGGTGATGGCAAGCACCTCCCCATGTGGTCCCCCACAGACGATGTGCTGCAGCATTCTCTGTAGGCACAGTGCTACAGCTACAGTGCGCTACCCTGCGCCGCCCAGCGTGGCGGTGATGGCAAGCACCTCCCCATGTGGTCCCCCACAGACGATGTGCTGCAGCATTCTCTGTAGGCACAGTGCTACAGCTACAGTGCGCTACCCTGCGCCGCCCAGCGTGGCGGTGATGGCAAGCACCTCCCCATGTGGTCCCCCACAGACGATGTGCTGCAGCATTCTCTGTAGGCACAGTGCTACAGCTACAGTGCGCTACCCTGCGCCGCCCAGCGTGGCGGTGATGGCAAGCACCTCCCCATGTGGTCCCCCACAGACGATGTGCTGCAGCATTCTCTGTAGGCACAGTGCTACAGCTACAGTGCGCTACCCTGCGCCGCCCAGCGTGGCGGTGATGGCAAGCACCTCCCCATGTGGTCCCCCACAGACGATGTGCTGCAGCATTCTCTGTAGGCACAGTGCTACAGCTACAGTGCGCTACCCTGCGCCGCCCAGCGTGGCGGTGATGGCAAGCACCTCCCCATGTGGTCCCCCACAGACGATGTGCTGCAGCATTCTCTGTAGGCACAGTGCTACAGCTACAGTGCGCTACCCTGCGCCGCCCAGCGTGGCGGTGATGGCAAGCACCTCCCCATGTGGTCCCCCACAGACGATGTGCTGCAGCATTCTCTGTAGGCACAGTGCTACAGCTACAGTGTGCTACCCTGCGCCGCCCAGCGTGGCGGTGATGGCAAGCACCTCCCCATGTGGTCCCCCACAGACGATGTGCTGCAGCATTCTCTGTAGGCACAGTGCTACAGCTACAGTGCGCTACCCTGCGCCGCCCAGCGTGGCGGTGATGGCAAGCACCTCCCCATGTGGTCCCCCACAGACGATGTGCTGCAGCATTCTCTGTAGGCACAGTGCTACAGCTACAGTGCGCTACCCTGCGCCGCCCAGCGTGGCGGTGATGGCAAGCACCTCCCCATGTGGTCCCCCACAGACGATGTGCTGCAGCATTCTCTGTAGGCACAGTGCTACAGCTACAGTGCGCTACCCTGCGCCGCCCAGCGTGGCGGTGATGGCAAGCACCTCCCCATGTGGTCCCCCACAGACGATGTGCTGCAGCATTCTCTGTAGGCACAGTGCTACAGCTACAGTGCGCTACCCTGCGCCGCCCAGCGTGGCGGTGATGGCAAGCACCTCCCCATGTGGTCCCCCACAGACGATGTGCTGCAGCATTCTCTGTAGGCACAGTGCTACAGCTACAGTGCGCTACCCTGCGCCGCCCAGCGTGGCGGTGATGGCAAGCACCTCCCCATGTGGTCCCCCACAGACGATGTGCTGCAGCATTCTCTGTAGGCACAGTGCTACAGCTACAGTGCGCTACCCTGCGCCGCCCAGCGTGGCGGTGATGGCAAGCCCTCCCTATGTGGGGGAGGCCTATCTCCAGCAGTGGATGTCTTTCGGTTGATATGATGATGATGGACTAGCCCTGATAAATAATCATCAGCCTAGCCTTTTAAAACTTTATGGGGGTCGGCTCCCAGTCAAACCGTATATTTTACGTGAAGCGGTGTAACGAGTTTTTTTACCTCGTCACATGCTTTATGGTTTTAGTCGATTTCCGAACTACAATAATCTAGTTTTGATGTAAGCTGTCAGCTGTCACTTTTGACATAGCTACTCTACGCTTTTTATTTAGAAATGGCCGGTCGATAATTTTGAATCGCTCGCCAATATTTTCTCTAATCCGTATTTATCTCGGATATTTTGGCCTAAATGAAAAGGCAATGATTTTCAAACGGACCTAGAACGATTTTGTGAGAAGGATTGACCTTAATTTTCGGTAAGTTTGAGTTCTTCAGGACATTGTAATGTCTGCGTCTCGTGATAGAATCTTATTAGACGAAATTGTTAATTTTCAGATTTTGATGGTTTTCGCTCGCATGCATAATAGGATTGGCTGCGTATGCGCATCAAAGTTATTTTAATAGAAGAAAACGGTAAGTTTTAGCCCAAACGCACGCTTACACGTGTTCGCATTTTAATGACTTTTCTTAACGTTTTAATGTTTTGTTACAGCCCCCTGTTGGCGTTTTTTTTTTTTTTTTCTTTCTTCAAATTAGTTTTATTTTATTTCATTTTTGGATTTCAAATATCCGAAATTATTACTAATTTTTTTGGAACACTACGGCAATCCGGCAATCATCTCTTCTACGGTTTCGTATTTATTAATTTTAAAGCCAGCAATCTGGTAGGATTTTTTATTTCTATTAAATCTTAACTCATTTAGTGCAAGATGCAGTAATATCACATTCCTAATTTATGTATTAATTTAAAACCATATTATAATTTAGTTTATTGGTTTAAAAATTATGAAAGCTACGGGCCATTAAATGGAGAAAAGATAAAATAGTTGTTTTGATTTTCTTTGTTTAGCCTCCCACCGGCAGATTAAAAGTCTGACTCTTCCGATTACTTCTTTCCGGCAACCTTTTATTACTTTTGTACTGTGTGAATCTCCCTGGCGCCCGAGTTTAGTATCTTTTAATTTAATTTTTATTTTGGGAGCACACATAATTTACCTTATTGCTATAAAACGCACTAACTGGTGACATTTGTCGCTCTGCGAACAGGGACACTTGAAGTAGCTTTTTTTGCTTTATTGTGATATTATTGCATCTAATTATTTTCTGGTATTGTTTACAGAATACATTGTTTCATTTCTGAATTTTACTATTGTTAATAATTGTTGTAAACAACTTAAATTATTTTGATATTTTTTGTAGACAATATTTTCTTACTAACAATATTGTTCTATTGTGTTTTGTTAACTTTTATTGTTACAGCACTTATCTCTTTACTCTTACAAAACAACATACTTGTATGGTAAGACAGTTTTCTTTTGTTTAAGTTCTCAACGGTGTAAAACTTAGTGCGGTGTAACTTTGTTTCATATTTAATTTAAGTGAACTTTAGTTTTACTTTTTAATCTACTTTAACTAAGAGATTTAAACTTGTTTTGTCAGTTATTATTGCATCTTTTCACTGCCAAACACTTAGATATTTTCATAAAAACAATTTTAAAAATTCAAATATTTTGCAATTTAAAGTTTTGCTTTTTGCTCATTGATCTTCATTTTGCTTATTCATCATGGATAGGGAAGTTCAGTTTTCTCCGCCTCTAGCTGATAAAAATGACTTAGGATCTGATGGTGCATGTCATGTACAGTCCCTAATGCTATATGCTCATGTTGCTGACATGATTGATTTGACAGAAGTACAACATTCTTTTCATTTATTCCTTCGTTCGTCATAATGATGGGGGTTACACACTTTTCTTCAGCCTTTTTGCTTTGCTTCAATTTAATTGCCGTTTAAAATGATTTTATTGGCATCAACCAACTTAACATAAAAGTAAATGCATTTGCACGATTTACTGTAGCTTTTTGACAGTTTGCACGAAATTTTGTGGAAAATTTTAGTTTGCACGAAACCACGTGTTGTGCAAAAAGTCAACGATATTTTTTAGGTTATCTTCTTAAAATGCTTGTTGTTACGATATAGAACCTTTATAACTGTTTGATAGGGTTTTGGTTAGTATAATTAAACGTAACGTGTGTCCTATTTGCACACCTTTTGATCATTTAGATTCTGTGGAATAATTTCTTGTTGTTGTTTGTTTCATATTTCAAATAGTTTGAGTCACATCTAAAATTTGTGATGTTTGTAACGTAAGTAAAACTCTAGTGAGTCAAAAAACTGTTTAGGTCTCATCGAGCCCCTGTTATTAATATATAACTGCGAGTGTCTCGCTATTGAAAACATCTTATTAAATGTCACAAACCTGATGATGTTACTAACTTGTAACAAAGACTTTTCAAATTGGTTAGATTATTTTAAATCATTCTTCAAAATTTATAAATTCGCTACTGTTTTATTTGTTAAGTAAACATAACACTAGACCGTACCTATTTACGATTATCCGGTTTTTTTGGATAGTTGTTCTAATAATTGTTTTGGATTAAATTAGTCATGAATAATTTTCATCATTCATTTTTTTTATTAAATTAAATTATGTTTCTAGTGCTACCATTATATTTGTAGTAACTGTAATCGAGTTTTGAAAACAATAATTCCATTGGTTCATTCATTTTTTTGAATTTGTCGTGGCAACACTTTCTTTCTTTTCTTTTTATATTACAATCATAGTTGAACTTGCATACCTACTTAATTAGTTTTGAAAGATTAAATTTGATCTCTCTTCAATAATAGTAACGGCATACAGGTAGAATCAAACCTTATGGCGGAAAACATTGCTGTACAGCATAATGTGAAATTTGCAGTCGCCATTAAGTTTGAATCGTCCCATACCTAAAACTTATTCTGGACATAAATATATTCTCTCGGTTGTTGATGTTTTCGTTAAATACTGCTGGATTTTTCCTATGATAAATGCTACTACTAGAGTAATAAATAAACTTTTTGAAAAAGAAATATTTCTAAAATTTGGTTGTCCCAAGATAATTGTTTGTGATAATGGTACACAATTTACTTCTAAACATTTCGTAGAATTTTTGAACGGTTTTAATATTAATAAAATATTTTATAACACTTTATACACACCTCAAAATAATCCTGTTGAGAGATATAACAAAACTGTTGAAACTTGCATAGCTTGTTTTGTTAAGGATGATCATAGAACTTGGTCTAAATATTTACCTCATGTTCAATTAGCTTTGAATAATAGTGTTAATCTTGCTACAGATTTCACACCTAACTTTTTAATGTTTGGTAGGGAACTTATTTTTGATGGTTCTTTACATCGTTTAAGTAACTCGGTTGATAACTTGAGTGAACTGGAAGTTTCCAATAGAACTCACTATGCTGATTCTCTTAATTCACTTAGTGATATTTTTGTTAAAGTTCAAACTCATTTATTAAAAGCTTATCAGCGTAATGCTCGCTATTATAATAAAAGTCGTAGAGTCATTTCTTTTGATGTGGGTGATGTTGTGTGGAGGAGGAGTTTCGTTCAATCTCATGCACCTACTTATTTTTCGGCAAAACTCGCTCCTAAGTTTATTAAATGTAAAATTATTGAAAAGATTTCTGATAACGTTTATATTCTGAAAGACCTTAATAAAGGTACTGCTGGTCGTTATCATGTTAAAGATATAATTAAATTTTAATTTGGTTTCCAAGTGTTAGTCTTGATTTTGATATTTTTGTTTGAGGGGCCGTATGATAGTGTGATGTATGATGGGATGTATGATAAGTTTACAGGCCTTTGAATGTGATAGTATGTTAGGTAGCTTCATATAAATTTATTGAATTCAATTTCTTAACATTCTAAAATATTCCTTAGGACATTTTAATAACCTTTTCCACCACACAAATACGTTTTACATATCAAAAGATCTTATATTTTATTTTTTTTATATACGGTCTTGTATACAATATTATACATTCTTGTATACAAAATCTGTATAGGTACCTACTTATATACACTTAAGGTATTGTTTTCTGTTTTGTTGTGTAGGTATTGTTTTATTTGATTTGCTTCTAACTTTATTGTGTTAGAATGCAAAATCTTAATTTCTTTTTAAGTTACGCGAATCATACTGCTTCCCTTAGTAGAAATAGTATCGATTTTCGTGTTTCTGTTTTTTTGCAGAATTGCTAGCTCTTGTTTTCAAGTTCGTTTTCTGTGCATTTGTACTCTAGGTATTTCAATACTTGTGGCCTTATTCTCACTTGTAGAGATTTTCCTAATTTTTTTACGGATCTCGGTATATTTTTCCCTTGATTTCGTTGTTTTTTTGCTACTGTGCCCGGAAGGTTGGTGGAGTTGTGCCGATCGCAGTATGCAATATTTTTTTTGCTATTGTGTTCGGAAAGTTGGTGGAGTTGTGCCGATCGCAGTATGCAATGTTTTTTTTGCTATTGTGTTCGGAAAGTTGGTGGAGTTGTGCCGATCACAGTATGCAATCTTTTTTGCTATTGTGCCTGGAAAGTTGGTGGAGTTGTGCCGATCACAATATGCAAAGTTTTGCTATTGTACCCCGATATTTGGTGGATTTGCCACAGTATGCAATCTTTTTTTCGATACTGTGCCCCGATATTGGTGGACTTATTACAATATGCGTTTATTTTCGAAGGTGTTTGTGCTCGGGAAATTGGTGGTGTTATGCCGATCACAACATTCTTCTTTGTATTTTTACATCCTTAGTGATGTGAAGATTTAAAACTGTTACATACGGTTATAATTTGTTCTTGCTAGTCAGTGGCGATGGTGCCTAACTGTACTCATATAGACATTTTTTTTGGTTTATTCTTGTTAGACAGCGGCAATTGCGCCTAACTGTATTCAATTTAGTTTTTTTGTGTTGCTTTATACTTGTTAGTCGGTGGCGATGGTGCCTAACCGAACTCAAATTGGTATTTTTGTGGAGTTATATTTGTTAGTCGGTGGCGATGGTGCCTAACCGTACTGAAATTAGATTTTTGTTTGTAGCCTTATACACGTTGGTAACAACGATTGCGCTTTACTGTACTTACAGTATTTCTTGGATTTAACTTGTTAGTCAGTGGCGTAGGTGCCTAACTGCACTCATGTTGGTTCTTTTTGTATTGTAGGTCGGTTGTGCTTTTGGCTTGACTGTACTTATTGTTTTTTAGATGCATGTCATGATACTCTAGCGACATTCATTGATTAATTTTATTCTGGTTTGTTGATTATAGACTTGGCGGATATTTTCCTTGCAGTCTTTATTATCCTGATCTTTTCTAAACTTTTTTGGTTTACTGTTTTTGGAATTTATATTTCCTTGTTTTTTTTTGAAAAAAGTTTTTGCTTTTCTCTGTTGTTTTGGTAGCATAAAAGAAATTGCTTTCTTTTATTTTTTCGGGGAGGGATGTAATGTAACGAGTTTTTTTACCTCGTCACATGCTTTATGGTTTTAGTCGATTTCCGAACTACAATAATCTAGTTTTGATGTAAGCTGTCAGCTGTCACTTTTGACATAGCTACTCTACGCTTTTTATTTAGAAATGGCCGGTCGATAATTTTGAATCGCTCGCCAATATTTTCTCTAATCCGTATTTATCTCGGATATTTTGGCCTAAATGAAAAGGCAATGATTTTCAAACGGACCTAGAACGATTTTGTGAGAAGGATTGACCTTAATTTTCGGTAAGTTTGAGTTCTTCAGGACATTGTAATGTCTGCGTCTCGTGATAGAATCTTATTAGACGAAATTGTTAATTTTCAGATTTTGATGGTTTTCGCTCGCATGCATAATAGGATTGGCTGCGTATGCGCATCAAAGTTATTTTAATAGAAGAAAACGGTAAGTTTTAGCCCAAACGCACGCTTACACGTGTTCGCATTTTAATGACTTTTCTTAACGTTTTAATGTTTTGTTACAGCCCCCTGTTGGCGTTTTTTTTTTTTTTTTCTTTCTTCAAATTAGTTTTATTTTATTTCATTTTTGGATTTCAAATATCCGAAATTATTACTAATTTTTTTGGAACACTACGGCAATCCGGCAATCATCTCTTCTACGGTTTCGTATTTATTAATTTTAAAGCCAGCAATCTGGTAGGATTTTTTATTTCTATTAAATCTTAACTCATTTAGTGCAAGATGCAGTAATATCACATTCCTAATTTATGTATTAATTTAAAACCATATTATAATTTAGTTTATTGGTTTAAAAATTATGAAAGCTACGGGCCATTAAATGGAGAAAAGATAAAATAGTTGTTTTGATTTTCTTTGTTTAGCCTCCCACCGGCAGATTAAAAGTCTGACTCTTCCGATTACTTCTTTCCGGCAACCTTTTATTACTTTTGTACTGTGTGAATCTCCCTGGCGCCCGAGTTTAGTATCTTTTAATTTAATTTTTATTTTGGGAGCACACATAATTTACCTTATTGCTATAAAACGCACTAACTGGTGACAGCGGCTGCTTACAGACCTCCACGACCCATTAACTGGGTAACACGGTACTTCTTGGTAAGACAGGAGTCTGATTTTCTGACAATCCGTAATAACTGCTAAAGATCTACAAGCAGACAGCCGGGACCAACGGAAACTAAACCTGTTAAGATGGATGGATGAACATCCACAGACCGACCCCAGCATTGATTAACCCTAATAGATAAACTATAAAAAAGTCTCACCTGCCAAACCGGATCGATACCAAACGGATAGGGTGTCTGCACATAGTCGGGCGAGTCCGGGTTCAGTTGTAACATCTTGTTGGACACCAGAGTAGACTCATTGTAGTTGTTCCTCCACGACGAGCCGAAGATGTTCAGACTCTTGGAGAAGATGTCGTTGTAGATCAGACCAGTATACATGGAGAACAGCCCCATGAGTAAGATGATGTAGCGACCGCCGAAGAATATGTTCCAGATCTGTTGGGGACAAAATGTGGTTACAGTTGAAACTAAAATAATAATCCTTTCGACCGAATTACTGTCACAGTAGCCATTCTCTACGGACGGACATTAGATAAGTTCGCAAGAGACATTATAGTGCACTCTTTTGTTTTACTATCACAGTGTGCGATGAGTGCGATGGGTCGGCAAGCTGTCGCTCGCGGGGAGAGATGAGGCGCAGGGGCGACAGGAGCGACAGGAGTGTCAGGAGCAACAGGAGTGGAGCGACAGGAGTGTCAGGAGCAACAGGAGTGGAGCGACAGGAGTGTCAGGAGCAACAGGAGTGGAGCGACAGGAGTGTCAGGAGCAACAGGAGTGGAGCGACAGGAGTGTCAGGAGCAACAGGAGCGACAGGAGTGACATGAGCGACAGGAGTGACAGGAGCGACAGGTGTGTCAGGAGCAACAGAAGTGACAGGAGCAACAGGAGTGACAGGAGTGACAGGAGCAACAGGAGTGACATGATCGACAGGAGTGTCAGGAGCAACAGGAGTGACAGGAGCGACAGGAGCAACAGAAATGACTGGAGCGACAGGAGCGACACGCGCGCGCAGCGACGCACGGCGGTGCCACGCCACCGACTTCCAAACACTGGGTTACTAGTGAGAACTTCCTACTGGAAGAACCCGATAATACTATTTGCCCCACCTAGGAATCGAACCCGAGACCGCATCGTGCGACCACGACACATAACTTATATTACAAAGAGATAAAGTTTGTAAGTTTGAATGTAGGAGGTAAACTCCGGAAGTACTGATCCGATTAGGAATTCAAATTATTTTCACTGATAGAAAGCTAAAGAAAGACAGAATAACATTTATTTAGCACATACTAACGCTGAAGGTTAAAAATTAAGGTTCACCAGTCACGGGAACAAAGCCACGAGAGAAAACGTGTTTTAAATACGTTTTGAAAATAGCATAACCATTCAATGGTAGGTATGTTTGATTTTGTTTAGGAAACGTGTCTGTTTAATCCGGAAATTGGTTTATTAGTTTAGTTCTTATTAACAGCTAAACATAATATTCAAAATCATGTTTAGTGTTTAGCACTATCCTGTAAAATTTACAGCGTTGTGTAAATCCGCTGTCCATGATTGTTTTGTTGAAGTTTTTAGGAAGATTACGCGATAATACAGGGGTTTAATATTTGTAAAGGATATCGACTTTTTAGCACCATTTATACACAAAAAAAATGTAGCATTCCAATGCATTATGTAACACGATTTTACCACGAAATGTGTGAATGATCAAACTCACATCTTTTTGTACAGGCACTTTTGAACTGTCAAGCAGAAAGTGCCTGTGGAGTGGGTCACTCAGAAAGATGAAGCTTCGAAATAGCATACTCGAAAGCGTAAATCCAGGTCAGGTAATCTTCAAGTAAAATATCTCAACCTTATGTCTATGGTTCACATATCTCATTTGACAGTTCCCACCCCTCCCTCCTTCCATATTTCTGTCTGTACCAAGGAACTTCTACTACAACCTGGAATGTGCACAGGCTGTCGATACGCGGTCCGAGATAGATAGCTTCGCGAGAGCCCTCTGTCCCTTTCATTAGGGTGACCAACCAATATAATGTAGGTTGAGACTAATATAATAGGATATAATATATTAACCAATAATTTGATTTCATAAGTTAATAATAATTATGCTTTAAGGATGGATTAAAGTAAAACGCATTAAACTATGTTTTATTATATCCTGGGGCCTGAAATGAAGACTGCAAATAACGGAATAATTTTTGATATTTGAATGACTTGGAATGACATCAAGCCATTTTTTCTCCCTGATTCTTCTCCAGGCAGTCTGAAATTATATTTTTTAAATTTATTTCAAATGGACGAAGTAACACACCTAAATTAGCGATTAAAATGGGAAGTTGAAACTTTTTTGCCATTTCCCTACAATGTTCCTCGGGAAATGTGAAATTTCATGATCACGTCTTTTAAGTATTCGGTACACCATTCCATATAAAGTTTTATTATGCTTACGTTGAAGACTACCTCCTATTTATATGCTGCATTGTGTAAATAATCTTATAATTTCGTTCATTATGGGCACCCTACTTCAAGAATTGCAATATACTTACTTGAAGAAAGAAACACCGCATTCTGCATAGGATTCGCTTTTGCAACCGAACAGCTTTTGAATCGCACTTTTTAACCATCTTTATTACATCCGAATAAAGAAATTGATTGTTTTACAACAAATAAATATGGCTGGTGGGTTACCAGTCTAACTTATATAATTATATATTCTACTAATAATCTTTTCTTTTTTAATTACATTTCAATACAGTATCTAAATTATTGCTAAAAAAATTTTCTCATTCTAACAGATTATTTAAAAATATTAGAAATATATCAGAACGAAAGTTAATGTTTTTTTAATAAGACACGACAATATTATTTTTTCCTACCATTCCTACTAAATTCGGGAATAATCCTCCTGGCAACACTTTAGAAAGGGACACAGGGCTCTCGAAGCGCTTTCTCCCTCGGACCGGATTTCTCTTTGACCAAGTGATTGTCTGTAATAGAACTTAACTTCATAAACATAAGGTTTATTTTTATATTGGTGTCAAATCGACAATGCTCATTCCAGGTTGTAGTAGAAGTTCCTTGGTCTGTACCTATGACGCCATGTTGGTTGATCTGTCAAAAATTTTGTTGAAGAAGTTTCAGTTTCAAAGTTGATCGAATGAAGTTCTACATTGTTTTATTTCCATTACTTATCCTCCCAGTTTCTGAAGCTGTAATATTATCGTGCAATATTTCCTAGAAGCATCGTATTCTCTCTGACTCACCTCGCTGTCAATCTTCTTGGCCTGCAGCGGCTTCTCCTTGTAGCACATCCAGAAGCCGAATACGGCCATGAGCGCGCCGTGGCCCAGGTCGCCGAACATCACCGCGAACAGGAACGGGAACGTGATGATCGTGTATGGCGCTAAAGGGGACAACAAACACATTATCAAAAATCTTTACTATGGTAAAGGGAGAATGTGAATTTTGTGTGTCGTCATGTCGCAGCCAATTAGCTTAATCAGCCGATTTATTGGTAGCCCGGCCTTTTTATTTAAATGCGCCGATTATTCAGCGAAGTAAGTGACATCTTTTATTCATCATTGCTTAATGACTAGCCCATGGCACTTATGTCGCTGATTAAACGCCGCAGTTCACTGAGAAGGCTAGGCTTTTAAACGGCTGATGAAGACAGTTGGCTGCGATATATATGTAGAAGTTAATGATTTACCCCGGACAAAGCCGGGGTTAAAATCATTCAAGGGTTGGTCTTCTGGTGTACAATAAAGTGATATTGTCTTTCATAATTTCCAACTTTGAAACCGTTTTTGTTATTTATGGAAGAAAAGGTATTGGTAAGCTGATTTTGAGCTCATACTGTCTCAATTTCTTTTAACGCCTTTCTAAGAGTATGCACCTAGAGAGATTTTGGACATTCTTATATTCTACTAAATCGACTTAAAATCTGACAATATTTCGATGACAGTGGACTTCAAATATAAAGTAGTATAATATGGCTTACCAGGGTTGACCTCCCGGTAGGTGGCGACTCCGTACGCGTAGATGAGGTGCTGGAAGGCGGATGTGAACTTGTTGGTGCGGTTGTACGTGGGAGGGTCCTCCAGCGTCTCCATGCGGTTCAGGATGGGAGGCACCGAGCTGCCGCTGCGCTCCTGTGCACGAATACATGCTTATTGCAACTGATACTTAACTATGATTGTCATCTTCCTAGCCTTGCTACCTTCTAAACAGTCTCGTGTTCGACTTTGAAAACTAAAACTGCATTATTAGTTAGTTAATCAAAATTTGGCCTAAGACCCCTTTTATCGTTTTTCGCTATTCCTTATAGTTTAGGAGTACTTGGCCATCCGCGCCTACTTGAAAAATTTCACCCTGTGGGCTTTCAGTCAAACTGAATTTAGCTGATTTTGTTTGGTTTCTGCTTTTTTTTTGGCATGTATTTAACGCGGCAACAAACTAACCTGCTATAGGGTTTTAAAAATAATTAAGATGGGTAGCAAAAATAATAGGTTGGCAGCTACAGTGAAGTAGCATTTTAAGTATAAAGTAGCAGCTATATATAGAGTTGTGAGCTCTGTTTAAATTTAAATTGGCAGTGATTCTAGTATAAATCAATAAATATTTTTGGGTGATTTAAAAAAAATTACCCCGAGTCGGGGTGCCCCAAGTCCCGAGCTCGCGTCGCTTGCTCTTTCACCAATTAAAACACATATACGTATGACATCCCACTGTTCATATTAGCCGCCAAGTCATTATTTTTTGTAACCAATTAGTTAGTCGCCTAATAAGTTGTTATTCGCCTCAAAAATTATTTACCTTTTTTTTAACGTCCTCGCGATTTGAACATTTATTGTACTGTGTGTGAACTTTTTTTGTGCGATATAGGATTTATCTGACATCAAGCATATTTTTAATTGGTATGTGGCAGCCATACATCTCTCTACAAAAACTAATCAAATTGACACAATTTGACACATAAAATGTTGTCGAGACAGCAAGAAACGGATATGTCGAACACACACACCACCCTTCTATTTTTAAGCTCCCAATGTATATTTTTATGGTGCACAACTGCCTCCGTGATCGAGTGGTTTAGGCGTTTGCCTTGCCTTGTGACCCGGTGGCAAAGTTGTTTCCAGTTTGGCTAGGACATTGCAGGCTTGAATCACCTGATTGTCTGATAAAAAAGATGATTACATGCTTCGGAAGGCACGTATGAGCCGGTGGTCCCGGCCGCCACCTGGCGGTCGTCAGACCATGTCAGAGGCCCTTGAGGCGGTTTAGAAACTCTGACCCCTAGTGTCACAGTTTCTAAACCGCCTCAAGGGCCTCTGACATGGTCCTCTGTGTGAGGACTTATACATTACTACCCACACGATAAAGAAAGAAGATGGTGCACAATAAAGATTATTTCTATTCTATTCTATGACAGGACTCAATTTATGCCCATAGGATCATTGAATCATAGATAACACTAATCATAGTCATCAAGTCCTCCGCGTATTCGGTTTAAATGAACAGAATCGGCCTTGCTTTCTTCTCGTTAAATAATGTTTATGTTGTGAGATACCTCCTGACTCATGATTATGATTGTTTTGAGTCACGTAACTGTTTGAGGATTATCCTAAGCCGTAACAATTCATATTGACGTAACTGATATAATATGTTTAGGAATGGTATTAAACAGTGAGTAGTAATAGGCCATTTGCATGTTTTTTTTTTATTTGCTAAATAAAATATCTTCATCATGATAGTCATTAAGGTTGAACTAGTCGGGGGCTCGAACTCGCTGGTAAGCGTGGCCAAAAAGCACGCTGTCTCACTGGGCATCGTGCCCGACAGAGACAATCTTAGTGATGAGCAATTAGATGCTAGTCTAAACGCACAATGTCTAGTTTCCACGCTCAAAACACCGTTCCGAACGAAAACAACGTTAGACGACGCACGAAAAGTCTATTGGAAGGTTGAGTTTTATGAAAAAACCACTGAATAAATCCATTACGAATAAAGTTTATTGAACTCTTCTACAATTGAGGTTTGTCAGTGCCGACTTTGTTTTAGAGATTTTACACTTGTAACGCGCGCGTCTTGTTATTATAATTCAAAATTTGAATAGCGCGCCAACCCCTCGACGTGCGGTAGCTCGGTAGCTGTGTAGAGGTCATGCGACTGATGCGACGCATACATGCACACGCCGCTCGCGCGATGCCCGAGAGCCAATCAGAGCGCTCGCGGCGTGGGGGCAACACAGCGCGTCACCGATGCGCGGGTGACGCGGGGGAGTGATCTGAATGACGTGGCAACGGCATGTCGTTCGTCGCATGCTCTCGCGCGGTCGCATATTTTCGGTTAAGAAATATTGTACCTACCTTTAGACTATTGTGATTGCTATACCTATGACCCTGTTTGTGAAAGTACAAATACAAGCTCGTTTGTATGATAGTGGAACGTATTTCGTTTTATTGACTCTCATCCCTTACACTGGCGCTCAACTAGTGGCCTTGAGATACCGACGCGACGCTGCCGCCGCCATCTTTGGCATTATCTTCGTTTAGACGTCTTGGACTCGCGAAGAAAAAATCGCCAACTACGACGATCACCGAGTGTCTGCTTGTGAAGAACTCGACGTCACGTTACCCTTGCATCATGCCAGTCGTCCCACGACGTGCGGCAGGCCGCCGTTTCGCCGACGACCAGGAGCAGGGCAACACGGACGACGAGGCCCGTGAGGTCGCAAGCGTCGAGGCGCCTGGAGCGGCGCCGACGCAACAGCGACCGTCGCCGGAGGCGGGACCTTCACACCAGATCGCTGATCTATCATCACTCATGGAAGCTTTCGCCAAGTCTCAGGCGGAAGCCAACAGGAAGCTCATCGAGACGCTACTGTCTACATCGATCGCGCACGCGCGGTCGTCCACTCCGACGACTGCCGACGGGTTCGCATCGACGAGTTTGGGAGGCGCCAACTCACACGGAGGAGGCAACTTCAGCAAGTGCTCAGCCCGCTTCGACGGCGAGAAGAAGGACGTCGAAGTGTTGGAGGCGTTTATAGACGCGGTGCAAGTATATAAGGACTGCACCGGCGTCAGCGACGAGCACGCGCTGCGCGGGCTACCCATCCTACTCGTCGGCGACGCTGCGGTATGGTGGCAGGGCATCAAGAGGAGCGTACGCGACTGGGACGATGCGATCAACCATCTACGTGCGATGTACGGCAACATTAAACCCGCTTACAAAGTTTTTCGCGAAATGTTCGCGGAGGAGCATACGGCTCCTCAACGTAGTGAAGTGTTCGCGTGTAAAATACGTGCTCTAATGAGTACGTTACCGTACGAGTTGTGTGAAGAAGCTAAAGTGGACATTGTGTACGGTCTCTTGGATCGCAAGATCCGCAAGCGGTTGCCGCGGGAATTGTTAAACTCGCTTGATGATACCATATGTAAGTTACGGCACGTCGAGGAGTCGTTGGCAGAGGTAAAGGTACCTAAAACCCCGGTGAGTAAACCTAAGCATTTTATTAGGAGCGACGTTACGGATACTACGAGTAGTAATCCAACACAACAAACCCCCACTAGTTCGAACACCGCTACACATTTAGGTAAAAATCGTAAAACCGGTAATAATAACAATAAGGGCCTGTTTTGTTACGGTTGCGGGCAACAAGGCGTTATTAGGTCGAAGTGTAATAATTGTATGCAAGCAGATAAAAAGGTTCCAACTAAAAGTAGTTCGTCTTTTAACTCGATCGATCTAAAACCAATTAATGTGCCACATTATAGCAGTCCTCTGCCCACCCGCGACCGAGACTGTAAGTCGCGATATTATTATTATCGTGACGACGAACAAATATCGTCGGAACATTATTCCGCAAAGTCCGTAGAGTGTTTATATTTCGATAAACAAGACTATTCTGCAAAAAGTCCTTATTCTGGTAAACAGCCGTATTTGACAGGCTTGAGCTATTCAATCTGAGGGTCAATCGTGAGAAGAGTTTTTTCGCCCGTGATTCCGTGAAGTTCTTGGGACATCTCATTGTACCCGGCGGAATCCAGGTTGATCCGGGCAAGACAACTGCCATTAATGATATGGCCGTCCCCAAGAATCTAACCCATTTAAAGTGCTTTCTGCAAACATCTAGTTGGTTTAGACGCTTTATACCTAATTACGCAGAGATAGCGAGACCGTTGACCTCCCTTTTAAAGAAGGATAGTACTTGGCATTGGTCTGCTGATCAGCAAGCTGCATTTGACGGTATAAAGCAACTACTAGTGTCTGCTCCCATATTGCGTCAGGCTGACGAAACGCTACCGTTTACCCTTAGAACGGACAGTAGTGGCTACTGTCTAGGGGCAGTTTTAATGCAGGGGGAGGGGCCTGAAGAGCGCCCCATTGAATACGCCAGCCGCCTCCTTAATCAGGCCGAAAGGAACTACACTACCACAGAAAGGGAAGCCTTAGCGGTAGTGTGGGCAGTGACAAAATTCCGTGGTTACATAGAGGGCGCTGAGATCGTTGTGAAATCGGATCACCAACCATTGAAGTGGTTGATGAACGTTAAATCACCGAGTGGACGGTTGACCAGGTGGGCACTTACTCTGCAGTCGTATAACCTGCATATTGAGTACACCCCGGGCAAATCTAATGTGGTCGCCGATACCCTCTCGCGCCCAGCCTGTACAGACGAGACGGATTGCGACTTATGTCAAGCTGTTATTGATGTTCCAGCTAGAGACACTCGCGATTATCGTGAAATCCAATTGCAAGATCCCGATGTCCGCAAAATAATAGAAGACCTGGAGGCATCGGAGGAACCGTTTAGGGGGAGACCATGGGCTGACCGTGGTTACGTCATCTCCGACGGTGTACTTTATAGATACGGACCGGAGCAGAGCGAAAATGACGACGCTTGCCTGGTCGTACCGTCGAGTGAGAGAGACAAGGTACTCGCTGACTACCACGACGCACCCACTGCTGGTCACCTAGGCGCTGAACGGACTCTTCAGCGTATCGCTTCACGATACTATTGGCCAGGCATGAGAGCGTTTGTAGCCAAATATGTCAAGGAATGCGTCCCGTGTCAACGATATAAAGTGGACACTCGTAGGCCTGTAGGGCTTATTCAGTCTCCGGCCGTGGCACAGCCATTTGAGGTGATTGCTGTTGATCTTTTCGGGCCACTCCCAGAGACTCAGTCAGGTAACAAGTGGATTTTAATAATCGAAGATGTCTGCTCTCGTTGGGTAGAGTTGTTCCCCTTGAAAAGCGCAACTAGCTTCGATTGTGCCGAGGTGATGTTCAATGAAGTCTTCTTGCGGTATGGTGTTCCTCGTCGTATGATTAGCGACAACGGGGTGCAGTTCATCAGCGAAATCATGCAGCAGGTATGCTTTGTATTTGGTATTGACCAAGCTCTGACACCATACTACCACCCCGAAGCGAACCCCGTCGAGCGAAAAAATCGCGACCTCAAACCACAGCTCGCCATACACGTGGGTAAAGATCACTCGACGTGGGATTCACACTTGGCAGCTGTGAGGTTCGCAATGAATTCTGCCGTGACCCATAGCACAGGCTATTCACCGGCAATGTTGACTTTTGGACGTGAATTACGCGCGCCCGCAGATGTCGTCAACGACATGCGCGCTGTTGTGGATGGCGATAAATTTGTAGCAAATATAACGCCCTACTTAAAACGATTGGCGACTATCCTTCTGGACGCTAGGGATGTCCACGAAAGAGCTCAGGACACCCAAAAGAGGTACGCGGACGAGCATCGGCGCCCGGCGCCAGATTACAAGATAGGCGACCTAGTCTTGCTCAAGACCCAGGGTCTGAATGATGCCGGCCGAGGGCAGACTCCTAAATTCATACCTAGGCGCGATGGCCCCTATCGAATACGCGACGTTTTGAGCAGTACGACTTACAGTCTCGAGCGTGTCGGTGGAGATATTTTAGGGAAGTACCATGTCTCGCAACTCACGCCTTTTATTGGGAAGGTGCAACCTCCTCTACAGGAAAAAAGGAAAAGAGGTCGCCCGCGTAAACATTAGACTCCTGGATCCTATAACTTGTTTCTATTTTTGTAATTTTGTTTCTGCCAGCTTCAGCTGTCATTGTGTTCACGACCTTGGCCTAGGTCCTATTCCAAACGCGAGGTCGTGGTGTTTGGACTAGAGGGGGAGGCTGTAACGCGCGCGTCTTGTTATTATAATTCAAAATTTGAATAGCGCGCCAACCCCTCGACGTGCGGTAGCTCGGTAGCTGTGTAGAGGTCATGCGACTGATGCGACGCATACATGCACACGCCGCTCGCGCGATGCCCGAGAGCCAATCAGAGCGCTCGCGGCGTGGGGGCAACACAGCGCGTCACCGATGCGCGGGTGACGCGGGGGAGTGATCTGAATGACGTGGCAACGGCATGTCGTTCGTCGCATGCTCTCGCGCGGTCGCATATTTTCGGTTAAGAAATATTGTACCTACCTTTAGACTATTGTGATTGCTATACCTATGACCCTGTTTGTGAAAGTACAAATACAAGCTCGTTTGTATGATAGTGGAACGTATTTCGTTTTATTGACTCTCATCCCTTACACACTTCTTTTATTACTTATTTACGCCCAAAAATGCGTTAAAATTGGCAAAAAAAACGAATCTTTGTTGGCTTATAACTTTTTAATGGCTTTTTATTTTACTATTCTGTTTTCGTACAGACAAAATTAATAATGAGATAAAACGATATCATGCTTAACTTTGAATGCGTAATGTTAAACAGTGGAGTAATACCCCCCCGAAATTTGTATGGACAAAATATCGAAGAATGTAAACTTAAGCTTCAAAGTTGATTATTAGAATGAAAAGTCCAATACGATCTCTGACATAAAAGCTCATGATGTTCATACAGCTGCCATGGAAAACGGTTTTTTCGCGAAAGGAACAGATGTGGTGTTTAAAATAGCTATAACTAGTTGGTTTCGATCAATTTCGATTCGGTTTTCATTATATTTTTCAATAAACTGCTTAGATAATCAATATTTTTTTAATGCGTATTCTCTATTCGCATTTAGACGAACGATAGTAATATCGCAGCAAACACTGAAATTGGTGGCTTTTTGGCCTATCACAGGTCTTTTTAAATTGTTAATCACTTAATTACATAATTATTGTTGTTTATCCCATTCATCATCATCTGCCTAGCCTTTTCCCAACTATATTGGGGTCGGCTCCCAGTCAAACCGGATTCAGCTGAATACCAGTATTTTACGTGGAGCGGCTGCCTACCAGACCTCCACAACCCATTAACTGGGTAACACGGTACTTCTTGGCAAGACTGGTGTCAGGTTTTCTGGCTTCTGACAATCCGTAACGACTGCCAAAGATCTACAAATGACAGCCGAGACCAACGGCTTAACGCGCTTTCCGAGGCACGGAGGAGTCTCGGTATGTTAATATGGTCACCCATCCACAGACCCACCTCGGCAAGCGTTGCTTAACCTTGAAGATTGGGCCGCGCGGCTGTTATAAATTAGCCACGAGCTCCTCCCGTTGTCGTCTTGTTTATCCCGTTCAAGTCCCAAATAAAATTTCTTCTTTCTTTCCATGGTGGCAAATACAGCCAAAAATATCCATAATCTACCGATAAAAAAAACTCCAAAACTCACCGTCCCCCTTCTCAACGCAAGTTGAATAGTTTCCATATCCAGTGCTGGCACCCAGCACTCAGCAATCAGACACTTCTGGGTGACGTCCAGGTTGAACAGGTTCAGCGTGTGGTAGATGGCCTTGATCTTGCGCACCTTCACGAACCAGTTCTTGATGTTCTTGGCTGCAGCTACGAGGACACGGTGACGGTGGTCTTGGGTCTGACCTAATACCTGGAGAAAGATGGGTGGATTAGTTTCGTCATATGAATTACTAGCACTTCGCCCGCGACTTCGTCCGCGCAGATTTAGTACTTTCCTCTGCAAATTTCGACACCCCCACCCCCTTTGAAGGGTAAAAGGTAATCTTGGAAAATTAATATTTGTCATCTTTATTCTTTAGAACATAGTTATTAGCAACAAAGTATCTAAATCGAAGTAATGAAGTATTTCATACTTCCCATTTTACCCTTTTTACCCCCATGGATTTCACTTTTATTTCGTAATCAACCCCTAATTAAGAAAAAATAGTAAGATCCGTTTCAAATATTCCACTTTTAAATAATTGCACGTAAATTGAGGCAAGCAGTGATATGATTCTATAAAAATTTCATCACTCCTTTACACCCCTTCAGGGGTTGATATAAGAGAAATCCAAAAACACATGTCTCATATTTTTTATCAAGATTGTTGTTATCGACTTTCAAAATCATTGATCAAGTGTTAATTAAGATTCTTCCATACAAACATTAACAGCCCCTAAATCGTCTAGGGATAGTTGTGGGAAAACTAAATGCATGTGTTCATACAAATTTTCAAGTATATTGGCCCAATGAATAAAATTTTTCATACAAACGTCCACCCTATTTTTTTTTAAGATATCTTTCACTCAAAACACAAGCCAAACATTGCATAACATAATATACTAATGATGACTTGATGACACCCTGCAGATTAAGATAACGACTTATTTAATCATTGTTACTAGACAGATGATCATCTTGTTAATGACACTTCATAAAAAACAGCTGAGGAGTTTCTTGTGAGATATCTTACGTCCATATCTTAACATCAGCCAGTGTTTTTATTGATCTACTAACTGCCGCCCGTAGCTCCACCAGCGTGTAATTAGAAATACCTCTTTTAAAGTTTTATTTATTTTTTCAAAAATGCAGTTTGTGGCCTCAGATCTGTGATTGAACTGCATCAGACTGCTTGAAAAGCGACTTGTTTGGAACTTTTTAGTCATTTTTAGCGGTCGGGTTTTTTGACAGTCATTTTTTTTATTTCCTACATTTCAGTGAGTTTTGAAAATGTATAAGTACAGCCTATGTCACTACCTCAATTTATTCTGACGTATTCAACGACACCTCTTATCTCAAAATCCGTCCAGCCGTTTGGGCGTGCCAAAGAAATGGACATACATACAAACATACATACGCTCGAAAAATATTACCCTCCTTCTGACGCAGTCGGGTAAAAATAAGCACACAAATGGATGGTGATCTAGACAAATAGTGTTAGGTGCAATGTGAAGAATAAAAAACTATTGATATAAAATTACGAGTATAGCTGATGTGTTATTCTTATGTGTACATAAGCTACATTACGTTTCATCAAAATCAGTTCAGCATATTTTGTGTGAAAAAGTAGCAAACTTCGAACAATCCATTTTTTATATTAGCAGTTTACTTTAAGGATAGGTTTTTATATTTTCAAACCTAAAAGTGTTAAAAATTGTGTTATGCATACCATATTACCTATTGTTAGTTTCCTTATTTCAAAATTTTTGAAAACTGGCCATTATTGCAATGCTTTAAGATTCACAATGCAGTGTATTTCAGATACGTGTGTTTTACTTTCATGTTTCCTTTTAATATTCCATTTACTACATTTTAATATTAAGCTGTCTGCTGCCAAAAATCGAACACAGCTTACATAGCCCACGAAAAAAATATTCGCGACCTCATAATTTTTTTTTTTAAATAAAACATTGCCCCAAACTAGGAATTTCTCCTATACCGTGGGTGCGTTTACAAACATACAAATTCACATACACAAACAGCCAGACCCGGAACCACTATCTGTAGGCCATACAAATATTTGTTCCGTGCGGGAATCGAACCCGCGACACGCAGCGCAGCAGCCAATCGCTCAACCACTGCGCCAACCGTGTCAACAATATTTGTTACAACATTTTATTTGTTGTTTTTTCGCAAGTGTGTAGAAATCCGTCGTTTAATTCACGTGAGCATTCTTTGAAATTCGCTCACTTATATCAAAGTGTACTGTTTTAAATAAATACACGTATCTCTCTATCTCAGTTCAATAAATGTTGTAAATATAACCAAAATACCTAATCGTCACCTTCGTTGAAACCGGTTTTAAGGCGACCTCTAAAATATTCCATGATTGCTATTGATAGCGGACGTTGACAGCTCGTATAGTAATATTAAATAGGTACGTTCCCAAAATGGAAGCCGATACAGAGGACCATATTATACTGAATAGATATCAGAATTCATGGGGTTTTGGAAGATTTTATCTAGGAAAATTAAAATAATATTTTTCACTTATCGTGATAAATCCTAGTTGATCCCATGAAATATCTGATTAATCAAATAGACACTTCTATTATTTGTACTGTTGTCGAAATAAAGATTATAAGTATTTCTATTAAAAAAACAACCGAATTGAGAACCTCCTCCTTTTTTGAAGTCGGTTAAAAATATCATAATAGCGAAACTTTCCGATCTATATCAACGTGTTGTATGACTCCCACCAAAACTTATCTAAATGGGCCAGCAATCTATTACAGACCTTAATTGGCGTCGATAATAAACGACAACGATATAGCTTTAATACAATAGCGAGGGTTACGCTGAACCTCAGTTATGACAACAGACGATAAGGATGCTAAAATTCCCATATTAATTTGTTAGCCAATATATATGCATGCAAACGGATAGCTTGATCATACTTATCCATCTTCAAGTGTAAAAAAATATGTTCTAAACAAGAAGTTATGAAAGTCGATGTTTTGTTTTCTCCCGGTTTTAGTTGTGGCTGACAACAAATAGTGAACGACGTACGTGGGGGTGACAGTGGTGACTATTTCTATGTCTATGTCGCAGCCAACTAGCTTAATCAGCCGTTTCATTAAAAGCCTAGCCTTTTCATTGAACTGCGCCGTTTAATCAGCCACATAAGTGACATGGGCAAGTCATTTAACGATATTGAACCAAAGATATCACTTAGGTTGCTGAAAAATCGGCGCTGAAAAGGCTTGTTTGTACATGTTTGTATTTAAGTTGGCAGCGGTAAAGGGAGCCTGGTGTTGCTACAAAACAGTAAGTGATTAGCGATAATGTATGTTGCCAACACAAAGGGTAAGGCTCGGCTTAATGTTGCCGTTCTACTATTAATTCGATGCAAATTGTTGGTTGCATATAGTGCACCAACATTTACGGAACGATTAAGAGGACAAATAACGTATTTATTTAGGTACGAGTATATGACAAATTTTGACATCAGAGTCCACTTCAGGTAGCATGAAGTCATCGTTTGTCGTCATCATGTTTCTACCAATAAGCTTGTCAAATATGGGAACACATCTTCCGATTTTTTCTCAGAATAATTTTATTACAAGGAAACCACTACCATACTGATTATCAGAGAGATACAGCCGATCAATAGAACCATTCGCAGAATAATTTATCACAAGCAAAATCAGGAGGTGGTTAATCAGATCAGATTATTGATATAAAATCGGATTTTACCGTAATAAAAATATTACGGTCATACCGACTGCGACATCACAAGTATGGAAGACTAACTTCTGCCACCGGGTTCGCTCTCATGAAAGTTGAAAACTATCCCAAAGGAACAGCCTCGAGAAACAAAGCCTATGATATTCCAGACTAAAATCTATCTCTGTACCAAATTTCATCTAGATCCGTCCAGCCAACTTGGTGTGATCGAGTTACAAATTTCCTCCCATCTAAACTTTAGCAGTTATAATCGTAGTAAGATTTAGAAATAATATGACCACACACTCATCCAAATGTAGCATCAAATGTCAGTATGCCACATTCGTCCCACTCGCTATACACCGCATATGGACTCTACAGGGTGTTACAGTACTGCACGGTCATATTTAAGGATGACGTTCTGTATTCACCATCTGCCTAGCCTTTTCCCAACTATATTAGGGTCAGCTTGAGTCTTCCGGCTTGACTGGAAGACTCAAGCTGACCCTAAGCTTGAGTCTTCCAGTCAAGCCGGATTCAGTTGAATACCAGTATTTTACGTGGAGCGACTGCCTGTCAAACCTTCACAAACCAGTGACTGGGTAAGACGGTGCTTCTTTGCAAGACTGTTGTCAGATTCCCTAGCTTCTGAAAATCCGTAACATCTGCCAAAGATCTACAAATGGCGTTCTGTATTATTATTGGTATTTAAAATCGTCTGATACAATTGATCGCATTTATTCTGGTTCAATCAAAGATTTGGGCCCATACTCCAAAACGTAAACTCTAACTCAACTCTAACTTCATCTCCCACATGAGCACGAAAATGTCAATGTCACCCGCAAGGTGACTTTGTGACTGCTCCCATACACTCCCCAAGGAACCTATATGCCAAATTTCAGCTTTATACACAACATCACCCTTAAATATGACCACGTACTTTTGCGACACCCGTAATAAGCTTGCTAGTTACAAGTCATTACAGCACATTATAGTGCAATCTTCAGTCTATTACAGCTGCATAAATACTCGTTGTATAGTAAATGCCAGGGAAGTCCTTTGACCCATTGTTATCTGCAGTGGAATTCCCCATGCGGTTTCCCTTAAAAGTATTTTATTATACGTCAATAAAGGGGAATAAAGTTAAATATCTACACTTCTACACTAATATTATAAAGAGGAAAGATTTGTATTTTTGTATGTTACGAATAAACTTAAAAACTGCTGGACCGATTTCAAAAATTCTTTTGCCGTTAGAAAGCTACATTATCACTGAGTAACATAGGCTATAAAGTATTTTCAGAAAAGTTAGGGATCCGAATGAAAACTTCGATAATGTAACAAAAGGTGTGAAAAATATACCTTAAAAAAATCTTATATCGCGTACGGTGCGGAAACTATTGAAAAATGAGCAAAGTAATGTACTACAGTTTTATAGAGGTCATTAATTACTACTTAACAAAACTATCCTTTAAAACAGGGTAGAGGGGGCGTTGAGTACCTACTTCATCCGCACGGACGAAGTCGCGGGCGAAGTGCTATTATAAATAAATAGATTCTACATCATTCTATCCAGAAACCTTGAATAATACAGGTCAGGGTCACGATCTAACTATAATTTAACGTACTCAAGTAAATCAACAAAGTGTTATATCCTACTACACACGATAATGCAAAACGTATTCATATTACAAAAATTCCTTCAATCATCTACTTTCGTATGGCCAATAACTACAAAAGATTAGCTCACACCTGGATAACATATAAGAAAGTATTGAAGAAGGCAGCAGAACATACTGGAATACAGGATGCACCAGACATACGGCACGTTAAAGTGTCTTTCATAATGAAGGTCACTACCGAGATAGACAATAGTAGTGTCTTTACTCTTATACAAATCAAGGAGCCATAAACAATAGACTGTCATCAGCGACTAGAATAGAAGGAGGCTTTAATAAAAAGTTGTTCTTACCGTGTTCAAATCCTCGATCCTGGTCATGACTCCCATAGCCATCTCCCTCCTGTCAGCCGGAGCCTCAGGGCAGGGATACAGCGTCGCGCGGAAACCTTCACAGATCTTCTTCACGCGCGTCTTGAGCTGATCTCCTTGGAAGAAGATGATGAACACCGACTTGTACACTTGGTCCGACTGAAAGAAGACATTGAGAAGTTGGAAGATGTAGATTACGAAAGTATGGATTAGGTACTGCACATTCTACAAATGGGAATTTAATGCAGAGGTATATCTGACTTCCAAAACAAATGCTATAAACAAGTGGCAAACATTTTTTTAGTTCCAAATGTTGTTCAGATTTGGATATAAAACCCAGGTCAGGAAAAACTTTTACTATCTCGTCAGGGTCATAAAAATCATATAGGAACTGCCAGGAGCATCAGTTATTTACTTATCATGTTTCTCATTACGCCTGACTTGTACCCGCAACAAATAAATTGCGTCTGTACGAGTAATTGAGGAAACATACCTCTTACAGAGATCGATAAGCATCGCTCCGTTCCGTTGTAAATCAATTTCATTTATTAATTGACACGGTGGACAAGTTCGAGGACGACGCCAAACAAACCAGGAAGCTGTGTATCTAGCAACTGTCCAAATGCATTACCTCATTAGCCTCATCGTAGATAACAGAGCCATCATAGATAAGGAAAACTATCTGAATAACTTCCTAATTTATATGCGAGGAAAAACGACATGTAAAAGTAACAGCCAGAACGTGATTAGTATTCAAATACTTACGGAAGAGGGGTCTTCCAATGGTGTGTCGATCTCGGCCTGGCGGAGGAACACATTGCCTCTGCAGGCGCGCCATAACATGCGTTCGAAAGCAGGAATACGCTCACGTAGGATCACGCCAGCCACGAAACTATACAAAAAACGGAATTAGCAATAGCCCAAGGTTCTCGCAGCAAAAGAAGCGCTTTACACGTTATTTTGCGAAAATCCAAAAGCACCAATTCTGCTGCGGGGCCACATCTATATGCGGATTTGAAATATTGAACCATTAGTCTAAGAAATACGGTTCATATTTCGCAAGCAACTATCGACCTCAGATTAAGTAAGGGTATCTCAGATTCGTGACGAGAGAATTCCGCGAAAGAAACTTGGGTGCATCATGATAACGTCAAATACAACAGACGTTTCCGTTACGATTGGTCCATTGACTGATTAGTGATTATATTTGATAAAAAACTTCCAATAACATAATGGAAGGAAGGTGATTTCAGAAACAATAATAAACAGTCTTATTTATTCTTCATCAAACGAGAGTAAACTTGAAAGTGGATATAAATATGATGCGGGATAAAACGAAACAGCTGAAAGTCATTAGCATTAATTGTACAAAACACATTGATACGGTAACTTTCACGGTTGACAAAATGAATCCCAAAGAAATTAATAAAACGCGAAATATTAAAGAAATTCTCTCGTCATCAGACCGTGAGTCAAATGGCAATGAATAAAGGAAAATTACGCCCAAATATACAATAGACCACAATGTGGTGAAATTTTGATGAATTTTGAAGGACCATACTATTCTACTAGTCTATTGGTAAAAATCAAAGTAAAACGCAGTCTGTAAATAACTTTGGCTAAATTAGTGACAATATTGGAACAAAAAAACTGAACAAGGACAAAACTGTCGTCACAGAGAAGACTGGGTCTGGCTAGACAAGAGGAATCATGAGGAGGAAGCTCCTCATACATATGATAAACTCCCAGACTCCGCCTTTCGTATGACGCACTTGAAACGTGAAACATTCTTTTCACGTAACATGAATTATTTACAAACTGCACGAGCAGGAGACGTTGATATTACACAAAGTGTTCAACAAACATATCACGAGATGCATATTGAAATAGGTCGCACGTGTCTCATGTTACTGACCGAAGTTGATCCAGAATAACGAAAATATTTAGCTGTCTGGTGGTGATATAGCGGAAATGTTGCGTGTATCAGCAACAAATGTTGGTACCAGAACTGAAGGAAAATTAAGAGCTGAGAACTCTTGCCGAACGCTTTGCTCGCATTACCAATTTGACTACGAAAGCGGTAGTTATGCAAGCTTGGAATATAATGGATTAAATAAAGAGCCTATAGCTATAACATTATTCATAACTCATTAAACGTCTGCAGACTGTAATATAATATATAATATAGGGAATTCCCGATGGAATACTCCACTACTACCTTACATTTTACATAATCTTGTACTCTGTGTATGTTATGTATGATCTATCCATCGTCTACTTTTCTCATCTATTTTTAAACACAGACGCTTCGCCGTGTCTACGCATAGCTGGTCATCTTAAATTTAGCTCGTACAAAGAACTTTTAATTTATTACTGTACTAAACATTTTACAATTGAATTATGACCTTTTAATGTTGCTATCCTTTCAGTTCCATTTTAATAACCCTCATAACATCTGTGATAAAGTTTAATCAGTGCAAGAAAACCTTGTTGTACTTTGCACAGATTTCTATGCAAAGTACAACAAGGTTTTATTGCGTCATTAAACTTAACAATATTAACATGCTTCTGCATTTTTTTTAAGAACGGGACAAAAATCAAATTATATAGTTGCTATAGTAATAAAAATCAAAGTCGATATGTCTATTACTAAGACTGAGGAAGATTCTATGATTGATAAATATCGACATTGTACAGCCCAATACAAGATTCAGGCAGATATGAATGAAGAAATATGTCATAAACGGGGAGCCAATACGTTGTTCATAAAAGGAATCAAATCATTGTACTCGATATAAGAACATGAGACTATCATGCAGCTGGGTGGTGCTAATAGCTACATTCGAAGATAAGATACAAATCTCATCTGTCATCATTTTTCCATTGCGAATATAAACGATAATAGAACATTCGTAATGGGTAATCGTATCTTCAAACAATTCATGTGATAAAACTACGAGTTGAAATAATTCTTTACAAAAGATTATTTTGACGGTTGATGATGGAAATAAATAAATAAGATAATTGTTATGAAATAGCTATGAAAATTCATATGAGTATCTCCCAAATTAAAGAAGGCATCTCCAATTAATATCTACTAGTTTTGCTTCCTATTATATCATTTTCTTCTCCTACAGTTCGGGTACCTTTTATTTTTTCATCTGCAAAGAATACCTCATGTATTATTATTATTCACATAATTGTCATCAGACACTGATGTAGCTCTTCTAATACTAATCCACCTTGAAGTTTTTACTTTTGTTTTTACGGATTCGTTTCCAAATTGAACCGACCGACCTAGCGATACAATTATGGAATTATCATTTTGCACAAGTCTCTATTCACATGCAGACTATTCTGAATTTATTGTTAAACAGAGAGTATACAAAAAGATTAGTATCGTATTTGTTGTTCGTGATTAGAGCATGCCCGTTCCGTATAACGTTATGGTTGGCCCGAGTGCCATGATGTACAAGTTTTATTGCTCTAACAATGAAATAAAAGGAAAATACAGCGAAACAGTTCGCGAAGATTTACATTTATGCTCATGAGTAAAACAGAACATCACTAAGCAACTATGAGTGCGAAACTAAATTTAGATATGCATTAACTTGAAGATGTTTAGAATGCATACTGTCGATGAGTTATTGGCATTACTCTTAATGTTGGCGTTGTTCAGGTCAGGGTTGAATCGCTTGTTGTTCCATAACCCGTATTGTCATCCATCATGGACATGACCGTCGCAGAATAAGTAGAAAACACGCCTGCAGATCATGCAATTCTTAACGACGCAGATATGAAGCCATAATTACGGAATATTTAGCGAAAAATAATTTACTAACATTTCAAAAAGACATACTCAAATAAGTACTGTCAATTCAGGGACCTCTAATTCAATTGTCCATTGTCACGCATCAAATTATCACTGTTTCGCACAATCGTTAGAAGGCGTACGGTTCTCCATAACGGGCGTGTGAATTCCCATACAATTGCTACAATTTGTACTTCACATTGGCGCTATGTTAGTTTTTCATTTGATGCTTTAAATTGAAGGAAGTTTTGAGCGGTACTGCGTCTCTTATTTCCGAAAAGTCGGTTTGCAGTCTAAACAAGTTACTGAATGCCAGTAGTTTTATTTTACGTGCTTGGTATACAGCCAGTATACCAGTCGAGTATGCGATTATTCGTATCTTAATTCATTTATCTTTTGTGGAAACTTGATTCGTATCATGCATGTCTGCAGGCGTGGTTCTGTCTTTAGGCAGTTAGCCTACCGTCAGGAATTCCCCATAATCAGAACCACTGACGTCATTCATCTTGTTCGTGTTCTTTCAATGTTTGCATTGTAGTAACTACGTCAATTATTTTTTTGTTGTCCAATTGTAAGTTGGATGCTTCATAGTTATTTGTTTTATCTTTGTCATTCATTATGTTTTAAGTCTTTGTAAATTGGAGAAATGCGTTTTTGCTTTACTTTAGGAAGTATCTGATTTACTCAGGAAACGTTTAAGCAATGTGTCATATTTTTTCACAGAAATCTATAATAAACAGAGTATTTATACACATTACGCAAGTTTGTATATGTTGGTAGGTAAAACCAGAGTATTTTATAATGAATGATAATTACGGTAGATACCTATCTTTTTACTCTTAAAAAGATATAAGTAATAGACTATTCGAGTAGATAGGTACTCATATTATGTATTTTAGTAAGTTTCTTGACCAAATTAAACGAATTTAAGAGGAAACTTGCAGAATGTCTTCGAATGGAAAGAGTATTTCAGGGAAACCATTGTCAGCTACAATGTTGGCTACATTTGAATATGTAATTAGTATATTTATTTTATTCACTATCACGTGAAATGAATGAGTAAAGTTTGCAAATACATACTTGGAAACTACGGTCGCGTAATTCAAGTGGTAAATATTTCACAGCGATCAAAATTGCACCTTATAATAATGACTTTAAAGTGAACTTTTATTAAGTCAACATTTACGAAAGAGCCAGCAGTCGTTATGACTTTGGACGAATTTGGTGTTCCGTGTCAGCCACCCAGAAAAAGATGTTGTTGCAAATTGAATTTTATTGTGCAGTGTCAAGGAGTAGTTTGATTTGTGAAGTATTTTCACGTAGAGATGATGTAAGTGATAGTGGCGCCCGTCACCTTGGCGGAATACCAAAACGTCTGTCCGTCTGTGTAGGTAAACGAAGTAATTTACAGCTCTGGAGTCTGTCTGTAATGTGGGATGTACAAATATACCTGGTTGTCGGAGCAGATGGCGATTTTTTGTCGAACGATGTCTCGTGACGCCTAAATAACTAAACAAGCTAGACGTCTCGGATTTTTTGTCAAGAATATAATAATAAGTATTTTACAATTTATACATGTAAGTAAGTACTCATTAAAATAATAGCACCTCATAAAAAAACGGGTAAAAAAACACGAGTGAACGAGCACTCATAACTAAGTACAGATAGCAACAAAAACATGGACACAAAAAGGTCAACAAAAACGGGAAAAATCGCAACCGATTTCAAATGCATCTCTTATAATCAAAACAAATCTTAAAAAGGTATAAAATCACAGAAACCTTAAAAACTTCAAAAAAATTATAATCCGCAGTAAACTTAAATCAATGTCTCCGCACTGACACTGAAATACAGGTACACTTAAACTCGTGTTATTCAAATAACCCATAAAATAAGTCTTTAGGAGTTTAGCGCATAATTTATTACAAGACATGTGCCTGAATGAACCATTGTGATTTACTGTTATTTACATTAACTATAGCATAATTGAGGGTTATATTCAATCTTAGCCAGGTGTGTAATATGCAGTCAAGGTTCTTTGATGAATAGACCAGGTTGATGCCGTCCTTACACAATATGGTCGGGCCGCAGGTAAATAGTTATTGAACGTGGTCGATACATACTCATTAAATACATAATGGATCGTATATTCAATGAGGGATATCGAGAGACCGCTAAAATGAACGTTCTTGGGATAATTCCATATTTAGCACCTTACTGATGGATTAGTGAGCCGACCCAGATTTGATAATTCAATATGAGGATTTTATTATTATGAGAAATGACAAATGTCTGCTTATGGAATCTTCTACAGCTTCAGTCAAGACCCGCAGGTGGACAAAGTATAAAATATCAGCTAGTTGTGTACCTATTCACTAAAGCCACTTACCAACTCACGCGGCTGGAATTCTTACAAGTCAATTCATTTGGATAGGCATTCTTCACAAGTTAGGAAAAACCAACACTTGGAAGATTCCACAGAATTCTTTGTACCTAAGAATTCATAACAATATTCTTATTGAATAATATTGAAGGAAATACACTGAAAAAACTAAATTGCTTTCTTGGGCGAACCAGGTGACACTTCATATGACATTTTGGGAAACCACAAGAAGAAAAAGAATCGAGGAGATTTTAAATGGAAGTTCTATAAAAAGAAACAAACATCATCAGTTCAATGAAGGTGTCATTGGGAATGATGATAATATTTAAGCATTATTTTGTCGAAGTGACTGATAAACACGAAGAACAAATATTATAAAAGTTCCCAAATTAATACTTGATGAACCCGTAACTCAAGCTCAAAAAACTGAACGGCGAACTCCTTATGCTATTTTTAATAGCAAAGTGCTTATCTATCATTATTAACACTTGAAGTACGACTTTGCGGAAGAAGGATGTCACGAAGACATTCAAGTGCCATCAACGTAATCATTACAACTAATTTGTACTTTGATAATTGTACTACAAACTTCTATAACACAATTTATTACGCTATTGTTATATAACAATACTTCGCCAACGAATCGAGGTTATCAGGAACGTACTCTTTACACAACGATAAAAATATTGGAAAGGAAGGAAAAGATTTATTGAATAATCTGAGGAGATTTCACAATTTCTGCGGTTGCGGTGCCATTTCCTTCGGAAAACGCCTTGTTGACCTAGATCTGATGAGAACCTACGATTGGTTTGCAGTTTATTAGATAAGCATTGAGTCTGTTATTCTTGTTACCAAAGAGAAGGAAGTTTCGGTTGTGAACTTCCTAATTACTTAGTCAAGTTACTAAACTTAGCCACTGAGTGCAGCCTTTCACAATGCCTATGCACGGAACGCATCATCATATTCAAAGCTTAAAAATCTCCGAACAACAAATGCATCAATAAAAAAACCAGCACTATCAAATTTTCAAGATCAACTAACCGGTAGACACATCAAAACGAGTCGCTATAGCTTTCTAAGCAAACAAGTCGCCTAAAGGCTCTCGTCACCGTGAACTTGGTACAAATCTGTCAGGCAGTTGATACTTTTCGCATCAGCGGTAATAAGCCAGTCACGAGCTTATGGGTCGACGGACTAGTAACGGTACAGCTACATATAAATATTTTACATGTATACGTTTACGAGAAAGCATATGCACGAGAGATGCAGACGGTAATTAAGGTAATTGCTTAAGTGCAAGATATAACGTTTTCTCTTCTGTATTTAGAAACTGCAGAATATGTAACTCACGTTAGTTCTACGTTGACCAAGCATTCAGAATAAATTGGCTTTCAGGCAACACAAATACTTTTCGGTCGAACGCTAAATAAGGACTGGTATTTCCCCTGCGCACATTAAAATCCCTAATAGGCTATTTAGATATTGCAATAAATTATAACAATCAAGGGAAAATACATCATGTTTTGCAAGAGCAATGCTTGAGACTACCTACTACAAAATATGTAATCTATTTAAAATCCACTAACTAACCAACAACTTCAAAATGAATGACAAAACACTATATATTTGGCGTTTCAGCAGCAATGTTAACACATAAAGATAATCTGAGTGACATGGTTATCGCACTATGGACACATCCTGCATTAACTTAAGTCAAAACAGCAGAAGCATAAACCGATCAAACTGGCACAGTAAACTATTAGCCAATCGGAGAAACAATATGGACAGTAACAAGCAACAGTCCATGACTCAGTCAGGGGGAGTACAACAAATGTCAATTTATAAACTTGGAGTGAAATACATCGCCTAGTCGAATCATGTGATTTGACAGCGGCTATGGAGAATGCGTCACACAAGGATATTTCTTTGTTCAGAACGGGAAACTAAAAACGTAGCTGCAAGCATGATAAACGCACCTAAACTGATGTAGGACTTACATTAAAAGACAAATATTATGGCTCTAGATGGAAAATGAACACATTTCGCTTTTGCCTGAAATGCTATTATCTGTCTTAGGTACGCATTTTACATCTCTTTCGGAATGTGATGCAAGCGTCCAAGAACTTTAGGTGGGGGTCATTATTTTGAACGCAAGACAAAACTCATGGATACTATGAAAGAAGGTCGTTTTGATATAATGATTAACGACCATAGTTTTCATTACTACTACATTACTGTTTAGAAGTTTATTACACCGCTTACACTAAACGAGCCAACTTCTTTAAAATAACAACCATTACTTGACTTGTACGCAGAAATCAGCCACAGGAATTAGTAATGGAGCAATGAATTTCGAGCGCACACGCAGCCCAACAAACAAAGACAATGTAACGACAGTAATACGACCTTTCATCACTGCTACTGAAGATCTTGGCATTGGATAAAACGGCACTAACTGCTTCCACTTTAATCTTGAAATAATCACTTTTATCTTAAACCAAGTACCACTACATAACCTTGTGTTTTGATGGCTATAAATCCGTCGCCGTGATTTACTGCAATCCTGATTTTATCTCGTCTAAGTACAACCTCTCTGATAGCAACGATCTCTAGACAAAAACGCTGTTATCACATCTTAATAACATTCGATAAGTAAAAGTATTGTTATTGTTTGAAACATTTATCTTCGAGAGAGCTTGAGAATTTCGTTGGCATAACAAAAACAAATCGTGAGATATTTATCATCGAAACTTCACGTGTTGAATTCAGGAAGGAATTCGAAAATACATAACTGTTTGCAATAATCATAATAGTCATTAACAATATTGTTTTAAGAGTGTGGGAGTGAGTCGTGACGTGATCGTCGTGTGATATCAGTGACAAGTAACTGTGACATCTTTCAGCAGGTATTGTGATGTTAAACATGCGTTTAATAAACATATGCGTGTTCCAAACGGACTGCGTCCATGGAAATGGTTTGTGACACGAAGAATTGAAGACACCGGCCAAACAATGATACACCGGAAAAACAATGAGAACAATGGTAGAACACTAGTGAAATCTTTTGGAAATTGTAGTTGTAGCTTAGTTGCTCTACATTCAACGCTATTATTGACATCCAAGGTATAAAATCTTTTTATTATGCAATAAACGAAATTACTCAGAGTAAGGTCGCCGTCCAATATGCCGTATTCGCTCGTAAACTGTTGATACACTTCGTAGTAGCGAAGTCAATTAGAAACAACCTCAATGACGTAATTGATACCTAACAAGCCCATATTGTGTTAGACAGCATTGTGTTACACAATGTATCTACTTGGAAAAGGCTAAGCAAATTTATCACAACCATAATCGATCGCCTCAAGGTTGATACGAAAACTCCGTCTTTGTTAGACTTGTTAAACACAATTTTGAATCGCTTCAAATACCGTAAGATTGAATATAAACAATTTTCAATTAAGTATTGGCACGTGATAAGCGGCTGTTGGCTCTAAACCAAGCGCAAGTTTTCTTGAGTATTAGTCTGGCATTATAAAACATGTTCTGAATGCTAGTAGATCCTTGAATTAATTACAATTTTAAAGTTAATAAAGCTTCAGTCCTAGATGTGGACTTACGTAAGCCGTTTGAAACCATTGACAATAGGTTCAAATGAATAACACGAGTTTGTAATCAAAGTAAAATATGACACAAAACATAAATTATTATTATCTAAGACACTCGTACCAAGACGCTGTTAGGATTGTCTATATTGAAAAATATCATCGATCACAAAACTTTTTCTATTCGGAGTTCGATGCAGTTCTAAAATGGTGTCCCACAAGTAGCTAATATTGGTTTTTTTTTTTAAATGACTATAAAACACAATCAGAAGAAAATAGATTTCATATCTTCACGAAGTGCTAGTTTCATTAATTTTAGATAATTGTACCGAATAGGAGAAGTTTGATCACGAAGTGCCGGGTAATTTCAGCATTTACATTTTTCGCACCTAATTCCATTATCTATTCTTGAAGTCCAAGTTACCTTGACAACGCACATGAAATCTAACCTTCTTGTAATAAAACAATACTGTGAATTTGAAGTGAATGTTAGTAAGCAAGTGAAGGGTGTTAGAATTGAACTGAATGTTCGTTTGTTCCCAAGTAGTGAAGACAACATTGAAACGAGTCAAGTTGATTTCAATATCGTCCGCCACAAAGTTACTGTTGAGTCTGCAACCATACATTTATAACATATATACCCGAACCATACTCTATACCCATCTACAATATAAAATACAAATATACACTACTAACCAAGGCAGGAATTCCAGGGATTCTTGTTTATCCCGCAAACTAGGGAATAAATCAAGCACAAATGTTTAGCAATAATACTGTACAGTTATGACTACAAGTTAATATAATAGTCTAAATATTACATCAACGTGTTGGTTATTTGGTTCAACAGCTTTGTAATCTTCTTGAAAATATTTTAGATGTACAATTTTGGAGAGGAAATTACATGCATTACATTTAACAAAGGGATTCTCAGGGAGTGTATTACTTTTATTGGCAACAATTACTTGTACTTCTTGTGCGTTAAGCGCGCGATCTTTAATATTGAAGTTCTTGTTCTTCGAAGTCAAATTATGCTTAGCAGGATATATTTTTCTTGTATTATCACGTGCAATATTAGTTCCATGGTAATGTTCACATAAACCACAAAATTTAAGACTCATTTCGAGCTCAGAGCAATTGATTTGTTGACAATGTAATTATTTACAAGATTCTTCGTCAAATAATAAAAGTGTCAAGTTTATGTGAACAACGTGATTGATTGCATCGTCTTTCGTGTAGTACGTCACTAGGTCATTACTCGTAGGTAGCAGTTTACTAACGTAGATATTATTAATCGGCAGAGTTAGTAGGCAGTAAGTGTGTATCTCTCGTGATAGTAACGTACGATAATTTTATAAGTGGACATACATTTTGACACGATAGACATACAAGACGAGCAACCAATAGAACCAGTAGAGAGCAGAGCCGCAGCTGGGCTGTCGGGAACAGTCCAGCTGCTCGAGTATCGGGTGGTGGTCAGTGTCACTCCAGTGCGTATGTACACACGCATACGTACCCTAGTTGGACGTGGCCGATATGTCTGTTCGGGTCGTCGGATATGAGGGCGCGCGTCATCGACTCAGTGGTATTGGCACCACCCTCGTGCTACACGGAGGACAAACATAAACATGTAGACAAAACATTGCCCATATGACGTCACAATGAAGGCGACAAATACGACAATTACATCACACGATGCACACTGTTTCCTTGCCTGTTGTAGTAAAAAAGTAGCGCCATCGAGTCACTGCAAACACCTCATTCTACGCGGTGGTGTGCTGGTCATTACCTAGCTACCAACAAATTATATAAAGCTTCATATGCATTGTTAGTTTGTGACTACTTCGTATTGTGTTCAAATTACAGTGTCGTTTATTATAATAAACTAAAGATAATATATACTCTATCATCTATGACTCTGACTCGTCGTGATCTACATATGACATGAACATATAAAAATCATAATGGCATGCATAAAATGACAAGTACAGAAAGCGTGGATGACTTTATGATAACGGAAATAAACTATTTGGTAAACCTTGTCGACTCCGATAGCTGAAACGTTCGCAGATGGACTTCAAAAATAAATCATGTCGGAAACATTGTTAGTTCAAATAAAAATTAAAATCTCACTCAGGCAGCAATTGGTTAGCACGCTCGGTAAGGGAGTCAGGAGTATTTCACTAAGCTTTAGTAGACTGTCTCGGGCTGGGCCGGGCTGGTGCGGTGCTACAACTAAGCTGTCATTCCATCACACAAAGAAGTCAAAGAGAGGTGTTATGTTGATGATATACTATAAACCGGCCGACTCCAATGCTTGCCTGAGTGGTGATCGGTAGACTCCAGAATCAGCGTCACAGTACAAGCGCTGTAAAAATAATAACGCTCATGTATGTGCTTTGATTTCCATTGACAGAAATGGAAATCAAAACGGTCCAACGAGCGCGTCGTAATCAATCTGAGCATACCCCAGCTTGAGAGCTTGCCCGCCCGCCATGAGCCCCTCCTCCCCAAGTAGGGTCACTTGTTCCTCCTCGCGCGACGGGTCCGCCATCTTGTGCACACACACGCCAACATGGCGCCAAGGTCAGACACGCGTCAATGCCAATGTCACATTTAGTACGAATTACGACCGCGGAGGATTCGATTTGAGGCCATGAAATCATCTCTGTGATAGAGCCATGGATAATAGGATTTTAACTGAGATTAGAAATTGCTCATCTAACACGAGTACAATCAAAGCAGACAGTAATGTATGCGTGCGATCAATCAGCTGCCGACAATAGACGTACAAAAATGTGACATTGACAATACGACGTCATTATTTCAAACAATATACCGAATCTAAACGTTTCAATTCATAAGCTCGTTGTTTTTGAAGCCCACTTTGTCGTATACAAATAAAATAATTTTATAAAAATATAAATAATTTGAGACCCACGACCATCATTTAGGGAAAATGTTAACTTCAAGAATATTGGAAAGTGTTGAACATAATTAGTATTATTATTGTGCTTCAAGTTATTTAAATAAAATTAAATAATAATAATTACTTAATGAGACACTGCTGATCCAAAAAAAGGGAAATCAATAAATAATAATCGATGATAAAATAAATAAGGACGACTGAAACATTGATCGTGGAGCTATTTTTTTTCTACAACAGCATGATTTTGTATCGGCTTCACACCTTTGCTATTGTGTTTTCAAGCTGAACTCTATCTAATTGATTAAACCGTATCTATTGACGACATTCCCTTCGTAAACTAGCATCAGTAATTACAATGACAGTCCATATTGACTCAGTATAAAGGATGGCTGCAATATAATGGCAACTGACGTAGTTGAACAAACACTAATAGATTACGTTGATTAATTAATCGACATCACACATTTTGCGTAAAACATCACGAGGACATAGCAGTGAGCTATCTTATCGTTGGATTCTAATACATTGGACGAAGCATCTACGATATACGTTGGTTCGTAAACAGATTAGTAATTTGGTGAGAGTCAGATCTTGGTGTTGGTATTCGTGACCTCTTTAAAGTACTGTGACTGGTTCAACTTACCTCATCAAAGAAAACTTGTGTTTTTCTAAGAATGTGCTTGAGTTCTGTAAGCTCAAGATAATTCCTCTTGAGAGCTTCTGCGTTCTGGTTTACCTCGCGGAGTTCATTCTCCAGCTTTTCGAAGGTAGCCTAGGAGACAAACGATGACATACATTAGGATATTTTATTATGAAATCCAAATATATAGCTCAATTTCTTGTCATATTTAGTCAATTTCATGGATACTTATAGTAAAGGTGACGAAAATTGCGATATCCACTATCTAAGGACTGGAATTCCCCGCCGAAGTCTATGTCTATCTACCTGCGACCTGGTACCTGTACCTGGTAGTTTTTAAGTCAAGAGTGAATAGGTTACTTCAAAGCAAGCGTACTCCGTCGACCACTTCATCGCTTTCCATCAGGCGATATTGTGGTCAAGCGCGAGCGATCAATAAAAAATACACCTGGGAGAAAAGGAAGTAAGAAGTCTTTCTCACCTCAAGATCAATCATCTCCCTGGGTTGTGGGGCCTCGGGACACTCGCCCGGGATCTCCAACATCGGGATCCCGTCTCTCCGGATCTCCTTCTCGAGGTATCGAAGCTTGCGCTCCATCTCGTCGCAGCGGCGGACCTCATTGACGAACTTGCGTTGGAACGCGTTCACGTCTGGGTTTAACTGAGGAAGGAAAGTTCAGGGTGAATATTGTCTTCGATGTAGTCCAAAGAGTAAATTATGTCTTGTTACAGTAGAGGAATGGAAGCCTTATACTTCATGTTTATACTGGGTATTTTGTAGGTCTTCCCTGGTTGCAAAGTTTATCTCGACTATTGGCTTCAATGTTGTTCTAAGTTGATTTTAAAAAGAATTAAATGGTTAGTTTTAAATGAATGGAAGTCTTATAATTAATTTAGCGCCTGATTTATTCGTGGCCATCTATGTAGTTGTGCAGTTTGACACACCTTTATAGTTTGCCCCGTTTTGAAGTCATATTCAAGTGGTTATTGCTATCTATAGCTAGACCAATCAAATAGTAATACTTATCTAATTCCCCTCGACAACTACTCTCAATAGAATATCGACCCATGCGGGCAGAGCGACATCTCATTGTATACTGTGTGAAATAGACGATTTGCTTGGTAACAGGAGTCTTTTGAGAAAGGATGTAAGCAATGGCCTTTTGTCCAAAGATATTTGATATCTTTGATAATCTTTAAAGGACCCCAGACCCCATAATTCTCTCCATTTTCAGTATTTTTCGTTAGCAAAGAATATTGCGCACGACTGTTTTTACGATTCTCGTAACTTGCAGAAGCTCAAGAATGAATAGCCCAGTCCACGTCACACGTGAGAAAAAAGTAGCAATCATTATATTATCAGCTGCCTATTGTGACTACGATGGCATTCTTCGACTTCCCATGATCACTGGCTCGCGATTTACGGAATAGCGACCGTGATAGTAATGCCCGATGACCTTTGAGGTCGTTAGCATCTGTTATCTTTACAACCACGTTGAATGCACATCTGAGGCCTAACCACCAACTCTTGAAGCAGTATTACTTCAATATTACTACCAGCGGGAAAGAGACGGAGCTATACAGGACGTATAGCTCCGTCTCTTTCCCACTGGAAGTAATATGAAAGTAATACTGCTTTAAGAGTTGGTGGTTTAGGCCCTGGACTTTTGGTAATCGCCGAACTATGTGTATCTACGATTTTAGAATATCCCTCTTCTACACCGCACTATAGATAAAATGTCAATGAAGTAAGTGTGCGAGTGATTATCGTTATTTTTCTTTGACACAGAAGATAAAGCGTTAAAGATTTATCAAAGGAGTGTCGTGTCGGAAAGGACACTTAATCTTCAAAAGAACTGTTACGCCAATTAGTTCTACGCCTACAAAATTACGGAGATATGAACGCCAGATAATTATAGAAGTTCTCGCTTAGATACCGAGTGTAAATCAAATAATTATTAGCAGTCAGGTGACTGCATTTCTCTGTAGCGACGGAGACAAAGGAACAAACGAATAGTTTTGTTGCTAAATGCATTCATCTTCCTGTGTTGGAGGTCAACCTGTTATGTCAAGAAACAATAGGTACCATTTTAAATTAATGAAAAATGTTAATGTTATTTCAAGAATTGGATCACATGTATTTGTAACAATAGGGTGCTGAAAACGAGCTATTTCAGCTTAGAATATTGGTGCATTCTAGATTAAAATGAGAAGGTCAAATTCTTCATGGAAATGCGGAAAAACTCTGATCGCAACATACCTATAGGGAATGTCTAGCCAGAAGAATGAATTAGATCGCAAACATTGGTCCACCAAGATGTGGCAACCTTACAACGCATCCAGAAGACTTTTCAAATTATTGGGTAACATAATTCGTTGGCAATCGGCTTTGGCTGGCCAATATATGGAGTTGCGATGTCCGCAACGCGGTATCGACGCGGGGTGGGCACTTTGGCGCACGCGCCGTAATGCATGCAAATTGTTAAGCATCAGCATCACATACATTACCATTGAAAGAGAAACTAAATGCAGTACTTGACTTTTTAATGAGTTGAATCAAACAATACAGACTTTTGAAGAAAGATAGTATAAAACCATTTGAATAGGTATTTAATATGCAACACCTTTCTGATCCATCTTCGTAGTATTTTCCAGCTCAACATTTGCATTAGTTGTTATTAATATTAATGTAAGAAGACAATAAAATAAACATGAACAAGACTGTTTATCCATTATATTTTAAAAATTATATATTCTATGAGAAACAGCTTACAGTAATATGATATTATTATTACAATAGTGTTTTGTATTTTCTTATGACTGTGTTATTGCAATAATTTAATGTTTTTATGAAACTGCAACATGTAATTAAAATATTACATTAAAATGAAATACAGACATTAATTTTAATACCAATAGATAGATTAATTTTATAAAATGTTACTACCTATTTATTTTACCTACATTTTATAAACAATCACAAATTAATGTCATCCATCTAAAATTTAAACAATACATTGTAGTGGTTTGTTGCTATTTGCAAATTGAATTGTGATTCATACATGAGCTAGATATTAAATCTATACAAAGCCCAATGCTATGTTTATGATAATAAAAATCCATAAAAGTTGTAACCTTATTATGCAAGGTTTTATCAGTACCATTTAAATTAAAGTGTCATATTGTCTCAAAAACGCAAAGAATACCACTCAAGTAGATTTTTTGCAATTTCTACTTTTTAACATCATTGGCTAGAACTTTTTGTATGATAAAAATTGTATATCACATAAAATTTAAACAAAATACTAGGGTTTTAGCTTTTTATATTCAAAATTCAGTAACGTTAACAATACTGTAACGTTACTATACGTCAAAACATTAGTGCTAGGCTCTGCTCTACTGTAAAATTAGTCAAAATGACTTGAGCGGTATTGTTAGCTTAGCGACAATATGTAAGTGGTGGCGATACAACCTAAACGTGCACCACATAGGCTGGTTTGAGGTGGCACTAGAAAGGAGTATCTGGAAAGATATGGGGGAGTCCTTTGCCCAGCAGTGGGACACTATTGTGGGCGAAAACATAAAAAATAACCCACATCCTCCTTTCATAAGGATGAATAGATGAGGCATCTTAGGGATGGTATGCTAAGAAGATGGTTAGAAAAGGAGCTTGGTATATAATATATATTGCCACACACAATATGCTACCAGCGAGTCCTAGGTTATTTTGCCCATATCGCTCGGAGACAGCCAGACAACCTCGAAAAACTGGTTGTGGTGGGAAAGGTGGATGGTAAGAGACCGCGCGGACGTTCACCTACTCGTTGGTCAGACCAGATAAGGGCGATCACAGGACTCACGGTGACCACTGCCCTAAGAAGAGCCGAAGACAGAGTGGCATGGAAGCAGCTCGTCTGTGACTCCGTCAAAGCATTCCAAGACGGGCACGACCTTCAGAAATGAAGATAACGAATAGGAAGATATAATATATAGTATTGGAATCTTGAACCCAACACTAGAATAGCAGCCTCCTTCATTCAAATTATTGCCCTGATTTGAATCAAGGAGGCTGCCATTCTAGTGTTGGGTTCAAGATTCCAACTTGGTCCCTACATAGTTTAGAGTCAGTATTACATAAGAACAAGCTAAGCTGATATTTAGGTAAAATTTTAATTCATAAATGATAAGATTCGGAACACATATCATTGTGTTTCTAGGTGTGACCTTATCAGGCTAAATAATACTTTTTATCAAAGATTGTAATGTAATTAACTCCATCAATCAGTATACCTAACAACAATCACATTTTTTTAATCAATCACATGACTTTTTAAATTGGAAGTTTTATGTTGGCGCTCATGACCAATGGAATAAATTAAGAATTTGGTTTTTGTAACAAGGTTTTAAACTAACAGACATTTTACTACTGCAATTAAATTAGTTAAATTGAGTTTTCCATGTTTTAATTGACCAGTTAGCAAATCTAGTTGGTTGCTACTTTAGCTAACATAAGAATAAACAGCCTAATTTCAATGAAAATAGAATACGCTCTTACAGAAGGTTTAGACTCTCTGTAAGAGCTTATTTTGTAGGCAAGATATAACATTCAACGTTATTATCATAAAGGTTTCGTTACAGAAATCGCTCCTTGGTTCTATCAACTTGAATAACTTTGACAAATTCACAAGCACTTGTGTCAATGACTAAGACTTATAATAGTGGTAAAATTCGTCTTCATAGACTGCAGTATCTATAAAGAATCCATGTACTAATGTGTACTAGGCTGTATTTCTCCTAGATCACTCTACTATCATTAGACAGTTGAATCTTTGTCAGTAATACATTCTTTACATCTACAAATAGTATATTGTGCTTTTGTTTATAAAATTCCTATTGCACAGTGAACAGTATATAGGAGGCAACAGTACATAGATAAACAGGATATCTTGCTTCTTGTATTGATAAAACATTATCAGAAGAAAATATTCCTGTGGCTCAACATCTGGGGGTAAAAAATAAGTGGGAGGATATTTAATTCATGCACAGATCTAATCAGTTTGTAAGTATTGTAAAATTTCTGTTAGATAAAACAGTATTATCATGAAATCAGGGCATGAAACTCGATCAGAATCAAAACGAGGTCAGAGATATCCTATTATGATATACCCTTATCGAAACAATGCAGGGTCTCCTAACGATAGTGATGGGTTCATTCAGTTAAAGGGGCGTATAACATGCTCCACATGGTAGCTAGGTACTCACGTCTCGGAACTGCACGAGTCCCAGCTCCCCGAGCTCAGACACGCATGCATACGCGGCTTCGCTCTGCAGGAAAAGTTGACATAATGTCATTTCTTCACTCCTAAACAACGACCCCATCTTTCACGGTTTTTGCAACACAACACAAAATAAAAATTCAATATTCAACTACAGAAAAAAGGCTCCGTCGCAGTCTGCGAGCAGACTTTGGCAGCGACGAAACCAAATTACGTGTGGAGACAAATCAATCGATATGAATAACTTTCAGTGAACGTTAGTCATTGTGCGCAACGCGGAGTCGCGGATTGGTTTGGGGATACCCATCGAAAATTTTGTTTTCCCTTCAACTGCTGTCAGAAGTCAGTGTCAATGTCAAAATAAATTCTGAACAATGTTTTGGGCTAAAACACACATGCTAATAATTGTACATAAACTGACGCCTGCTTTTCCAACTGAGGCCAATGACGGCACGATGATAGGCAAAAACTACAAAATAAAATGAACATGATTACAAATAACTCGTAAACAAAGGCGCTTCAAATAGGCAATAAAAGAACGCTGAAATACAAAGAAGTTAGTAGATTTTTTAAAATTGAAAAGACTGGGTTAAACTACACAACACAAATTTAGATTAACTATGAATGAGGGATATTATTTATGCATGGCAATACGCATTATTTCTTCCTCGCTTCATGAATATAGACATCTCTTTCACACCATTGATTAGACGAGATACGTTTATGGAGAACGCATTCACGTACAAATAACAATAAAAATTGATTTGACATGGTTTTTAAAGTTTGAAAAAGTTTATAGTTTATTTAATTTTGGATTTCCCTGAAGGATTTTTAATTTGTCAAATAATGAAAAATTATTTGAAAAGCCAACAATTTTCACTTTGACATTTAAATTAGGATGAAACTTAATTTACAAACGAAACATCAGTTAAAATGCAACCAACCAAAATTAAAAGGTGTGCTTTTGACAGGAGGTTCTAATGGAATTTCTTACTCACTCTTTCAGCCTTAACATACTTCTATTTCTTTCACACGTTGTGCTCTACTCTACTACTAATACTCTTTGGAATGGTTTGAGTGGGTGTTAAAATTGAGGTTATAGATTTAGCTTGAAACGAAAATAATTTAGCAAATACAGACTATGAATAGACATAAATGTGAATGAAAATCCAGGCGAAATGGTGTGTAAACTTGATTTATAGATCTAAAGATAGATTCCGTGCATAGATCAGTGTATCATTGCATTTTATTAATATTCCAGGCACTGCTCGGCGCTCAATTAGTTATTACACTGATTATGGTATCAGTGATACAGAAGTTGGGGAGTTATTCGTTCGCAAGATGGTTATTATGTTCGCAAAGGCTGTATAGGTATTTGTACCCTACTAACAGTGAGTTGAAGGCTTTGGCGGGAGTGCCAAAAGAGACTACGAAGGGTAAGAAAGGGGGTAAACATGAGTCGAATGGGAAGCCGGAGACTTTCCATGTGCCTCGAAGCCTGGACATACAGCTGGAGACGGCGCCCGTCACGGCACTAGACGTGGTTCACTTGAGGTTCTATACTGAGTATCTATGGATAGTGGATTTCTCACTGTACACTGCTATAGTGTATATCATGTCCGAGGTAGGTGTTAATTTATTTGCCCTAGTAATCTTATACTCTACTGAGCACTTGCTTGCTTTTATTCTGTTACTAGCAGATCTTGCTTTTATTCTGTTAATCCCTGAGTAGTCTCCCATAGATTTTCTTTTTGTTTCTATATTTCCAAAATCGTGTGTAGACCAATTTCTATTTAACTTTATTGATAATACTTTTGACTATTAATTACATTATTTAAGAAAAATGTTGCATCTTCCAGGTGTACACATCAGTATTCCCACTGAAGGAAGAGTTCAACTTGAGCATGGTGTGGTGCCTTCTGGTTGTGCTGTTCGCATTGTATCCTTTGCAAAGTGCAAAAATTACAAACAATATAAATTAATCCATAATTTAAAAAGAAGTAACATGGGATAAGGGCAGCAAGATGATGATAAAGCTACAATTTCAAGCAGCCACTAGGTACATAGAATTTCTTGTTAAAGTAGCTAAGCACTATGTTTGTTGGCTTACCAATAATGGCCAAAAGAATGTTCAAAAACTGTATAATTCTACAACTTCATACACCAATATCTACTCCTTAACTTAAAACACACAGCAAAATCCTTCTAAGTTTGACAAAGCAGTATTTCACAAGTGAGGAGTCGATCGGGGAGCGTTCCACCTGCATAGTGGCCTTCTGCGTGTTCCTGCTGATAGCCATGATGGTACTTATTGTGAGTGAGGGCAACCTGGAGGTCGGAGTAGACCCAGCCTACGACAGCTTCTATGAAAACGCTTCTAAGTTTCTGGAGAATCAGGGGCTGTCTTCTGTGTAAGTTTTGCGATTTTAATTGCCAGATAACCTATTTTTTTAAACTTCGCCTCACTCTAGGAATTTCTCCTATATGCTGGGTGCGTTTACAAACATATTATCTCACATACACAAACAACCAGACCCGGAACAACTATCTGTAGGCCATACAAATATTTGTTCCGTGTGGGAATCAAACCCGCGACACGCAGCGCTGCAGTTAATCGCTCAACCACTGCGCCAACCGTGTCGTCATACTTAGCAGAAGACTAACTTAGTCTGTGGATGATGATGATGAAAAGGTTCAAAATGGCAGTTACTTACTCTACCTACACTGAGAAAAAGGATTTATTGTCTCATTTAGCTTTTTTACATAATACAGATTAAGAGTTTTGGCCTTCGGTCAGGTACTAATTAAAATAGCTGTGTTCTAATAAAAAAAAACCTGTAATATCCATATTCATCCAATCATCCAATGAGAAAGCAACTCAACTATTATGTAATAAATAAAATTCTTTTTCCTCTAAAGCTAACCAGAGTTACCATTTGAGTGGATTTTGTTTATTACATTTCTCAAAACCTTGAGAAAAGGCAGGACCCAGTAGACAGCTTTATTTGCTTGTGACGACACACGCAAGACACACCATTTTTATTTTGGGGCATTCATTACAAACAACGTTTTTGTGTGACAAGGATAGAACAGTAATTCAAAATCATGCTACATTTCTATTTTTCCACAAATGTAATTAATTTTTTCAGAAATCGGATTAATTTAGATTTTTAATAAGTTATTTATAAAACTTTTTTTTTTCAATTATAAGTATTTATTGTATAATTATTAGGACTATTACTATATACACACTTAAATAAAAGACTTAACTAAAACTAAAAATAATCTAAAACATGGCGTCGAAAAATTCGTCCGCATCGCAGGCCACTGGTAATGTACCCAAAAGGCTGGCAGCATTGCCACATTGTATGGCAATGCTTATCCTTTGTCCGAGGTAAAAGCCAGGCTTAGGGACACGCGAAGTGTCAACTAAGCGTCTTGACAGATCTTTAAACAAGTAATGAATACTCGGACCCCACGACAAAAACTAAAACTACATAATATTTTCATTATGATTCCAGGGGACCAGCATCAAAACTGATATTAAAATTCTTCTTGGCTGTATGGGCAGCTATCATTGGAACGCTATTCACCTTCCCTGGAATGAGAGTAGCCAGGATGCACTGGGATTCACTTAGGTAAGCTTCGATTTTATTTTGCTATACTGAAAAAAGTATGTGTAGTCTTTTTGACCCAAAGGTTGACTGGTAGAGAATGCCTTGTTGCATTAAGTCCGCCCATGTACCACTATTGTACATAGAGTTTAAATAAATAAAAAAGAAGGAAAAGAAGGAATTTTATTTTTAAAGGCCAATTCAGTCTTTTCATAACTTCTACTCATGCCCATACTACTACTACTACGACTACTACAACTTCTACTACTACTACGACTACTACTACTACTACGACTACTACTATATATGCGAAAGTAAGTCAGTCTGTTTTTCCGTTTGTTACCTCTTCACGTGTTAGGGCCGATTCACACATATCAGTGAAGTCATGGTACCGGAACTCTCACTGAGAGCCTTGTCGTCACTGACACTGACTTGTGTGGACGCGTTCAGAGCGTTTACGCCTTATGGCTTTTCATACAAACTTTGAAGATCTTATTTTTCGAAATTAATGAACCAATTTTATTGAAACTTAGTCATCCAACCAGGTCTAAAAAGTTAGTTGAGAACATTTTCGAAAAAGAGTTCAGGAGGAAAGAGAGACTGATTTTTCACTTTCTAAACAAAACTTAAAATCGCTCTTTCTCTCCCTCTGTTGTTTTTTGAAATGTTTGTATGAAATGCCGGTCGGCGTGAACGCTCTTCATAGAGATTATATGAAAGAATAATTATTATCATGGTGCCGGTATTGTGACTTCACTGATGTGTGTGAATCAGCCTTAACGGTTAAACGGATTTGGATGAAACTTGGTGCACGGGTAGAGCATGTCCTGGACATGTTGAGATAGCGATACAACAATAAATGAAAACACTGACAATACGGTTCATAGGAATATTTAAATTAGGAATATTTTGAAACAATTATAAATAGTGTGACAAACCAAAACAAACTTTCTAATTACATAAAACGTTCTAAAACTACTATTCTGACGTGACGTTTGTGACATCAATCTCAAATCTGTGATAAAAGACAACATGTTTGTATGAAAACTTTATTTTATTGTCATTACGTCGCCTCCACCTTGTATAAGATTAATTTGGGATAATTTCCGACTTTAAAACCAGTGGCAGAAGCTATATAGTTTCCAAATAAAGACTATTTTACGACACCATTCCTTTTTCAGGTATTATGGAGACAGCAAAGTGAAATCCTTACTGTTAAACTTCAACTTCGCGATGCCGTTCGTTCTGGTGTTGTTGTGGGTGCGACCCATCACGCGGCACTACCTCACTGCTAGGGTATTTAGTGGCATGGAGAAACCGCTGTAAGTATCCTGAAATAAGAATAAGCATTCAACTTTTATGTTTTTAGTAAATGCCGGAAAAATAATGGGATGTCTTATTTTACATAATGATAAAATACGGCCCTAGACGCTAAGTATTCGTGGCGATAAGTGGTTAGAGAGGCGCCATGGCGTCCTCACTTTCCGTTGTTGTGGAATCGGGAGGTACCTGGGGGTCTACTCTCTAAGCCCGAAGTCTGTAGTTTCGGCCTTAGTGTCGGGCGTTTTCTACTCCCTATCACCTACGGACTTACGATTGATCATTCTAAGTTCGGGTTCGGGACTAATCGTAAGTCCGTAGGTAATACGGAGTAGAAAACGCCCGAAATTACGGACTTCGGGCTTAGAAAGTAGGCCCCCTGTTTTGGATTCGGCGGGAGGACACGCTTGCGCGTCATCATTTGCGTCAGCATAACTGACTGGTTGCGGAAGCGTCCGAAAGAATCACCGCGGCCCTGGAACTCAAAGGGCATTTGAAGGAATACAGCTGGGTTTTAGTCAGTAAGTCTGATGTCTAAGAATGATGAGATGTCTAAGCCTAAACATGCTTAACACATTTACAAGGTAACATCCCGTAAACATATCTTATTTCCTCTCCAGCATGACATCCGAAGCCTACGACACGCTCCGCCTGATGCTCGTGGGCGGCACAGTGGTGGTCCGCCTGGCGCTGATGCCGCGGCAGCTGCAGGCCTACCTCGACATGGCGCAGAGGAGGATAGACGTGCAGAAGAAGGAAGCTGGCAGGATCACCAACATAGATCTGCAGAAGAAGGTATGACTGTAAACATGGTCAATCCTATAAAAATGCTAATATAAAAAGCTAGTTTATTAATCCCAAATAAATGTGGATATTTGTATACCTAGCTTATACCCGCGGCTCCGTCCGCGTTGATGTGGGTTATCGCGTAAAAAGCCTATGTCCTTCTCCATATCCCAGGCTATATACAGACTGTGTACAGTAATAATTGGACTTCAGATTTACATACTGTATGAGATTTTAGTTGTGGTGAATTGTCTTAGTCTGTCACAGTACTTATTAAAATAAAATACATCTGCCAAATTTCATGGCGATCCGTTCAGACGTTTTAGAGTGAAAGCGTAACAGACAGACAGAGTTACTTTCGCATTTATAATATTATTAGTAGGAATTCTTTTGGCAGACTTTTTACTGGCTTTATACTTTTTATATGCTTTCATATGAGTGTCTGGTTTCATTTGAGCAAACCATTCTTCTAGCACCCTATCATCTGATTAAGGTTAAACTTGGCATGCTTATGTAACTATGGGCACAATGCAATAATTATGGCACTGGAGTTGGAGCTAGAAGGTGGCCATAGCACTCCTCAACCAAAAGAGTTAGCCCCATTGTGTTTGGAATAATTTGAAATGTATTAATACATTTAGTACTAATACTGTAAGAACGACTACGCGACTGGCTCATGAAATCGGTGATGAAGGGTGACCAACCTTTATCCCTGAAACGCAAACTCATCGACATGTGCATTCTGCCCTTCCTAAACTACGGTGCGCAAACTTGGTCCCTGACCGAGTCACTAAAGTCCGAACTCTCGCCAAAGGGCGATGGAGGGTAGCGTTCTACGTATTGGGCTCAGCGATCGAATACGTAAAACCACGATTGCTCCAAAACAGGGATCGCCGATGTGGGCAACAAAATATCTGCCGGCCTGAAGTGGTATTGCGCGGGTCATGTATCTAGGATGCGTCAGGATAGATGGGCCAGAGTCATTACGCAGTGGGAGTGGGGGACGGCTGACGTCGCCGAGGGTGGCCTAGGAAATGCTGGATGCTGGCGTGATGACTTGGAGGCGTTCATGACGGATTGGTCTGAAGGAGCAACACACCGGGAAGAGTTGCCCAGCGGAGGGAAAAAATAAAATACTCATTCAAGATCAGGATTTGGCTGACACTAGTCTCATTATCTTAATTTAAAAAAAAACGTTGCCCCACACTAGGAATTTCTCCTATATCGTGGGTTCGTTTACAAACATACAAACTCACATCTCATCAGCTGTCATTAAAGCAGACACAACAGTAAAACAATGGCGTCACATCTCCTGGAGATGTAGTAACTGACAAGCTAATACACTAACAGCCAGACACGGAAAAACTATACATAGGCCATACAAATATTTGTTCCGTGGGGGAATCGAATCCGCGACACGCAGCGCAGCAGCCAATCACTTAAGCACTGTGCCAACCGAGAAAGTTGAAGAGCTGAATTCTAAAACAAACAATGTTGCTTCAGAACCATACTGCGGTGCTGTAATTATGATGTCACAGAGATCGATGACAGCAAATTCTAAGAACAGTGCCACCGTATTGTTGATTTACCACAGGCCACTTTACGCCAGTTCATTATTCATGTAAAAATCATTAGTCAACTACTTAAGAGCGTGTACGCCGTATGTCATTTCATACAAACTTTCAAGTCCTTATTCTTCAAAATTAATGAACCGATTTTAACAAAACTCGGTATGCATACGCAAAATATCCAGGTCTAAATAGTTATCAGAAAACATTTTTGAAAAAGAGTTCAGGGGGAAGGATATAGTGATTTTTCACTTTCTATAGAAAACTTAAAATCGCTCTCTCTCTCCCTCTGAACTCTTTTTCAAAAATGTTTTCTGATAACTATTTAGACCTGGATATTTTGCGTATGCATACCGAGTTTTGTTAAAATCGGTTCATTCATTTTGAAGAATAAGGATTTGAAAGTTTGTATGAAAAGCCGTACCGCGTAAACGCTCTTAATGGGTATTCGATTGCTATAAAAATCTTAATCAATAAAATTTGAAAGATTCCACAAAATTTCACGATCCGTAAGTAAATTAATAAACTTGAAGAAAATTGTGGATTATTCTATCCTTCTCATGCGAAACATGGTTTGTACTTTATGACGCGAAGTCACTATGGTGTGACTTGCCAAGTGCTGTTTACCTTTACAATGTTCACAACTGAGTCATATTCTGAGATTATAAAAAAAAAAATCTTCATCTATGCGCTATGTATTGAGAAATGGAAACATAAATTCATGGTCATGATCATTAATTTATGTTCTAAACAACTTTACCGTCTCCTTCACAGATAGCCTCAGTATTCTACTATCTCTGCGTAGTGGCCCTGCAGTACATCTGCCCCATCATCATGTGCCTGTACATGGCGCTGATGTACAAGACTCTCGGCGGCTACAGCTGGAGCGCGCTGTTCTACGAGACGGACGCACTGAGTGCTGTGCTTGGGGAGGACAAGGTGGCTGGCTCCACAGATGTGGAGGGCGATGGGATTGAGCAGTTCCAACTGGCTTGGGAGAATCTCAAAATGGTGAGCTATATTCTATTTTGGTACATCCAAAAGTTTTCCACTTTCCGAACAATGACGTAAGTTCATGAGTACGACATCATGCGGCACAAAGACCTACCTAACTCGATTCTTGCTATAAATATAATGTATAGAAACGTTTTCGTCACTACTATCCCACTGCTGGGCAAAAACCTCCCCAAGCCCTCCCAGGAAGTCTTCCCACGCCTCCTCTAATCAGCCCCTCAAACCATAAATAATTCTATATTTTTTTCCGCCCCAGGTATTCACAGTAGACGTGTACCGAGGCGTGTTCGGCTTCGCGACGTGGTGGTGCTGCTTCGCGTGGTTCCTCACCACGTCGCTGGGGCTCGCCTACCAGACCTACTTCCGGATCTCGTGATACCGCACGCTGGCGCTAACACTTCTAGTCTCAACTGAACGATTGAGCAGGAAAATAAAATAAACTGCTTGTAAATTTAAGGCTACAACCCGGTTTCTGGGATAAAATATTCGTCGCGTCACAATATCAAGTGATATATATATTTGACAATTTTGCGATTATTTTAAATCGAGAAACTGGGCACTAATCTCAATGTTTTGTTGTGTTAAGACAATTTTTTATACGAGCTGGTAACTACTTATTATTTATAATTTGCCGTAATGTACAAACAAAGTTACCTACGTGAACTGTAGACAAAGAAAAGCAATTTGTAGATTATGTAAATACTCTCAGTGTAAAAAATGCAAATTGGCAGTCAAAGTACGTTTTGTGTAATCTTCAAAGATTATAAAAATAAAAATACTACTGACAATCCTTGACCCAGTATTGAATGAAAAATAGCAATAAGCTGTTAAGTGTGAAAGATATTGTTACCTGTTCATAGCCATATTTTATTTTATTTTTCTGTCCAAGTTTTGTAGTGTGGTCGACACATTGCACAATAATGACCATTTTATATTGTTAGTAAGTAAAGGAAGTGGGATATGTTTTAAAGTGTGTGACTCCTAAGGTTTGCTACCGGGTAAAGTATCAATAATCGCACTGAATCTACTATTTTGTTATTATCGGAGATTGGAATAGGTAGAGTATATTTTACCCAAACTTCGAGGAAGTAATTATCAGAGTAGATAATACCTCCTCTAAAAAACGGAATCATAAAAGAAATTGCAAATTAAGTACCTAAATTGCACTCTGAAATAAATTTTTATATTGAAACACTTATAAGGTTTTTAGAGTTCCGTACTAAAACTGTTAAATTAGAGAGCTTTGTTCTACATACAACATTAATTCTTGAAAGTTCTCCTGTTATTCACCTGATTGATTATAAAGGGTTATTTGTAAAACACACAACAACCTTTCAGTGGGTGAAAGTACTCATGATTATAAACATATATAAACAACTTTTGTTATGAGGCCAACCCTGAAAAATCGAAAAAAAATCTACTGTTTCATACATTTTCATCGGGTGAATATTGCAGTTTGTATGAAACAGACGATTTATTTTTTGATATTTCAGAGTTAGTCCCATAGTAAAAGTTGTTTATAATCATGAGTACTTTCACCCACTGAAAGGTTGTTGGTGTTTTACAAATAACCCTGTATTGTAATAAAAATCAACTCTATGTTACATATTTCCTGGAACTTCAGGTAAATGTACTCTACCTACTCCTATCTCTGCTTATTAAAGCGATAAGATTTAGTTGATGTGTTTTTTTGAGTATGATGCAACATACCTATGTATTTATTTAGCTAAGTTTTTTTATATGATTGCTCATTCTGTGTCATCGTGTATCGTCATTTTAGACTAGTTCAACCGGATATTTATTGAAAACTTTATACTTATGTACCTACACAAGCACAAATTGCTTCCAGAATAAGTATGAATGTATTAGAATGTAAGGAGCATGTTGTTATAGGAATGTTTTATTTATTTCTTTGTATTGTATTGGACTGTTTTCTAATAAATTTTTAAAAGTTGTTTTGCGTTTTATTTTTAACTAACTTCTGCCAACGGCTTCGCCCGCGTGTATGTTGAAATTATCCCAAGGAAACATAGGTAGGTACTACCGGGATGAAACATATCCTACTTAGGTCATGGTCTACCCGTGTGTCACAGAGTACTTTATTATATAGGTGTGTCAAGTTTCATCCCAAGTCCCTTCAGTTGATTGGACGTGAAAATATAACAAAGAGACACCTACTTTCACATTATTTTATTAAAATAAGAAACATAAAAATACAAATAAAAGAATATAAGAGATTCAAATTAGCTTTCCTAGCAGAATCAATATATCGAAGAGTAAGGAGTTAATAATAAATAGGAACAATAAATAAATGCCATTTCAATTTTTTTCTGTTTTGTTTTTGCCGTGTAAGTACAGAGTAAAAAATATTTCTTCCTATTTTTTTTCTATAGTGATTTTTTTCTGATAGTCGAGGCGGAGACAAATCCAACAAATCAAAGATCATATAAATCGGTCCAGCCGTTCTTGAGTTATAAACGGTGATCCGACTTTGTTTTGCATAGATAATTAGAATCAGATTCAGAAATATTTTATTTGTGATACATAGATACAGTGGTTTGACATGTTTTAAAGATAAAATGTACAGTGTCCTGTAGTACAGTCCTACCAACTTATCTGTGAACTGAAAGAGGACGGCACCGTCGTTCAGTGTTGCTAATTAATATAAGGTGCCCAAAATTGAGTAAGTTTTCAAGAAGGAAATTTCACATTAGACATTATCGTTTAATAAGAATTACAGTTTTTAAAAATTAAAAACAATGATACCTATATAAAAATAATAAAATAAATAAAAAGAATTTGATAATTTACAGTTACGTAGGTACGCTAACAGTTTAGGCCGCGTGTCCACGGCAAGAAATTTATCGTGTCGGCTACAGACAAGATGAAAATATTCATGTGAAGAATTTTGTCGGGTCTGTTCACGAAAGAATGTCGTGTCTGTTTCAGACAATAAAAAATCTAGTTGTACATACACGGTACGAATTGTTTCGTATAGACATGGTTGAGCTGGTTGAGACATTGTAGGGTGTACATCGTGTCGTGTAATTGTGGGAAATAATGTTTACTACCAAGCAAAAAAATGGTGATTGCCTGTTATATGTATAGAAAATTTAAAAAGAAAACTAACTCCAAGAGAAAATACTGGGTGCATCCTATGTTAAGTCAAAAACATGAGTTTGCTAACTTCTTCTTTGAACTGCGACAGTATGAGGAAAAGTTTGTCCTTTATTTTCATATGAAAATCATTTTCGTTTGATGAATTACTGGCTGCTATAGAAAATCCTCTATTAAAGGGTCAATCCTTTATTAAAGTTATAAGTGAATCAAGCATTTTATAAAAGCGTAAACAAACTGTCGTAAACAACACAGTTCCACACGCTCAAACGTTCTCATGTGCACTGACACACCGCCCCCCGCCCCCTCAGATCGCGTCGTATCTGGCGCAAACAATATTGTTTTTCTTGTGCAGCGCCGACTCAGTGTACACTAGTCGTGTGTAGAAACGACACGAATTCTTGCATAGACCCGGCGATTTTTCTTGCCGTGGACATGCGGCCTTAGTCCCTCAGCAATAAGCAATGGCTTTATCTAATAAAAAGTAATCCAATGAAGTGGAAATTCAGCAGATATAATGTTCCACGGGGGGGATTCAACTTTCATTTAATGCGAAGTTAAGTAGGTACCTACCTTCCAAGAGGTACCTGGATGTCTAGCATTTAGTTATGATCGTACCTAACCCCTAAAACCAGATTTGACTAATTATAATTAGCAGTGGTACCTAGTGGTAGTGTAGTTTAATAAAAAATCAAAATGCTTTACAATGATTTATTGAAAACCAGGTTTACAATAATTGTGATCTTCAGATGAACCTGCATACACAACTTCATCCTGGTTGTGAGGCCATACTCCACTTATTTCTGTACCACTATCATCATTATCACTATCGCTTTCGGTTTCAGTGTCACTTACCACTTCTATAATAAAAGGTTTACCTAAATACAAATCACGTTTTAAGTACCTATTCTTCTTCTAATCTGCGAACGTGTTTACAATGCTGTGCCCACTCATGAACTGTAATAGCGTCAAAAGCTTCTCTAACTGTCCGGGGAATTTCAGCATTTTTGTGCTCAATATTTACATCAGCAACTTTTCTTTTCATTGTGCTCCATTATCAGTTCAATGGGATTGAGATCACAGTGATAAGGTGGTAAATATAAACATTTGTGTCTATTGTCTTCTAAAATTTTTTCAATCTCATGTACCACAATGGAGTTCGTGCTCGTAAATAACGCGATATTTCAAGTTTTCCATTTTGTAAACTTACTGGTGCAAAGAAAAAACCTAAAGAGGAAAAAACAAATGAATTACGGTTTTCCAAATACAAAAGCATGAGTAAATAGCTGTATAAATTTAAAATTGGAATTCCAAACCAAAGAGGAGATATTTGAGATCAAAGTGACCTGGCCAGTACGACAAAACGCCAATTTTATAGGTAAGGACCTTTTGTGTTTGATTTAAATACAAGTAGTGCATTTGTAACAAATCCAGTATCTAGTATCTCCTCCCGCATGAACAATAATATATCTTTGCCCTTTCGATACAAGCTCCAATACTCCGTCTTCACCCTCTCCTTGCCAACATTTACCCGATGTATGCAAAGAGTGAATGAATATAGGTCTCATCTAAATAAATTATGGGCCGGGGCTGGGGAGATTTATTATTTTTATCCACTGCATGCAAGTACTTAGCTCAACAAGCTGATATTTCATTACGCTCCATAAGAACCTTCCGATTGGATTGAGATTTTTTAAAACGAAATGCCACCTTGTGAAGCAGCTTTCGTAGACTCTCTCGCTGTCCTGTGTAATTTATTTCTGTCTTTAAGACCTCTAGAAGCATTTTAACAGTAGGGACCTCTTTTTTAGCAGAACAAAATTCATGTACTTTTCTCCGTATAACTCCCATGTCAAAATCATCAACATGCACAAATCCACTTTTACGTTTTCTCTCCTTGCCTGGTGTCGGAATTTTTGTACCAGTTTCTTCTGCTGCGTGCCCTTCCTTAACTATTTTTGAAATTAGTCCTGGACTCACACCTGAAATATAAGATAATAAAATAAATGTTGGTATAAATTTGAAATCTGGCAGGTTACCTATTACATGTACGTTACCGTTACGCTAACCGCAACAAGAATAGAAACGAATATTTCGTGGACTTAAATAATTAGTGGAGTATCGGGTAATTTATAACAAGACAGTTAACAACACTAACCTGTCGCTGCCGAAATTCGTTATTTTTAAATTTGATTAAATAGAATAATCGGGGCAGGGCTTGTTAACGTTACCAAATAACAAAATAATAACCGTTACATAACGTTAATTTCAATTGTGATACCATAGTAACGTTACATTTACTGGTATTTGATAACAGTACCAGTAATAAAACGTTAAGTAACATTTAACGTAAAATACGAGAATTATCGTTTTAACAGTAAAATAATTAGTGTTATTATAGCCCGCGAACTTTCTTGTATTTTTTGCTATTTGAAAGTCAGTTGTAATTTAATCAAAATGTGATGCGCAACAATAACAAATATGTATTTACATAGATGAAACCATAACAATCATTTACTCATCATCATGAACTTAGATTTGATTTGTGTAATAACTAGATTTCCGAAATCTAGCAAAGAGAAAAAAATGTAATTATGGTTATAATTATGTACCTACTTACAAATTTTTTACTGTCGTGAATCATATTTTGATCAAGATACAACCTGACACTGCACCACCTCACTGAGATAACCGTTTAAAAACAACGATAAAAGTAACGTTAAACTACAAATAACGTTAATAAGGAATAACGTTACACCCCTTGAACGTTACACCATAGACTAATCAAAGGTTATTATAGCCGTAACAGACGCTCGGATTTGGTACGGCGGACTAACTCCGCCCACAAAATTCGATCTCGCAACACACGACGGGATCTGGTCCGGCGGACCACGCGGCGGACTAACTCCGCCCACCACGCCACAGAGTATATTATATACTATACTGAATTTTACGCCTTCAAGTGCACAAAAATTATGGTGGTAGCGGCAACAATAGCAGCAACATTACAACCACCATGTACCAACCACACCATAAAAAGCGGAAAAAAGGCAGAAAATTGGCTGAATTGTATTAAGAGAAATACATTTTTTAAATTTTTATGGTAGTCTGTGGTAGTTTGGTACGGCCCAAGCGTACACACGTCCAGATTTGGTACGGAGCGGACCAAATCCGCTGTGCAAACAAGCGGACCGCGGCGGACTCAATTAATAATAATAATGTTAATATTAATGTGTTACCAAATTCGGAATTTGGTACGGCGGACTAACTCCGCCCACAAGATTTGGTACGCTCCCGGACCATATCCGCCCGTGTGTAGAGTGGTCCGCCGAACATTATTATTATTAATCGAGTCCGCCGCGGTCCGCTTGTTTGCACAGCGGATTTGGTCCGCACCGTACCAAATCTGGACGTGTGTACCAAACTACCACAGACTACCATAAAAATTTAAAAAATGTATTTCTCTTAATATAATTTAGTCAATTCTCTGCTTTTTTTCCGCTTTTTACGGTGTGGTTGGTACATGGTGGTTGTAATGTTGGATTTCGGCGCGGGCGCTCCACTATCACGGCGATATCGCGTGTGAGAGTTCTGGCGGAGGAAGCGGTGTCCCGGGGCGGGGTGATGTTGGCGGTGTCCTTGGACATATCCAACGCCTTCAACACCCTGCCCTGGAGTTGTATTCGGGAGGCACTACGCTATCATCGAGTGCCTCCCTACCTCCGCCGCGTCATTGGGGCTTATTTGGCGGAGAGGTGTGTCACCTATCTGGGACGTGATGGCATACACCAGCACCCCATGTCGTGCGGTGTTCCGCAGGGTTCGGTCTTGGGCCCGCCCCTGTGGAACATCGGGTACGACTGGGTGCTGAGAGGCGAGCTCCAGCCGGGAGTGGACCTGACGTGTTACGCTGACGACACGCTGGTCACTGCCCGGGGGAGCTCGTACAGGGAGGCAGCGTTGTTGGCGACGGCCGCGGTCTCACAGGTGGTGAGCCGCATACGGCGCCTTGGCCTGGAGGTGGCCCTCAACAAGTCGGAGGCCATAGTTTTTCATGGCCCCCGGCGGGCGCCGCCGGCGGGATCACACATCGTGGTCGGTGGGGCCCGTATCGCTGTCGAGTCCACCATGAAATACCTGGGATTGGTGCTCGACAGCCGGTGGGATTTCGGACCCCACTTCCGACGGCTGGCGCCCAAGTTGTTGGGCGCGGCTGGGGCGCTGTCAACGCTGCTTCCCAATCTGGGGGACCCGAGCACCGTCTGTAGGCGGTTGTACGTGGGGATCGTGCGATCGATGGCCCTGTATGGGGCCCCGATCTGGGCGGCTGACCTGACGGCCGGCACCATCTCTGTTCTGCGGAAGCCGCAGAGGGTGATGGCCGTCAGAGTCATCAGGGGTTATCGCACGATCTCCTACGAGGCGGCTTGCGCACTGGCCGGATCTCCGCCCTGGGACCTGGAGGCAAAAGTCCTCGCGTCAATGCATCGGTGGCGCGAGGACGCGCGGGCGCGCGGGGAGCGACTGACGCAGCGACATTTTGAGCTGCGTCGGTCGCAGCTGCGCGAGGTCCTGGTGGCGGAATGGCGGAACAGGCTTTCACGCCCTACCGCCGGCCTCGTCACTATCGAGGCCATCCGGCCAGTGCTCGACCTGTGGCTCGGGAGAAGGCACGGCTCCCTGTCGTTTCGTGCGACGCAGGTTCTCACGGGGCATGGCTGCTTCGGGAGATTCCTGTGTCGCATAGGCAGGGAGCCGGACGCTCGGTGTCACCACTGCGTCGACTGTCGGGAGGACACGGCGCGGCATACGCTGTCAGAGTGTGCCGCTTGGGAGGAGCCGCGCCGTGCCCTCGTCTCTGTGGTAGGCAGTGACCTCTCGCTGCCGGCTGTAGTACGTTCTATGGTCGGCGGTGAGGAGTCCTGGGACGCGGTGGTCTCCTTCTGCGAAACTGTCATCGCGCAGAAGGAGGCTGCGGAAAGGGAGAGGGAGATGTTGAGTGCTCTCCCAGCCCGCAGCAGGCGCACCGGGCGTCGGAGGAGGGCATACGCTGCCCTCCTTCTGCCCCCCTAACTGGGTCCAGGGGCGGCGGACTTGGGGATGTCCGTTGCCCCCCATTCATCCGGACCCGAGGTGGCGGCGCGTGGTGTTCCCGTGCGCCCCTCTGACGTCGCGGGGGGAGCTAAACACCTCACTCCCCCCGCGTACGAGATGTGGCCCGCAGAGGCGGGCCGGCACCAGCCGGGGATTACGGAAGTCGCCTATGTTCCCGCGATCCCCGGCGTAGGTGGAAGATGGAACACCGGGGTGGTTTTAGTCAGTAAGAGTCTGACAGACCCCTCCGCCCGCCCCAGGGCGGAGGACATCCATGAGGATTTCCCCCCGTAAAAAAAAAAAAAAAAAAAAAAAAAAAAAAAAAAAAAAAATGGTGGTTGTAATGTTGCTGCTATTGTTGCCGCTACCACCATATTTTTAGTGCACTTGAAGGCGTACAATTCAGTATAGTATATATACTCTGTGGCGTAGTGGGCGGAGTTAGTCCGCCGCGTGGTCCGCCGGACCAGATCCCGTCGTGTGTTGCGAGATCGAATTTTGTGGGTGGAGTTAGTCCGCCGTACCAAATCCGAGCGTCTGTTACGGCTATAATAGCCGTAACAGACGCTCGGATTTGGTACGGCGGACTAACTCCGCCCACAAAATTCAATCTCGCAAGTTGCAACACACGACGGGATCTGGTCCGGCGGACCACGCGGCGGACTAACTCCGCCCACCACGCCACAGAGTATATATACTATACTGAATTGTGCGCCTTCAAGTACACAAAAATTATGGCGGTAGAAGCAACAATAGCAGCAACATTACAACCACCATGTACCAACCACACTGTAAAAAGCGGAAAAAAAGCAGAGGATTGGCCAAATTTTATTAAGAGAAATACATTTTTTAAATTTTTATGTTAGTCTGTGGTAGTTTGGTACGGCCCAAGCGTACACACGTCCAGATTTGGTACGGAGCGGACCAAATCCGCTGTGCAAACAAGCGGACCGCGGCGGACTCAATTAATAATAATAATGTTCGCGGACCACTCAACACACGGGCGGATATGGTCCGGGAGCGTACCAAATCTTGTGGGCGGAGTTAGTCCGCCGTACCAAATTCGAACGTCTGTTACGGCTATTACATGCCGGAAATCGGAATTTGGACTTTCCTTCCTGGCTTGGCTGTTTCCCGCACATTCCAGAAAAATTACCAGGTGAAATAATAATAAATTTGCGTGAGTCATGAGTCATGCTTACACAACAGAGGGCGTTATTGCAACCACTTCAACACGTAAAACTAAAATGGTAATTAGTGTCACTTTTTTTTTACAGGTTGAATTTATAACTCAAAATCTGTTTAAATAACTTATTTTACTACAGTTACCTACATATTATAATTATTTAGAAGTAGAACAGTAGAACTACAATATTTGTTCTGAAAATATTTGGCAACACCGACCCAAAATGGCTAGTTACGTACGAAGTCTTAGATTGTTTATCGATATCGATGGACAATTTTTTCCTACTACGTTAGCTTCGTCGTCTTCCAGTTCAATCGGGAGCAGTTGAATGCCTTTATTTTGGTGGATCGACTTCCTGTCAGACCTTCACAGCCTAGTAAACAGAGAATTGCTATTCCTCTTGCTACTGATTGTCATACTTTCGGGTTTGACAATCAGTAGCAAGCAATGGATAGTCACCTTTTCGCGAACCGACCTCCACAAGCGTGGTTTTCAAAACATTGGTACAGAAAACCAACGCACTTGATGAAAAAATCTCTATTTAATTTAAATTGTAATGACTGAAATGTTTAGATTTCTTATTAGATCAATGACCGTTTGTTCAAGAACTAGCTGTACTCGTGGTCATATTTAAAGGGGGTGTTATTTGTCTGCTTTACAATTATGAAGAAATATCAACGTACTTTTGTATTGGCCTATGTCCAGCAGTGGGTGTTTCTTTCGGCTGATATGATAATGATGATCAACATATTGAGATTTTTTTTAAACTCGACCCCATAAAACGTCTAAAAGTTCAGAAAAAAACACTTTTATGCTGTCCGATGCAGTTGTCCAAGTTCAATGTTTGTTTTAGTTCAATCACAAATTCAATGCCACCGACTGCATCAGCCTGCTTGAAAAGTGATTTTTTGGAACTTCTTCGTCACTTTTCATAGTCGAGTTTTTTGAAAAATGGGGCCCTATTACTAAGACTCCACTGTCCGTATGCCTGTCACCAGGGTGTGTCTCATGAACCGTGATAGCTAGACAGTTGAAATTTACACACTTGATGTATTTCTGTTGCCACTATAACAAAAAATACTAAAAACAGAATAAAATAAATATTTACGAGGGGCTCCCATATAAAACACGTGATTTTTCGTTTTTTACAGATAATAGAACGGAACCCTTCGAGCGCGAGTCCGATTCGCACTTGGCCGGTTTTTTTTATATCGTTTCTTAACTTTATAGCAGTTACAGAACACCACCACGCACTTCTGGAACACTGTATAAATAAGCCAAATCATTCATTAAAAACCTACTATATATCTACATTAATTTCGGAATATTTTCCCTGGGACGAATATATTTAACTTTGCAACAAATTCAATATACATCCATTTTTCAAATCATCAAACAGTGTTATTTTTCACTTTATTTCATCGATAACTTCTACCACACCCATCGATACACATCACTATTAACGCTGCAGAAGTCATTTTCAAACCAATGAGAGACCAGCACGCTAGAAGGGAGCGAATCCTATTGGTTGACAGCGGGAATATTCCAGAACAACCGAGTGACGTCGAGTGACGCATCCCCTCGCCTATAAACTCCTTGGTGAAATTCCGACGCCATATTATTTCGTGAATAGAAGCCGTCAATCGCGCACCTTTGCTGAGTTACTCTACGAGTTAAGTCAACGACTGAGATAGTTATACATAAAAAACCAAAAAGTAAGTCTTTACCATATTTTTATTTTGTATCTAGTGTCCTGTGATTAAATAAAAATAATTGAAACTGTCGTGGTAAATTCGGGTTGTTGCTATGATGAAATATTTTGTGCCGCGGTACTTCCTTCTCCACGTTTCTATTCCTTCGTTGGCTATTTTTACAGAAACAGGATTCATTAGTCTTGCAGTGCTTTTAATCATAATGTTTTTAAATACTTATCGTAAGATTCCAAGGTTCCGCGCGTCGTGTGAACACTGGGTTCTTTGTTCGAGTCGGTAAAGGCACGTGGTACTTTGGCAGGTGTTTTATTCCCAAGTTTTCATTATTCGCGTTCTAATTCCGATGTGGAATGGAGTTTCCACATAATTAATCCTCGTTACAATTTCCACAACCGTTCTGGAACGTTCAGTCCCCGTATCGTATCGATTTTCCGTGTACAATGGCCGCCGATGCATTTTCCGCTTAGTAACGCTTAGTTACATACCTAGTCTTCCTAGTAGTAGGTAGATAACGGTAGGTATTGATGACCCTCATTTCTCGTTCACGCTGGCTTTGTTTCCCACGTGTTTATTCGAGGTGGCCAAGTCAGGCCGGAGAACTTGTTAGATAAGCACCGACCAAAATGGCGGCACTTAACCTCTAAAATGCGGTTTTCTCGATGCCCAATTATGTATGCATTAAAGGTACAAAGGTTGCGCGTCATTCACCTTATTTTAACACGAATATTGTTTGTTTCAGATGGCAGCAACTAAAGCACCCGCTGTAGGTATCGATTTAGGTACCACCTACTCATGCGTGGGAGTCTTCCAGCATGGCAAGGTGGAGATCATCGCCAACGACCAGGGCAACAGGACCACGCCCTCTTATGTCGCGTTCACCGACACCGAGCGTCTCATCGGAGATGCCGCCAAGAACCAGGTGGCGATGAACCCTAACAACACAATCTTCGGTAAGTTTCTAGACGTCGCATACAAGTTACTAATAAAAGGGACGTGCTTCATTTATTTATCTCCTAGAAAAGTATCTTCATATCTGTTCGTAATTAGGAAAGCATTCCGGCAGATAACGAAACCAACCAAACAAAAATAAAATACCTACTCCACAAAAGGAAACGATAACGTAATCAGTCGGTTGAGCAACATGTGAATCGTGTGTGACTGGGGCCCTCTCGATAAGGGCAGGCGCGCTGATTAATTTGCGGGCGGTTCATAGCATTCTAGTTACAGGAAATGGGTCGCACGATCAATACACAGGACCTAGTTCATTCAACTAGCTTTGACGTCACTGATAAAACTAGGTCTAGGTTGAACTGGATTCAACCGTATTGAACAAAGAAGAGTTGTCAATTATTAATGAGTTATGCCGTAGGCATTACGAATCCAATAACTCAGCCTACATAAAAACCCCAATAGAATGAATTAGTTAGCTTTGAATGAGTCATTGTTTATACAGCTATGATCATAATTTCACTATTGATGACTAACCTAACACTGGAAATAATTTGGCCATGTTTGTAACACAATTCTTAAATCTTTTTGAGTCATCCGAACTCTCGTGTAGGGTAAGGTCTCGAAAGGTCATCTTGTCGAGAGCAAGGTCAGATAAAAACGGACGCGTTAGGTATAATAATAATGTCTTGTAGGTATGTTAGGATTTATTTTCATGATGATATCCAATATACTAGACTAGAGTCTCTGAACATATTGAATGATAAAAGTATTCTGAGGAAATATTTCACAAGTATAGAATAAGCATTGAATAGAATAGTATCTTCAAGTTTTGTCTGTTTGTTACAGATGCCAAACGTCTCATCGGCCGCAAATTCGAAGATGCCACTGTACAAGCTGACATGAAGCACTGGCCCTTCGAGGTAGTCAGTGATGGTGGCAAACCAAAGATCAAGGTCTCATACAAGGGAGAAGACAAAACCTTCTTCCCTGAGGAAGTTAGCTCAATGGTGCTCACAAAAATGAAGGAAACAGCCGAGGCCTACCTCGGCAAAACGGTGCAGAATGCAGTAATCACAGTTCCAGCGTATTTCAACGACTCACAGAGACAAGCCACAAAAGATGCAGGTACCATCTCAGGCTTGAACGTTCTCCGAATCATCAATGAACCTACTGCTGCTGCGATTGCGTACGGCCTTGACAAAAAAGGGAGTGGAGAACGTAACGTTTTGATTTTCGATCTCGGCGGCGGTACCTTCGACGTGTCCATCCTGACCATCGAGGATGGTATCTTCGAAGTAAAGTCCACCGCCGGTGACACGCATTTGGGAGGAGAGGACTTCGACAACCGAATGGTGAATCACTTTGTGCAGGAATTCAAGAGAAAGTACAAGAAAGACCTCGCCACCAACAAGAGGGCCCTTCGGCGACTGCGCACAGCCTGCGAAAGGGCGAAGAGAACTCTTTCCTCGTCTACCCAGGCTAGCATTGAAATCGACTCTCTGTTCGAGGGTATCGACTTCTACACCTCCATCACCAGGGCTCGTTTCGAAGAGCTGAACGCCGATCTGTTCCGGTCCACCATGGAGCCTGTCGAGAAGTCCCTTCGTGATGCAAAGATGGACAAGTCCCAAATCCACGACATAGTTCTTGTAGGTGGTTCCACTCGTATCCCCAAAGTGCAGAAACTCCTTCAAGACTTCTTCAATGGCAAGGAGCTAAACAAATCTATCAACCCCGACGAGGCCGTAGCCTACGGTGCCGCCGTCCAGGCCGCCATCTTGCACGGTGACAAGTCTGAGGAGGTTCAGGATCTGCTGCTGCTCGACGTGACCCCACTGTCACTCGGTATCGAAACCGCCGGCGGTGTCATGACCACCCTCATCAAGCGCAACACCACCATCCCCACCAAGCAGACCCAGACATTCACCACCTACTCGGACAACCAGCCTGGAGTACTCATCCAGGTGTTCGAGGGTGAGCGAGCCATGACCAAGGATAACAACTTACTCGGAAAGTTCGAGCTGACCGGCATCCCTCCTGCGCCGCGTGGCGTGCCCCAGATCGAAGTCACCTTCGACATCGACGCTAACGGCATTCTCAACGTGTCTGCCATCGAGAAGTCGACTAACAAGGAGAACAAGATCACCATCACCAACGACAAGGGCCGTCTCTCCAAGGAGGAGATTGAGCGTATGGTCAACGAGGCAGAGAAATACAGGACTGAGGATGAGAAGCAGAAGGAGACCATCCAGGCTAAGAACGCCCTGGAATCTTACTGCTTCAACATGAAGTCCACCATGGAGGATGAGAAGCTCAAGGACAAGATCTCTGACTCCGACAAGCAGACCATCCTGGACAAGTGCAACGACACCATCAAATGGCTGGACTCCAACCAGCTGGCTGACAAGGAAGAATACGAGCACAAGCAGAAGGAACTGGAAGGCATCTGCAATCCGATCATCACCAAGATGTACCAGGGAGCAGGTGGCATGCCCGGTGGTATGCCCGGAGGCATGCCCGGCTTCCCCGGCGGCGCCCCCGGTGCGGGAGGCGCAGCCCCCGGTGGCGGTGCCGGACCTACCATCGAGGAGGTCGATTAAACATTCCAACAGATTAACAGCAAGCTTTTACTGATATTGCAGTATTCAACTACAGTACACTGTCTCCAATAAATGATTGAAACTCTCTTCAGTATTTTAATGTTCCTCTTCCTTTTATTGATAAATGACAGACTCAAAATACCTAGTTCCTACCACCAAAGCTGCATTTAGTAGGCCAATAGATTACCGCTCGTCTAGAGTTTTCAAACACCACGGGTAACAATACAAATCGGTCAAGGCTTTCCTATAATCCATATTGATGCGACTTAAAACACGTTTCCATTCAGGTGCTACTTTGTAGGTATTTCTATCAGACCGGTGCGTTGGCGTCTGTCGTTTCTTGTGGTCATTGACATCGAAGTACCTACATGCTATATTTTCCGAGAGAACTATAAAGTTGGTAGGTAGATGGGTACCTACCTACCTGGATTTTGGACTTCGGCCCACCTCCGAAAAACATCCTACCGTTTCGTAGGTATTAGAAATAGCTAACAGTTATGAGTACCTAATGATGATGCAAGGTCGACCATTTTCGTGAACGATAAATAAATCGACCAAAATAGCTACCTACCTACCACCTACTCCAGACTTTAGTTAGGTATCGTGACAGATAAAACGTTAGCAACTTGCGCATGTCCCGATAGTAGATGTGTCCGTGACTACAGCAGGACCACAAACCCCAATCGTTTCCATATTTGGTAAATAATTAGTACTCGGTACCTAGGTAGGTACCTCAGTAGGTAGTTTTCGAAAAAATCGACTTTGAAGGTGGTCCGGCGGTACCTAGTCACGGTCCTTTCAGCAGGACCACCATGAGCGCAGAAAAAGGGGGCATGCTTCAGCTATTCTAAAAGTATATAAATAATTAGTATCCTTAACCTTTTGAACGCCAGAGCGTAAACGCATCGGCGGCGCCCCTACAATTTTACGCGGAGATTTAGCACCAATTGGAAAAGTAATTAAAACTGATTTCTCTTTTAAAATACAACACCTAGGAATATGAATTTTTGGTCACTATGACTAGGAGTACCTAGGTACAAATTTTTGTATAGCGGTTGGGGTTCGTGGTCCTACTGCCGCGAGTCACGGACAAGTGTCCGTGACTACCGCAGGTCCAGGAACGCCAATTTGCATTTACAAACATTGTTAGACTCGCTGAAGACTGTAAGAACATAATATTTTCATTGTATAGACTCAATTTTATTAGCATTGTATAACTTCATGCGTTATAGCGTTAACATGTGCTACTTTTATTTATTTTTTCTTTGACTTGAATGTGCCCTGGCCCCTGGCGGTTCGGAGTGTCATAATTCTAGCTGATGGTGGCGCATGTGTTGGATCATTTGGCTCATAGCTTCATCTCTTTGACTGACCGACCTTGACATTCAAAAGTGCCTGTAGGTAAATGGTTTGATTGAAATAAAAAATAATAAAATATACCTGTAATAAAATAATTTGAATTTTGAAACCTATATATTAAGTGGCCATTTTCTATCACGAGCATGAAACCATTCAACAAGTCAGCTCCAAATATTATTCTTTCTTACAAGCAAATGTTTTTACTGACTGTACTTTGGATAGGTAAATCTCGTGGACCCGTTGGGAACATTTTTTTTATGGACCCGGTGGGAAAAGAAGTACTTAAAATAGAATCGTGAACTTCTGGGAATAACTTTCACTAGGGTCACATTTAAATACCTACCTAGTAAGTAAGTAGACAAGGTCAATCGTCTGCAGCTGAGGGTAATTCCTCACTTCCGGTTTCTATGTTATTTGCATTAGCATGATGTACCTATCAATAAGTACATTCTTACGTAATTCACGGGTAAGTATGCCCCGTGAATTAGGTACGTAAGAATGCCCCCCTGCAAGCTTCTATAATGAAAGAGAATACTAAAGTAAGAACATATAATATATTGTATACCTAGGTAGTTAGTTCGCGCTAGTGCTAACCGGGGGGGTTGTGGTATTGATTTTTAATTAGGTTGGTAAGTATGGTAATCATGCCTGCTTCGATGTTCGTTTTAGCATAGCCTTGCTGATTTGCAGTTTAGATTTACCTATGTAGGTACTAGGTAGTCAAGCACCAAAACGGGACCCTATTACTAAGACTTCGCTGTCCGTCTGTCTGTCACTAGGCTGTATCACATGAACCGTGACAGCTAGACAGTTAAAATTGTGTTTCTGTTGCCGCTATGACAGAATAAAATAAATATTTAAGTGGGGTTCCCATACAACAAACATGATTTTTTTGCCATTTTTTATAGATATAGGTACGGAACCCTTCGTGCGCAAGTCCGACTCGCACTTAGCCGGTTTTTTTAAGTAAGTAAGTAAATATGGGAAATGATCAAACGACTCCTTCCATTCTGGGTGGGAAGGGAGTGAAAGAATCTTACTGACTAAAAGCCATCCCTGTTCCTCCTAATGCCCTTTGCGTTCCAGAGCCGCGGTGACTCTTTCGAACAAATTCCGCAGCCCTGGCAGGCTCCCACCCTAGCAGGCCCCGTCATCTATGCTGATATCTCTTTCATTGTTTGTTAGCAGTGGTAACAGGGAGACGATGTTCTTTTCGGTTTCCTTATTATTGTGTAGTCGATATGATCTCTAAAGGCTAATAACGGCCACACAAGTCAATCTTCAAGGTATGGTACAGTTCTCGTCAAATAACATTGCCCCTCTGAAATTAGCCATTTGCAAAGATCGCGCAGGTGCAGTCACGTACACGGGAGCAAGCGGGACGCAAGACGACACGACTGAGACATAAAATCGCGCCCCGCCCCCATGTCTCTTACGCATGCGCAGTTGCAGTGTGTTCGTAATTTTGACTACTACGCAGCCACTCGACACAACTTCAGAGGGGCAAAGTTATTTGACGAGAACTGTACCTACAGTGCTTGCCGAGGTCATAGCAGTCTGTGGATGGGTGACCATCTTAACATATCCAGATTCCTCCGTGCCTCAGAAAGCACGTCCAGCCGTTGGTCCCTTTGAAAGTCGTTAAGGATTGTCAGAAGCCATACCATCTGACACGAAGTACCGTGTTACCCATTCAATGGTTGTGGAGGTCTGGTAGGCAGCTGCTCCACGTAAAATACTGGTGTTCAGCTGAATCCGGTTTGACTGGGAGCCGACCCCAATACAGTTGGGAAAAGACTAAGCAGATGTTGAAAGCTTACACGAGTAACTGAGTAAATATTGTTGTTATAAACAACAGTAATAAATTTGTCACAAATAGAACAGCAACAACAAGGTCGAGAGAATGCTCGAGATTGTCACAGTCTCTTAATGTGTCTTTGATACTCACATGATTCATAAAATGTAGTTATTTACATCCACTTCATAGTCGATAGGGTTTAACATAATATATAACGCTACGCTAGTGGGTAGTCTAAGAAAAGACAGCAGAGATGTAGGTAGTTAGGTTAGGAACTTACACTACACTATGCCGTGACTATGCCAGTTATATGTTTAAAACCAGTCGGTGTGTCTGCTGCTGGTAACCGGGTACCAATCCATGCTCCAGGACTGGTTGCGGAATTGTTCGAAAGTGTTACCGCGGCCCTGGAACGCAAAGGGCATTTGGAGGAACACGTGTTGTGGGTTTTGGTTTGGTCAGCAAGAGTCTGACACTCCCTCCCGATCCGCCTAGAACGGAAGGAGTTATTTGGTGATTTCCCATGCGAAAAAAAGTTCCAGGACTAAGATTTACCTATGTATTAAAATAAAATAAAAAACACTACAAAGTATAAAATAGGTACCGTCAACTGTGGCAACTTTACCGTATTTTTTACATTTTTAACTATTTACCACAACATGCAGCTAGATATTTAAACTTTTATTGATTTATTTTGTACAAAATTTGTGTCTCTTTTGGTTGAACCAATTAATTCTACTAAATCTCGGTTCTCGTTGCACACGACCAGCTGGGCAGGATTAAGACTATCTCGAATCTGTTGGCTAGCTATCGCGAGAGATACCATCGGGTTACAAAATTAACTTTTATAAATTTTACGATGACGTCTTAGAGTTGGAGGAATTTTCAATTCCAGCGATTGTAGTTGTTTAAAAATGTTAAAATTATGATATCAGTGGAATCGTCTGGAAGCGGAATATTTATAGCATTTCTGAGAAACATCGGTTGGTCTAAAAATAGCGCAGAATAGCGATTCCTACAGATAATAATTGTACATATTTTATTTCTGAGAGCTTAATGCCGCATTTACACATTCGTGTTCGCCATTCGCCTCGTCACTCGACGAACATTCGACGAAACATTCGTATACGAATGCTGTCGCGAACTACTGTTCACACATTCGCGAGGTGAATTATTTTGACATTCGCACACGAACATGGAGGACGTGAAAATAATGGCGGCATGCGCGCTACATTTAATGAGTTTATACAATTATTTAGATATCCTGCGCAAAAAAGTAAAAAAAAACCGTCGACGCAGACGATGGTGGTTGATAGCGTGTCATAGCGTGTCAATAGAACAATGTAATCGAAAAAAAATGATTAAATTACACATCATGGTAAATAATTCTTAACTTCCGCTATGTTTGTTGATAATCAATTTTGTTTCAGCCAAACTATGGATTCTGTCTTTCAAGAAATGCTCTGTGAAGATTCCGGCGAATTCTCAAATTTTTGTAGAATGTCACCAATAGAATTTAATTATTTACTGAGTAAAATTGAACCAATAATTACCAAAAAAACAACTAAGTGGAGAATACCTATACCAGCAAAAGTGCGTCTATCTATAACTTTAAGATTTCTGGCAACTGGGGATAGCTACCGAAATCTTCATTATATGTTCAAGATTTCAAGTTCACTTATATCAAAAATCATCTACAAAGTATGTCAAGCAATTAACCTAGTTTTGAAGGAAGAAATAAAGGCATGTATTCAATATTTTAAATCAAATTTTTATTCAGTGCTCTTAAAAATATATGTTCTAAATTAACAAAATAACAACAGCAGTGCGATTCTGTAAACATGTCGACGTGAACACCCGGGCGGGGTGCACGACAGTTGAGTTTTCAAACCATACAAATAAGATGGAATGACAGCTCTATTGTCGTTCACTTCGCCTCGGTGAACACCGTGAGATGTCGACAGAATCGACCGGCGGTATCATTTATGATATCAGTAATCTACTACTTATATTAAATCAGTCTCATCAATTTCCACGTAAGATCAGTAATCTACTACTTATATTAAATCAGTCTCATCAATTTACACATAATATCAGTAATCTACTACCTATGTTAAATCAGTCTCATCAATTTCCACATAATATCAGTAATCTACCACTTATATTAAATCAATTTCCGCATAATATCAGTAATCTACTACTTATATTAAATCAGTCTCATCAATTTCCACGTAAGATCAGTAATCTACTACCTATGTTAAATCAGTCTCATCAATTTCCATATAATATCAGTAATCTACCACTTATATTAAATCAGTCTCATCAATTTCCGCATAATATCAGTAATCTACTACTTATATTAAATCAGTCTCATCAATTTCCACATAATATTAGTAATCTACTACTTATATTAAATCATTCTCATCAATTTACACATAATATTAGTAATCTACTACTTATGTTAAATCAGTCTCATCAATTTCCGCATAATATCAGTAATCTACTACTTATATTAAATCAGTCTCATCAATTTCCGCATAATATCAGTAATCTACAACTTATATTAAATCAGTCTCATCAATTTCCACATAATATCAGTAATGTACTACTTATATTAAATCAGACTCATCAATTTCCACGTAAGATCAGTAATCTACTACTTATATTAAATCAGTCTCATCAATTTCCGCATAATATCAGTAATGTACTACTTATATTAAATCAGTCTCATCAATTTCCACGTAATATCAGTAATCTACTACTTATATTAAATCAGTCTCATCAATTTACACATAATATCAGTAATCTACTACTTATATTAAATCAGTCTCATCAATTTACACATAATATCAGTAATCTACTACTTGTATTAAATCAGAGTCATCAATTTCCGCATTTGTTAATGCATGTTGAAGGAGGTGGATGATTGAAGGTAATATAACTTCTTCAGACAGTATTTATGTATTTGGTTGGATTGTGTTGTTGAGACACTAGAGGGCATTGGTTGATAATTTGAGATACCTATTTGATCTATTGACTGTGACTGAAAGGGAGAATAGGAAGTTGCGGCTGAATATGGTCTATTTGGGATGCTAATTTGAACTGGTGCATAAGAAGATGCGGTAGAAGATGATGCATGAATTGGTGACTGTGACTGAAAGGGAGCATAAAAAGTTGCGGCTGAAGATGGTCTATTGGGTATGCTAATTTGAACTGGTCTGTAACTGCATAGGTGTATATGAAGATGCGGCAGAAGATGGTCTATGAATTGGTGACTGTGACGGCAAATCAACATAGGAAGCTGCTGAAAATGGCTGATTTGGTATGAGAACTGGTGACTATGGTAGGGAATCAGTAGAGTCCTGTCCTGGGGACGAAGTAGAATAGGAGTTAGAAATATTTGAAATTGTACATGGTGGTTTTCTTAGAAGAAGCCCATCGATTTCATGCATAATAAGATGCCTTTCGTACTTTGAATAGTTTCTTAATTTGTTTGCCAGTAACCTTCCATACAGATCACAATCGTCCGTTTCTTTCCGTTTTTTTTGAGATATCACGTTGTTAAGCGTTTCGAAAGTTTGTTTGATTTTCTTTTGTGCATCGCTGATTTCTGATGCTAGTTGACGGCGTCTTTGACGCTGACTTGTAGGTGCGGGAAAATCGCTATATGTGTCTCTACTGGACTGTGTGTGGACTCTGCTGTGGTGATCCGTTTCTTCAGAATGGTGGATGATTCCGATGTTTTGGTTCTCAGTGTTCCCAGTCTGATCTAAAACACTTTGTTGCTCGTTGACATGTTGTTCTTCATTTTTAGAAGGTGATGATGCCTATAAAAATATACAGACATGTAAATAAATTACACCTTTTTTTTTTGATACCACAGACACCAGAGCAATGGATTTCAATAGAAGAAGGATTCAGAGTAAAGTTTCCGCATTGCATCGGAGCGATCGATGGCAAACACATTGTAGTAGAAAGTCCAATAGGCAGTGGCTCTCAATATTATAATTATAAAAAAACATTTAGTATTGTACTATTAGCGGTAGTTGATAGCAATTACAATTTTATATTTGCGGATATCGGTGCTCCAGGCCGAATTAGTGATGGAGGAGTATTCCAGAACAGCTTACTATGGAAAAAAAATATTAGAAATGATGTTAATTTTCCGCCTGCTTGCCCACTACCTGGAAGACAAAAACCTGTCCCATTTGTTTTCATAGGTGATGGAGCATTTGCCTTGACTACACATGTGATGAAGCCTTATCCGGTTAATCACGACCATGGTACATTGCAACGAACTTTTAACAAGAAATTATCTAGTGCACGCGTTATCGTAGAAAATGTTTTTGGTGTTTTGACGTCAGTGTTCAGGATTTAAAAAAAACCTATGGAAGTTCAGGTGGAAAAAGCTAAAACAATTACTATGTCTTGCATATAGTTACATAATTTTCTAAGAGAAGAGAGACTTCCAGAAATATATATACCCCTCCAAGAATATTTGATATAATAGTCAACGGCGAAGTGGTTCAAGAAGGTTTTTGGAGGAGGGATAGCCAATCCGCTTCTGCTTTGCGGTCCTTACCAAATAGAGCTAGGCGTCCTCCACTCAATGCTTTAGAGATAAGAGAAGAATTTGCTAATTACTTTAACAATTTATAAAATCGTTCATATATTGTGTACTATGTATGATGTATGTAAGTAATTATAATTAATTATAAGCCAAAGAGTTTTTGTTTTATTTAATGATAAATGATATTTATTTTGTAAGTAGGTTGTAAATAACACTTTTACACGTCAATATTTTCGGTCGTTTTAAACTAGATGAGGCCGGTGTTTCCTAGCTGACTACCCTGAGAAGAAACACCGAAACAAACTCAGAGGTCAAAGTCTCTTTTGAAGTCCATACAATTGTACTGGTCAAATCATATGAGAACCAAGCAGGTTGATGTCTGAAGTGGTCTTTTGAGGAAAGTACCACACAGATTTGAGTGGACCTGTCCAGACAGTGCAAGCATTTGTCAATTCAACCATTTAAATGGATAAGGATTAATATCATGATACCGAAGTCACCATTTTTTCATTTCACCTGGGATTTGCTTGAATAGTGTGAACAAAAAGCGGCCATGGTGACTCAACCATAACAGTTAGACATATGTTATCGCGGGCTTTTTTGTAGATATTGATGACCTCTATAAAACTGTGGTACATCACTTTGCTCTATTGTCAAAAGATTCAGCAGCGTACGCGATATAGGGATTTTTTCACACCTCGGGTTACATTATCGAAGTTTTCATACGGATCCCTAACTTTATTGAAAATATTCAATAGCCTATGTCCATTACGGATAATGTAGGATTCTATTGGTAAAAGATTTTTTTAAATCGATCCAGTAGTTTCAGAGCCTAGTCATTTCAAACAAACAAACAAATCTTTCCTCTTTATTATATTATTATTTGTAGATTAAAATCCTGATGAAAAATACTGTAGAAGGCATAATCAAAAAAAAAACCGATGTTTAAAGTGCGACTCGGACTCCCGCACGAAGGGTTCCGTACCATTATTTATAAAAAACGGCAAAATCTCACGTTTGTTGTATTTATTTTATTTTGTTTTTTTAGTATTTGTTGTTATAGCGGCAACAGTAAATACATCATCTGTGAAAATTTCAACTGTCTAACTATCAAGGTTCATGAGATACAGCCTGGTGACAGACAGACAGACGGACAGCGGAGTCTTAGTAATGGGTCCCGTTTTTATCCTTTAGATACGGAACCCTAAAAAACACTCGCTCGCTACGCAACGCTTTACCGGTAGGGTAAAGCGTTGCGTAGGGTAGGCCTGGGTCTTATCGCTTTTTTTGAGAATCGTATCTTGATCAGATTTCGAGTTTCAATATCTGATTTCAACACTATATATTTCAATATCTATATATTGTGCGTAGGTACGCGTACAGACCTATATATTTGGATACCTAATCCGATACCCTGTCGTATACCGACCTCGCCGCCCCGAGGTCCGTTGCGACGACCCATTCAAAACCCTCCCCGAGTTTTGCCAAACGAGCCAGCCCGCGCCGCTGAGCTTTTAGCTTTAATAACCCCTAATTAATGAAACGACCCAGCCTGATTGTCTCTTGCTGTCCCTAACTGACGCCGCTAAGCCGAGGTCGCATTCCACAGGGAATGCCCTTAGCGAGCGGTCAGTAGCTTTTAGCTTGTAGCTAGTTTTGTTGCCTTGGCTGGGGGCCTTAAATTCATTTGAGGCCACCACAGGTTAGTCCGGTTAAGCAGTTGATATCCCAAGTGTGTTAACTTGCTAGTGGTCACACCTAAAAAAAAAAAAACGATACCCTGTTTTTTGGATGCGACGATATTCGAAATCGAGATTTACAAATCTACAATACCGATTTTCATGGAATATAAATTAAATATCTAGGTACCTATAATATTGTGCGTACGCGTAGGTATGTATTTCAAACCATCGGATAATAGGTACCTACATAGTTTTCGAAAAGATATTGTATCGATATATAGATTTCGTACCTAACTATTATACGGTTTGTATCGCCCACCACTACTACCGGGCAGAACATGCTCACGATCACAACACAATCACTGTAGGTACATACTACAGCGTGTAAATAGAAAGGTGTATTATCACAGATTACTAAATAGTTATTTAATCAAAAACACTTACATTATCCTCAGTGTCTATTGTATCACCGCAATCGTACACTGGAGCCAAGAAATCTTCCATCAATTTGAATGCGAACCATATAGGTTCATAAACATCTTCTGCTGCCATACCCGATTTGATAGACGATTTCTTCTTTCGAAGATGTGTACAGAAACAGGCCATTAATGAATTCTTTTTAATTTTTAACTTGCTGACTGGCAATTCCATACTAGTAGATATTCGGTTCCACGCATCGTTTTTCTTTTGTCTATTTTTATGGTTTCGATGTTTTGGGTTCCAAATGAGCTCTTCCTTTTGGAAAAGTTCTAGGAATTCTAAAATTCGCTCTTCACTCCACTCCATTTTTTATTCACGTCCTGTTGGGTCGAGCGCTAGCTGTTAACTGCATGCAGGCGAATGTGTAAACAGTAAGTTCGTGTTCGCCATTCGTGCCCTTTGATTCGCGTCCGAAAAACCGCTCCCAACGTGAACGCGCGAATCGCGAGGCGAAACACGAGGCGATTCCCGTTGTCCCCGTATATGGTGTATATACGGGGACAACGGGAATAAAGGGGCAATCGCGTATCAGTTGATATACGGTTCCACGCATCGTTTGTCCATTTTTATGATTGCAATGTTTTGGGTTCCAAATGAGCTCTTCCTTTTGATAAAGTTCTAGGAATTCTAAAATTCGCACTTTACTCCACTCCATTTTGTCTATACGTCCTGTTGGGTCGGGCGCTAGCTGTCAACTGAATGCAGGCGAATGTGTAAACAGTAAGTTCGTGTTCGCTATTCGTGCCCTTTGATGCCGCATTTACACATGCGAGTTCGCTATTCGCCTCGTCACTCGACGAACATTTCGACGAAACATTCGTATACGAATGCTGTCGCGAACTACTGTTCACACATTCGCGAGGTGAATCATTTTGACATTCGCACACGAACATGGAGGACGTGAAAATAATGGCGGCATGCGCGCTACATTTAATGAGTTTATACAATTATTTAAATATCCTGCCCAAAAAAGTAAAAAAGAACCGTCGACGCAGACGATGGTGGATGATAGATACCTATTTATAATTTCGAAGATGTCTACGGAAACAGGCCATTAATTAATTCTTCTTTAATTTTAAATTGCTGACTAGCAATCCAGTATACTCCCGTTGTCCCCGTAGGCCATGTCCCCGTTAAAGGGGACAAAGGGAATTTAAATAATTAAAATTACTTCCCGTTGTCCCGTTAATTTATTGTAAGAATTAAATATACTTTTCAAATTATGTTGGTAAACGAGCTCGGGACTTGGGGCACCCCGACTCGGGTTTTTTTAAACCACCCAGAAATACGTTTCGTAATGTACGTTATGGGGACAACTAGCACATTTTTTTGACAGACCGACCTTGACAATTCAAAAGTGCCTGTGAATGGTTTATTTGAAATAAATAATTTGAATTTGAACGGGAAATAAATTTAATCACCTCCCGCTGTCCCCGTGACGGGGATATGGTATACGGGGACAACGGGAATAAAGGGGCAATCCCGTATCAGTTGATATACGGTTCCATGCATCGTTTGTCCATTTTTATGATTGCAATGTTTTGGGTTCCAAATGAGCTCTTCCTTTTGATAAAGTTCTAGGAATTCTAAAATTCGCACTTTACTCCACTACATTTTGTCTATACGTCCTGTTGGGTCGGGCGCTAGCTGTCAACTGAATGCAGGCGAATGTGTAAACAGTAAGTTCGTGTTCGCTATTCGTGCCCTTTGATTCGCGTCCGAAAAACCGCTCCCAACGCGAACTCGCGAATCGCGAGGCGAACCACGAGGCGAATAGCGAGCGCACTGTTTACATATGCGTGTTCGTTATTCGCCTCGCTATTCGCCTCGCGATTCGCACGAATGTGTAAATGCGGTATGATTCGCGTCCGAAAAACCGCTCCCAACGCGAACTCGCGAATCGCGAGGCGAACCACGAGGCGAATAGCGAGCGCACTGTTTACATATGCGTGTTCGTTATTCGCCTCGCTATTCGCCTCGCGATTCGCACGAATGTGTAAATGCGGTATTACATTATGCGTGTTCGTTATTCGCCTCGCCATTCGCCTCGCGATTCGCACGAATGTGTAAATGCGGTATACTTTCACTTTTGTTGTACTTTATTATCTCAATAAGTAGGTAAGTACCTACTTAAATTTTCTGTTTACCTACGTCGTGTAATTTCCAGTTGATATGATAAATAACAACCTTCTAGACTACACTTATCAATAATTGAAAACTGCGTCATGATAATGTCTTAATGTACCTAGTTGGGGCTGACTAATAACCAGGTAGGGTGGCGCTCGACGAGTTACTGAAGGGCATGGCCCTTAGTATCTACGCTTTCTCTGCCATGTCCTTTCCTAGGTTGTTCGTTCCTGCCAGGGCTGCGGAATTTGTTCGAACGAGACACTCTGGAACGCAAAGGGCATTTGAAGGAACATAGATCGCGTTTTACGGCCGCTTTCTATAACATATCTCAATCCCAATCTTGATCCCGATCCTTGTCTGTAACCAATCAACGGCCGAGTTTGTGTCCTTCACCACACAATCCTCACCTTTGATTGGTTACAGACAAGGATCGGGATCAAGATTGGGATTGAGATATATTATAGAAAGCGGCCGTTAGTCAGTAAGAGTTTGGCACTCCCTTCCGCTACACCCAGAAAGAAAGAAGCCATTTGATGATTTCTCAACCTAAAAAAAAAATAGGCACCTAACGGATGCTCAGCTCACCCAACACTCAGCACGCATCGTTTATTCTCAAAGATCGAACCGTTTTGCTGTTGTTTTTAAGCTAGGTACGAGCACAGATTACTGAATACGAGTTTCTCATGTAAAGTAGGTAGGTACTTACCTATTCTATCAAAATGATCGCTCCAACGTGTCGTAAGTACTCGTGTGGTCAGCCGGTCACGGTAGAACATCCATGTCGTTGACCTCACGAGTCACGTCCATTACGTATGACAATGTAGCGGAAGCCGCCATATCACGTTTGTCTCAGATGACTCCTAACGCGTGAAGAGTGTCTCATACTTTTACTACCTACTACAATACGAGTGTTTTGTTTTAAATACGAGGTAAACAGACACTTGAAAAGTAGGAACTCATAGATGGTAGGTATACTGAGTATTACGTTATTGTTACTGAGAGTATGGAGTAGTGTTTTCATTCATAATTTCTTTTTTATATTTTTTTTATCATTCATTCATTACGTACTTAGGTCTGTAGGGGGATCTACTCTCTGTGGACTTCGGGCTTAGAGAATAGACCCCCTGATATCAACATGCGTCGCATCTATGAAGTTTCTCATGAGTGTCTCCGAGTAGGTAATTCTTTTGGCGAAACTTCACTGTCACTTTTTATTTATTTTTAATCACCATTCGTTGTTAATCTGATCAACCGTAAAAATGTGGAAATGGCATCCGTTGTGGCGATACTGCGTTGCGAGTGGCTATATCTACGACTGGAAATATTAACCACATTATAAAAATGATTCCATCATTCCAGTGACCCATTTTGATGTTCAGGGATAGTCCCTGATTTGTTAATACGTCCTACATTTAAGTATCTATGACTTACCTAAGATTAGAAAGTCGGTCATTGCATGACTAAAGAATAAGTACGCCAGCAATGATAAGCATTATTAACCTATGTATGAATGATGCTTATCATTGTACGCATGTTCACGATATGACATAGTATCATATCGTGACCATTTTTTAAAATAAGTAGGTAGGTACTAAAAACGGGACATCGTAAAAATTAAGACCGCGGTAGTGTCGTATTTTAAAAAAATCTAGGTATCTTTCAGGTTTTACCAAGATCGGTTGCATTCAAAATAAAGAATTTGCGTGTGAACTACGCGGCCTAAAAAAATGCTTGAGAATGTGAAAATAGCGCTCTTTTGTAATTATTATGATACCCCACATGCTCTAGTAGCCTTACTTCGATTTTTTAAGACCCCCTTTCATATATATATTTGTATATTTTTATTTCTTTTAAATGCAAAATACGAGTACCTACCTAGTTGGGCAAACGTAATTTAAAACAGTTCTAAATTACAAGTTGATAGCATTAGTAGGTAGCTCTTGATATCCAGCTGTGACAGACGGACAGACAGACTGAGTCTCACCATAAGCGTTCCTTTTTACCATTTTGGTACAGCTACAGAACTCTAAAAAGGGACAGTCCCGTTCAATACGACCGCATGGTCACTTTAGTCACACAAGTATTTGTTTGTATTGATATCAGTCATTCAGTTCTCGAATGTTCTGTTATCTATGTTCTGTTTATATACTAGGAATTAAAAATAAAACATGCTGACTAATGCTTCACAATTTTCTTTGAAAAGCCATGACAATTGAATACATGGCTACGATCATACGAGTACATACTTACATAAATAGTAAGAGCCTGAAAGCCTGAGGCTGCCAGAAAAGTGATGTTTTTGAAACTTTCAAGTAATTTTATGCGGTCGGGTTATTTTAAAAATGTTGATACCCATCTGTTTATTTTTGCTATTGTTTTTTGACTTTAATCAGGTAAGTACAGAACGTTACCCTGAAATATGACCAATGACTTCTGGAACACCCTGTGTATTAATTTTTCAGTAGGTACACTCGCACTTACTGAAAAATTAATACACCCTTCCTTCCAACGTTGCGTCTTAGGTAGGTACTCACCTAAGACGCAGCGTTGGAATTCCTCCCACAAGATGGACCTGACCTGGTGAGGGTCGCTGGTAGCCGATGGATGCGAGACGCACAGGGCCTAAACCACCAACTCTTAAAGCAGTATTACTTTAATATTAATTCCAGTGGGAAAGAGACGGAGTCAACGTCCTGTATAGCTCCGTTTCTTTCCCACTGGAAGTAATATTGAAGTAATACTGCTTTAAGAGTTGATGGTTAGGCCCCAGGACCGGTTGTTGTAGCGACACGCGCGGGGAGGCCTATGTCCAGCAGTGGACGTCTTTCAGCTGAGAAGATGATGATGATGACGAGTCTCGTACCTATGACTATATATGACCTAATTTCCTACTAGTCAACATAGCCTATTTTTACTAATAAATGATAATGAGTAATAGGCTACAATAGGCTAGTTCTTCAATGTTTTCATTCATTCCTAAACTCGACAACATGACTTTCGATATGTCTTTATAATTCTATAGTTGGCTAGAGGCTAGACAGTGCCAAGTGGCCTTCCAGTTATAATATGATAGACTATCTATTTGTATGTCGCAGCCAATAAGCTTAAACAGCCATTTAATGGTGGCCTAGCCTTTTTATTTAAATGCGCCGATTTTTCAGCGACCTAAGTGACATCTTTTGTTCAATATCGTTTGATGACTTGCCCATGTCACTTATGTCGCTGATTAAACGGCGCAGTTCAATGAAAAAGCTAGGCTTTTAATGAATCGGCTGATTAAGCTAGTTGGCTGCGACATATACATGATGTTCCAGAAGTGCGTGGTCATGTATGAAGCGTGATGTTGGGTAGCTGATATACATTAAGGAAAATATATCAAAACATAAAAATGAGACTTAAAAAAAAACGATCATAGAAAACGACTAAAAAGTTCCGAAGACATGACTTTTCAAGCAGTCTGCATCAGTCATGATGAGACAGTTCCAGGGTGACATCAAATCTGTGATTGAACTAAGAAATGCCACCAATTGTAACTAACTGCTTGAAAGTCTTTTCTTCAAACATTATGTCGTTTTTTCTGGTCGAAGTTTGTTTTGCTATGTATTCCTTAATTTATATCAGCTTCCCAACATCACCGTTACGACCAAGCACTTCTTAACCATTCTGTATAGGCACATCAGAAGTACATAATATTCAATAGCGACGCTTGTTGGCGCCACAGTTGACACAACAGCTGCTGATGTAGCGAGACATCCAGATAAGCTCAGGTGAATCTCACGATATTTTTACACCAGTGAGTAATTATAACGAGAATGGTCACGGAAGCAGGCTGCTTATAATAACATTTATCAACATTTCCGTGTTGTTCCATTCCAGACGACAAGACATGTTTTTACACCGTGAACAGCTTCAAATATTAATAGTTATTAGCTCAAAACTATTCAGTTCTGCCCTATTTATTTGTAAACCAAACGACCTTACCACGCAACTATAGATTACGGATATTGAATACTTGCCAAGGTATACCTAAGGGCTTCAGTCCTCACAAGGGTATCATATAGTTAGTCATCAGTAGGGTTATCAACATTTTTCAAGAAGAAATACTTAGATTATTTCTGATTTTAAAGATGTTAAACAATTTTATTGTATTTTGTATAGTGTGTTTTTGTACTTTTGCGAAACAACAACATAAACGTTGTTTTTAAAAGAATTGTACGATAACTAAACGTCAATTTCAATGAAGTCAATCTCAAGATTATATTTGAATTGATTATACGCTAGCTCCATCATACACCTCATCTATCGCTTTCCATCAGGCGTGATCGAGGTCAAGAGGAAGCCCATTTCTCAATAAAAAAAATAGGTACATTAAAAACCAAGATCAAGTTTTTTCTTCACTGCAATAATGTCTGAAAAGACAAATAGGTAGCTTAACACTCTAAGTTAAATGCTGAAATGGCTGGAATTTATTCAGTGTAATTTAGAAATAAATAGAGTATTTCAGCCTAATGGTTGGCAACCCTAGCACCACAACGTCATCATTTGACGTAGGTAAGTACCTACGACCCGTTAGGATATAATTAGTGTACTGTGAAGCGAAGCCGACTGACGGTGGTTGAAGACCTTCGTGGTTTGTTCGTATTGTTGAGGCCATAGGCTTCTGGCTTCCTTTCCTTTTAGAAAAAATCATGACTTAGGCAGCAAACAGGAATTACTAAGTTAATGAATTGGTGCCTTCTGAACTTTCTCTTTAGTAAAAAAAATACACTAAATAAGTGCCCTTGCAACCGCAAGGGCACTTATTACCGCCACAGAGAGAGAAATAAATAAAGAAAAATCAATTAACTCGCTTCTTTTTGAGTAGTTTCGGAGTTTTTTTTTATTGAACTCCTGTGCTCTAAGTTACAATTTTCAGTGGTGAGGACCATTCATTATCACTATTATCAGACAATTTTATTTTTTTTTATATTAATTCGCACCCAATATATTTATCGGCTTCAACACAAACATGAAAAAATGTCTCTGCGTGGTAGTTCGACTTCGAAGCACACTTTTAAAAAGCATAGGTTTTTACAATTTCTGATAGCCACACTGATTTGAACACGGTGGAAAAGGTAGTGTTCTTTTGTTTAAAAAAAAACAAAGAAAAATTGTTGTAGGTATTCTTTAGTTCTTAAAAAACAAACTTGTGTTATATGTACCTACACTATTTAACTTACCTGTAGTTTAAGTATTGATGTCTATAAACAATTAAACAAAATCAATAACTAGTGCGGAAGACGCTAATAAAATCAAACCTTTAATGACGGGCTGACGGGTTATCTGTGCTGCACATCACTACCCCAATGACCTACCCACTCAGCTACTTGATTTATTATTGCCAGTGGAATTAAAATTTAACAAAACAATATTATTGTTTAAAAATCCCATCAGATTTAAGTAGTCTATGGTTACCAATAAATAAATGGTATTAACCGAAAATATGACTTTGAAAATTTTGTTTTTGTCTCGCCAGATTTGCTTTTTACTTTATTTACTAACTGCGTCGTCGTATTTTTGTTTAAAAATAAATAAAACCACAACATTTCAGTTGACATTTTTATTTTGGCAATGCAAACAGCGATAACACAACATACCCGACGTCGAATCCATAGTATTTGTAGTCAGAACCGCCGACCGCGATCAATTTGTGCTATTACAAAACAATGGGATAGGTACTTTTTAAATGACTACAATTTATTATCACGATTACATAATTTGATCGAATTTAATTGAATTAGTCTATCACTATCTGCTGCTAATGAAATGTGGAAGGAAAATCCAAGAAAATCGGCAGTCTTACAACATTCGCACATGGTACACCTAGTACCATAGCGAAATGAGAAGATATTTAGATTCCATTATCCTATCTAATCATAATATACCGCTGTTATCATTAAAAGAGATACTATTTCTTAAAACCTTCATGAAAATAAAAGAAATGTGGCGGAGTGTGTTCTGAGTTATATGGCAGAAAAGGGAGTTAGAGAGGAGTACTAAGTGTACTAACATGACGGTTGGCAGGTCAGAATCGAGAAAAAAAATCGTGTAGCGTCGACCCCAAGCAACATGGGATAAGGGCAGGAAGATGATGATGATGTAAATAAAAGAAACACAGCTTGACCCGGCTATCATGTGGGATTTACAGTCAGGAAGTAAAGTTTTTGAATCTCTACTGCAAGATGTTTTGAGTAGATAGTTATGACTTGTAATTTATACAAGGATCTATATGTATAGACGAGACCCATTAATTAATTTGAAACCTGCGGCCTCATGGTAGGGCCGCTGGAAGAGATGTAGTACCCAGCATGTCTATTCTGTAAACACCACTGTGAACATTTAAGTGAAGTGAGTCTGAATTGAACAACCGGTCGATTCTGGAACAAAAATCACTGTGACTGTTTGGTGAAACGAGCTATCATTCCAATTGATGCCAGAGATTAAGAACTCACTTTGATCTCACTTCACCTAAGTTATCACGATTCAGCCGGTCGATTCTGTCGACATGTCACGGTGTTCACCTAGGCGTAGAGAACGACAATAGAGCTATCATCTATCTTATTTGTATGGTTTGACAACTCACCCGTCATGCACCTCGCCCAAGTTTTCACTTCGACATGTTTACAGAATCGCACTGCTGAAGTGGACATGTAGTGAGGCGTCAATCCATACAAACTAGATGGAATGACAGTCAACCGCATGCTCACTCCAGCTAAGTTTACACGGTGATATGTTTGCAGAACAGCGGCCCTACCATGACGTGTTAAGGAGGGATGGAGCTATACACCCTATATAGCTCCATCCTTCTTTCTCGCTCGAACGACTCACGCTTTAACACGTCATGGTAAGGCCGCTGACCGGCATAATTACGCTAATGTCATTCATCACAAAGCTATTGTTTTTGATAGCTTCGCTACACCTTCGATTTCACGGTGAGAGTTGTATCGAATAGCGCTGCAGAGAATTACAGAGGAAAAGAGTGAAGTGAGAAAAAAGACAAATGGACCAATTCAACACTAGATCTGTGCACTTCTAACATCAATAGGTTTCTGAAAATGAGAGTGGAAGAGAAAAACAAGTAAACACAGGGAAGGCTAAATGTCTTCTAGCCCTGGGGACTATGTGGTTGAAGGAGAAAACCTTATGAAAATCATGACGTACAGGAAAGGAAGACGTAGATGAATAGTCAGTGAAAGGAATTCTCCATCGAGTAGCTAGCTTTGTTTATTTATGAGTATGAGTGTCCTTATATTATTTCTATATCATAAGTAGTTCACATCAGAAGCAGACAGTGGCAGACAATCAATTTCAGCAAGCGAACTCTAAAGTAACTATTTTTCGAACTATTTATTTACATTACGAGTACAAAATGTTTTGTTATTATGCATCTTCAATCAGCACACACGTCCGTGTTCCAGTTTCCTGAACTATAAGGCCTGGCCGGAGCCACATCGCAACCACTCCCAACCTATCTAACGTTAAAATGTACATGTTTTACCATAAAACTCAATAATACAGCCAATCTTCTATCTTGCAAACAGCTATTTTAGATGGTAGTATAAAATATAACAACTTTGTCCAACGACACATTTCATGCATTGTCCATTCCGCATTTCCATCGGCTGATTCAGGAAATAACTGTATTATTGACTTTTACCATGACATTTATTAAGCCTAATTTTTTGCTATTATTTTAATAAATAAAAATAAATGCATTGAATTCACTTAAGTATAACGTTATAATTGTTATAAAACAAACCAACAATCAGGTACATTTTAAAAGTAGTTAATTATTAAAAATGTTATAGCCGTTTCTGACAGTCAATATTATACCTACTTATAAAACGATATGATTCAAAACCAATTTGAAAATTCTGTCATTAATAATAACAAATCAATACATTCGTCCTAAATATTATAATAATAATTAACAAATGAATATATATTTCCTTTTAACATCAACTTATTGCGTACATTTATCTAAAAATCTAGTTCACATTAAAACGATACAAATCATATAAACGCGCTTATAACAACTTTTTGTTATATCTTTACAACTCTATTGTTAACTAGTCTTATACGTTTATTTTATGGAGTATTCGAAGCCCCGACATATGTTGCTTCACACAGCCTTAGGCTTCATACTTTCCCTACCAGCTAGAGCAAATCTTTCTTACAATTTGATAATATTCCTTCAGTACCTACCTGCTTTCATCATTTTCCGACTTTTTCCTGTCGACAACTCTTGAACTTTATATGTGCATGTTAAGGTTAATAGAGCACTGGAATACATTAGTATCCCTGGTCAAACTTGATATTACCCAAGCGATGCTTACTTTATGTTTGAGTCGCAATGTCAAGCAACATATGAACGGAACCGAGAACTCCTCTTGATCTAACTATAAGCAATAAGCGTTTACTTACATTATCAACAACTGGGATGTCATCAAGGCTTACGATTATACCTGACGCGGATTTCTTATAGGGGTCATTATCATCATTAATTAGTTCTTTAGAAACACTTGATACGTCTCCTATTTACATACGATTCTTCGATGGTCGTACACTAAACGTCTTAGTGGGTAGTACAGTTCAGTCACTGCTTGAAGTGTCACGACGGTCTACATCCAGGCGATGGCGGGTGAGCCGTCCGACGACAAGGAGTCCAGAGACCTCCTGGTCGCCCTCCCGTGGGCCTGGTGTCAGTAAAGCGACGAGCTGGAACATGGCCCGTCCACTCCTTGTAACTGTTGTTCCGGGTTCGTGATCAACTGCAATGGAGAATTTTGGGAAACAGTTTTGTTAGTTCTCTATATTTTAGTTGGAAGAAGGTTCTGTGGTTTTTAGTTTTTGAGTTTAGGCTGTTTGATTTGTGAATCGATCTTCATGGTCGTTCTACCGTTGAAGATTGGTCCTTTGTGACCGTAGTAATTATTATGTTAGTTAGCTTACATAGTATATGTGTAGACACTTTATGGTCTTATAATTTTCTTCTTTGGGATGTTAAAACTGTGGTTTAATTGGAAAGTCTGTTATTTCGCTATGGCCTTCACTGGGAAAAGCTGCAACTGTTCAATTAAGAAACAAAATGCATCTTAATATGCTAGTTACTATCGTTACTGTTGGTAAGTACCAATTCGAGTAGGATTGATTCTAATATACGATGCCCAAGAACTACTTATTAGGTCACTTGCCTGGTTCAACTAAACAGGACCTAAGGGATTTGACACGAATGACCATTACAAGAAGGTGCAAGGTTAAAAAGATTTCAGTCAAATCTGGGTCAAGCACATGGAAAATAATGACTCAATTTTCGTATAAGGGAGCAAAAATGTGAATGTTGTGTAATTCAAGGGTCTAGCTTTATTAGGAGTTGTGGTATCAGCTGTCGTGGTAAATGTGTAATAAGTGTCTAATTTCACGAAGTGAGCTGTATTATTTCGAGTGTTTATTTGACGAGAAATAAAATGTAAAAGGCAATGTTATAAACAACTTAATCGGAGCGTATGAAGAAGCTCCATCACAGGACAATACAAGGTAAACAATAGCAAAGCAAGCCATATCATCAATGCTTTTAAATTTTACATTCAATAATACTTTGATGTCCTTTGTGAAATTAGCCACATCATCTAACCTTCTTTCGTCGTCTCCACTACTAAGGACAAGAGGAATGATCATACTTCTCTAATTTCACATACAGACGGTAGCAGTCCATCTGTAGAGTTGTTCGGCGACCTCGGCGACGGTGTCGGCGCGTGCTTCGGCACTTCTCGGCCCGCCGCCATCTTGTCGTGCAACTGAGCGAGACGCATGCTCATCTGCCTCCTCTCCTTCTGCTCCCTCTCTCTCTCCCATCGCCTCGCGCTGTAGCTTCGGATAGACGATGAACTGCTCTGCACAGAGGTTAGACTTGGACGTCGCGAACCTGCGCAAAAATAACAAAATTAGAACTTCTTGTAGGTTAAAGGGGACCGGTGATGCGTGCGATCTAGGTTGGTATATTCTTTAGTATTTTTTTGTGAAATGTGAAAAGCGATTGTTTTTGTTTCTCTTTTAGTTCTTGGAAATATACAGCAGTGGGAAGTTGTGAAAGCTTATTGTCGCCGTTATGATTTAAATAAGATAAAAATTGGGGATGTTCTTTAATAAACAAAGTTTTTTTGTATTATTATACACTTAGTTAACAACATGTACGAACAGATATAGCAAAGCACTGTAGCAATGAAAAATACCTAACTACATAATTAAATATTATGGGGACACAACAGTCAGTACCTAACTAGTACGTCATGGATGTTAAATTTTAATTTTAAAATGAGTGGAATTCAACGAACTACCTACTGTACGTGGCGTACGGTACTCGTACTTCAATCCGATTTATGTATTTTTTGGGATTGTGATAATAGAAAAAATGGTGTGTCTAAATACTTGAAAGAGTCTTCTAGGGTTCCAGCTAACTACTTACAGAATCTTCGGGTTGATTACCAGAATAACCGTAATACATTAAATACAAAAGCGAATATGGTCAGAAGTCATTTTTGTGGTACTCCTTTGTGGTATTGTCAGAGAACTGTCTGAAATGAATAATAAATCAGTTATGTAGATTTGCTAAGAAACAAATTGATTAAAACCGGAGGTAGATAGTTACTTATTGAATAGGCTATCAATTGTTGAAAGTAATTGTTAAGGATCCGGCCCGAAGGAACAGGTAAATAAACTTTAAGTAACAGTATTAATTTTGAGTATATTTCGTGTGTACGTCAGTCTGTACTTCTGTTGGGCTCCATAAAACACATAGGTGACTGGAAGCAAACGCTTACATGCACAGCCAGTGAGGTGTCGACAGATATAAGCGAAGAAGCAGTGCTTCCCACCAACACGACGTCACTCTCTTCCATTGTCAACGATGCAGTCCCGTCGAAAGTCTATGAGATCCTCATATACTTTAGCATTCCTGACATCGTGGACAGTGCCACAGAGTGAAGTCGCCAAGTGAGCTGGGCCCATGAAACTGAAGCTTTCGCCCACCTCCGATTGTGCTTGCGTACAGTACTACATGTATGTCAATCGCAGAAATGTGATCTTTGAGGTAAACTGCAAAGTTAAGCGTGTGAACTGTGACGTCATCTGAATTGATTGCATGATCTCTTAGACTCTGCAGAGATGTCTCGCTGACTGAGTTTCAAGAAGCTAAAAGTTGTGTTAATGTGTGTTGAATTTAACTAAGAAAATAAATACAAGTTTCTGTGTTTCTTATATTGTGTTCAAAAATGGAATTTGTCGAAGCGATCAACTTCCATGCAGCACTGTGTAAAGTGTAAAGCAAATTGAAAATACATACATTTAATTCTGGCACACACTGCCATCTTCAACCCATGTTTTTGCATCTTCAGTTTCGTTAGCACATACAATAAGGCGTGTGGGAAAGAGATAGACAGAAAGGACCATGGCCATCTTGCTCGCGCCGCCAAAACACTTCATCCTGCGACTGTCGCGCCACGTTTCCATCAAGCCCAGCCAATCACGAGTAAAGCCTCACACACAGTAAGCTGTACTTACGTCAGAAATATCACGTACCAAATATGCTGAGAAGAGGGAGCTAGCTGCTGTAGGGAAAAATATACTAGCCTGAATTTAATGGCGGAAAGGACCATTCGAAATCTTAAAAATACATTGGTTAGGGAGCGAAAGGACCAATTTTACCGTTATACATAATAGAACAACGAATACATAATACATCAAGGGATATAACACCATGTTTTGAAAATGGTATAGAAGAGAGAAAACAATGACATATTTTATAATTTAAGTTAAACAAATTTAAAATTAAACATGCATAACAAGATTAAAAACAGGAAAAAACAGCCAGGCAAAAGTGGGCTGGTCACGCATGTCGCATGAATGTACCCGGAGAGGAGGGCGAAGATCGTCACTCACTGGACACCTGAGGTAAGACGACGCCGACGAGGTCGACCGCGGCGAAGGTGGTGTGACGATCTCATTATTATTGCGGGACAAACTTAGCCAGAGATCGCACAAGACAGGGTTTGGAAGGAAAAAGAAGAGGCCTTTGCTCAGCAGTGGGACACAAGAGTAGGCTCACAAAAAAAAAGGTTGTTTATACTGTGAACTGAATGAATTCAAATTATGTTTACCGATATAACCCTTGTTATTGGAAATAACATGTAATAAACAGGACATTTTGTGGAATTATGATGTCAGTGGTAAACGAAAACAAAGATAATTTTCCTGTTTATATATAATTAATTACTATTAAGTGGCATATTACAAAATTAGGTAGGTATTCCTTATAAATAGTTGCAGTGGAACTTTGTTTTAAATGAATAATTTCAATTAACAAGACTGAATTTGACTTCGACTTAACTTTGATTTTGAATGCGGATTGCAAAAGATGGCGCTGCTCCGCAAAGATGGGACACTTAGTATCATGACCTGTGTGTCCTCTTGCCTGCTCATTACGGGAACTGGTAGGCGCTACTTAAGGCGTCAAACTCGTAGCCAAATTTTGGGTCAAGTCTATTTAGATGATGAACAGGAATGGCCATGAACAGGCTAAGATAACTAGATTGAAACCAAACGCAGGTATCTTGAAGGGGATCTTTGGGAAGTAATCAGCATATTCGGTGGTAAGTGGTGGATAGTCGCAGACTGGAGTCAGTCCTGGTCGCTAACACCGAGACGCAACATCTAACGGACACGACCGACGACGACCTCTCATGCGCCCGCGAGCCCGCCGCATGCGCAGCCTGCTCCGTCAATGATGTAACAGGTGGAACGTCATTTTTGAAATTATAGAGTAGGCAACATCCTGCGAAGGTAAAGTCCTATACGTTAACTGTGTTAGACTGTGGCCATTGGGCGTCGGCTAGGATGGGAAACTGCCAACTGGAAACCTTCCTACGGTTTTCCGGATTGAGCTTGTTTAGGGACACTATCAGATCATATCAAGGAAGGCACCGTTTAGATTTTATTTTATCCGTACTTATACCAATTTGGATAGCAGGAGTTTCATTGATTCAGCTTCCGAAAACGCGAAGCAGGCTGGCATGTCAGCAGGTCGCGGTAGTCGCCGCCGGGCGGACACCCAGACGTGCAGATGATGGGACGCGCCGCATACATTATCCAGATCACCTTTGGCGGCGCACTTAGGCGGGTGCGCGCCGCCGTCCCGCCTTACGGCCTTCAGGTGGCGCGAGATTAGCAAGATGGCCGCGGTGCGCGCCGCACCTGCGCGCGACGCCGACACCGCCACGCCGCCGCGCCGCGACGCGCGCCGCGACCCCGCGCTGTCCTCCAGCGTGCCCGACGTGCAGCCCGAGCGCGACGACGCGCGGGACGACGCGCGCGTCGCGCTCAGCGTGCCACCTGCGCGGGAGATACTACTAGGTGCAGACACGAGCGAGAACATTGCGACACAACATAGCAGGGAGCTTACTGTTACATTCATGAAGAGGGATAATCGGATCTAAGGCCAACTGGCGCAAACCAGAGTTGTGTATGTGTAACTCAGAATTAGTTGCTAACACGAGGTCAAATTGAAAACGTTTCTACACAGTGACCCCGGGTTAGTAAATAAATCAAAGTTAAAGTTTAACTCTGGTTTGTGCCAGTGGGCCTTAACATCACAATGTTTAGTCCAAGTGCGACAGCTTTATGCTGCAATGATGTATCAATGGTGGACTTTGATCTATCATAGCTTAAGGTCTCTGTACACCAAGAATTGGTACGTGCAGTGTCATAGAGCTTGTTAGCCCAACTGAATTAGCTTGATTTTTAACATAATTCTCTAACTTAAAATTACAACTCAAGTAGTAGACCAAAAGCTTACCCGTGTCATTAAGCGAGTAGAGACAAGGCGGCGTAAGCCTCGCGTCGGCCAGGTGCGTGGGGTGATAGCGCGCCTTGGTGTACAGGTGCAGCACCATGCACAGCAGGCCCCCGAGCACGAAGATGCCCGACGCCACGCCCAGCAGCGTCGGCAAGTCGGCCGTCAGCAGCACCAGGTCTGGAGGAAACTAGATGTTGAGGACTAACAGTACTTTTAGGAAGAAGAAGGACTCACTTCCATGATGTTGCTTCTGGTTGGACAAAACTGCTGCACAGCTTTGGAGAGTACGCTTCATCGTTCTTACAAGATCACAATTGGACCAACAGTGATGTTATATTAACATCAGACAGGACTCTTAAGTTAGATAGTACTACCTACTTAATGTTGGGTTAGGATTTGAATGATGTGCCGCTTCTTAAACCTATAATAGATGGTAAAGAGGGACATAGCCTATTGAAAGGGGAAGACTAGGAGTATCTTCTCTCAAATACTTCGTGCACCTACAACGACTATAATGATTAAAACTAGGTTTACATGATCTACGTCATCTTATAAGTCGATAGTCGTCGACTTTTGGCCATCAACCACTCGCTCAATACCCGCCGCGACATTCCTGTGGCATTTTCCAGGTATTCATAATCTCGTAATTTATAACAGCCAACGGACCGCGTCGTCGTTTACTGCTGTTTGAGATCCATTGTGTGGATATCTTAGCCTAAAGCTTCTCCGGCATGTGACAAATGTGTCTAGAGCCTGCATACCCGGTTCCATTTAAGGTTGGCAGTTTCGTGACTTTCATCAACATTTTGAGTTTGCCAACGGACATACTTCACCTTGCACTTCTTTTTCAAAATTTGCTATAAACAAACAACAAACAACTACCTTCGGTGCAGAAGACCCTCGAGGTGGGGCGGGTGTGGCTGGTCTGATGGTACCCGGAGTCGCACTGGCAGTACGCGTTGTGGTTGACCTGCACGCACGACGCGTGCGTGTCGAATGCCTTGCACGTTTCGCGGTAGAAGCACTGCTCACCCAGTTTCTTGGCTGGAAGTTAGAAGAAAAGATTTTAGTTACTGGGTCTGTGAAGGATCTCTGTGTTTCATGGATGATAATGGCGTATGAGAAAATTGTTTTGTGTTTTTGGAATCATAAGGACAATTCACGGACTTTATAAGCATTCAAATTTAAGTCGCAATATCATCTCAGCGACAAAGATGTAGGTCAGTTAGTGGTGTTTTGACAGTTTGAGACTGTGATGCTTAAAATTATGAATTCAGATTATTTTGGACTTTGAACTGCCAGTAAGTCTAACAGAACCTATTTAAGTAAGACAACAATCCATAATTTTATCGTCAGTATTTTCTTATTTATAAGCGATCCGTTACAAACCCTCGTGCCTCCTAGGAGGCACGTGGAGGTCCTTTCCTTAGACATATAAATTCAAACCAAAGCTAATAACTCATATTTCGATCCAACGAAACACCGAATTTTCCGACGGAATCCGACAAAACATGATACTTGAACAACTTAGTCTATCACTTGTTCAGCCAAGTTTCAAACTTGCTCCGAAAGGGATAAAAGGGGACCTTCAGAGACGCGAAGGTATACAAACATATAGGTACGAAGCTGTAGAACAATTTTGTTCCAACTGCTTATAACTCAAAGGATTCAGTTCCAAAGACACACGTGCTCCTGTTTTGAAGGTTATATTAGGAAACGTGATGTCAAATGTCAAAACAGCTTTTGTTATAATTTTGTGTGATGCTATTGTGTTTAAATATTTAATGTAGTCGATGTAACGTCACATGTTCAATGTTATTCTTGCTCACATTAATCACACGTTATTATTGCGCGATACCTTTAGAATTTCTCATAAATTCTGAAGGTATCGCGCAATAATAACGTGAGTTCAAAGTTGTTAATTGTATGCTAATACTGTTTGGTTTGTATTGTAACCTCGTAGACGAAGTTTAAATTTTATAAAAACAATCTTTAAAGTACAAAACAACACTGTATATGTTTCACTTGCGCGTTTGATCCTGCAGTACATTTCTGTCAACATTTCACCGAGTTAGTTAAGATGTAGTGAACATGGAGTAACTGTAAGTGAGCTGTTAATCCATGCATCAGATGGAATAGCAGTTCATTTCATGGTGACTCCACCTAAGTTTACAAAGTGATATGTTGACAGTATATACCGGCAGGTGGTGATCAGTTCACAGCTGTTGATGAAATTCATTTATGTGCATCCAAACACCGTATTTTTTCTGGTCCTATCATTTCTAATGGTCCTTTGGTTCACGCAGTATGCGAAACTCGCTTATTAAGCACATCATAAGTTGATCTGAATACCTTGAGCTACGTTGAACGTTGATGGAGATTGGTAGATGAAATTCTGGTGTCCACTTTATGCAGTTGAGAATATACATAAATAGAGCCCATACGTAGTGAGAAACCTAGGTAGTTTGGGTGCACTCTAAGCTTTTGAGTTTACAAAGTTACATACGTGTAGTGTACTCGTCTTATCTATTCTACCAGTAAATCCATGCTTAGATGTTTGACAGTTGCGGCGATGGTCGCAGTTTTCAGTAAGGCAGCCTAAAGGCCAATTTAAAGTCTTACCTTTAGCGCATCCTTGGGCCACGCCGACGGAGACAGGGTGCTTGGGGTCGCACTGGCAGGAGGCGGTGGTGGGGTCACAGTACACGTGCATGAGCTTGGGGTTGCACGTGAACTCGCAGGGTGAGCCCAAGTACATGCCCTTCTCTGGAAAGGGACAATAAGGGTGATTAGACAGGTGGAATTTCGTAGGGTCAGGGACAGGTGGAATTTAGCCACAGTAATCAGATGAATTACAGAGGTATTGTAAGAATGCAGGTCATTGCTCTAACATTCGATCTGAGGAGTATGAATAATAATAATAATAAGAATCCTTGATATATGTGTTGTACTCGTAATTTTGCAAATAAATACTATTCTTATTCATATTTTACGTCACTTCTTCTTTCCAGTTAAAACACAAGGGAGTGGTGGAAAGCATTGCAGGGCCAGGGGACTGTCTTATTGTCATTTTTGTCGTTAAAAAAGTGTTCTTTCAGCCTGATTTTGATATTTAATAGTAGTTTATGCAACGACCATATAAAAGGGGTTATTAAAACACGAGTGTGGGTTTATCACACGAGTGTTTTAATACCTAATTATATGCCGTTGCATACACTATTTTATCTTCACTCATACAGTAATTGAAATAAAATAAGTGGAAAAATATTTTATTCCAATATGGCGGATATTCTCATTGCGTATTCGAATGACAGCACAGCGCGCGCATCCATAGACAAAGATAAAAGCTGGCTCATTGACTTAAGTCAATGAGCCCGCGCCAAAAATTAAAAAGAAAAAGTGTGCTATAAAAATTAAAAAGTTATTTTATGATGCAGTTGTTTAAAAATCGAAGGAAAATGTTGAACTGTAATGGTTTTTTTTTAATTTTACATATCCACGAAAAAAAAGTACGTGTTTATGCATTCGTTTTTGAACTCATATTTAGAACATTACGTTGTGAGTGTAGATAAAAGGTTTTAAATTTTGATGATGAATACATGAGACACAAATCCTACGTCTTGATCGTTGCTCTTCACACAATTAGTATCCGTAATTGTATCCTCCTAGCTATGGATATTGAAGCAATAAGATTATGTTTGTGCTCTCTTGGCTACAATAGCCACGTACGACACGAGATTGAGGCCGACATTTAAGCTTAGGCAGGCTTTGAGGTAGATAGATAGCTATCTATCTATCTACTACTACTATCTATAGCTATGTTGAATTCGATTTCGGTTATACCTTAGTCTTGAGACCAAAGCTATCCTATACACTAATGATTGTGTTGGTTGGTAGGTAGTCAGGTACAAATTTTGACAAAATCGAGGTCTGTTAATTTAGTTTTTCCACAGGCTCGCATTTGACCACAATCTCACCTGGTGGAAAGCGATATTGTGGTCTACGATGGAACACGCTTGTCTAGAGGTCATATATTCACTCTTAATTTAAAGACCCTCAGGTTGTAGCTAGCAGCTATAAAACGACTGAAAAAAGATCGGAATCCCTTCATTACCAACTGGATAAATAAGGGACTCTTTACCAGTATTCTTGAAGGAACAACATTGAAACTTAAGCAGGCAGTTTGAAGGTGTTATATTAGAAAATCAAAGAGTAGATGTTTCCTTTATTTTTTACAACGGGAAAGCGATAGTGTTGTCGAAGCCATTGGAACTCAGGAACAAAAATAATTATATTTTTTTATCATACCGACATGAATGAAATTAAAAAACTTTTTAATAGCATCGAAGTAAGGAATATTGTCGTTTGAACTTTCTTCAAGTTTTTTTCTTGAGTTTTTACAAAATGGTTTCGTACTTTGAAGATTTAACAAGGTACGCAGACTAAAATAATATTAGTTGGGGGTTTATTTTAAAACTGAACTCGAAAAAAACTTTCTGAGTTTTTAGTTACAGGAATAGGATTACGGAAAAAGTAAGAAACCTCAACGAAATCATCATCATCGCAGAAGATACTTTATCTCCGAAACTTTACAGTCTGCAACTATAAAGGGAAATGTACACAACACTGAATTCTCAGCCAAAATGGACAGGAGCACAGGATATGCCACAACACATCAATTACTCTCAAATCTAGTTCGTACTGGACATTCGAGCTTGTTGGTCCTTTGAGACATGCCAGGAGGCCTACCACAACCTCTTAAAACAATATTATTTTAATATTACTTTGTAATTTCTGTTGTTGCATTTTCAACTCTCGGCGCTGATCCGAGCGTTGAAAATCCAACAGAGCGGAACGCAAAGTAATATTAAAGTAATATTGTTTTAAGAGGTTGTGGTAGGCCCCCTGGACTTGCATTCACGGTAGATTAGTTCTGCGAGTTTGTTTCTATTTGTAGTCTTGCTGTGGTGTATTTCAGACGGATTTACGTCCGCATAGGTACTATGATGATATAGGTAATATAACCTGTGTAGATTGGTGGTATATCGTCGACTGATTAACGCTTTGTTTGACCAGAGGGCTAGCTCGTTCTTTGCCCAAAGAATTAGCATTGTCATTCAACGTGGTAATGCTGCCAGCCTTCTGGGCACGTTTGCGGATGACAGCGATGCGGAGGAATACTTCAACGCCTCAGTGTATTTAGTTTTTATATATACATATTGTGGATATAGTTAGGTTTAGTAGATATAAAAAGTTAAGTTAGTTATCTGCATTTATTGGTTACATAAAATAAAAAGAGCATATGCATTTAAAAAACTGTGGTTGCATGTGGCTGGCATATCATTAGCCGATGGTACTTTACAAGGGGAGCGGAATTATAGAAAACATTAAAAAAAAAACAGAAAACCATTGTTTAAGTAGGACAGATTTGTGAAAGCTGCCTTTGATACCAGACGGCAATAATAAAAATAAAGGATTTTTCAGGAAGATTCTGGTTTGATTTATGATAACCTGAGGAGCGGTGCTCTATATCCACGGTGCAACAGCACCATCTATAGATTCTACGGTTATTGTTCATAGTGAAAATGTCTTCCTAGTTGTTAGTCTATTCAAAGAAATCTTTTCTGTCTTGTTTTTAGTTTAGTTGCTGTGGAACTGGAACCGCTGAAGAAAATTTAATGAACTTTGGCATAGAGATAGATTGAACCTGGGAAGACTTAGGATACGTTTTACTAGAAGTACAGACACATCAGGCTACCCGAAACTGTTCCGAATCAACCTTGAACCTAATGCTTTAGCGATAAAGTAGAAAATCTATTAAAGAAATTTGACTGATTGTGGTAGCTTGATGTGCTGGCGTCTGGACGTTCCCTTGGGGTAACTAACGACGAAGAGAACGAGAATTATAGCTTCATGCAGCGGCTTCGCTCGCGTGAATGTCGGTAATTGCCCCTGACATTATGTCGTCGGTATGATTATTTTTTTGGTCTACAGATAACTATGTTAAAAGCTTTCAAACTATTGAGACAACTATTCTATGTTGGTACTCAATGTTGGTAGAAATGACTTCTGTGGAGTGGAGGACGCCACAGAAGTCATTTCTACCAACATTAAGTTGATGTTGAAACCTAATCGCAAGGATGTCATTTAGCAACCGAGTCACGGTTGACTTTCCAACGCCCTTGGGTAGGGCGATACGTTCGGAACTTGGGACCAAAGTCCGTCGCGGGGAAATAAATAAGGTTGAATCGTCTTTAGATCCTGAATTGTTCGAAATCCTGTCGAATCTGAGCACATTGTTGTCTTGTCAACTGAAGATCTTATTAATCACTAACGGAAAATAAAGTGTGTAAAAAGAAAAAGTTTTTGTTTTATCTGCCTGAACTGTCTCATTCCTGAGCACAGACCTTTTTCTCTTGCAGTTGGACTTCTTCACGCCAAATCACTATATCTGCAGTGCGATTCTGTAAACATGTCTTAGTGAACACCCGGGCGGGGCGCACGACGGGTGAGTTGTCAAACCATACAAATAAGATGCTCTATTGTCGTTCACTCCGCCTAGGTGAACACCGTGAGATATCGACAGAATCGACCGGCTGTTATGTGGAAAATAACCTAACCAAAAACTATGACCAACAAGCTTTTACCATGAAGTTCCTACTAAACATTTTCTCTGAAAGAAACACGTCATGCAAGTGAATAAAACACTTATTACTTATACAATTGCTAAGTTAATTCAACATAGCTTATATACAAGTAAGGCGGAAGCGGCGTGGGAGCGGAAGTCGGCTCCACCGGAAGCGAACTCGACGTTCGATTGAGGACGCCGCCTCGCCTTGGAACTTCTCCATTTGTTCTTTTTTTCTCTCTGGTCTGAAGTTTAGCAACAAATAGGTCGGCTATTAAATGTCGCTGTGATTGAACTTTTGTTGGGTATGGACTGGACATAATCTGGGACAGATTAAAGCAAATAAGTGGAGGTCTGCTTTCGAATTAATGTTTTGATTCTTATTCTTTATTGCACACACAGAAAACATACGAATATAAGGACAAGATTCAAGATACATTTATTTCAAATTTAGGTACCATTTAGGTAGGTACAGGCACTTTGAATTGTTAAGGTGGGAGTCAAAACTGTTATGTTGGGAGACAGGGACATGGCATTCAAACTCGGTGGTTGAGCAAAGACTAGTTTATTGTAGGTACTTCGTTCATATGGATATTTCTCCTGCCTAACTTCACATGCAATATTATAATATAGAACTATCATTCATAGTTATTTACTTATACCTACAAAAACCATGAAGCTATTTGCACGTTCGATAGCATCGCCGACAGCTTATGTAACCCAGAATTGGGTTCTCTAACAGCAAATCTCAATTTTGGTCAGTTTAGATAGTGAAAAAAAAATATCTTAACGACTCCAGCCCCGACATGTGAAAATTCCCAAATAAAAAATAAATCTTATGTAATTGGTAAATAAACACTAAATTCGCGATTAATTTGGCGCACACCGGTGTGTTGCCGGTGCTTGAACATAGTTTCGTATGTAACTCATCATCTTAATTTTCATCTGGGATCTCCATGATTAACCATGCACGCCCGGATTTACCCGACAGATCTGTCTGACAGTCGTGGCTGGCGTGCAAAACTGATAATGTATGGTAAGAACAGGCACAGGCGTAGGCACCTGCCTGCTGCATAACAGGCAGACAACCGTTTCTGATAAATCCGTACGTGTATTGCGAAGTTACTGATCAGATCACAGATGCGTCGGACGGGTAAATCCGTGCATGTATGGCGAGGCTAGCTATTATACCTTGACAGCCCACATTGCAACTTGCATGCCAGCCGGGTGGAACTACGGCCGAAGGTCCCACTTCTTACAAAGAGAAGAAACATTGTGATTAAAATCTCTCCTCTAATTTTTCATCTTCGCTTTGGTAAGAATTTACTTCGATTAAATAATAAAAAAATGGGATAAAAATAAAAGGTATTAAATTGCTTGTTGTGAAACCGACCCATTCATGAAAGCCCCCGACTATGCTCAGTCTAAACACCAATCAGTAGATTCACTACTCAAATTCCATATAGAGAATCGTAAATCGTAGGTAGGTATTTTATGGGTCTTTAAATATCCGCAGTAAAGTGTAAAGGTAAAAAGAGCGAATTGAATCTTCCCATCTAACCCGAAATATGCGTGGGTGAGGATTATGGCACGCAAGTGGGCAGCATTTTACACCTCTGATATACTCACCCCTAATCTAATACTGTAGAAATCTGATTCCCCACTCTACGAGGGACGAAACTGTTGAAATACAGAGGAATATTGTGTTAAAGGTCGAACGTACGCGGATACTGACTGCTTGTGATTTTTACCTGTGGTTTGTTGGACCATACATAATTATATTATAAGCTTACGCCTTTTCCCCAGGGGTTTGGCAGAAGCTACAGAACACCACGTGTCCTTGATGTTATAACACAAAAAACAAGAAGGATCGCCAAACTGAAGTGGCAGTGGGCAGGGCACATTGCTCGCAGAACAGATGGTCAATGGGGCCGAAAAGTTCTGGAGTGGCGACCGTGTACCGGAAGACGCAACGTTGGAAGGCCTTCCACAAGGTGGACCGATGACCTGGTGAGGGTCGCTGGTAGCCGATGGATGCGAGACGCACAGGACCGGTTGTTGTGGCGACACTTGGGGGAGGCCCATGTCCAGCAGTGGACGTCGGCTGTAATGATGATGAACACAAAACGCTAGGGAAACTCCAAATCGTCGACCAATAAACCCTTATAACTTTTGAACCAGTGACCGATTAATTCTGAAATTTGGCGACTAATTTCGACTAATTAGCGACAATTTTTTTGTGTTATCAAAATTGCAATCCCTGATTGTGGTTATGCCAGTGTCATGGACACGAACGCCACCTGCTACGATCCTTCCACACATACTCCTTTTGCTTAATTTACGTTCTTACATCTGCAGTGCTATTGCCGTGCGATATTATTTACCTCACACCGTGAACCTTTAGTGAACATGAAGCTGTAAATCCATACAAACAAAATGGATGAACACGCACTGCTGCAGTGCGATTCTGTTAACATGTCGAAGTGAAGCCTTGTGGGGGAAGTGATCACGAAGTGAGCAGCCGGTCGATTCTGTCGACATCTCACGGTGTTCACCTAGGCGGAGTGAACAACAAGTGAGCTGTCATTGCATATTATTTGTATGGTTTGACAACTCACCCGTCGTGCAACCCACCCAAGTGTACACTTCGACATGTTAACAGAATCACACTGCTGTCAATCGATGTAATCAAGTTGGAATGACAGTTCACTTCGTGCTCACTCCATGTAAGTGTACACGGTGAGATGTTTACAAGATAGACCGACTGGTCATACATACACGTACAGTACAACTATTTTCTTAATTTCCGTCGGCAATCATCGTATTTCCGAATACATACGAATGCTAATTTCCATGTTCATCTATTATTAGATTTACCGTATATAATAATTTGAATTCAGAACTAAGAACTTTATTTTTTTTATTTGATTTCCGTGTGAAATCATGCTGATTGTGAATCCGCAACAGACCTCAGTTTGACCAGTTGCCCATATTAATATTAAAGGCATACCTGGTACTGCATACCGCACAGTTTCATAAAACACTGGCTATTCCATGGAACCAATAAGTATTAAAATTACTAATTCCATAGCTAATAATATCATCCACACATTATTATTAGTACCCAACACGAAATTTCCCTCCATCACGCCCGGGGCGGGACCCACCTAAATATATTGCGTTACTTTTACAACTGAAAATTAACGTCATCGACGATTTAATGGGATGCTGACGATTTCGACAATTTATGTAGATTTTACACATTATTCCGCCACTATCTTATGTCTTCTTAGAGTAGAGTAGAGCGTTATTCACACTTAGACTCCCATTCTATCCGTTGTGTGTGGGGGGCTGGCTATCATTGCCAGCTGAGCTCAAACCAGAAGCACAGAAGCTTCTTGACTAACTGAGAATCTTGACAGGTTTCCCAGAGCGATCTCACCGTTCTGAGGATTTGTACACGTTGAGCAGCCATTCGCAGTTCAGGATATCGTGGACAGCAGATTCCCCGGCGCTAAAGCTTCTGAAGAGTGGTCTCTTCTTTAGAGCCGTTCGTTTTAAATATGTTTGTTTGGGGGCAATGGCCCGTTTGACCCGAAGGGCCCGAGAGGCAGTACAAAATGACTGAAGAATTTGTTGCCTCCCGTCCGGCTGATTTCTTTAAGAAGGGCATCAATAAACTGCCACTGCGTTGGCAAAGATGCATTGATTGCATGGGTGATTACTTCGATTAATACAAATAAAAAATACATGACAAAACATACAACACAAATTTCATAGGTAAAAACCTATTATTTTTTATTTTTTGTTCAGACAAGAAGAGGAATCATGACGTCTAGAATTACATAGCACTGAATGCTTCTTACAGCTATTTCACTAAACTTAATCTAGTAATATAAGTATATCACTAAACTTGGACCGTTTTATAACTATATTCCTAGTGAGATAGTAAAGCATCGCTTTCGTATAACTATGTTACGGTATATAATTATATCCCTAGGGATATAACTATATTACGGCTTCATCTATCTTACTGCGACATATCCACTGATGGAAAACCTAAACAAATAAATAAATAAAAGCCTTCCCGGCAGACCAAGGCGAAAATGAAGGGACGAGCGACTCCTTTCGGTAGGAGTAGACTCCTACCGAAAGGAGTCGCCGAAGAGTTGTGTGGAAAATGGAGAGGGAGGCATTTGCCCGCAGTCGAATAAAATAGGCTAGATAGACAATATATTCTAAACAAATCCTTTACTGGTTGAAGTACGGCTACGGTCTCTAGGATGTTAACAGCGGTCGCTCGCCATATGGTGCGAACAATTAGCCATTTGCCAGCGGTCCATGTATGCATGAATAGGAACCAGACCATATCTGTGTACTCAAGGTTCCCTCACCACAAGTCAGGCGGTTACGTGCCTACATAATTCAGAATATATAATGCAGCAGGCACAGATTATGTTACAAAATCTGCACTAAACGAGGACCTTGTTGTGAGAATCTCTGCATAATTACAGGCAGTCGTTTCCGTGTAGTATACTTACTTATCTGGTTGTAAGAAAGAGCGAATCTATCTAATATGGAATATGCATGAAAAAACAATTTGTTATCTACACAATTTATCTCAAAATATACAAAAACATGGTACTAACAGTGAAAATAGATCGAAATTGATTGAAAAACCGACGAGTTATACCTATCTATTTTAAACAAATATATCTGTCCCTCTCGCGAAAATGCTGTTTTGTATGGCAGCTGTATAGGCGTCATGGACTTTGACGTCAAAGTCCATATCGGACTTCTCTTTCTAATTGTCAACTTTGAAGCTTTATAACTTCAGCGCCGATAGCTTAGCCGAGATAGGCTTTGAGAACTTTTTAGGTTTCATGTAATATATGAAACTACAACAATACATAGGTACCTATTACCACAATACATATTATTACAACAATACATACCTATTAGGTATTAAGGATATTTATGAGAATTCAGCGAATGATCGTGTTAGGGCGATAGCCCCAAAACCCCCAAAGAGTTTGCGAATGCAAGAGCCGCCTAAATAGGGTTTGACGTAAGCGATTTTTTTTTATAGGCGGTCAAGGGTAAGGCAATTGCGCGCAAAGATTTGGGTCACCTAACCAGTCTATTTTGGTCGTTGTAAAAAGCACATAACACGGAACAATTTGAGTATTTAAGCAAATATGGGAACAGCAGTCTAAGCCCAACTCAGTCCTGAGTAAATAAACACGAATTGTTTGCTCTTTCCCTTCATCAGCGTCGTTTGTTTGCAAAAGGGACGTAGGCGCAATCCGCAAGTAGGCACTTTTTGCAAATATTTATAATCAGGAAAAGCTTTTGTTAAATCTTTTTTTACATTTCGCATGAAAGAGCAAAGACGCGTAAATATCCCAGAGCGTAAATAACTGATTTAACTATTTCACTCCTACAGAGAAATCCAAACATAACTTCATCCACAAACACATCAGAATTATTAACTCACAGCAGTTAAACAAATCTAGTGCCGACAACTAATCTACAATTCGATTTAGTTGCCCCAACAGCCAGGCTAACTATAGCGCTATAGTGTTGCTGGTTGCAAGGTCAGCAGACCGCGAGGTCACCTGTCATACCCGACGCCTGCTGCGGAACTGGAAAGGTTATTAGCTGATTTCTATCGGCACTTAGGTTATAGAAGCTTTTGAAGCTAAAATAGGAGAACACACACTAACATTACCTAACTGTGATTTTCTATAAGCTCAGTGTTGAAATTTACCTTTAAAGCAAACGTCGTTGCTCGGTTCAGAAATTACAGTTTGTAACAACTATAACTTGGTACTTAAAAAACTATAAACAACGCTTTAAAACGTTCCCGTTTAGAAATAACAGAACGACAAACATTTTAATTTTAAAAGCGACTGCGAAATACAAAAGCGCAATGGTCCGCTTAACTGAGATATTGCTGTAAAATTTTATGTAGGCGTTTCGTTTGACTACATTAAAGTTGTACTAACCGTACGTACGGTGGCAAATTAACTTTAAAATGTGCAGGAAAATGGAACAAAGTTGTCGAGAAATCTTACACATTATATGTAGGTGTTACCTGTGTATACCAAGTTACCTACATGTGTTCCATTTTAATTGCAAGAAATTCTTGCAAATAAAACTATAACTTATTCATTGAGTGCCTTTTTAGGTCAGTCAGGGAAACGTATTATTAGAAATTTACTTACCTTAACCTACTTAGATGTTGTGCATGACATCCATCACTGTAAGTTATGCCTAATGTTAAGTACCTATAGACTTTATAAAAAAATATTGGCATTTGGGACAAAGAATCTATAGGACAAAATTTATATTTTGACAAAAAATATATGAATAAGAATAAATTTATTCCAAGAAATAAATAAAGTTATGATCTTGTATATTGCTGAATTCTTACGCTCGCTCGAGAGTTATTTGAAAGAGCTATGCATTTTTCATTTTCCTGCATCACAAACGCAATCAAAGAAATGAATTGCTTCAGTGACCCCAGAGGTTGGTTACGTCTTATATTTTCTTCTCATTCCGAGAAACTACCGACGCTACGTAGCTTAAATACAAAAGACTTTGAGATGAGAACCTTAGGTGCCTTGTATCCAGAGTTACTCCGACGTACATATACAGATGTCCAAACACAGCCATGTTTTTTTCATCAAGCCTTTTCCAGTTTCATAAAACAAAGGCTTCGTCTCTCGTAACACCCTTCAAATGAGTCTACTTGAGCATCCTCATACACTACCGAAAACACACTTAAATAGACAGACGTAGAGCTCCTTTGGCAGTAAACAAGGAGATATAGATGTGTGGAACTGTCAGTTAATTTACGTTGACGATGAGAAAATTCGCAATAAACGAGAGTAGCATTTTCCACTTCGAAGCGACAGAATTTCAGGTATTCTAAAAGAACGCACGTGTTTAAAAAATACGAGCTTGTTATTATAAATTCTTCGTTAAGTTTCAGAGGGGAAGTTTGAAGTGGTCTTGAGTGGGTAGTCGAACAATGTTGTCATTATGTAGAATGTAATAGGGATGTGCCTATTTAGGAACCTGCTTAGGTATGCTTGAGTTGAGTTCTGAAAGCTATAGATCAAAAGGAAAACACGAGTCCAAAACTTAATCTAGAAAATGAACTTACATTTCGGAACTGAAGAAAAGTAGTCAGTTCTTATTTAGACGAAACTGTTGCTACGATAAAATAAAACCAACTTATTAGTTAAGAGTTCAAAAACGATCGGAACATTCAATTAATTCGGCTACATTAGTTTGGAAAATACCAACTTAAATAATTTAAGATGAAGTTTACCTCATTTCTGAAACCCGGGCAATTTTGTGGATTTAGCACAAACTTAATTACTTATTTGTAGCTCAAAGAACAAGTTATGAAATGGAGAAAAATATTTAAATGAAAGATGGAATGAAAAGTGTTTTGATTCCTTGTAATTACGGTTTCCGAGAGTTCGATACTGAGGGTTGCAGCTTCTAGAAAATTCGCTGAATGAGTTATGGCATTTAAAACAAAAGAATATAAATAAGAGACACACACAGCACAGGAAGAAGGTTTGGGATTTTACAGGCAACTTAGGAGATGGCGGGCGATCTAGGGATGAAAACTAGTTAATAGTAAGTTATTTTCGTGCATCACCTCTGTAGAAAACCTACTTTTACCAGTCATTAAAAAAACACGGAACGAAACCCATTAACTCCACTTTTGGCGTTGTCGCAGAGGGTTAACGTAAACCACATAAAATATAGGCAATCATAGCTGAGAAACTGCCAAAAAATACAGCCAAACAAAATTTAAGCGTTCAAAATATGCCAGTAACATCTGGCACGCTTGGCATCATGCCAGCCCAACATCCTTGGCACGCTCGGACCTGCCAAATGTACCCCATAATAATAAAGAGGACAATTGTATTATTAATCATTTATTATCGAGCCTACATCACGTTTTACGAGGTCGAAATTACATCGCCGAAGATTGCTGTAATAAGACCTTCTTTGATAACAGCCATTGATTTACGTCGCAAGGGTAGAACCTACAAGATCATGCGCATATCTCGGGTGCTATAAATCACTATATCTTTAGCCTGATCTCAAAGGGAAAAAGGAATTTAAACTTTGTGTTTCCCCGTAAAAAAGCAGGTGGGTAGTGGCTCGACCTAGTAATTAGCTACTGATTACTGGGAGTCACGGTAAGGGTGCATTAAAAGAGCCTCCACGGATGAAGAGGTACTCAATTACGACGTCGTAAGCGTCGCTACAACCTTGCTTACTGGCCGACTTTTAAAATGGCATGAGCTTGTGTAAATTGTCACCGAACTGAGAAGCAGAAAAGTTCACAATATTGCCTGGTGAATTGGTCATACTATTACGTGATAGATGAAGACAAGGAGGCAAGAACTGGTAACAAAGAGAGGGTAGTATGGAACCCAGGGTAAATATCTCAAATGAGGATGTGAAGGATAAAGTGAAACGAGAAGATTATAGATAATGTCGATCATGGGATCGGAAGCAGAACAGAAAACAATGGAAGTAGCTTCCTAATGTGGAATTCTGGAAGAGTAAATACTGTTTCAGAATGGATATTATGGTCAAGGATGTTACTAACAATGCAAGAAGAAACAGAACCAATGACGCATAAGGACAAATAATGTTATATTATTATATTCCTTATAATACAGGGTGTTCCAGAAAGATGTGGTCATATTAAAGGGTGCTGTTGGGTAGCTGATATACATTAAGGAAAAAATGTCAAAACTTAAAAAATGAATGAGAAAAAACGACTAAAAACTTCCAAAGAAATGAATTTTCAAGCAGTCTAATGCAGTTGGTGACACCAAATCTGTGATTGAACTAAAGTAAATGCCACCAACTGTAACATACTGCTTGAAAAATCATTTCTTCGTAACTTTTAAGCCGTGTTTTCCTGGTCGAATTAAAAGAAAAAAAAACACATTTTTTACGTTTTGACATTTTTTCCTTAATGTATATCATACCTTGGAAGGCCTCCCACAAGATGGACCGATGACCTGGTGAGGGTCGCTGATAGCCGATGGATGCGAGACACACAGTACCGGTTATTGTGGCGACACTTGGGGGAGGCCTATGTCCAGCAGTAGACGTCTTTCGGTTGATATATGATGATGATGTATATCAGCTACGCAACATCACCCTTAAATATGACCACACCTTTCTGGAACATCCTGTATAAGCCTCTATTCAGGCTCAAAACAACATTTAACATGTTTTTTAATTAATTTAAAGTAATTCGACAACAACAACCTGCAGTGCTATTCAGGAGTGCGATTCTGTAAACATGTCGAAGTGAACACTTGGGCGGGGCGCACGACGGGTGAGTTGTCAAACCATACAAATAAGATGGAATGACAGCTCTATCGTTCACTCCGCCTAGGTAAACACCGTGAGATGTCGACAGAATCGACCGGCTGTATACAACTCACCGTGTAGTCTCAGGTGAAGTGAACATGAAGTGAGTTGCCAACCCATACAAACAAGATGGAATGACAGTTCACTTCATGCTCGCTCCACCTTAGTTTAAACGGTAAGTTTTGACTGCTGACAAAATAAACCAGCCGGTCTGATTGTCCAGTTACACACAACAGGTGGTACAGTTCTCGTCAAATAACTTTGCCCCTCTGAAGTTAGCCATTTGCAAAGATCGCGCAGGTGCAGTCACGTACACGGGAGCAAGCGGGACGCAAGCATGCATCGAACGTAAACGAGCGACTGAGACATAAAATCGCGCCCCGCCCCCATGTCTCTTACGCATGCGCAGTTGCAGTGTGTTCGTAATTTTGACTACTACGCAGCCACTCGACACAACTTCAGAGGGGCAAAGCTATTTGACGAGAACTGTAAAGGCCTCCTCCATGTTTTTCCATTCAATTCTATTCAGCATTATTCTCGACTATATTCTTCCTGCTGATTACTTTATTTCATCTACACACATCATTATATTCTTCCTTAATTATTGACCTTAAATGTAATTTATACATAATAAACACTAAGTGACTTTGTTGCAACGTCACCCGTGATCTCCTGCGAATAACGGCGTGACGACACATAGGTACCTAATTAGGATTCCTGCTGAATCACATAATAATTCTGTTGATGAAAACGTGCGAGAATGGAGGAGGTAAATGGTATAATTAGAATTTACCTTGTTATTATAAAACAAGTATGGGTTTATCTTGAACACATGTTGTTGCACATGTGGGTATATACCTATATTATATTAGCATCCTTATTCATAAAAACTTTTTAACCATTACTTACTTAAAATACTGTCATTCAAATTTACATAGAAAATTTTGAATAAAGAGCCTGCTTATCACTATTTGGTTTGGTTTATTATTATACTCGTAACTCACATGAAACAAAAGAAATGTTATTTCAGGGTACAACTTTGAATTACACGCGTCATAAAAAGTTGAAGAACAGAGGGCCAATTCTACTAAATATGGTACGTGAACCTTTGGCAGGTCTGGCCAATAGTAACGGAAATACATTGAGTAGATCAAGCTACTTAGTTGTCTGTAATGCAATAGCAAACACTTTTTAACAACGCGATTTCCTACATTGCCTACTCTGAAAAGCCTTTGCCTTGCACTGGCACAATTACACCCAGCTATAAAAAAACGTAATGAGTTGAAGCTCCTGTAGCAGAAAAAACAGTGTAAAAAGCCCGCTTGACATTGTTGTGGGAATAAAAGGTTTAAAAAGTGCTGTGTAGACAAAAGTGGGCTAAAACGGTCTGAGTTCACTCGAGAATTGTACCCAACGAGCTCTGGGCTTCTTTACATTCGTGTACGTATGTAAACGAGTTTGTTTGTTTCCCAACCACCATATTTAAAATCTGCGAAATTAGTTCAAAAGCACGTATTTACATTCCTAATTATAATACTCGTAACTTGACTTTCAGATACAAAAACGTACCACGTATTTTCTTTTGCTTACGAAAATAATTATATGTAAGAAGTAAGAAAGAATAACATTTACTTCTGTAATATCTCAAGTTAAAATGTTCTTATTTGCTTTGATATTTAATTAAAAAGAACTTAAGAACAGATTCTGAGAACTTTTTGATGTTCCTAAAATGGTTCAATGTAATTATTCTTATCGAATAAGATTAATAAGTCGTAAAGACATATTTTAAAAACTTACGCAAAATAAATATGTTACAAATCCCTATTTTTCTCAAGGTTATGAAAAAATGTACTGAGTATTTACTGTTCTTGTTGCTTTTTATAACGAAGTATCTACATAAGACAAAGAACCATCATAACAATGTCAATGTTTTCACCCACATAGGGAATCACGAAACACGAGACAAAAGGTAAATTAATTAGTCTATGTTCTCAAACAACGACACATATATCGATTATGTTTTTTTTTCCCTATATGTTCTGTTTGATGACGTAAATATAACTGGCCGGTATACCTATGTTCAAAGACAAACGGAAACTATATTGATAGGACAATGCCAATTGATAGAAAATCCCACAATACGGAGACAAGGAAATATTTACAGTACTAGGTACAGATTGGTATATGAATAATTAGTTTTAGTTAACATAATTATACTCGACGCCTACAGACTGCAGGGGTTCGTTCAAGCCAGGTACCGGTACGGTACAGGTACTGGGAAGTTTTGGGGGAAGCTTTTGCCCAGAAGTGGGACAGTAAAGGAAAAATAAAAAAAACTTCTGGAGACTTTCCTAATGGGAACGTGGACGGCGTAGACTGTGCCAGATAGCGTTGCAAATTCGAAACTTTTGCCTTATAAATACTTGACACAGACGCTGCACTGCGACTACCTCCTGCATGCTCCCCATAACATATTAAGTTTTTGGTCTACAACCGAGATGATAAAATGGAAGAAGAAGACGTATTGCACCGATCCTAAGTAAATTGGGATAAAGACAAGAGAAAGGGGATAGAACCTTTGTGGCATAGCCCCTATAAAAAGTTTTTTTTTTTTGTGTGTGTTTTTTTAAATCACGGCCCGCGATGAAAAAGGTTACATAAATGGTAGAAGACATTTAAGCAAAATAAAACATTTTTGGAACTTGGTGCTCTTAAGTGTCACGTTGCCGATATATTTCGAGGTAAAGTTGGCAAGTGAGAGCAATGAAAATCATTAAAAATGAACTAATCACATGCTTAAATGCAGTAAATTGTATTCAAACAATTGTTCCCGGATTGGTTTAACCATTCATATAAATAAAGTAAATATTTTTTGCGATTTCGATGCAAGTTAGTAGGCAAGTTATTAATCAAGCGGTTTTCACGTGGCCTTATTTTTACTTTCTTCCAATAAGTGCTTGAATTAGGCTGCTAATAACTATTATTTGAACATAATCTAATGCATATATATGCATTAGATTATGTTCAAATAAATAGTTCCCAGTAATACACGAAATTAATTAATTAATTTTAGGACACCATGTTGCCAACATTTTTTGTTTGTTCAAGTGTGTTCGAAAAAAAAATCAAAATGGTGATGGGGGGCTATGCCAGTTACCATAGAAAAAATTTCAAAACCCTTTGGTGATTTAATTGTGAGGTCTAAAAATATTCAGTATCGATCATTGACCCCCCACAGACCGCTACAATAAACACCCGTTAAAAGGCAATATGAAACATCATAAACTATGTCTCCAATATATTCCGCCATTGGAATACAAAATAGTTCTGCAATTAATTGGCATCCGTTTAACGAACCACTCGACGCGCCTTTCACACCTTCCTTTATCTTGTCTTTGAATAATTAACATGGTCGCCGTGTTCGGTTTTTGAACGTTGTATTAATTGCTTTGGGAAGACTGAGATTATAGATAGAAGATATAGAACTTTCGTCAAAGAGTTACGCTTAGTGATACCTTAAGAGTTCCTGTGGTTTTAGTTTCGAGTAAGGGACGAGAGTGCTTCAGATTTATTTTTAAATAGCTTTGTATTTTTTGAGTTAAGACGGTAAGTCTACCTAACCGGTTTTGTTAGATTCTTCGTTTTTTTCTTGCAATATTCGAACTTAACATTTCAGGATTGGGTAGTTTTATGGTGTTTCTTATCCCGGGAACTTCCAGTCCCGCTATCTCTTACTAGTGAGCTTGTGCTGTTTGGTTTGGTCCAGATCTTTTGGTTGCATTTGTGATACCTACCCAGTCACAGTCCAGGACTAGACTTTGGATCACGCAAAAATCTATGTATCATAGTTATTTTTCAGACAGGTATAGGTACATTTTTTTGCAGGATACATGGCAATATTTTCACTTTAACAACATATCGTCTTCACCAAAATATGTATCTAAGGTTCGTACTTTATATTCAGGCACGCATTCTATATACCTAGCGTGTTATATATATCCGTATGATGGATGGAGGGTGTCCTCTCCAAAATAATTGACTTTGCAAGGGAAGCGGATCTTGAGGATGTATAGCGGGAAATGCCCTTCAGGGACAAAGAATATTTTAAGGGTTCTCTAACCGTAGTTGGGTGGTGGTGGACGATGCGGTGTGATGAAAAGTAACAAAGACAAGATGAAACAGAAAAGAAACTGCGCAAACATCTCGAAAGTTTTTTTTTCTTTTTATTGTTGATGGGCTCGTGATTAGTGGGATAACGAAAAAATTATAAGTTGATGAAAAACACTACAAAAGCTATCGCAGTTATAGGCAGCAAAAAGGTGGTCAATTGGCAGATTTTGTTTATCACATAAATATATGCAAAGCTATAAGAATCGTGGAATAATATCGGTTAATATTTAGTTCGCAAAAATAATTCTAATTATTTCAAGATGTATATTTTCGATGTTGCCACCAATTATAAGACCAATAAACAATGTAATTATTACGAAGAAAAAATCAGTTCTTGAAAATATTACACATCAATGTATGGGAATAACGTTTATTTTTTTTGCGATTTCAGTGTTGGTCCCATAGTCAAATTTGTTCATACTGATGAGTACAATGACCCCTTTTCAGGTATTACGTTTATGCGGTACACGATGTATATTGCTTGAAATGTGTTATACCCTTTAGAGGCGATAGTCGCACCCTGTGTGACATAAAAACTGGCGAATTATGTACCTACTAATGCTCCTGGCCCTATAGGATATACCTGTAGGCGTGACTTTTTAGTAAAGGATAGAAGTCAGGATCACAAACTACACAGTTGCGTAACCACTATGTATACAAACTACGGCGGCGCGGCGCGTGGGAAATAGGTTACACTCCGTTTATAAACGTTTCCCGTCAAATGAAATACAGATCTATGTATAGTACATAGGGTGTGTAGTAGCTAGTAAACGCTGACGTCAGCTACTATCGCTGCTTCCTGGCGACCTAGACCAGGGATGGCGAAACTTTATTGCTATACTTTTAGAGACACCGCAGACTGCAGGCTTACTATAGTATGCGCCAGATAAACAAAGAATAACGTCATTGTTGACCTACATTATTTTATTGACACACTTAATTTCAAAAACAGAAAAAATGACATAAACCTGTCCTGAATCGACATTTATCGTGATCCTTACTGATTCATAATTTACTGTCCGGGGATACCTACGAAGAGATATTAAGGAAAGGTCAATGACCGTTATTTGATAAGCATCCCGAAACCCTGAGACCACCATCTATTGTATAAATGATAGTTCTTCCAACTCAACAGACAGATGTGTTGCTGGGGAGTTGGTTGCGCCACTTCTTCTCTCCAGCTTAAACACTAGAAAGTGGTGACGGGCGGGACGTTTTTTGGGGGACTGTGTTTTTGTAAACGTTGACATTCAAAAAGTGCTCTCAGCCTAATTTGAATAAATAACTTTTGACTTTTTTGACATGCCTTTCGGCAAGGCCGACTATCGGCCGACTAGTTAATAAGAGCTTGTGTCTGCTGATAGCTACAACCGGAGTGGTCTTTAATTCAAGAGTGAATTGGTTTTTTCTAGGCAAGTGTGCCTCAACGTGGACTACATCATCGCTTACCATCAGGTGAGATAGTAGTCAAATACGAGCCTAAACTTGGCCATGATTTGGGAGCCAGGAACTTTTATTTGAATACAATCTACTGCATATAAGCTCGTGGTTATTTAAATTTTTAATGATTTTCATTGTTCTCAGACCCTGTCGAGCACAGCAAAGTTTTAAATAAGTAGCTGTAGAGAGGAAGAGCGATTTAATAATTTTCCTTGTTATTAAGTTGAATTATTTTAAATCCCGTATGTTATTTTAAATTTCAATTCAATTATTCTAATAATATTACATAACTATGCAAGTAGGTATATGATCTATTCATTTATTATTTACTTATTCTAACTAAATTATATTTAATATTTGTTTACTCGCTTAAAATAGTTCATTATTATTTGTGTAGACTAAGTATTATGTTATTTTATGTAATATGCTTGTTCTCTTACCTATTAAATAACTGTTATTCATAATTATATATTATTATTTAATTTGACCGTTACATATTCGTGTACTGTGTAATAGCTATATAAAATTAATTATTATATATTAAAATATGTATTAATACTAACTACTATGGTAAGAATCTTGTGTTTCTGGAAGTAAGGCTTGCAACTATATATATTTGTTCTTGCTAATTATTCGTATTAGCTTTTTTTAGTGACCAATATACCTGTTTTATCGCACACCGTGATTTTGAAAAAACAAAATGGCGACGGGGGACTATGGCCACAAAGGTTCTGTCCCCTTTGGCATGTAGGTTACTTGGGGAGTGTAAGGGAGCACTAAGAGAGGATTTTCCTAAATTCCAACGGGAATGAGACAAAACGGGACATGCGCGTACGAAGTACGGAGGAAGATAATTTTTCCCAAATAATTCTGAACCTACAGTCAATTACCTACAGTCTACAATTAAATACTCGGGACATTATCGTGAAGTTTGAGTGATTCTTGAGTGGAGTGAGCGATGTTTTTCCGTGTCGTAACACCGAAGATTGACAAGCCTTCAGGCAAACTGTTATCGACATTGTCACAGGCACGTTGTGAGTGTTCTGAATTGTTGTCATGCTAAAATGTACTCTGTGGTTGACATGTTGCCTCGGTATGGATGTCGACGTGAAAACAACTGGGGCCAAACCACCAACTCTTAAAGCAGTATTACTTCAATATAACTTCCAGTAGTAATATTAAAGTAATACTGCTTTAAGAGTTGGTGGTTTAGGCCCTGAGTTTTTTATTTTGTTTTTCAACATTATAACTAATTGTACCTACATTACAACTATTTTCTTAGTGTCCCTCGACAATCATCGCATTTTCGAATACAAACGAATGCTAATTTCCATGTCCATCAATGATTAGATTTATCGTGTATCATAATTTGAATTCAGAACTAAGTACTTTATTGTTGTTCGGTTTTGATTTCCGTGTGAACTGTATTGCCGAGGTACATTAAGAAAATAGTCGTAGGTACACAGCTGGTACAGTAAGTTCTACTCAGTCAAGGCGTCCGAGTGCACGTCTCCTTTTCAAGGATATTACTCGTATAACGCCAACTGATCAACACAACACTGCGTGACCAGAGGACTGACTCGTTCTTTGCCCACATAATAAACATTGCCATTTATGGCGGAAATGTTGTCAGTCTTCTGGGCACGTTCCAAGATGTAAGCGATGTGGAGGAGTACTTTGCTGCTGTATGCCTAAGTGTTTTGTTTTTGTATATGTGTACTTAGCTTTGGTATAAATAGTTAGCTACTTATACTTTAAAAATGAAAATAAAACGTAGCTTCATTGATGAAATGAAATTAGTATATTACTAACATTACGCCTGTAATCCATGAAGAGATAGTGCGAAGTGTAGTTAAATCAAAATAAAAAAAATTAAAATGATTTATTTGCGCAAATAAGGTACCTTTCTACATAAAGTTCGTTAGCATAAGTACAATAAAGCTTCTCTTATTCTGCCCCTAATTTTAAGCTTTTTCCAATGGTTGAATTGGAGTTTTAGTTATTATATTTCGCTATATTTTCCTATGTATTGTAATAAGGAAATTATATTGTGACAAGCTGACCCGCGCAACTTTCGCTCCTATTGGTTGGAGCGTGATGATGTTATATATAGCCTTCCTCGATGAATGGGCTATCCAATACTAAAAGATTTTTTCAATTCGAGTAAAGTAAGTAAGAGCAACAGTTCCTGAGATTAGCGCGTTCAAACAAACAAACAAACAACAACATGAACTTTGATAGCACGGTTGACGCAATAGTCGAGCAATCGACTGCTGCGCTGCGTGTCGCGGGTACGATTCCCGCACGGAACAAATATTTGTATGGCCTACAGATAGTTGTTTCGGGTTTAGCTGTTTGTGTATGTTTGTAAACGCACCCACGATACAGGAGGAATTCCTAGTGTTACGTTAAAAAAAAAATAAACAGACTCTTTAGCTTTATAAATAATTAACCGCTCGGGCCCAACATGTGAAAATTCCCTAAAATAAAATAAATCTTATGTAATAGGTAAATAAACATTAAATTCGCGATTAATTCGCGACACACCGGTGTGTCGCCGGGGCCGGACAGGAGTAGATATAGATGCTATACATACATTAATAAATGCCTGATAACCTGTTAAATATTAAGTTTAAGATGATATTAGAGTACCTAATAATTGGATAAGGTGAACGTTTTATGTAGATATTCCATCCCTAACACTGGAAACATTGTGGTCATCCGAGTACGTATTGCCGTGAAATATGTCGCAGATCCCGTCAAATATCAAGTTTCACAGAAATCATTAATTGGGTTGAGGAGTTGGTTAGCATGAGCATCGCGCTCATGCGAAATGTTCATTACGAGAGATCTCACGAGTTAATTTTAGAAGTTAGTCCCAGTTGTAACCTTGCTGACTCCGGATAATCTTGTTAAGTTGTTAGCTTGGATTAGGTTAAAAGTGAGCAGCGACCTATTCTCGTACCTATAGCTCAAGCTAACGGGAGAAAAAGGAAAACGTATAGGTACTTATGTGCTTTCCTTGCTTTAAATCATGGCTGCTCAACCCCAGGCCCGCGCGCTAGGCGATAGTCTTCTTGATCAGTAACTGATAAAAATGTTCTGCTCATTATTTCACTTCCAATATTATATTTTACGAAGTTAAAGAATAACCAGCTAAAAATTACAGAAACACAAAATGAATTAATTCCTTGAAACAAATTTGCTAATGAAACCGTTTCTTGTTAACCACAGTCTTCAGTAATTTCCAAAAGTGTGATATTGCTATGCAGGTTAAGCTCTGCCACATACTTGTTTTTTTTTTGCATAAAAACCTTTGTAAAGGTCTGTTTAACTTTCAGTTGATTATTTAAATAGCTGGATATAACCATAACATTTTTGTTGAGTTTGATCGCCCTTGGTTAACTGGTGGAGAGTTATTATTAGTGTTAATGTATAATCCGTGGTGCTTGGCAACTGGGCTTAACCCAGTTGTATATGTTCCTTGGTGCCTATTTGGCCTAGCTCTGTTCTGTCTCCTGCTTAATAAGGAGGGAAGTGGAAATTATATAATTTTCTTTTCCTACTCCTTCGCTGTTCTTTTCTGATTAATTTCGTTGCGGGATCCAAGACAGTTGAATCATTTCTCTGAGACTCATCGAACTTCATTGACTCGACGTTTTTTCTGGTGATCGCCAATGTTGATTCTGGCTTTCAGAAGTTGCAGTGGCTTGGGAATGTGGTGTGGTGGGCTTGTCCCAAAAAAAAAAAACTGGTGGAGAATGTCCAAGCTAAGTTTTCAGATTAAGTCCGCCATTGTACCTTTGTGCATGAAGTTTTAAAATAAATAATGCTTAAAAGGCTTTCCATCAATAACCCGACTACGACTAACCGACGAGTACCCGCCCGTAGGTACTGTTTTTTTAAAACTTGTAACTAAACTGTGCAAACTCGCTGTAAATCTACATCACAGTCCCTTTTATACTAAAAATTAATTAATAACTTTACTAATGCCGTTGTTTCACATAAAAAAATATAATCCTCATAATCTTATGTAACCAAAGTATACATTTAATTAAAAAACCTAAATGATTATGCAGTAAAATTTCTTATTTTAATGGCAAACAGGGTATTCGTATTAAATTAAATTATCAAGTGGTCAAATTAAATTATGAATATGTAATGCCTGACCCAATTTTGTCAGCCAGCACTTTCATGCGTGGTTGGCTTCTAAAAGCCGCTCCGAACCAATTTCGTACCTACTCACAAATGTTTTTTTGCGAAACGAAACGTTTCGGGGACCAGTTAGCGGCAAAAGGGCAATATATGCGCGTATGTAAATGTTGAAACATCGTTTAAAGACGTTACCCTAAAACACTAATTTATTTTTGAACAAAATAACTATTTATAGAACTGCAACTAATGAGCTCGTAGCTAAGTAAAGCCTCACGGGTCCATCTTTAAGGTTAAGTAACGCTTGAATAAGGCCTATTTCCCAAAACGTAAACTCCAACCCAACTCGAATCAAACTGTCAACAGAGCTTGTCATAAATTGAAGTCGTGCTCGAGAGATGAACAGTCAAATCCGTAAACGCGCTTGCTCAGCTAAAACTCGTGTGGCGCGATCTGTTCCATCAGGCACTCAACTGAACCATGCGCTCAGCGCATCCTGGACGGGCTTACCTAATACCTTATGAGACTGGCTAATCTTTCCCTTGCGGTGTTAAGGCTAACGCCCGCCTGGTTCGCGACCACCCTCCCACCAGAGTCAGGCGTCAAGCAGTCTGCTGTGTTTCGTCGACGCGTGGGAGTACCAGTGCCTCAAGGCATCAACAACGGGCATCTTCTGGGCACGCTCGCTCCATCATTGACTTCATCCATCGCTTTCTATCAGGCGTAATCGGTGCTAGCCCATTCTTCAATAAAAAAAAACCTTGAACTACATCCAGGTACGATAAGGGTGATTTAATGTCTCTTGCAAATATTATTATATTCATTTCTTAACATAACTCACAAAGGAAACTCACCAAAATCTTTAAAATTGGCAACCGACAACTTTTTGATTGATTTTCAAATGCTCGTCCAACTTTTTCGTATTCGATCATTGTCGGAGTCGCATTCGGCTCTGATTTCCGATCAATACTACATGACGCCGTCCATCCACGATGGAGGACAAGGTAAGGAGGTCAGGCTCAAGGACGCGGGGGATCGGAGGACAACTTGATATCTTCTAAAATAAGACATGCTTCTTCAGAACACAATGGTGCTTTTTTCATCGGGATTTGTTTCAGATGCTATATCAGGTTTATGAAATCCTTTATCTTATTATAATCTTTATTGATTTAAGGGTTAGTAGGTACATAGCAAACACATAAAATATCACTAGGCTGAGACACTAAAAAAAAACAATATTATCTCAGGCCCCCAGACTAGGGTAGGTACCCTGTGTGTGTCGTGAGGTCCAGTCTCTTCCATGACTTTCATTGTATCTATTATATTAGTTAGGTATCCTATAGTGCGTCACTACTAGGATTACATATAGGTGGTGCAAGAAAAGGGAGACTTTCCCATAATGCTTCTGACACTCGCGTCCAGATCATCTGTCCACCGCTTTCTGGGTCGGCCACGGTGATACGTAAGGAACTATTAGTTAATCTGTGGTGATACTATTTCATATAAAATTTTCACAGTACCTACGATAGGTGATGTGATTTTAAAAATAATTGTTGTTACAAATACAACAAGCAACTATCAAGCTGGATTATCTAACCGGAAAAGGTTCAAAAACAGGCTCGTTTCTCCAAATGATATTTATGAACAAAAAAAACTGAAGTAGATGCCATTCTGTCAGAACAATATCATTGAATATTTTTCTAAAACAAATTCGAACAAAAATACACGAACATTTTTTTGTAAATAGAACGTGTCTTATTCGGGTCGCATCGATAGCGTATCTGTTCTGCTATTGGCCGTAAAACATACTGGGTCGTCGCTTCCCCAGAGCTCGGGACACCATGCTACACACTAAATCTCGGAAATACTCGGAAAGCTAAAGCACGCTCGCATTTCCCGAGAGTAAGTGTTAGATGTATTTTAATAAATATCTCGCCGGATAAACTGCACAAATCTCGGAAGAAATATTTCTGAGAAAATCCTACTGTATGTGGAAACTGTAAGAGTTTAATAAATTATTACAGAACGCTTCGTGGGCTGCGGAGTGCCAGTATTACTTATATTTTCCGTTTATTGTAGCTGCAGCGCTGTTTGCAAAGAAAGATAAAGGTATCATATCTCACGTTAAGTACACTTAACTCTAGCTCTCTATCTTATATCCAGTGAAGATCCGATGGCTTCTAGACTAGCGTACTATGCATCATGTTGATTATAAAATATACAGAATGATGTTTTAAATGTTTCTACTATCTGCTTACAGGTATAATATATAATTTATGGTAAGGTGTTATAGCAATCAGAAGAGTGGCATTACCACTAATTGGAGACTCAAAATAGCCACTTATCTTTTTAAATTCCATCGCAAGCAAATGACGGAATTGAGTGGTAGAGTGAGCTCCTTTTAATAAAACCGCGGACGGTCGCAAGTCGGTCAAACGCGGTCGCGGAGAGGGGATGATGGATGGGCCTGTAGTTTATTTTATATATGTTTTTTTTATTATTATTGATTAGGTCGCGTTTGACCACTATCTCACCTGTTGGAATGTGGATGTGGTCGGCAAATGGAACATGCTTGCTCAGAAGTAACGCTAGGTAGTAATGCTGGGTATGAAGGTTTATGTCGGCTGGTTACGCTGGAAAGTTCTCAGACTCTAAGAAGATGAGATATTTAAGGACCTTGTTAAAAGATCGCTCAACACGCAATCCATTGTAAGCCCATAGTAGTAGATATGTTGAAAATAAAGTCATGACATGTATGTTAATTGATAACAATATTATTACAGAATATTATAACAGAATATAAGCACAATGTAAGGCTAGCAGGAAAACTATTAATTAATTTGCATAGAACAGCAACGGCAATTCTAATCTGGCTTAAAAGATAGACCGCGCAAATTACTTTATCAGACGTCAGCTATGGTGAAGCCGCACTACGGTACCTTTAATTTTAGAAGCGTGACTTTAATTACATAACTCTCACCCATGGATACCCGGTGTTATACATAAACCTACCTAAACAGAAACACACGTAGGAAAAAAAGGCAATCGTTTTTTAAACGAGCAATTTTTCCACTATTTTTTTGACACATGTCAAAAACGTGTGCGTATCGGGACATGTCCGTGTGATACAAAACGCTATGTCACCCTCGTCGCGTTACACAAACCTATTTGTTAAATCCGGCGAGGATTTCCAGCAAAAATCCCATTTATTACGAACGGCAAATATTATGGGTCTAATAAGCTAAAGTGTAATTACGAGATGTTTAAGATTTTTTTTATAAAATACTAGCGGCTTCGGGTGCAAATTATATACACAGCTTCCTCATTGAACCCTGTGTATTGGTGAGAACCGTGTCTAAATCAGTTGCATGGTTTAGAAGAAGGAAGTGGAGAAATAGATAGTAGCAGACAACCACTTTGTTTTAGACTATTTAGAATCTAAATAGTCTTAAGCAGTCATATGTGTGACGGAAAAGTTGAAAGGGAACTGCTTGTCTAGGTATGGTCATGCGAAGAGGAGCAATGAAACGCATGTAACTGAAAGAGTTATGAATATAAATGTGGATGGACGGAGAGGGAGAGGGAGGCTAAAGAAAAGATAGATGGATTGTGTCATGAGTGATATGAAAGAAAAGGGAGTTAGTGATAGCGTGACGGCTGACAGGACAGAATGGAAAAAAAGATATTGTGCCGACCCCAAGTAACATGAGATAAAGGTAATCAAGAAAATATATTATTAGCTCCCTTGATTAAAAATACCATGAACATTTGTATTTGATAATTTCGGATTCACTGCGATGTGTTTTGTTTCAACCATCGCTCCAGTTTCAACACCCAATTTTCAACTGCATTTGTTTTTATTGAAAGCTGACTCACTCGCTTTTCGAGTTTTGTTTTTACTAACATCGTGTTTAACGACTCCGGCCCCGACATGTGAAAATTCCCAAATAAAAAATAAATCTTATGTAATTGGTAAATAAACACTTAATTTGCGATTAATTCGGCGCACACCGGTGTGTTGCCGGTGCTTGAGCGGTCCGTTATAAAAATGTCGTCAGGAAATAAAAGTGACAATAATAATTTTATTGTTCTATTTTTCAAGCAACGTCCGCAATCGCATTTCAGTCGCAATAAGTCAAAATCTAGAACAACTAGAGGTGTTTTTTACTGAGCTGCAAATGCGATCGTTGGTTTAAAATCAAAAGAATTGGACCCTAAGGTATTGGATGAATGAAAAAATGGGGGAAGACCAAAGAAACAAAAGATAGTGTGAACGATGATATGTCTAGAAAGGGGTTTCCTAAGGGCGAAATATGGAAGAAGACGTTGCACCACCCCAAATAAAACTGCATAAGATGATGACGTAAATTAACAATGTTTGCTTTGAAATGCTATTTCGGTATTGGATTATTTTTATTTTCCTGGAAGACTTAATCTGACATGTGACGTTGCAGTTATTCAGTCGAAACTCGATAACCAACAGGTCTTAATTCGTTATACATAAAGTTAAAGTAAACGGGTAAATACATATTATTATTAGGCACAAGGTTCTTGGTATAAGCCTGGATCATTGATTTATATATGAATGACCACAAATGTTCACAACGCTTCTACGAACGCAGGCCCACCTTTTATCTGTGATATTAATAGCAGTTATCCGTTAATAGGGATTACAGGAACAGGTTTTTTTACATTTTGTTTAATTTTTTGCATGAAACCTTGAGGAAAGACAAGACGCATAAAAAAAAGAAAAGATGACGGTGTTGTGAGCATAAAATATTTTGCTAAATTATTTTTAAGTGTGAAAAAATAAAATCGCACAAAATAATATCAATATTTTTTGGGGTGCGTTTTTTAGATGATACTGAGCATGTACATGAAATTCTTGCAGTTGATTTTTAAACACCTTGATACCATGATGATGACCACACCATACTGGGTAATTTTTTTTCCAGTGCGCAAACTTAAAGAACCACGAAAAAAAATTGAGTCTCCCATACAAATTGTGGTCAGTTGATGACAATTTTGTATGGGAAGTTCAAATTTTTTTTAGGAATTGACTATGGCTTTCTTGGGGCAAGTTGTTCATTTACATGGGCAGAAGTGGTTCTCAAAGTTTGCGCACTGGAAAAAAAGTTATCCAGTATACAGGATTATTTGTAAAACACCAACAACCTTTCAGTGGGTGAAAGTACTCATGATTATAAACAACTTTTATTTTTTCGTTTTTTCTGGGTCTCATAACAAAAGTCGTTGATAATCATGAGTCCACTGAAAGGTTGTTAGTGTTTTACAAATAACCCTGTATATGTCACAGCCAACTAGTTTAATCAGTCTTTTAATTGGTGGCCTAACCTTTTCATTTAAATGTGCCGATTTTTTAGCGACCTTACATCTTTTGTTCAATATCGTTTGATGACTTGACCGTGTAACCGTGTACCGTGAAGGGTAGTCGAGCTGACCCAGCCAATTATAGACCCATCTCAGTAACTTCCATACTCTGTAAGAGTATGGAACGCGTGCTGAATGGTACCTAGAAGCTAACGATATCCTTAGTGACCGACAATACGGCTTCCGCCGAAATCGGTCCACTGGGGACCTTCTAGCGTATGCCATTCACATCTGGAGTGAGGCCATCGAGAAACACGGGGAAGCACTTGCGGTCTCTCTTGACATCTCGAAAGCCTTCGATAGGGTCTGGCACGAAAGCCTTATTGGTAAGCTTCCTTCCTTCGGTCTACCCGCCGGTTTGTGTGATTGGATTGCAGATTTCCTGAGGGATCGGTCTATCCGAGTGGTCATAGATGGCTGCTCGTCTGGACTGCTGGATATTAATGATTTGCTAAAACCCGGTAACTTTGGGTATGCAGACGACAGTACTGTAGCTGAGAGATACGTGTCCAACGCACGAGCTGGTGGGACGCAGATCCGGTCTCTCCGAGAGGCTATGGTTGAGCGTTTGAACTTGTCCTTACAGACTGTCTCAGAGTGGGGCGATGCCAATCTGGTCAAGTTCAATGCTGCTAAAACCCAGGCGTGTCTTTTTTTCGCTAAAAGGAGCCAATTCCACCCAGCTACTTTTCGAGGTGTAACCGCGCCGATAACCGACCAACTTGACCTTCTTGGTGTTACGTTGACATCTACCCTCAATTTTGGCACATTTATAGAGGCAAAGGCTCAAGTGGCTGCCAAAAAGTTGGGAGTCCTAGCAAAGGTGCGACGGTACTTCACGCCGGAACAGCTGCTCAAACTTTATCAAGCGCAAGTTCGATCGTGTATGGAGTACTGCTCGCATCTTTGGGACGGATCTGCCAGATACCAGCTTGATGCCCTTGAGTCAATAGAGAAACGAGCCAAGAGGATCATCGGCAATGATAGGCTCGTCGAGTCGAAGCTCTAAAGCCTCGAGCATCGACGCCGAGTTGCTAGCCTGTCGGTTTTCTATCGGTTGCATTTTGGAGAGTGTGCAACGGAATTGCATGGTTTGATTCTGCCTAGCCCGTTCCATCATCGGACCACAAGACGTACGGCGATGCGCCACCGGTACATGGTGGACATCCCACCCACACGCACAAAGCGTTTTGGGAATACATTCATTGTGCGTACAGCTAAGGAGTGGAATTCCCTACCGGGGTCTGTGTTTCCTGATAGCTACAACCTGGGAGTCTTTAAGTCAAGAGTGAATAGGTTACTTCTAGGCAAACGTGCTCCATCTTAGACCACATCGTCGCTTACCATCAGGTGAGATAGTGGTCAAGCTTGCCTATCAATAATTAAAAAAAAATTAAAAAAAACCGTGTCACTTATGTCGCTGATTAAACGGCACAGTTCAATGAAAAGGCTAGACTTTTAATGAAACGGCGGATTCAGCTAGTTGGCTGCGATATATATATTCACTTCATGTTATTCAGTAAAAAGGTCGTCCTGAAATAAGAACATGACACAAGTCGCAGGCAGCGACTGAAACTGAAAAATACTTTGCTGAACTTATGAAATACGCGAGCCGACGTAAATGCAATTCGGTACATTTGCATACTGAAATGTTACTTCGTTACAGTGCCGACTCTTATCTCGAGGATTTTAAGTTTAATTAGTTTTCAGAGTCAGCTGTGACTGGTCGTGGGGCTTTTTTCACTGGGCTGTGGAGTTTTCAAACTTCGCTGAAGGTTTCCGTTGGCAGTTTTATTCATGTTGATGGTGTTGTGCCATCTGCTATGATCAATCGTGAAGAAAATGTATAAGTGTACACCAGCTTTTTCCAAATACGCTCGAACTGGTGCCGTGTTTTCCAACCGTGTTTATTTAAAGCTTTAGGCAGTAACTTGAATGCTCAGTTCCAATCTCTATGGTCAACGCCAGATATAAATTTGCTATAACGGTCATTGCCATTTCTTTTATATCTCTTCGTAGGTACCTGGACGGTAAATTATAAATCGTTTTTCATTACTAGATAAAATGTAAAAGGATCACGTCGATTTAGGACAGCTCTATGCCTTTATTTCTGTTTTTGGAATCAAGTATGTCAATAAAATGTAGATGGGTCAATGATCGTTATTGCAAATTTATCTGGCGTCGACCATACCTACTTCTTTATCACTAACTGACCTACAAAAATTCATCAGTATTTTAGCTGTTTCCCAACTCTGTTGGTCAGCTTCCAGTCTCACCGGATCCAGCTGAGTACTAGGATGTTACATAGAGCGATCTGCCTATCTGACCTCCACTACTGGGTAAGTACGCTACCCCGTGGTAAGACTGCTGTCAGATTTCTAGGCTTTTGCTCACCCGTTGCTACTGTCATAGATCTACAAATGACAACCGGGACCAACAGCTTAACGTGCTTTCCGTGGCACGGAGGAATCTCCGTACGTTAAGATGATCACCTATCCACAGACTGACCTCGGCAAGCGTTGCTTAACCTTGAAGATCGACCCGAGCGTCTGTTATTATTTTGACACGAACTGTACGAATATGTCTGAAGTCCAGTCTTTAACCAGTGTGTTTTGCCCACCATGACTTACGGTGTCGAGACATGGACGCTCACGCAGAAGACTGTGTACAGGCTCAGAGTTGCACAGAGAGCTATGGAGCGTTCCATGCTTGGAATATGGCTAATGGACCGAGTTCCAAACGTTGAGATCCGAAGACGTACGGAAGTTTTCGACATTGATCAACTGAAATGCAGCTGGGCAGGACACCTGACAAGGTGTGGTGGTGATAGGTGGAGTAAGGCAGTGACCAAGTGGCGACCGAGGACTGGAAGAAGAAGTGTGGGTCGTCCGGCAGTGAAATGGGCAGACGTCATGGTTATCATTGCGGGTAGAACCTGGATGATGCTGAAAGAACGTGGGGATTGGCACAAGAAAAGAGAGGCCTATATGCTCAGCAGTGGGCGAGATCGGCCTGTGGATGATGCTGAGGATGATGTACGAAAACAATATACAAGTGTGTCGATTCCTAGAAACGTATCCGTCTACTTTAATAACATTTCAGAAACAGATCTTTAGCAAATGTTCTTTGAACTAACAAGAAACTCTGTCGTTGTCGTTCGACATCGTGTTTCGTAGAAAATCTAATTGACCTTTATAATAAAGTAATATTGTCGAACAAAACTCAATTTTATGCTTGTATTTTTATGGTTAGCTAGCGACTCGTCCCAGCTTCACTCGCACCTTCCTCGTTTATCGCTCTTTCTATAATATGTGAAAACTAATTGAAATCCGTTACGTGTTTTAGAAGAAGTAAGCGTAGAGACAGACAGCGTCTTTTTTAACTTTGTTTAAAGGTTTACTTTTATAACAATTTTTTAGAATGTCATCGTATAAAGTGACTACGACGATCACTTGCTATTTGTTCCGGGTTCTATTAAGGTGGGGCTGACCGGTATTACGGGGCGTATGTAACATGTTACAAAGCGAGAATTTGTGCAGTCATTACGTGAAAACAAGCACGACCATGCATAATATGTGTTTTACACGGATTTTAGGAGATGCCGCGGCGGCGTAACTTGTCATGCTCGCTGCGAATGCTACATTACAGCCTGTCAGTACACCAGTCAGTAGTGCTTTAGACGTTTTCTTTACTGTTTTGATATTCTGTCCTAGCTCCTATTATTCTTTTAATCCTGCAAATATGAGGTATCCTTGTCTGTATGTTCGTTCGTTTAGATGTTTCAATGTTTGTTAATAAAACTCGCCTTAACGGCTGAACGGATTTGGGTGAAACTTGAAACACGGGTAGACCATGAATTCAATTCACTTTCGTCTTTCACTCGGGCGAAGCTGCTCGCAAAAGCTAGTATTACATAACGATGGCTGTTATATTCCTGTCACACGTACAGTTATATCGTGCAGCTAATGTGAGAAAGTTACGATATCGGCGGTCGTTATAATGGCACTCAAGTTGGTCTACAATAGATACTTATCCGTTCGTTGGCCGGCGCTAACAAGCTATCGATGTGCGATGAACCGATCGCGTTTATACCCCTGCTATCACGAAGTTGGGAAGGTGGGTTAAGGAATTTTTGTTATGCTATTGGAGACATAGAAGTGAATCATCATCATCGAAAGACGTCCACAGCTGGATATAGGCTTCCCCACCTCGCATCCAGCAGATTCCTGCGGCTTTCACCAGGACATCAGTTCCCTTTGCAGGAAGACTTCCAACGCTGTGTGTTCCGGTACGTGGTCGCCACTCCAGAACCTTCCGACCCCATCATCTATCTGTTCTGCGAATAGCGTGCCCTGCTCACTGCCACTTAAGTTTGGCGATTCTTTGGGCTATGTTGGTAACCTTGGTTCTCTTAACAAGGATGGCAGACTCCGAGAAGATGAAAAGGTCGATGTCGAACAAAGTTTAAAAGATAGAATTGAAGAATTAGCCGCAGGTGGTAAGACAGGCGAAGTGTTGGATCGGCCTGATTGGTCAGTAACCTGATTAGTGTTAGCTTTGAAGATTCGTTAAACTTTGTAAGTTCCACTAAAGTTAAATTAATTTTTGTTAAACTCAGTTTCTTTAAGGTGGAACGAGCTAATCTCGTGGAGCAGGATAGAATGAAAACAAGCGAAGCGAAGTCACATCGAAGTATAGTTCCTTCATTGGAGGTACGGCGTACGACGTTTTGGTAATACTTTCTAGAGTGGAATTCCTAGCCGGAGTCTGTGTTTCCTGATAGTTACTTCTAGACAATCTTGATCTATGGTCGACCACATCATCGTTTGCGACCCTATCAATAAAAGTAATAATTATTAATATTCGTAAAATCCTGTTGTCAACGTCACCAACTACACTCGTATCTATGACACTATTCTGTTTTAATCGGGTGATCAGTCGGATTGCGTAGCGATATAACGATTAGGGCAATAGGACTCCCACAGGACCAATTTACAGGCGCTAACCTTCCAACGTGCTAACTAAACGCTGAAGTCAAATTTTGGAGGTCGTTGGAAAATTCCTTAAACTTTTTCAAACAGATAAAAACATGAGGGACACTGAAGAATTGTAATGTTTTGAGTAAGTGAGTAGAATTTGACTAAACCGATGTTTTTATTACCATAATCAATATTTTCCGGGATAAAATGAATTATGTATGTAAACAGTATTAGCGATGCAATTTGGATTGTGAAACCTTATCTTATACATTTCTCGATAGCCCGGAAAATATGGAGGAGTTTGTTTCTGCTTTCGAACTTGGACTTTGAAGTAATCTTTCCTATTAAATGGACTTCTTCTTTGACTTTAGAGCTATACGCTCGAATTGGTGCAGTGTTTAACCTTGATTATCGAGAACTATAGGTACTCGCACGATAACCGTTTTTTGAACGTTTTTATTTGTTCCGACCTCCGTACAAAAATGTACAGCGGCGGAATTAATGGCATTTAAGCATTTTCTACCAGCCAACCTTTGGGTGATGCAGAGATACATAGTGGTAGGTAATAAAAAAACGCGATTAATATTTAACCGCTCCGGCCCCGGCAACACACCGGTGTGTTGCGAATTAATCGCGAATTTAATGTTTATTTACCTATTACATAAGATGTATTTTTTTTTGGGATTTTTCACATGTCGGGGCCGCAGTGGATACAAAAATACACATTACTTATAAACTAAAAATGATAATAAATACCTCATTCTTTATCTCTATCCTTTTTTTGTTGTAAGGACGGGAATCATAAAATGACTCCTACCGCTCTGGGTGAAGCGGAAGGGAGTGTCAGACTCTCACTGACTAAAACTCATTCGTGTTCTTCCAAATGCCCTTTGCGTTCCGGGCCGCGGTGACTCATCATCATAATCATATCAGCCAAAAGATGTCCACTGTCGGATACAGACCTCCCCAAAATGGGGGGTTTGCCATAATCATAATCATAATCATAATTAAAATGTTATAATAAAATACCTCCTAATATATTAGAACTGAATGAAACAAAATTTAAATCTTGTATCAAACGCACACTATGCAAGAAAGTATATTATAAGTTGGGGGATTATATTGAAGATAATAATGCTTGGCTCAATGCCGGTCCAGCTCCACAGTTACTAGGCCGCACAAACTAATCTTTTGGCATTTATAAATATTGTTGGACCCGTTGAAGACTGTAAAATATTATATTTTCATTGTATAGACTCAATGTAATTAGCATTGTATAAATTCATGAATTAACGGCACATGTGTGAGTACTGTGATCCTTATACTACTTTCATTTATTTTTTAATTGACTTGACTACCCTGGCGGTTGGGAGTGTCATGCTCACTCAAAAGTCTACCTGATGGTGGCGCATGTGTTGGGTCATTTGGCTCCCTTAAATATGGTTGAGCCGAATGGTGCTAGCGCGTGCGTCATGTTCGTGAACGGACGCCGTCAGTTTGGACTGGTCATCTCTCGGCTGCCACGGTTTACTTTAATGATTTGTTATTTAAATTGTTGTTGATTTTTATTTTTTTACTCCGGATACTTTAACGTGCATTTCTTTTTACATCGTTCTCACATATATGTTTGTATAATTTCAACAGGAATGATGTACCTAACCATAAAATTGTAAAGAAAAATAATTTAAAAGAGTGTCCGTGGAGTTTCTTGCACGTTCTTCTCCATAGAGATCTACGCTTTGGAACGTGCAAATAGCTTCATCTTTTTGACTGACCGACCTTGACAATTCAAAAGTGCCTGTAAATGATTTATTTGAAATAAATAATTTGAATTTGAATTTGAATCGCCACGCTTGGCAGGCGGGTTGACTCCCCGCCCGGCGGTGACTCTTTCGAACAAATTCTGCAATCCTGGCGGGTCACGAACCAATCAGTGAAATCATCATTAGCTGTCTTGCCTTTGCCAAACTTTGTTGGGTTCGTCTTCCAGCTTAACCGGACACAGGTGAGTTACAGTACAAGGAGCGACTGTCTACCTGACCTCTACAACCTAGCTATTGGGTTAAGGCGAAAAATACTCATCATCATCAATTCATCATATCAGTCGAAAGACGTCCACTGCTGGACATAGGCCTCCTCCAATTTTCACTAAAACAACCGGTCCTGTGGCATGTCTCGCATCCATCGGCTATCAGCGACCCTCACCAGGTCATCGGTCCACCTTGTTGGAGGCTTTCCAACGCTGCGTCTTCCGGTACGCGGTTGCCACTCCAGAACTACCCAAAGACGCAAAACGCGTATGCGAGAAATGCTGGCCCTTAATAAATCCTCGTTATCGAATACTTAAGCATGTAAGATTCATAACCTCAAAATGTCTGAAATTTAAAAACGATCGATCTTAACACAACTCACGGGTGTCTGAAGGAGCGCGGGGCAAAGGGGCGGGGTCACATCAATTCAGCAATTTCATTATACATGATTGGAAGGCTGTTTGTTCGTGGCTGGCGTGCCGCCAACTCGCTTGCATAATGTCTCGAGCCACCACTAATGCAGAGGTAACGAAGGTCGACTCGGAACAATGGTAACTGCTAACTAGCTTACGGGCCTCGGGCACACGGCACATGCAGGGTTAGATAGCATTGTTTGGTAACTGTTCGCTTTTGGACGGGTTAATAGCACTGGATAGTGTGTAGCTTATCTTTGTATATGAAGACAAAAAGCGTCTTACGTATACGTATCACGTATACGTACTTACGTACGTATTACGTATCTTACGTTACACACAGTACACAGTTGTGCCTTAACTGGGCATCGTTTATGTGTTTGTAACCAGTTCAAGCTTTTGAAGCAGAACAGCAAAAGATCTGCTAAGGTAACAAATAGTAGCTAATGCAATCTGCTCCAACAGTAATCATTATCACTATCATTGTCATAACATTCTATAAAACTACGTCCCCCACCGCATCTGTGTGTCTCACCAATAGAGGGAGTTATTCACGAGGAAGGTTTTGCATGATTAGTTATGGTTTTGTGTAAATTGGCTGTAAAAAAATCGACTACCCCATACATTTATGTGCGCATAACTCGACAAAATGTACCGAACAGCTGATTTTTATTTCGCGATTTAGGGGTTGGTCCCATGGTAGAAGTTGTTCATAACTATGAGTACAATGACCCCTTAAGAGGTATTGCGTTTATTCTATTACACGTTATATATCTCTGCTACATGTGTGAAGTCGGGGCGGGTTACTAGTCTGTTATAGTTTTAACGTTTTGCCTATTTTTTTCGGTGTTTGCCTTCTGTATTTCCCTTCACGATAATGTTTGAAATACAACTGCATCGTCCAAATGTCTTGTCCGGGCTATCGTTGTGAACTTCTGCATTTCTGCCGCGTTCCAAGTTCCTGCCTTTTATGCAAATTGCCGTGTTCTGTGACGTTTATTTCTCCGTTATTGTTTTATATGAATACGAATTTGAGGTTGAAATTGGTCAGAACATGTCTATTAAATTACACATTCATTTCGAAAACATTACTCGTATCTTTAAATAAATGCTATTGAAACAACCGATGAAACGGGTCGTTTACAAAGAATATTTTATAAAATTCTTTTATCAAAAAGTTTTTATTCGATTAATTTTAGCCCAACTGGCTGATACTCTTGTAAAAAAAGGAAAGCAGCCTTTAATTTCCAGAGGAAGAAAAAAAAAAGAAAAAACTTTAATGGCATCTTACAATTTTTTTATACCACAACTGACCAGTGTTCAATGGGAGTGAAAAGTTTGCGTTTCATTAAAACCTTTTTCCTAGAACAACAACAAAAGGAACACAACAACGTGGCAACACGCACAGACAAATAAGCAAAAGCTTCTTGTTTTCGAGTCGATGGTTAAATCCTTGGGCCCAAACAATCTAGTTTGGGCCCAGTTGGTGGCTATGTTGACTGCAGCGTGGGTGGCATTAATTAAATCCCCTAAAGTACAGCCGGTCGATTCTGTCGACATCACCTAGGCGGATTGAACGACAATTGAGCTGTCATTCCATCTTATTTGTATGGTTTGACAACTCACCCGTCGTGCACCCCGCCCAAGTGTTCACTACGACATGTTTACAGAATCGCACTGCAGGTGTATGGGCACTTGGGGTACTCGAAGGTGAGGCACAGTTTCATGTAAAACTTTGCGATGTTTTGGGAATCATTTATCAAATCAAATCATTGTATGTGAATGAATGTAGATGTCGCAGCCAACTAGCTTAATCAGCCGTTTAATTAAAAGCCTAGAAACCTAGCCTTCACATTGAACTGCGCCGTTTAATCAGCGACATGTGCAAGTCATCAAACGATATTGAACTAAAGATGTCACTTATGTCGCTGAAAAATCAGCGTCATAGATATCATTACAATCAGATGTAATTCAGTATTTTATCATTCCTTTTACTCTTAGTAAAGTGTGTGTTCAACAACCAGCTGAAACACACCCCTTAACTCATTAAAATCCCTACAAAGCCTACAAGCAGCTCCAAAGAGCTAAAAACTACCTCCTACTTACATTAAACTGAACTTTCTGAGTTAATGTGCTGCACCGTTGTTGCTACTTGCACTAAACAGATTAACTCAGTAATAGTACTGTAATACTCAGTAATACCCCCTGCATACAGTTTGTGAAGTTTGTGAGGACAGAGGAAAGGGGAGAGAGAGAGGAGTAGATGAGTAAGTTCCGCGGCACTCAGTGTTGTATATGAATATTTTATGTGTTTATATTTGTGTTGTATTCATGTTGACGCAAGAAGTTTGCAGGCTGTCTGTCTAGTTATTATTTAAGTTATTTGAAAATGTTTTGTAATGTTGTGCGCTGAGTTAAAGTGTAAAAGCGATTTTTGGACGAGGACGACCAGTCGGGATAAGCGCAAGAGAATTTATTGTTCGGGTATCTACGAAGGGATATTATATTATATTATTATATTATTAGTAAAGCAAGTTACAAAAAAAAAAGTTTATCTGTGTCGGTTTGTCGGTGTTTTTTTTTTTGTTTGCTTGGCGCAAATAAACTCTTGTTCTTTCTTTTTTTTTTCTTTCTTAATCCGGCACCTACTATATCTACCTTTCATAAAACGGTAGAAACATCATACATCTTACCACGTGCCTTCATAAAGCTTCCTGCTCTTATTTATGCCTGTTTACGGATTTACGGTTATACGGATCTAGTCACGTGCAGCCGTGCGATATTCCGGGAACTCCTTTATGAGACCCAAGCTCTTATTCACGGGCTCCCGGCGTTTTCAATAAGGAAGAGCTGAGTCCGACGTTAGATGTTTATAAGGGTTTTGTCAACATGCTTGTCATTCACATATAAAGCCCTACTGAAGGTGGTATATGAATGGATTGAAGGGACCATTGTATCAAACAGCGTGTGAGCAACTTAAGAATTAGTGTATCGCTTGAACGAAGATTAATTTGAAAGGTATCAATTCAAATTATATTTCATTTTTTTGGTCATCAAGGTTATTATGTGCCACTGGGATAGTAGAGACAGTTTTATGTCGGTTTCCCTATTGTGATTCCAGAAGCCAACACGCAGTTGCAGTAGGAACGTTATTACCACCCAACAAAGAAATTAAGTGCCTACCTATGTGTCAACGTGGGAAAAATAAGAAACTTTACCGACGTTGACACTGACCCATTACGAGTAGGTATACGTCTTTATTGATCCGTCCTACTTCAAGCTTGTGAGAAAGTTAACACGACAATAATTATTATCGTCGGTTAGTACCAGCATAAGTACCTACTTTTGCACATGCCTGAATTTACAATTCGAGAGTAAGAATATCAACTATCTATATATCACTCAAGAATCGACATTATTGTTGTGTATTATAAGGAGATTTTTGTGACCATTCGTATTCAAAAAAGCCCTAAAAAGTATGTATCGCAATGGAATTGGAACTTTGTTTTTTTGTAGCATAGATTTTGCTGTTCCAAAATAAGATAGTTATTTCGAATTAAGTGGCCTTCTAACGTTATCACTGCTTGTATTAGTAATTAAATATTCAATCAGGTAAGTTTGGTACTTCTCTGAAGGTATGAGGTGCGTCTAATATTAGCTGATAGCTATTTTATTTCTCTCATTTTGAAATGCCTGTACCTATGGAAATAATGTAGGCTCTTGCTTATCCTTATTTATTTTTGTTGCTTGTTCATTTACCTAAATTAATACAGTCTGATTTAGGTTATCAACCACGTATTTGTGGAAGCGTTTAAACAAATGAACCACGCGGGCGCAACTAACGTGAAATATTTTATACAAATTCACACAACTGCGAATCATACGAAGCTTCACGGCGGTCAACTTCAATGACAGTATGCTATTGACTGACCTGATATATTAATCCGCTCCTCATCGTAGTAATCCAGCTTGTGCAAGTCATCGTCATCCTCGGGCAGCACGGGCTCGTCAGGCAGGTCGGGCTGGCGCGCGCGCGTCGCGTTGGGCGCAGCACTCACGAGCACGCACACCACCGCCAGCGGCAGCACAACATCCATGGCGACATCACCGCGTGCCCCGGACACCACGGACCAAGCTGGGGAGAGAAGGATTGTGTTACTATTGGCAGTAACTATTCAGTAATCTGTGCTATTGGGTTGGGGATTTTAAATATATGTAAAGGGTGCCTCGAGGAAGGCCTTCCACAAGATGGATCGATGAAGGCCGCGCAGGGATCCGCTGATACGAGGAGCACAGGACCGGTCGATGGCAACACTTGGGGGAGGCCTATGACATCTTCGGCTGAAATGATGAAAGAGTGCACATAGTTTTTAACCGACTTAAAAAAAGGGGGAGGTTCTCAAGTCGACTGATTTTCTTTTTGTATGTTTGTGTATCGATATTTTCGTCAGTTTTCAACCGATTTATACAATTATTTTTTGTTTGGAAGAACATTTTTCCTGACTGATTCCATTTCAATTTTGTGAAGATCTGATGAAGAAGTTCGGAGATATGCAATGGAACTCTTTAACAAATGATAGGAAATCTCCCGGGATTGCTGAAATCGCATGTCTGTTTATTGTTAACACCAGTTCATAACATAACATCACGTCAGTACGCTTTGAAGGGGTACGCAGATGTGTACAAGTAACCATGTTTTAGGGGTTATCTCTTCGGGCATAACTTTATTGTATACTAGCTTTTGCCCGCGGCTCCGCCCGCGTGGATGTCGGTTATCGCGTAAAAAGTAACTTAATTATGTCCTTCTCCATATCCCAGGCTATATATCTGCCAAATTTCATGACGATCCGTTCGGCCGTTTTAGCGTGAAAGCGTAACAGACAGACAGAGTTACTTTCGCATTTATAATACATACTAGCACTCGCCCGCGACTTCGTCCGCGCGGATTTAGTAGGTACTCCACAAACTTCAACGCCCCCTGTACCCCCTTATAAAGGTTAGTTTTGGAAAATTAAGCACAACGATTTTCATTAATTACATTTATTACTTAGCCATTTCTACTTATTCTATGGTCTCAGGTTCAGCGCAACTGTTCACCCCGTTCACCCCGTCAGGAGTTGATTATGCAAAAATTGTTAGGTACATCTGTTTCAATAATCCTATTTTTAGTTTGTTCATAGCATTCCGACGTAAATTAAAGCAAGCAATGTCCTCCCCTAAAACTTAATCACCCCTGCTTCACCCCTTATTATGTATGTAGTTTATTTGCGAAAAATCCAAACATTTGTTATTCTTATTGTTTTATCGAAATCATTTTCAACTTCATCGGACCAAGCATTGATATGATTCTTCCCAGTTCGCTCAAGCCGCGACATTTTTCTTACTCCGAGCATGTTTATTACCGTCGTAACTTTTGAACGAAAGGTCCGATTTGAATAATTTGAAGTGTGATTTACACGGACATAATTAACCTTAATTATCAAACCATTTAAATGGATAAGGATTAATATCATGATACCGAAATCACCATTTTTTCATATCACCAAGGATTTGCTTGAATAATTTGAACAAAAAGCGACCATGGTGACTTTACTATAATAGTTAGACATATGGTATCGCGGACTTTTTTGTAGACATTGATGACCTCTATAAAACTGTAGTACATCACTTTGCTCTATTGTCAATAGATTCCGCAGCGTACGCGATATAAGGATTTTTTCTCACACCTTGGGTAACATTATCGAAGTTTTCATACGGATCCCTAACTTTTTTGAAAATTTTCTATAGCCTATGTCCATCATCGATAATGTACGATTCTACTGGTGAAAGAATTTTTTAAATCGGTCCAGTAGTTTCGGACCCTATTCATTTCAAACAAACAAACAAACAAATCTTTCCTTTTCATAATATTAGAATAGATTAGTAGGGATACATCGCTACTATTATTATCAATCAACGTTATTGAAATGTAAACGTATTTAGCACTTAACTGTAAATACACAGTTAAATGGAGATCTATGTTTATTAAAACCAGTGACTACATAGTTCAACTGAGAAAACGCACTCGTTAAACAGACAGACGGACTCGTCGAAAAATGTGTATACTTAATTGTTTTCTAGCTAACTTTGTTGGCAAGGAAAAAGAATAAGAGAAGGAACCAGTCAAGCGTGCCCTATTTCCATGTTGATTCTTTCGACTTTGTTCTATATTTCAAGAAGTAAAATAAACTGGATATTTTTACTGCCTCTATTATTAGGACAAAGACCTGGAATTTTATCGAGGTCAGACTTCAATCATTGATTTCGCTTTGATGAAAACAACTCTGGCGTTTATTCTGAATTGACGGAAAGGTTTATCAAATTGAAGTAAAGTTCAATCATTTCATAAAAATAAGGTACTTTGATGAGGCAATCGTTCGGCAGACGAGTTTGCTGCGATGATATTAATAGATAAGGATCCATCGATTTGACAAATCAATGATTTTAAGAATATTTCCGCACTTTCTTACCCACGTATCCTTACTTTTATTTAGATTTGTATTGCCAGTCACAGACTACACTTTTAATATGCTCATCATCATCATATTCATCATCTGCTCAGCTGTCAGCTTCCAGTTGAACCGGATTCAGTTGAATACCAGTATTTTACATAGAGCGGCCGCCTACCAGACCTCTTAATTAATGACGTGTAAATATCATTACGAATTTTGTTTAATCATGTATAAAGGTACAATTTATGTATCAACATTGTATGGCGGAATGTGTCTTGCATCGAAAATGTATGTAACATCTTTTTACCACTTTTTTGCAAATACCTAAAACTTACTTACTGATACAAACACAACCCATTAACTGGGTAACACGGTACTCCTTGTTAAAACTAGAGTCAGATTTTCTGGCTTCTGACAATCCGTAACGACTGCCAAAGATCTACAAATGACAGCCGGGACCAACGGCTAAACGTGCTTTCCGAGGCACGGAGGAGTCTCGGTATCTTAAGATGGTCACCCATCCATAGATCGACCTCGGCAAGCGTTGCTTAACCTTGGAGATCGACCCGTGCGGCTGTTAATCTTTAGCCACGAGCTCCTCAAGCGGATCTTGCTTGCTTGTTGTGCTTTATTATTTAGCAATAAAGGCCCACCTACTTTTATTGCTGCATGCATGCTGTTGCTGTACCATTCGACTATGAGAGTGACGATACGAGAGTACACCTGTGTTTGCGCAAACACTAAGGCACTATATTAATTACTTCGCGCACAAATAGTTGCCAGAATTCGGACTGAAGACTTTTCTTTCTTATGCGGTTCACAGTCCTGCACTTTTTTTTTTTTTAAATGGGAAATCATCATATGACTCCTCCCGCTCTGGGTGGAGTGGGAGGGAGTGTCAGACTCTTACTGACTAAAACCTATCCATGCTCCTCCTAGTGCCTTTTGCGTTCCGGGGCCGTGGTAACTCTTTCGAACAAAATCCGCAGCCCACAGTCCGTTTATTATTATTCTGCCCTTCGCTGATTGGTAAACAATTGTGTCTGGTATGAGGGTGGTGAACTTATTAAAAAGCGTCCACCGTCCGTCTTGTCGCATTACCATTGCAATGAAAATCATTGTCAAAAGCTTGTCAAAATTCCCCAGGCTTTGATTGGATTTTTAATGAGAGGAATTTTTGACAGTTTGCAACTGCGATGCGAATAAACTAACAATTGTTAGTTTGAATTGTTGAAATGTGTAGAATTGGCACTCAGTTTCACACAACGTTTGCATTACATGTCAGTCGCAATCTGTCAAAAATTTGTGGATTTAATTTATTTGACAGATTGCGACTGAAATGCGAATGCGAACGTTGCTTAAAAATTTGTAGAATTGCCTCTCAAACAGAGTTTATTCATTCAAAGAACTTTGATAAGGAATTATTTGATAATAGAAATAGAATGATTTAGGTCTTTCGACCCGTACCTGGCTTCTGACCGAACTGGCGTGCGAACCAGTTGAACATCGTTTCTGTGTCACTAAATGCTGAGAATAGGCAAGTCTGGATAGTGGTCAGCCATTCTACTATCATTAGCAAGGTATAACAGAACGTTCTTTAAAAATACGAATAGGGAATTCTGGACGATTGCCAGGTATTATTATTTAGCTCAAGCATCACTATCTACAGTAATAGTATAAAGAGGAAAGATTTGTTTGTTTGAAATGAATAGGCTCCGAAACTACTGGACCGATTTGAAAATTTCTTTCACCAGTAGAATCCTACATTATCCGTGATTGACATAGGCTATATAACATTTTAAAAAAGTTGGTTATCCGTATAAAAACTTCGATAATGTAACTCAAGGTGTGAAAAAATACTAAAAAAATCCTTATATTTCGTTCGCTGCGAAAACTATTGACAATAGAGCAAAGTAATGTACTACAGTTTTATAGAAGTCATCAATATCTATAAAAAAAGTCCGTTGTTCAAATTATTCAAGCAAATCCCGCATGAAAAGGAAAATGGTGATTTTATTATCATGATATTAATCCTTATTCATTAAAATGGTTTGATAATTAAGTTTGATTATGTCTGTGTAAATAACACTTTAAATTATTCAAATCGGACAAAATTTCGATTCAAAAGATACGACGGTTATAAACAAGCTCTAAGAAAAAAATACAAGTGTTCCCAGAGCAAGTAATCCCTTTAGTCCTATAGCTGTTCTACTATAACATGAACATGAAACATTAATGGTCAATACAGCACAACAGACGCATATGGTAAGCCTGTAAGGTAACCGCGCGGTTCTGACACCTGTCCAATTCGGACGCGGTCCAAGTTGGCAGCCGGTCCGACTGGAGCGAATTAATTACACTCACATGCCGAGAATTTGTAGCATTTTGTTAGAGCCCATCCGACTGATGACACGTGACACGAGAAAGTTATAATTTTACAAGTATTAAGCGCTGTTGCTCTATCCTACTTATTTATTAAAACTTATTAGTTTATTATTTTAGCATACATGTGTATTTTCTTACTATATATATTACTAGCACTTCGCCCGCGACTTCGTCCGCGTGGATTTAGTAGGTACTCCACAAACTTCAACGCCCCTATACCCCCGTATAAAGGTTAGTTTTGGAAAATTAAGCACAACGTTTTCATTAATTACTTAGCCATTTATATTTATTCTATGGTCTCAGGAGGCCATAACCAATGTACCATTTAATTAGCGAATGCGACTGTCGAAATGCCAAAATGTAGGAATTTGGTCACGTGACATTTCGATAGCATCTGTCAAACCTATACATTTTTGACGTATTGACAATCGCGTACGCCACGCCACTGTTGACAGAATCTCACTTGTCTCGAGCCCAGGTTCAGCGCAACTGTTCACCCCGGCCCCGTTCAACCCGTCAGGGTTTGATTATGCAAAAATTGTTAGGTACATCTGTTTCAATTATCCCGCTTTTAGTTTGTTCATGATAGCATTCCGACATAAATTGAAGCAAGCAATTATGCCTTCACCTAAAAACTTAATCACCCCTGCTTCACTCTTTCATATGTATGTAGTTTATTTTCGAAAAATCCAAACATTTGTTATTCTTATTGTTTTATCGAAAACATGCCGTGGTGTTTCAACTTCATCGGACCAAGCATTGATACGATTCTCCCCAGTTCGCTCAAGCCGCGACATTTTTCTTACTCCGAGCATGTTTATTACCGTCGTAACTTTTGAATGAAAGGTCCGATTTGAATAATTTAAAGTGTAATTTACACGGGCATAATCAACTTTAATTATCAAACCATTTATATGGATAAGGGTTAATATCATGATACTAAAATCACCATTTTTTATTTCACCATGGGATTTGCTTGAATAATATGAACAAAAAGCGACCATGGTGACTTTACTATAATAGTTAGACATATGGTATCGCGGACTTTTTTGTAGACATTGATGACCTCTATAAAACTGTAGTACATCACTTTGCTCTATTGTCAATAGATTCCGCAGCGTACGCGATATAAGGATTTTTTCTCACACCTTGGGTAACATTATCGAAGTTTTCATACGGATCCCTAACTTTTTTGAAAATTTTCTATAGCCTATGTCCATCATCGATAATGTACGATTCTACTGGTGAAAGAATTTTTTAAATCGGTCCAGTAGTTTCGGACCCTATTCATTTCAAACAAACAAACAAACAAACAAACAAATCTTTCCTCTTTATAATATTAGTGTAGATTTCTTTATTATTTCCAAAATAAAATTCAACTTTAAATCTTATACAAATACAAAATATTTTATTGGAACAAGAAACAATTTTACAAAATATTGTATTCGTTAATAACTGCATTAGTATTAAACTGGCTTTTGCTCGCGACTTCGTAAGCGCATATATTGTATTTTCCCGTTCTCGTAGGAATTTCTTTATCCCGTATAGCATAGAGCCTTCCTTATGAATGTGGTTCTTTTTGGATTGGAAAAATAATTTTCTAATCCAAAAGGAAACTGGTAGTTCCAGAGATTCACAACGAACAAGCTCTAGCTTTATTATACATGTTATTATAGTATAGATATTGCTGATGTTGATATTTTCCACCTGAATGTGTACCTACGTAGGAAAGCTGGCGTGATGACTTATTAGAGACGTACGACGAACCTTTGTGCAGCGGTGGAATATAGGTTTATGTTGATAAAGAAAAATGTGTACATTATAAATTCCAATAAAGATGAGAGATTTTAACAGTGAATGCGTTTTGAAGACATAATAGCAAGCTATAAAAAAAAGCAAAAAAAATCAAATGGTGAGCAAACGAAAAAAAAAATTACATTTAAATGGTAATCATGCTTTAATTTGTCTTATCATAATTCCAGACAAGAAAAGATCTCGAAATATATACTATCAGAATGCATTCATATCGCGAGATTTTGCCCACTTTGATCGCGTATCGTTGTGCGCTTCATTTTCGGGATTCTGTGATAACCTTACATATTTATTAGTGACAAAATTTAGTTATAAAAAAAAATCACAAAGTAAATAAAACATAATATAATAAGGATGATTCCTGGTTAAAAAAAATATGATTCTATTTAGTTGGTCATTTAGATTATCGATAAAAAAACGATGATAAAACACATCAAAGATCAGGACTGGCTTGTGACGTTACGTGTAGGTAAAAAGCGTACTTACAGGTGACGTCACTAGAGTTTTCAGTGTACAGTACCTCTACCATGAGTTTATGCAGCCAAAACTCGCTAGCGTCTCCGTAAATTATTTGTATGACATACTGTACAGCGCCCCTAGCGGTCACAGAAAGAATTAAAATTCTTACTATGAGCACTATACATTTCGATAGGTTAAAAACCTAACGTAATCTATTCGATGGTCACTGACGTTTTTCGGCTATCACCATACATAACGGCACCATGAGTCACTAATTTGACAGAAGCTATCGAACAATACGCTTACGATATTAGTTACTTAGCTCACTAGCATTTTGCCGTGTGAAACATAAGTTTACATTTAAATTATACACGTGTTTGAGTATTATAAAGTCAAAATAATGTCTGCAAGAGGCTCTGTATTGTTTTCATTTTTTGTTAACGTGAAAAAAGAAAAACAACATGTTTAATATTTTTAGGATAACAGACTATCTGAAGTACTAATGAGATTTTTTAGTCATCTGCCCTATTAGGGTATATCAAAGGTGCCAGTGAATGATATCACAGATGCCAGATAGATACTTCACACTACAGAACATTTAGAGGGGTTACTTTTCTGCCTTGAGTAAGTATTATTTATTTAATTTCGTATCCAACTGAATGATAAAATATGATCGCCATGTAGTTGACGTGTCTACAACGAATATAGTATGGAACTGTTACTAAAAGCCACCAACGGTTAACTGTAACAAGCAATAATTATAATTTTATCGTCACGTGCTTATGACATACAACTGTAGATCACGCATGGTCGTGGAATACAAGACAGGGGATTTTTTAACAAGGGTCGACGTACATTTTTTCGTGCGTTCTCTTTATGGGTGCTATTCAAAAAGCGTGGATTGAAACGTCAAGTTCGTTTTACACGGTCATGACGTCCATAAGACTCGCGAAATTGAGGAAAGTGGGCAATGGCTTTTCCAATTTTGAAGCTAGGCTGGGCATCGACTGGAGTCCAGGCGACAGCAACCCTGGATCGCACAGGGCATTTGAAGGAACTTCACACGGATGTGTTTTAGTCAGTAAGAGTCTGACACTCCCTCCCGGTCTGCCCAGAGCGGGAGGGAGTGTCAGAATCATTGTCAATTGATGATTTCCCACAAAAAATAAGCTGGGCATAAAAAAAAAATAAATAAAAAAAAAATAAAAAATTTATTGCAGAAACTTGTACAACTTTTACAGTAACTCTTACAGAGGGACCTCCTTTTAAGTAAGAGATATACCTGTGCTAGGAGGTCCCGCTCTCCAATGACAAACGTTGAAATGGTAAAAGTAGTGCACGAAAAGAGAATAGAAATTAAACAAAAAATTACAAGCAAAATCCAAAATTAAACAAGATTACACTTTAACTATAAATAATAAAAGAGAAAAAAAAAAGAACTTATAGATATACCCTAAAATAGTGTATGTGTGATGGTGTGTGTGTTGTGATGGCGTGTGTGTTGTGATGGTGTGTGTGTTGTGATGGTGTGTGTTGTGATGGTGTGTGTGTTGTGATGGTGTGTGTGTTGTGATGGTGTGTGTGTTGTGATGGTGTGTGTGTTATGATGGTGTGTGAGTGTTGTGATGGTGTGTGCGTGCGTGCATGTATCTTTTCAACTCATATTGACGATGCTTGCAGCAATACCTCAATGTCATCATAGGTCTTCATTTTTAGCCATTGAACTATTGCCTTTTTGCAGTCTTTAGTGGTCATAGGATAAATGTTAATTATTTTGTTAATTTTATTATATAGAGCAGCGGAATTTGCAATGAATTGTCTTTTGGCATATGCAGTTTTGACGACTTTTACTGGTGCAACACTGTATTTTCGTCTTCTTTCCTGATGGTGAGGGTCATAGGGCAGAACTTTGTGTAATTTTAAGACGGCATGAAGTATGTACAATTTTCGTACTGTGAGAATACCGCTGAGGGAGTATAACTCATTGGTTGGGAATCTGTACGGTTTGGTATACATGACCTTGATAAGAGATCTCTGTGCACGTTCCAGCTCAAGAAACTTCGTTTTTGTCGCACCGCCCCACACGGGTATGCAGTAGGTGAGAATTGATTGAGCCAGAGAGACATAGACTTCTGTTAACACTTTTTTTGTAGTCACATGTCTTAGGTTCTTAAATATCCAGATAAGTTTTCTCATACGGGCCATGACCATATCTATATGAGTATGCCAAGATAACCGCTGATCAACGATTATACCTAGGTATTTTATATGAGTCACTTTTTCAATATTTTTACAAGAACAGTTAGTGCCGTTAGTAGTAGATATATTATGACAAGTGTGGATTTTGAGAGTTATATTAGGTCCTGGTTGAGTGTTGTTGTAGATTGTAAATGCAATATATTTTGTTTTGGCAATATTTAGTGTAAGAAGGTGTGAGTTCAACCATTCAGCAATCCTGGAAAGGCCCTTTTCGGCGGTTTCATATACGGATTCCCATGAATCATCGGAGAAAACAATAGCAGTGTCATCCGCATATGAGAAAACACGCCCATTGTCTAGCATCATTTTGCAGAGATGGTTTATATATATTAAGAATAGAGTCGGGCCCAGTACGCTACCCTGCGGAACGCCGTAAGTCACATAAGACTCATTACTAATATATTCCCCTACTTTAACCTTCTGCCTACGATCCCGTAGATAATCTATTAGTAATGCTAACGGGTTTCCCCTTACGCCTATACCTTCTAGACTACGCACAAGAATGGGGACAGAAACAGTATCAAACGCTTTTTTCAAATCAAGAAACACTGCTAGACATCTTTTTCCTGAATCTACTAGGTTAACAATATGAGTGGTTAATGCTGTAACAGCGTCTTCTGTGGATAATTTTTGTCTAAAACCATATTGAGCTTGTGAAATAATGTTATATTTATTTGTGAAGCTGGTTAGTCTTATGTTAATTAGTTTTTCAATTATTTTAGATATTGCAGGTAGAACAGAGATAGGTCTGTAGTTATTAACGTCATTTCTGTCTCCACCCTTGTGCACAGGAGTAATTATGGCTTGCTTCAGAGCTGGTGGAAATTTACCTTGGGCAAAACACAAGTTAGCAAGATGCGAAATTATGGGTACGACTATTTCATGGGCAGCCTTTAAAAATTTTGTTGTAATATCATCCCAGCCTGGAGCGCTTTCAGATTTAAGACCCATTAGCACGTTATAGACTTCTCCAGGATCCGTTTCGAGAAGCACGAAGGAGGAAGCCTTTGAATTTATCTTATGATGGGAATCGTGTTGAAATTGTGATCGGTTTCCGGAAGTAATGTCTTCAGCCAGGGTTTTCCCAATGTTTGAAAAGTAATCGTTTATGTGGTTTACTGAAGCATGAGGGGTGATCTTTATCTCTAATAGTTCTGAGTTGGGTTTTTTTTTAGGTTTGCGATGAGTTATATTGTTGATTGTGCTCCATATATGTTTCGTATTTTTGTTTGCTTTTAATAGTTGTTCTTTATCATATTTTCTTCTAAGCTTTTTAATTAAACTATTGCAATAGTTGCGATATCTTCTGTATGTGATTTTTAATATATTGTTTTGTGGATCCGATCGTAGTTTTCTTTGCATACTATTTCTATTTTGAATACAGCGCAAAATACCTAAGGTTATCCATGGTTTAATAATACGATTATTTCTCGGAACTAAAGTAATAATAGTGTTTTGCTGAAGGCACATTTGGAGTTTGTCTATTAATTGAACAGATAACATTACTGGGTCATTGATTAAATTAAGTTCAGAAATATTACTTAGTTGTAAGGCTGTTATTGTTTTATCAAAGTCCACATTTTTTTTAGTTTTCGAGCATTTATGAGAATTTACTAAATTTGATAATTTAAGGAAAATCATGAAGTGATCCGTGGTAGTGGTATTCAATACAGCAACAGAAGCAGCGTTTTTATTCTTGTCTAGTTTCAAAATAAAGTGGTCCAAGCAGTTTTCGCCTCTGGTTGGTAAAGAATGACCCGGTAACAAGCCATGCATTGCAAGCATATTTAGGTAGTTTAATCTGTTTGTGCGCTCATACGTCTGTTCAGTAGGTTTATTTATTATATTAATGTTTATATCCCCTGTTATAACAATATTTTTATGTGATTTTAGTGAGTCTAGGTGATTATTTAGCGAGTCTATAAAACTGTCAGCATTTTTATTTGAGGGAGATCGATAAATAGCAAGGACAACAAGATTAGGCATTATTATTTGTAAGCATGATGCGTGGGTTAATATTATTTCCTTAACACTAACCTTGCGATCACACTTGACATATACTGCCACTCCATCGCACTGGTTTATATGATTACTTGTGGTAAAATTATAATAGTTTCTTATTTCAGGGGTAGGTTTATTTACGTCTAGTCTACATTCATTTAAGATCAATAGGTCAACACTAAAATTAAATTGTGTTAAAGTAATTAGTAGATCACCTAAGTTACTATATATACTTCTAATATTCTGCGATATTATTGTAAGATCCGATTTATGTACAATAAATTGCTTTGAAAAATCTTCAATTTGAAATTCTTTAGATTGCGCTATATCTATATCGTCTATTTCTTGCATTATTATATGTGTGCTATCCATAACATAGGTAAATTAATAATCTAAGTTTGAATACCAAATTGTTTACGTAAACGTATTTTGTTCGATCCTCACTAACAAGTATTACGCTAGAGAAAAATACATAATTCTCACAGTTGAAGAGAAATTTAGCGTTATATACGATAATTATATTAAAAACATAGCTGAAAGAAACCGATATGAGTGTGTAATATGAGTTATGTACACGTATGTATTTGCGAGTGTGTAGTATGCGTAAGTAACCATATATCAAATAAATTAGTACATAAACACAAACATTTATTTTGTTTTTGTATAGACAGCGTTTACGGTGTAAAGGTAAAAGAGTGAGTAGTTTTAGATATAGTCTTACAAGTATACATTTTATTTGTGTTAGAGTGTATGTAAGGTTATGTGTGATTTTGTAATTGTTATGTAAGAAGTATTGAACGCGTTTACGTGAGTGTAGTTTGAGTATGTGTAAATTGACAGAATTTGTGTTAAAAAAAATTTTTAAATAGCTCAATAAGCAAAATAAAATAATCGGAAAAAGCATACAATATAAACAACATAATAGTAGTCACGCTTCCTGCATTAAGCTTTGTATTTGGGACTCACTTCTAATTATGTATGTAGGTGATTCGTCATGTCTCTTCACATAAACTTTACCATAAGCGGTCCAGCGGGCATAGTTATGATGTTAAGAAATTAGTGTACTCATCACTTTTTTCGCGATTTCAGTGTTGGTCCCATAGAAAAAGTTGTTCATAATGATGAGTACAATGACCCATTTTAAGGTATTGCGTATAATCTGTTACACGTTGTATGTACAGGGTTACAGAAGAGCATGGTCATATTTTTAAGTGTGGTGTTATGTAGCTGGCGTAGCTGCTCTAAAGTAAATACACAATATAAAAATATACCTATTGGCTTAAGAAAAACTACCTCAGAAACCGATTAAAAGTTCCTAAAATCACTTTTTATCGAGCAGTCTGAAGTAGTTGGTGTCGTCTATTATGGTTCAATCACAGATTCGATGCCATCAACTGCATCAGACTGCTTGAAGTGTTTTTTTTTACTTTTTAGTCGTTTTTAGAGGTTGGGTTTTTTCGAAATAGTAAATTTTTTACAACATTTCTTTACTGTATAACTACAGAACACTGCTCTTAAGCACGCACTCTGGAACACCCTGTATCTAGGTTTACGAGGTTGTTTGTCTTTTGTTACACATCCTACTCATACACTCAAGTGGATGTGGAACACATAATAATGTTTTGATGTCAAGTTATTACTATAAGGTGTAAGCTACAAACTCAAAGTCAAATAATTCATTTCAGTCAGACCAATAAAATTCACTTTTGATTGAGAAGACTTACGCTTGCAAAATAAATAAGTGCTTCTCGTTGAATATGTTGCAGTCAAAACTCTTAACCAGTCAAAACAAAAGTACTTTTGACTGATTAACACCTGTGCTAGGATAGGTCGACAAAAAAACCTAACCTAACCTATCCCGAGTCGGGGTAGTCTGAGTCGGGGTGTTAACCATAATGACGTTTTTAACTCTACTAGTACTACTCTCAATAGTACTTTTGACTGGTTAAGAGTTTTGACTGCAACATATATACCATACCTACAAATACATCAAAACTTTTTTCTTTCTGACTTCCATTTTGTTTTCTTACTGTTCCACCAACATGTGCGTTTTCTCTAACAATTCCACGTGTATTTAAGCCACAAACTTCAATAAATAACACTAGTTAGTAAAACGACCAACAGGTTGGTGTGAACCAACTGTTCAACTATTTGTGTTGTTGGCAGTTTTTTTGACAGATAGCCGACGGAAACTTTCCCATCCGCCTTTAGTTTACAGTATTTACAACGTTTTTCTGTAGCCGTAAGCTTTGAAAAGTATTAAACTAGAGGTAGATATTTCGAAGGAAAAACCTATAATTTCTTGTTAAATCAAATTTATACTAGCCAAAGTTTGGATCTGAAAGAACATGCCTTTCATACTGTTGATTTTAAAAACCTTTGTAAACAATACCAAAAAACTTGTTAGTTATCTACGAAAAAGTAGATAAAGAGGAAACAAAGCCGTTATCATTTTTCTTATTGAGGAATGGGCTTGCTCTTGACCTCGATCACGCCTGATGGAAAGCGATAGATGAGGTCTATGATGAAGCGAGTGTGCCCAGAAGATGCCTGTTTACCTAGGTTTCGTGTCGATGCAAACCGTCCCAGATAGCATACAAAGAGAAACTTTCTATGTTCAAACAGATTCAACAAAATAAACCGTTGGAATAACTACAAGCCTTCACGTTGTTCACAGGAGAGAGCCGGAATATCGTCATTGTCGAGTTTCACCACGGAAGTCGGATACCTTCGGCTTTCGTCCCAATGGCTTCGGGCACAATCGTATTGTCGCCAGCAAATTGACTATTTAAATATGATATCTCCCCCAACCTTTTCCGCCATTTCTGATTATTTTTTTTCCCGTTGTTGTGGAAATTTTCATTCATTGAGATTTCTTTTCGCGCAATTTCGAGATGACGTTACGGTAAATATGACGACTGGTTCCGGACCGCGATTTTACGAACGGAAAACTTTGTGATCGGGATATATTATTGTCTCGACGAACACAATTATTTCATTATCTACCATAGTTATAGGAACGGTTTGTGAAGTGCTTTTTATATTAATTCTATGTTACCTACCGATAAAATAAATAGACAAAGAAATATTTTGTAAGTTTCTCCGTACGCTCATAAATATTTGTTCTAAGCAAGCATCAGCCGTTTATCAAGTAAACATCCATTTCTAAACTAAAAGAAAACATGATACGTTTCCGTTTTTCTCAATAAATAACTGAATAGCTGCCACGGCGGTATTCCCGGCGGGATGGCTGGGGCGAAGGGTAAACTGTCCCACCCGAACGGTTTACCGGCATTCCCTAATACGTCATACTGACGTACTCAGGTATAAGGGACGTGCCTAACCCCTTTATCGGGCATTACTCCAATCTCAGGCTATGAAGAAAGGATCCTTTATTCCACGGAACTCGACAGGCTCCTTTTTGGTGTTTTAAAACTGACGGTTTTACCGGCTTTCTTCGAGATATTTATGGACTATCAGAAGGAAAGATTGCTCCCATGCATGTTAGTTGTTAACAAGAATCGTATAAACCAAAAATACATCTTTATTAGAGTAAAAGCAGAGATTACGTAACACCTCATTTGCACTGTTGTACAATGTTATTGATTTACTTCTGACCATAGGTACATCTCACTTCTTTACTACTTAACTCACATAATGATGGACAGTCATCATCATCATCATCATCATATCAGCCGAAAGACGTCCACTGCTGGACATAGGCCTCCCCCAAGTGTCGCCACAACAACAGGTCCTGTGCGTCTCGCATCCATCGGATGATGGACAGTATTTTAAAGTATAGAAACTAAAATTATTCCAAGGCATTGTTGTTAATTTTACACGAATCATTTCCTCTTCGTATAAATCTCGCAAAGTGGACAGTAGACAAGTCAATTGGGTGTTTAACGTCAAAATGGAGAGCGACGTCACTTTGTCAAATTGCGTCACTCGGCGTGAACGACATTGTCGCGTCAAGTCGCGGTATTGCCGGAATCTGACGTTTGCTGTTTTCATTGGCTGCCGAATTTAGCCACCATTTAAGATAGGGATGCGGGGTTTGAAATCGTAAGGTTCTAAACAAGATAATTATGGCTGACAAATTGAATTTTACCCTATTTCAACAGATAGTCCAGAAGCTGTAATACGTTGAAAATATTCTAGTTTTCTAGTAACAATAACTTGTTGATTTCGAGCCGGTAGTTTTCCGGGTCATTTTAAACTATGATTACTTCGGTTGGACAAGGATTTAAATTTAAATAAAGTTTTTAATTAAGGCACGTTTTTTTTTCGAAGTCAGTTATTTCTTTTTGAGTTTCATTTTTGGATTCCATACCCAAAGGGTAAAAACGGGACTCTATTTCTAAAACTGCATTGTCCGTCTGTCTGTCTTTCACCAGGCTGTACCTCATGAACCGTGATAGCTAGACAGTTGAAATTTTAACAGCTGGTGTATTTCTGTTGCCGCTATAACAACAAATATTAAAAACAGAATAAAATAAATTTTTAAGTGGGGCTCCCATACAACAAACGTGATTTTTTTGACGTAATTTTTAGATAATGGTACGGAACCCTTCATGCGCGAGTCCGACTCGCACTTGGCTTTTTTCTATTATATTGCCCATTGATAGGTATTGGTAATAGTTTTTGACTCATTCACATTGTTCTGACGACCTCTACCACACTACCATTCACATTAAACTTTTACTTCAATAACTTGTACACCATGATGTCATACTATTAATTAGCACTACATTTTAGCAAGGGTTCATGAACCTCACCTCAATTTAGGCTTCAATTTCATTAATGAAGTTTGCTAGACCATAACAAAATACGTAAATACAGGGTTATTTGTAAAACACCAACAACGTTTCAGTGGGTGAAAGTACTCATGATTACAAACAACTTTTTCTATAGGACCAACTCTGAAATATCAAAAAATAAATCGGAAGTTTCATACAAAATGCAATATTCACCCGAATGTATGAATGAGTAGATTTTTTTTTCATAATAATTATAATGTAGTTGTATCATCACAATAATCAAAACTCATTTATTGAAACTACGCTGAAAATCAGCACTTTTTGAACGTCAAAATTTACATGAAGACAGTCCCCCAAATCGCCCAGCCCAATCTTCCTAGTGTTTTAGCTGGGAAGAAGAAGTGGCGCAAAGAACTCCCCATCAAGCAACACATATGCTGTTAAGTTTGAAGAACTTGAATTTATACAATGATAGCAGCACGCCGCAGTTTCACCCGCGTAGTTCGCGTTCCCTTGGGAATACGTGGATCAAATATAGCTTATGTTACTCCCTAATAATGTAGCTTTCCATTGGTGAAAGAAGTGATGAAATCGGCACAGTAGTTTTTGAGTTTATTCATTACAAACACAAAAATGCAAATCATTCCTCTTTATAGTATTAATACTACCCAACTAGCAAAAGCGCTATATAACGAATGATTTATAAGATAATAACTCTTGTACATGTTTTATAACAGCATCAGTTTTACAACTCTTTTTATAAAAGCATGTTTTAAGTGTTTTTTGCTAATATGGTATATCGGTCTTATCACCTTATCTTACATACGTTTATATAACCAATTTAAATGTCCCGTATAAAGCATTGGACATAAATAAGCATATAATATGGCTTTTCAGACATATAATAATTTAGCCTTGTAGTCGCATTGGCCTCATACTATTTGTAAATTTAATAGGGCTATTATAAAACCTATTCCCTTATAATGTTTATTTGAATGCAGCTTAAAAGCTATTGCAAAAAGGCAAGTTACATAGCTTCTACAAATAAATAAAGCGTTGACTGCACTTCTATATAACAGGTACAAGAACTTTATTCTTATACGTATGCTTGACTTTGCCTTTACATAAGTTTATCGTCAGCCATGACATTTTAGAATCGGTAATACAATAGTGACTCAGTATTGTGAAAATGGATTTAAATGACTGGAAAAAACTAAAGCGAAGTGGTTCTCATAGAAGAAAGGTGAAGAAAAGGTACGAAGCTATGAAGTCATCAAATTCGTTATCCTCAGCAGCGACTCCGTCCAGGGTAGAGATGAAAGAAAATGTTATGGGTTCTGTAGAATTATTTTCACAAAATTTTGACAATGACACTTTCGATAAAGATTTCTTAAAAGGTTATCTTACTCAAAGTGATAATGAAACATCTGATGATCGTGACAGTGACACAAAGAGAGACATAGAAAAGGACGGGTTCAGAGATGATATAGCTACTTGGGCTGTGGAGTATAATATTACGCATTGTGCTTTAAATAATCTTTTTAAAATTGTGAACGGTTTGAAAATCGTTGATAAAACAGGAACAGAAAAGATGATAGAAGTCAAAATAAGAGCGTTTATTTGCGACTCTCCAGCTAGAGTTCTAATCAAAGGTATTTATCGATGATATTATTACCTAAAAAGTGAAAAACTAAATTACTTCGCAGGTACAGGGTGTAACGGAGATTTATAAATACACTGAAGCATTCACCTTAAGTCAATGAGTCCGCGCCAATAAATTAAAATGTAAAAGTGTGCTATAAAAATTAAAAAGTTATTTTATGATGCAGTTGTTTAAAAATGGAATGAAAATGTTGAACTGTAATGGTTTTTTTTTTAATTTTACCTATCCATGAAAAAAAAGTACGTGTTTATGCATTCGAAATATTTTATTTTCTCTTTTGTGATAATGAAGTGGGATGGAAGATTCGAAGTCTGATTGTGACATCCAAAGCATTCTTCTCTTATTATAAAAGGTGTGATTTGGCAAGGCCATATCACTTCAGTATACAATTTGTGGAAATCGTCCTTTCTCAAGAAACGGTCCACATCCATATTAGGTACTGTCTGGGTCCTGTAGAATAAAAAAGAGTGCAAGGTAGTAGGTATTCACAAAATTTTATTATAAAGAATAATGGAGACTGAACCCTAAATTCTCTCAATATGGTTGAGTATATTTGTACTAATAGCCTGCTACAATAATGGTACATGACTTAAATGATTTATAAAAACATTTGATTTGCTAATCCTTCTTATAGTAGCAATTAACAGGAACTCACAAAAATAAAATAGTTTTTAAAATTAAAAAAAGATAAAATTGACGAGGCGCATTAAGAATTTGCCATAAAACTTACCCACAATTCTCACAAATCTGCTTTTCCACATAAACTTTCAGTACAAAATACGAAAAAAGAGCGGTGTAGTCAATGTCTAGCTGTAATGGAGGCAATTAATATATTTTATAAATCACTTATTGAGGCAAATGACGCGACAATACAATGATGAACTTTTCATACTATTCGTATTGCGTTTGCTACAATAAGAGAAATTGCCCTTATTGCCGTATTTTGTTAGCGGTTATAAGAGTAATTTGTTACATAAAAGCAAATGTAATTCTTATTTATAGTTAATCAGCCATACAATATGCCTTTACATGGCGAGTTTAAGGGGGATTAGCTTATTATATGGTAACTATAAAACCACTACAAGGTTTTATTCCTTATAATTTGTGCCCATATGCAATCTTATTAGCATTAATATGGCCTTTATAAAATATTTTTTTTTGGCTTTAATGACATTTATAGAGCAATTTTTTGCTACTTGGGTAGTTTAACATTTTATGATAAAACTACAAAATTACACTTAGTGTCTAAACACACTATGCCGAAGTTACGCGACCGAAGTTCGACGGCTGATTTTACGTTCCGACGTATTCGGCTGATATGACACACCATAAGTGCCGAACTTACGCGGCAGAAATTCAGTTCCGCAACTTTTGTGTGTATTCAGTGCCTCGAGCGCTATCGTGGATCCCGGATCTTCGTCGGTAATAGAACCGAACTTTGGTCGCGTATAATGAGTGCTCACAGAATAAGTTGCCGCTGAACTTACGCCCGACCGAAGTTAGGCTGTACGCTATGATGCGATATAATTTTGGCATAATGTGTCATCAGTAATTCAAATAGCATTGCAGGTGTAATTGTGCTGAACTTCGGTCACGTAACTTCGGCATAGTGTGTTTAGACACTTAATTAAATTAAATGGCACATGCTAACTAGCACACTATATTATGCCAACAACCAAATCTGAAACAATAATAAAAATAAATACATAGGTAATTAAATAAGCAAACTCAAGCAATCAAAAATGACCCTCCAGGCATAAATCAACAATTCACCTCAAACCAATAGAATATACATGCAATATAGTTACTAACAAAAACAATCCAACATGGGTGCGGTAAGCTGGCGTCATGTCATCCCAGGTCGACGCGACGTCAGTCGATATTGACAGCGACCGGTCAAAGTACCGTTCGACCAGCCAACGTAGCCCGCGTTCGACGAGCCAACGTAGCCCGCGTTCGACCAGCCAGCGTAGCCCGCGTTCGACCAGTCAACGCAGTGAGGCGAGCGGTCGGCACTCAGTCGATGACGTAGGTGAATCGTCGGCCGTCGTGCGATATGGTTTGTTAGATAAAGTGGAGCTTGCGGTCTGGGATTGTTAAGGGAAGGATCTGATGTCACGATTTGTCTTTTTGTTGATACGTCGCAGGGTATCTGTAGGTACATATTGTTATGTAGAAATGAAGGGCGAAGATTTGAATTGTGCTACTACTTGGAGTTGTTACACATTTCGTTAGTATTTTTGAGGAACGGAATCTGTCAAATACACCTTATATTTTACTACATTTTGAAACCTTTCGACATTGATTGATACTTTTATTAAGATTAAGATGATATTGCGATTAGAATTTCAAACCTTTTTAGTTACGAGAAAAGTCGGCCTTCAGTAAAAGTATCGGTAGGTATTGCGTTTTATACCTGGCCTATGCAACTATGAACAAGACGACAGTGTAGGAAGAAGTTCTTTCCCCGGAAATTACACGCCATAGACGTAGGCATGTGTCGTTTCCTCTATGTTCTCGACGACACAATGCACGTGCCGCGACTGTTCTCATAAACCCATATACATGTAGTATTGGACTGCTATTGGAAACGAAGTCTTGCAAACTGGAAGATTGTGTTGGTATGCAAGTTTCGGGTACAAAGTTTTGGGTCATAGGAAGTTTGTCTTTGTTTGTAGTAGAGCTTCTTATGGAATTGTTCGATCGGGAAAGTACTGATGTTTATATTAATGTACTTCCAAACGATATGGTTCTTTTTTGCTTAGTTTCATTTCTTTGCTATGTCCAAGGTTGGCTGGTAACATGAGGGTAAGGTACGAGTAAGTGTCAAAATACAGTGGTAATTATTTTTTATAACTTGACAAAATAAGTATTTCTTGAGTTTATCCGTTAAACGCTTACTAATCGTAGGCAGAAAGACTTACTAGAGCAATTCATCTTAGGAGGAGGCTACGTGCTTAATAATATAAATATAACTAATATGTAGACTTTAAGAATAGTATTGGAGCATCATGGCTCGAAAGTTCCAATTACATCTGACACTCCATTAAATAAAAACGGTAGGAATGAGTTTATATTTGAATTATGAAATATGATAAGTCATATTTCATAATTCAAATATAAACTCATTCCTACCGAACACTTCCAAAGAAGGTATGAACAGCAAGCAGGTAGGAAGGCTCTACAGTACACTATGGTCGACGCCAGATAAATTTTGCAATAACGGTCATATGAATCGTTTTTCATTACTAGGAAATGTAAAAGATCGCGATAGATGTCTATTCGGGACAGCTTTATGTCTTTATTTCTGTTTTCGGAATTAAATATGTCCATAAATGAAGGTGGGTCAATGACCGTTATTGCAAATTTATCTGGCGTCGACCATAGTCTTGACCAGGGGTCCACGGTACTCTTTGGAAAAACTATTGTCAGAATTTCGGATTTCTAACTACCGTAACAACATTCAATCATCTGTAAATTACAGTCGGGACGAACGGCTTGATGTGCTTTCTGTGGCACGGAGAAGTTTTGGTAGGTCCATCCACGTACCCTCGACTTGCTTAACATTGAAGATCGACCGCTGCGGCTGTTATTATATAGCTTCAATAAGAAAGAAAGAAAAAGTGTGTACTGTCACAGAACTGTCATTCATACCTACAAATTATAACGTAATCTAGAATTCCTAAACGATAGTATTATAGTATGCGCCAGATAAATGAAGAATAATGGTCATTCACCTACCTGCATTTATTGACACACTTAATTTAAAAAACAGAAATATTGACATAAAGCTGTCCTGAATCGACATCTATTGTGATCCTTACTGTTCTAGTAATGAAAAACGATTCATAATTTACTGTCCGGGGGTCCTGTACCTACGAAGAGATATTAAGGAAAGGTAAATGACCATTATTCTTCGTTTATCTGGCGCTAACTATAGTAGAAATACCGGTGCGGGATTGAACTGTCAAACGTCAACATCATATAAAATACCTTGCGTCATAGTAATAATAGAGTTGTAAAATGCGTGAATCGGGTGACACACCGGGGTGCCAGAAGCGTTTCAACGGGTAAACTATCTGCTAGGGTTGCGGAATTTGTTCGAAAGAGTCACCGCGGCTCTGGAACGTAAAGGGCATGAGGAGAAACACGGAGCGGTTTTAGTCAGTAAGAGTCTGGCGGGAAGGAGTCATTTGATGATTTCCCATCTATTTAGATTAACATTCACGAGCTCTTCATATTTTCACATTTTCCTAATTCAAATATTTATCTCGATCTGTGCATTTGACTTTTTGTTAGTGTTAAACGATAACGATTGTTAGTATTTTATACGTATTTTTTATGTTGATCCCTACTATATAATATTAAATATGGGAAAGTATCTGTCTGTCTGTTTGTCTGTCTGTCTGTTACGCTTTCACGCTAAAACGGCTGAAAGGATCGTCATGAAATTTGGCAGATATATAGCCTGGGATATGGAGAAGGACATAGGCTACTTTTTTACGCGATAACCGACATCCACGCGGGCGGAGCCGCGGGCAAAAGCTAGTTAATTTAAAAACGAATGTGTTACGTTAACGAATGTAGGTGTTAAATAAAATAGTACATAACAATTAGTAATCTTGTGCGATCAACCGACACGCGATACCAGTGTTAACTAGTTTGATTACATTTGTTATTATACGCACTACCATTACTCCGATTAACACAAAGATAACAGATATTTAATGTTAATTAAGTATACAGGAAAGTAGTGTGTGATTTTAATAAAAGATTCTGTTAACATATCCAAGTGAAAACATAGGCGCAGTGAACGACAAGTGAGCTGTCAAACCATACAAAAAAAGATGGAATGATAGCTCACTCCGTGATCACTAAATTACAGGATCGACCTGCAGATATTATGTGGTCGCCTTTTGTAATATATTAGTATCCAGCTGAATCCGATTTAACTGGAAATCTGCCTCAACATACTTGGGAATACAATACGCAAAAATGTGCTCTTTCCTTTAGTTTGCCAAGTATTATTACTTCCCAGAATTTGATCCTTATATTAGCGATACTTTGGGATGGTGTATACAGGGTGTGTGTTTTTTTCAAAATCAACCGGTTCGATTCCTGGCTAGGAATATCGATTTTTCTCTTAATCTAATGCTGCAGTTTTAATTTTCATCAAAATCGGGCTCGAGACTTTTTTCAGTATTTTTCGATATTCCTCATAGTTTCGGATTAGGCCAACCACGCACACTTTAAAAATTAATTCTGTATATAAAACTCTTACGAGTATGTTACTGATGAGTGACTGACGGACAACGCACAGCTACTGATCGTAAAAAGCTGAGATTTGGCCAGTACATTCCTTGGGGAGTGTAAGCACTAAGAGGGGATTTCCCGAAATTCTTACGTAAAAGGGGAAAAATTAGTCCCACATAAGACTATTGAATTGTAGAAACAACATTATGACCACGATTTTCCGGACACTTTATATGACCACAAAATATTTTGTGTTAAATGGAATATTGTTATTGCCATATTTCACGATACCTAATTAAATTTCCTACTAGAAATATAAACGTTATTGCATTATACATATTTTAATTAAAGTCAATATTGTATTTTCATTCAAAATGTTAATTTAATTTATTTAATGTAAATATGAATACTATTGTTATGTCATTTTGTAGGTAGTTTCTATAGGTTTACTATTTATACTTTTTTTAAATTTTTTATGACAAATTGTTGAACTATGTTTGAAGTAGGATCAGAGTAAATAAAGGCAATTTTTATTAATTTTATTCTACTTGTGAGTTAAGGATCGCATATAATTTTTGAGAATTTCGTAGTTACTATTTTTATCCTTTTTATTACAAATCGTTTCGACCAACAAAAGTGGAGCGGCCATATTTTGAGACCTAATGTAGAGAAGTGGAGTAAAATAATAACAGCCTGGTAGGTACCCAAGAAAAAGTAAAAGGAGCGATTTTTTTTGTAAATTTTTGAAAAAATAAATAAAATTGATAGCAAAATGAATGAAGTTATAAAACTTTTGATGATGTTCTTTTATCCTTGTGAAGCAAAATGTCGTTTGCAATGAATGGCGCATCATTCACAATGGCGATGCTAGTGAGTGACGTCACACGCAATTAGTCAAAAAATCTGTGCTAAACAAAGATAGCACATCTTTGTTTAGCACAGATTTTGAAACACTCACAACTCTGTCTTCTTCTAGTTTTTTTTTCTGCACCTGATCTTTTCCCTAAGTTTTGAGAAATTTACAAAAATAAATCCAGTCAAACGACAAGTGTTTTTTTAATAATAAAGCAAAGAATTTATGAAACAAACTAACAAAATTGTCACTTGTCACCGGTCGGTTTTATTAAATAGGCCCCAGAGGCTCTTCACAAGTCACATTCTGCCAGCGGTAGCATGAAGAAAGCGATTGTCAAAACGTCAAACATGTACGGGAATGACAAAACGCTACCGAAATGTCACGTGATGTGATTCAGTGCCCAGAGAGCCAATTCTATAGATTTTTAAGCATCATTCGCATTCGCATGTCAATCGCAAACTGTCAAAAATGTATGGATATTAAAACTAGTTTGACAGATTGCGACTGAGATGTGAATGCGGACGTTACTTAAAAATACTACAATTGGCCCTCTGATATAATGGCACGTTGTCTTCTTGACAAAATGCGGCTGCGATCGCTTCTCAAAATACGCGAGAAACCAGTCTTATAACTGTCGATCCCCTTTATGCCACAACCCGTGAACTTCCCTTTCATTCCCCCGTCCCTAACTTCCTCCCCGCTCGGGTGCGAACCATTCATCTGCCTAGCCTTTTCCCAACTACATTAGGGTCGCCTTATAGTCAAACCAGATTCAGCTGAATATCAGTATTTTACATGAAGCGGCTACCTACCAGACCTCCACAACCCATTAAGTGGGTAAAACGGTACTTCATGGCAAGACTGGAGTCAGATTTACTGGCTTCTGACAATCCGTAACGACTGCCAAAGATCTACAAATTACAGCCGGGACCAACAGCTTAACGTGCTTTTCGAGGCACGGAGGAGTCTCGGTACGTTAAGATGGTCACCCATCCACAGACCGACCTTGGCAAGTGTTGCTTAACCTTGAGGTTCGACCTGTGCGGCTGATATTATGAAGCCTCGAGCTCAAACATTGTATTTTCTCTTTCAAGCGGCGCCGGCGTAAAAGGAACGATTTCTTTAAGATTCTCTCCAATTAGCGAGCCGAATTTAGAACAAGTTTATAACTCGGGATTGGATTAGACAGGCTTCGGGAGTTTTAAGCTGGAATGGAAGATTTTCTTCTTTATCTAATGTAGTTTGGTACCAATAGTATTTGAGGACCAAGAGAAACAAGGTAACCGACATAGCCCGAAGGATCGCCGAACTGAAGTGGCAGTGGGCAGGGCACATTGCTTGCAGAACAGATGGTCGATGGGGCCGAAAAGTTCTGGAGTAGCGACCGCGTACCGAAAGACGCAGCATTGGAAGGCCTCCCACAAGATGGACTGATGACCTGGTGAGGGTCGCGGGTAACCGATGGATGCGAGACGCACAGGACCGGTTGTTGTGGCGGCACTTGGGGGAGGCCTATGTCCAGCAGTGGACGTCTTTCGGCTGATATGATGATGATGATGAGTATTTGAGGAGCTCGTGGCCAACTTATGCGAGACGCAAGGATCGATCTTCAAGGTCAAACTACGCTTGTCTAGCCACGTCGGGCCATGGATCTGTGACTCGGTTATCATTTTTATTTGAAGCTAGAAAACTTATCGCCATGTCTTGCCAAGAGGTATCAATATCCAGTTACTGGGTTGTGGAGGTAACCTAGGCAGTCGCTCCATGTAAATATACAGGAATTCAGCTGCATCAGAATATACCTATAATACTTAATTATGCAATAAATAACACAAAAATTACTCTGATTTATGAATACGAGAGTTTTTATATTCAAAATCACTTATGTATACGTCAAAACATTCGTGGCAGGCCCTCTAGTTTGCCTGCCAAAATCAGAAAACACAAAAAAAAATCGGCTAATTGCGAGTCGGACTCAAAAAAATCACGTTAGTGCATGGGAGCCCCACTTAAATATTTATTTTATTCTGTTTTTAGTATTTGTTGTTACAGCGGCAACAGAAATAAATCATCGGTGAAAATTTCAATTGTCTAGCTATCACGGTTCATGAGATACAGCCTGGTGACAGACAGACAGACAGACAGACGGCCAACGAAGTCTTAGTAATAGGGTTCCATTTTTACCCTTTGGGTACGGAACCCTAAAAATCCTAAAACAGGCAACAAAAGGAACACGTCCGCATACAAATTGTGCCCAAGAAAGAATTACTCGTAATCTCTTTTTCCAATCACAATAAAATGAACGAAAGATAATCTGCTACGGGGACAGACGCGTAGACGCGGCGTAGCAACGTCGTAGCGGTGACGCGCGTAGCAGTGGGCGGGGATGATCTCGTAGCGATCCGCTACGAATCCGATTTAAAAATGTCTTCGAGATGTAAGGAAGAATGATTGTAGTGATGTGAATTTTGAACTTTTATAAGTTTAAATTTTGTTGAGTTGAGTTTTGAGTTGTGTTGGAAAATTACAAACCAATGGTTACTTCGATCTTCCTTTATTTAAGAGTTCATAAGTTCGGTCTGCAGATTTCTGCGCGTGATCTAAGAAAAGCCCATTTTAATCCAAAGTTTATCTCTATCTTTCTTTACTTATATGAATACAGAATTTGAAAGAATTATCAAATGAACTATATTATATAACCTCTATGTTAAACAAAACGAAGACCAAATTCCATTGCAAAGAATATTATTTTAGGGCCTTTTTGATACAAATTAAGTAAATAGTCACCTAAAGTGTACATACAACGCTAAAGTCGCCAGTTGAGTAGGTGGGGATGGTTGAAATTATCTTGAATAATAAATTCAAGAAACTCATAGACCCTAAGAATTTTCCAAAATGACGCATCTGCTGCGTAACACAGTTAACATCATCATCTGCCAGCCTTTTCCTAACTTTATTGAGGTAGGCACCCAATCAAACCAGATTCAGCTGAATACCAGTATTTCACGTGGAGTGGCTGCCTACCAGACCTTCACAACCCATTAACTGGGTAACGGTACTTCTTGGCAATGCTGGTATCAGATTTTCTGACTTCTGACAATCCGTAAGTAACGACTGCCAAAGATCTTCAAATGACAGCCGGTACCAACGGCTTAACGTTCTTTCCGAGGCACGAAAGAGTCTCAGTAGGTAAAGATGGTCACCCATCCACAGACCGACCTTGCCAAGTGTTGCTTAACCTTGAAGATCGACCCATGCGGCTGTTAGTGCGGCTCCTACAAATAAAATAATATAGGCAAATTCAAGGCGCGTCAGCAAAATAAGCTAAGGTAGCGTGATCAAAAGAAACAGTATGCCTTTTTTATAGTCCACATTGATTAATGGTCAAGGCAAATGTACGAACAGCTTAGCTTGGCTCGTTTTACGACCATCGCCTGTGCTGTACATTTAATGCTTTTTATAGTACCTGAACAAAAGGTAATGCTGCTGTTCTCTTGATGAACTTTTTGCTGTTTTCTTAATGCCTTTGATTGATTGCAATGGTTCCGTTCGTTGATTGTTTTTAGTTGTTAATGTTTTGTGTTTTGTAGAGTGTGCTAGCAAAACTGTAAATATCTTTGTCAGTAATTAACAACTTGAGTTTCAGTTAAATTGTGCGTACAGGTAAGGAGTGGAATTCCCTGCCAGAGTCTGTGTTTCCTGATAGCTATTTGCGGGTAGCGGAACAGAGAGTAAAGTTCCACATACCTCCGTTGAAAAGGAAGGATCCTCCGACCAGACGGTTGTTTGTGTCTGGTGGGCAACTGCCCGAGAGTTGTTATTCGGGCTTTGCATATGTTCTAATTGCACGGTAAACTCTGATATCGCGATTTAGGATTTTGTCGTTAGTTCGCAGCTGTCGAGATAGATGGCGCTGCGAGTCTCATTTGTTGATTCTGCTACTTGATTTTTGTGGCGGTATTAAATGTCGCCTAAAGCTACAACCTGGGAGTCTTTAAGTCATGAGTGAATAGGTTACTTCTAGGCAAGTGTGTTCCATCTTCGACCACATCATCGCTTGCCATCAAGTGAGATAGTGGTCAAGCGCTTGCCTATCAAAAATAATAAAATAAAATATTCATTAAGATTATGGTGTATTTAATATAGATCAAGGTGAGATCAGACATATGATGGTGGTACTGACCAGGTGTGACGTCACACATCGTCAGTGCAAGAAAAGATGACATTCTAACAGCGATGTTACGTGGTACCATTGACAGTCAGTTTTTGTCTAGTGATAGTCCCGCGTTTGACCACTATCTCACCTGATGGTAAGCGATGAGACAACCCTCACGCCCCAGCTGCCGCAACATAGGGAGACGCACCGGGCGTCGGGAGTCGCAGGGCGATTCCCGGCCACCGTAGGTGCGGGTCTGCGGACGGCTCACGTTGGGTGGCTCGTCGTCCGATCATAGCCAGGCCCGGGACGACGGCGCGATGTGTTCCACGCGCGCCTCAAAGAGATGTCAGCATAGGAGTAGGGCCTTGCCAGGGTTGCGGCTTTTATTCGAAAGAGTTATCGCGGCCCTGGAAAGCAAAAGGCACTACGAGGAGCACGGATGGGTTTTAGTCAGTAAGAGTCTGACACTCACTCCCACTCCACCCAGAGCGGCAGGAGTTATTTGATGATTTCCCATCCTTAAAAAAAAGTGCCTACTCGAGATTTTAAATTTAATTTAATTTATTAATAATTTATAATATAGTACTTTGCTAAATTAACAAATGCTTCCTCTCTCCTAACTCACGTATTTGCTGTGCCCGACAGGGTCCATATAATGATCTAATTATAAGTTTACCACCTAAGAATACCTAAATTATGTGGATTGTAATAAAAGTATTGAGTATTGAGTAAGAATATTACAAGAGAATATCCTTGTCGGAAGAAAGGACTACTATGTATGCTAAGTCAACGCTTAAATAAGCTTCAGCCCGATCAAGTGTTCAGAGCGAGTCACCGAGCTTATCCATTTTATATGAGGAGGAAGCGATACACTCTATCAAATAACAATGAGGGTAAAATGGCGGGTACAAATAGAAAATTACATGTCGCCAGTGTCGAAACTGTAAGTATATAACGTCGGATTTTCTTCGAAAGAGTCACCGCGACCCTGGAACACAAAGGGCAATAGGAGGAACATGGATGGGTTTTAGCCAGTAAGAGTCTGATACTCCCTTCCACTCTGCCCAGAGCGATGGGACTCATTTGATGATGTCCCATCCTTAAAAATATTTTTTTTCGACAGAGCCACCGCGGCGCTGGAACGCGAAGGGTGTAGAAAAAAATATCAAAAAAGAGTTGAGGGAGATAGAGGGCGATTTTAAGTTTTCTATAGAAAGTGAAAAAATCTTTCCTCTTGAACTCGTTTTCGAAAATTTTCTAATTATTTCGGCCTAGATATCTAGCGTATGCATACCATGTTTCATTAAAATCGGTTCATACATTTCGAAAAATAAGGACTTGAAAGTTTGTATGAAATGCCGTATGGCGTAAACGCTCTAAACGTGCTTTTCGAGGCACGGAGGAGACTCGGTATGTTCTGAATGTTCACCCGTCCACGGACCAAAATCGGTACAGCGGTTATTATATAAGCACGAGCTCCTCATTGGAGCGTAATAAACATAGTTTACATACTAAAACAAGCAATAAGAATATAACTAATATATTATTTTTACAGACGACGTGTAATAACTAGCACTGTAAACCACTAAAACATGCCTCCGATTTTAAACCACTTAAACGCTAACTTTTAAATCCAGCAACAATATTGCCAAATCACCACGCAGATCAAGTAACACTGGATGAGTCACATATTACCAGCAACATTTTCATAGGCGACTTCTCATATTGTGGTCTAACGGTTGAACGTTCGGGAATGTTCGTAATATCACTCGACTTTGATTAATGCGAGTATGTTGTGTCGGGGATAGTAAAGCTATTTGTTAAGCAAGATATAGTTGGAATTCCTCGTGGTTGCTCACATGATGTTATGAGAAGGAGGAAACTTTTGTTGATAGTCTGGCTTTCAAGGCGATGCTAGGCAAGACTCAAAGGTCAATAAACTCTCTGGCTATCAGCTTTGAAATTTAAATGTCAAATACAATTCTTTTTTTTTTAATTAGAATATTTCAAACTAGCTACCACCCGTGGTTCCGCCCGAGAAGAATAAGTAAATACTTGCCTCAATGTCTTTACGACTTATGTATAGCCTATATGTTTTTCTGATGGTGTTTTACTGTAAAGTTTCATCAAAATGCGTTCAGTAGCTTCCCATTTATCCATCCACACGTCCTCACAAACTTTTGCATGTATATGTAATAGTACGTAGAATGAAATAGTGAGGTGTAAAATGGCCTTCAGTTCACACATGGACATTACTCCAGGTCACCCAAGGCACTCGCACCCGGGCAGACGTTGCTGAATTTGTTCGAAAGAGTCACCGCGGCCCTGGAACGCAAAGGGATTTTGGAGGAACACGGATGGGTTTTAGTCAGTAAGAGTCTGATACTCCCTTTCGCTCCGCCTAGAGTGGAAGGAGTGATTTGATGTCTTCCAATCCTTAAAAAAAAACCCGGGCATACGGCTGTTTTCCTATAGCCTCAGTTATTCTGTATGGTTCGTTCCGATAGGTACCTAAGTGTAAATTCTATTAATGAATTTATGTATACACGAATGAATGAATTTAATAAGCACGATAGCAATATCATGTCTAATACAATAATGTACTTGATGTGGTCCTAAAACTCGACAAAGATATGATTTTCATTATGGAAAGACACGTAGTCATATCCAGCAAAACTACATCTATACGTATACATGTACGAAAAGCAGGTACTTCTTGTAGTGCCAACCACGTATCTTGTTCAAACCAAACACAAGACAAAATATTTAAATTTTGAACATTTTTTTCGTATATTCTAAAACTACAACCGTTTATTTAAACTTTAAATTGCACAGTTCTGCAGTGCGGTGTTGGCGCAGTATATCTGCAGTCAAATGGCGGGGATTTTATGAAATGCCCACTTCTATAAGTGCTTACACACTCATTTGACGGCGAAATGTGAAAAATGCCCGAGTGAGAGTATAATGGAGCGTTTTCACTCGTGGTTTTTAAACAAGTTTCGAATGAAAAGGCATTTAAGCATAAAAGGCACAACTAGTTTTTGTGTTGTGTAACTATTTTGTTTGTGGTAACCAAACGTCTGTTCATGTTGTGACTTTTTATTAAAAAAACACTACAAAGTACAAAATAACTTTAATTTCGGAAGTCGGTGTTTTTGGTTGCTTCTTCGTTGTTAGACACCGACTTCCGAAATTAAAGTTATTTTGTACTTTGTAGTGTTTTTTTTGGAAGTCGGTTTTTTTTAAACATTATTATAGTTAATTTAAAATATTTATGAACCGATTTCGATAAAATATCGGTTCATAAATGATGGAGATATGAGGTAACAAACACAAAAAAAATACAGTCGAATTGAGAACCTCCTCCTTTTTGGGAAGTCGGTTAAAAATGCATTTCTATCAAAGGTTATTTCTACCTGTCGCTTTCAGGGTGAGTTAAGCTTGCACAAAACTTGTCTGAACACGAGTTAGTTTCTAACCCATTATGTATGAAATATTTGTTGTTTAACCTCGCGGTAACAACTTACTATGGTTTACTCATTATTTGTTTGCATCAACTTTTAGTATATTCGTGTATTAATTTATTTATTTTGGTATATTTTATAGTATTGTATTGTATATTATATAGTTTATAATATATTTATATTTGCATTATTTAAATATTAATCGTGTTACGGTTTCCCACATTGCACCTACCACTATTATTCTCTGCATCACTCAAAGGTTGACTGGTAGAAAATGCTTAAGGCATTAAGTCCGCCTCTGTACATCAGTGTGCATAAAGTATAGATAAATAAATAACTAAATATGGTAGGCGCCAGATATACTTATATGTCCAAATCTCTGAATTAAAAGATAACTCTCGTATGTGCAAGTGAGCCTACATAACGTTTATTGAAGGAAATGGTGCATCAAGGTGCAAGCCTTGCTTTGAAGATGCAGCGTTCAAAACATTCACCTTGTCTGCAGTCTGATGAAAGGTGGCGTTGGTAACTAATTTACACTCGACTTCTAAATAAAGACGCTATAAAAATAGCTACAGTATTCGTCGGTGGTGCAGATATTTGGATTGGAATCTTGACAATATTTATGTAAACTTAAACTTATTTCTCTCAGATCCGTAATAACATATTATTATTTTCTGGCCTTCGGAAACTCGGATACCAATTATATTAAAGAAATGTATGTCAAAGTTCGAGCAAAAGATAGAAATCTGAGAATAGAATAATAACGGATTGGAAAGTTTTGAAACAATAATTATTTAATGGAAATTTCCGTTGAAAATAATATTAAAATTATAAAACTTTATATTAGACTGGAAGTTTAAATATCTACGGAGTCTTAAATAGAATCTTCAATGTTAAAGTTTCGAGCATAATTATCATAATATATAAGTTATGGTATACTAGCTCTTGCCCGCGATTTCGTACGCGCATATCAAGTTTATACCCATTCTCGTAGGAATTTCGGGAAATCCTCTCTTAGTGCTCTCCTCCTTGGCATGTCGGTCGGTACATGCCAAATTTCAGATTTCTACGACCAATAGTTTTGGCTGAGCGTTGTCTGTCAGTCACTTAATCACTCATTGACTCAGTAGCGGAAGAATTTTGTATGTTGATTGATATTTGACTCGAGTGCAGAAACCAAGAAACTTGTAAATTATCCCAAGGGAACATGCCCCCGGGATAAAAGTATAATACCTATGTCTAAATCCAGGGCATGGTCTACCCGCGTGCCAAGTTTAACCCAGATCCGTTCAGTCGATAAGACGTCTAGAGGTAACAAACAGACGGACATGTACAATCAACAAAGCTATTTGGTATTCAGGTACAAGTATCAATATCTAATGTGTGCATTATAACTTTTTAAGCTTATGACATACCTAATACGAGTGTGATGTACAATTGTCTACTCAGCACACTTACAACATTGTTTAAAATTAGTTGCAAGTTAGCTGCCTGCATACCAAATAGTTTTGTTGACTGTACATACACAGGTACATCTACATACACAACACATATAGGTATTATGGTAAAGTAAGTATTGTTTATTTTATATTTCATGATACATTGTGTGCGTATTCAGTGTGTTATTGATTGGATTAATTTCGTTTTATCCTAAACCCATCTATATTCCCTACTCAGTTTCCTTCCTCAGATATAATTATGTTAACTCGCCAACCTACGTATTGTTTAGATTTGTACTCATTATAGTTCCGATATTAATTACCAATATTAATTAAGTATTTTGACTTTAACCCGCGGCTTTGATCCTGTGGTTTATTCAATTGCTATGTAGATAGATTATTCCAACTTTATAGCACTGTTGAGTTGTTTTTTTTTTGCATTATAACCTCAATCAGTAAATTCAATTTAACAATTAGTAATTAAGTTGACACTTCGCGTAACCCAAGCACTGGCTTTTACCTCGGTAAAGGATAAGCATTGCCATACAACGTGGCATTGCTGCCAGCCTTTTGGGTACATTACCAGAATTTTTCAACACCATGTTTTAGATTATTTTTAGTTTTAGTTTAAGTTAGGTAACAGTTTTTTTTATTTAGGTGTATGTATTTAGTAATAGTTAGTTGTGAAATTAAATACCTAAATTTTCATTTCATTAATTTAAAGATATTAATTTATATGAATGTTACCAATTTCTTTTTATTTATTTTACAATTGGATCAATTATTTTGGTTCGAGTGGCTACATAGGCAACGCTTGCTGAAGTCTGTCCGTTGATGGGTGAACACACAGTAAGTTCCATAATAACTGACAAATGCTTGCACTGTCTGGACAGGTCCACTCAAATCTGTGTGGCACTTTCCTCAAAAGGCCACCTCAGACATTAACCTACATGGTTCTCGTATGATTTGACCAGTACAATTTGTATGGACTTTAAAAGAGACTGTGACCTCTGAGTTTGTTTCGGTGTTTCTTCTCAGGGTAGTCAGCTAGGAAACACCGGCCTCATCTAGCTTAAAATGACCAAAAAATATTGACGTGTAAAAGTGTTATGTTTAACCTACTTACAAAATAAATATCATTTATCATTTATCATTTACGTGCCGAAACTCTTCCGTGCTTCGGAAAGGACGTGACGCCGTTGGTCCTGGCTATCTTCGAAGATATTTGTGACAATCGTTACGGTATCACGGTGAAGATATAATCTGACACCAGGTCTTAACAAGGGGCATCACGTTGTCCTGTTATTGGGTAGTGGAGGCCTCACAGCCAGTAGCATGAGAAACACAGGTACTCGGCTGCATCCGACTGGACTGGAAGCTGAGCCCAACATAGTTGGGACAAGGCCGAGCAGATTGCTTGGATTAATTTTATTCTTTCGGAGACTGATTTCCTATTACGAGCAAATAGATCTACTTCTTAATTGTAAGTTTTAAAAAAAGGTCCATCTACTTATGTTTATACTTACATACAACGTGGTAGCAGCATAAACGCAATATTTAGGTTTCATTGTCCTCATCATTATGAACAACTTTCACTATAGAACCAACACTGAAATCGCTAAAAATATTGTTCGTAATGATGAGAACAATGACACCTTAAGAGGTATTGCGTTTATTATGTTACATGTTGTATATAAAAGCTTGGGCACAAGCTATTTACAAGTGATGACAGCAAACGGTATACACGTATAAGGGAGTTATAGTTATAGAAAATAAATGACAATTATATTAACATAATGTTGGTGATGATCTAAACATTAGCACCTACATACTTAATACTCATGTCGCGTATATGTACATGGGTATATTATGTACCTAAGCTATAAACTAGGTATAGAATTCTGCTATTGCATGTCAAATAGAATAACTAGAATTGTCCTCATTCATTTAATTGTCGTTTCAGTGTAAGAATTGTAAATTGTAATGATATTATAAAGCGCGATGCTACAAACCCACTAATTTATTGTTTTTTTGCCCTGTGTTGTCGAACTGCAAAGAAAAGGGATCCCTGGCCTCATTTCATTGTTTGCACCGCGATGCGATTACGAGCCGATCCTTGAGAAATGAGTCTAGCTCAATCCGCCATATCCTTCTGCACCTACTGTGATGTCGTTTGCTATTGCATAACACACGGTGTGGTTTCTAGAGTCTAAAACCACACCGTGCGTCTTAAACTTAGACCATAGCAAATGGGGCCCGCTAAGGCCAGAGCTTGCCAGGGTTGCGGAATTTGTTCAAAAAAGTCACTGTGGCCATGGAACACAAAGGGCATTTGGAGGAACACGGATGGGTTTTAGTTAGTAAGAGTCTGACACTCCCTCCCGCAGCGCTCAGAGCGGTAGGAGTTACTTGAAGATTTCCTATCGTTAAAAAAAGTATGCGACAGTTATGACTAGCCTAGTTCCATTTAAGATTGACAGCTATGTAATCAAATCAGAAATTTCAGTTTTGAAATGCAGTAGGTATCGAGTTCCTTATGCAATCAATGGCTAACTCCTAGGATACTGCGTTCCATTGCTCGTTGATTAACGAACACACTAATGGAAGCTAGTTAATCAGACAACTAGTAAAAATATGCAATGGTGCCAGCTGTTACGTGGCTGGGAAAAGTAGGCAACACGAGTCGATTTTCAAGGTTAAGCAACGCTTGCCGGGTCGGTCTATGGATGGGTGACCATCTTAACATTCCGAGTTTCCTCCGTGTCTCGGAAAGGTTGTGGAGGTCTGGTAGGCAGCCGCTCTACCACCGCCAGTCAAACCGGATTCAGCTGAATTGGTATTCAGCTGAATCCGGTTTGACTGGGAGCCGACCTCAATAAAGTTGGGAAAAGGTTAGGCAGATGATGCTATGCATGCAGACATAGCTATGTATGTCGCTATGTCTAAAACTTTTAATTTGTTTTACCTACACCCAAAGAAAGGATACTAAAGCAGTACTGTGACTGCTTTACTGTTGCTGCTAAACCATAGAAGTTGGACACGGGAAGATGGGCCAGTACTAATATCCTAGAGACGTTGAAGGATTTTGAATTTTTCCATATTTATGATGTGGCCGGCAAGCGTTGCTTAACCGTGAAGATCACACGGGTCAATCTGCAAGGTCAGGCAACGCTTGTTGTTCGGTCAGTGGATCCTTGACCACCTTTACATATTGGGACTCCTCGAAAACAAAGAGAACAAACATAACAATAGGCACTGATAATGATAACTCAATCATAACCAAACCATTACAGAAGTTCACAGGAGTAGCAATGAAGTGCATTGATAATATTAATAGGTAATTAAAAAAACAAGATTTTAATTGTAAGTAGTTTAGTTCTATTTTTAATTGTATTCTAATTTATGTTCATTGTAGTTTAATTTGTATTTTTAATTGTATTTTAATTGGTATTGTTAACTTTTTAATTGGTATTTTTAAATGGCATTTTTTTAATTGTTAATAATTGTATCTTTATTAATCGTTGTAAGTCGGAATATGTAAGATGTATATTTGGGGTAGTAACATCGCATTGGCGTTATAGCTGTTATGGTGTTACGTAATTTTAAATAAATAAATAACATGCTTAAACCAATCAATTTATCTTCCCAATACGTCATAAATTTTATGATAATCACATACAATTAACTCGGAACCGGGCACCCGTTTCCGATAGCGTTTCAAAACCGAATGAATATTTAGCGCGACTCGGCTCCCGAGCCGTTAACCTAGATACGCACGCGATGCTATCGAGTTGCCTTCGCTTCGGGTAGCGAAGCATGCTGCAGGAACTTCTTACAGCTTGCAGTCATAATGCTTAGTCTTACAGTTAAATAATATTTAGCGCCCGAGCCGTTGACCTAAATAAGCACTCGATGCCATCGAGTTGCCTTCAAGCTTCGATTCGGAGGGCGACTGAAACGCGAAGCAGGAGCTTCTTATAACTTGCAGTCATAATGTCTTACATTAATTATTACGCTTTTTAGTTTAGTTTTACGGTCTTGACTGCAATCGATAATAGTGCTCTACTATTGACGAATGCGATTCTATAAAGGACTAGCTTTTCCTTCGACTTTTCGGCGGCGTTCCCGTAGGAATTTTGGGAAATCCTCTCTTAATGCTCCCTTACACTCCCCAACGACCCTTCATGCCAAATTTCAGCTTTCTACGACTAGTAGTTTCAGCAGTGTGTTGTCTGCCAGTCACTCACTCAGTTAGTCAGTCACTCAATCACTCAGTAACGGAAGAATTTTATGATTCACCATGTGGCATTTCGACAGCGTTTGTCACTCCCATACATTTTTAGACATTATGTCAATCGACTTCGCTACGCTACCGCTGACAGAATAATTTTGCTACAGAAAAACTTGTCTAATAAAAATTACGCAAAAAAGTAGAACATTTTACACTAAATAGCATGTAGCTTTAAGAAATAAATAATCTTAAAGCTTCGAGGAGTTGCATACAATGTGCCAATGATTCTGCATTGTCTCCAAATCAACCAATAGATGACTGAGCCAACTACATTTTTGTTTTTAAAGGTGGGTTTATCATCAAGAGACTTTTTCCGCTACGCCCAGAGCGGAAAAATCCACATGCCCTTTGCGTTCCAGGGCCGCGGTGACTCGCACAAATTCCGTAACGATACGGGCCAACTACCTACGTAAGCATATTTGTTGACCAAAATGTATAAATTTAAAATTAACAACATTGCCATTCCCATCATATTTGTGTCTATGGACATAACATGACCGCATATTCCTTTATGGGAACAAAGTATCACGTGAAAATGTCATGAAAAACTATCGCAATGCTGAAATCTAATAATGTCCTTTAATAAGGAAATCCACTAAATGAAAACTGCCGTTCATTAATTTAAATAGGTAACGTTAATAGAACTTTTAATTTCAAAATGCTACGTTTTAGCTTTTAAAATATGCGATGCAGATACGGAAGTCATTAATAGTTTCCCGAGGCGTTCTGGGGATGGAAAACTAAGGGTAGGCGTAGTGGAGCACAATGAAGTTCTTTTAGATATTGAGTCATGCATTAAATAACAGGCCCCATAAAATAAATTATGTAAAATAAAACTTTGTTAAACGAACGCGAATTTCATTATATTATTCTGTCTATGAAAATCTTTTCAAAACACTCTGGCCATCTGTAAAAAACTGTTTAGTGCAGTGTTTTTACACATGGCCAGTGTTTCTAATATCAAACAAACACGTAGTGTTGTGATGGTCATCATCATCATAGCAGCCGAAAGACGTCCACTGCTGGACACAGGCCTCCCCCAAGTGACGCCACAACAACCGGTCCTGTGCCTCTAGCATCCATTGGCTACCAGCGATCCTCATCAGGTCAGGTAATGCTCATAGTTAAGTATAAACAAAACAAGTCAGAATAACCTTCACGAATTCATTGAAAGGTAAGAAATGCAGACTATGATAAAAGGCTCGGCCATCTTGCACCAAAACTGAGAATTATATTCATTGACATTTTATTAGTGGAAAAACAGTAATTGCATATTATAGGCAAAAGATTCACATTACACATAAAAGTAGCTGTGTTTTACTTAGCAGTACATAAGCATTTTTTTTTTATTTATGAATGGGCTAGCTCTTGACCTCGATCACGCCTGATGGAAAGCGATAGATGAGGTCCATGATGAAAGCGAGCGTGCCCAGAAGATGCCTTGAGGCACTGGTACTCCCACGCGTCAACGAAACACAGCAGGCTGCTTGACGCCGAACTCCGGTGGGAGGGTGGTCGCGAACCAGGCGGGCGTTAGCCCTACCACCGCAAGGGAAGGATTGGCCAGTCTTATAAGGTGTTAGGTCATTAGGTGAGACTGTCCAGGATGCGCCGAGCGCTCGGTTCAGTTGAGTGTCAGATGGAACAAATTGCGCTACACGAGGAGGCTCCTTCATGCATCCCCAAAATAGCAGAAGCATTAAATAAATAGCACGATACAGGAGAAATTCCTAGTGTGGGGAAAGGTTTTTTAAGAAAAGAAAACGACTTTTTCGCTGCTCGCGTAAAACTTGTTTTCTGTAAAACCCACAGAATTTGGAGAATGTCACAGAAAAATCTTTTTCACAAAAAAAAGAAACCGACTTCCGAAATTAAAGTTATTTTGAACTTTGTAGTTTTTTTTGGAAGTCGGTTTCTTTTTTTTTGTGAAAAAGTTTTTTATTTTTAACTTTCCAGTGGTGTGTGTTAGGTGTGGGGCCTAACAACACCACTGGAAAGTCACAGGAAAACAAAAATACGCAATTTCGTATACATTGATGATTTTTCCACATATTTTTTCCAGATATTTGGATTTAAAAACCAAAATACTGAACCGATTTTGATAAAATTTCAATGGGACCATTTGGAAAGTATACCCTTTCTAACGAAAAAAGAATTTTTCAAATCGGTTGGCAAGCGACGGAGTTATGCGCGAACAAACAAAAAAAGAATATATAAACATCCGAATTGAGAACCTCCTCCTTTTTTAGAAGTCGGTTAAAAACTGTACCGCACTAAACCCATGAAATATAAAACCTACATGAATAAAGTGGGGGTTGGGAAAATCGACCTCATACATACCATGAATATCAAGCTCAACTACCATGAAATCAGTAGGTATAGTAGGAAGCGAAAACCTCTTTAGGTAATAGGCATCGATATACCTAGCCCGCTGGCTTATGTAATGCTTCCCCATATCGTTTATTAGAACGATATTCTCTACTAGATTGTAATCGTAGTTTACGGTTGGAAACTACGGTTACTTTTGTAGGCTTTGCGGATTTTGTTCGAAAGAGTCACCGCGGCCCTGGAACGCAAAGGAGGAACACAGATGGGTTAAACGCATTTTCTTTCTTTCTATTTCCCATCCATAAAAAAATTGCAAGCTCGCGTTTGTCAGTTAAAAGGACATGTCTGATCCAACATACTGTCAACCTGTTTTATCCCGATGACTTAAAGATTTTTTTTTTTTAAGGATGGGAAATCATTAAATGACCCCTAACGCTCTGGGTGGAGCGGCAGGGAGTGTCAGACTCTTATTGACTAAAACCCATCCATGCTCCTCCTAGTGCCTTTTACTTTCCTGGGCCGCGGTATCTCTTTCGAGCATATTCCGCGACCCTGGCAGGCTCTGGCTCTGGCGGGCCCCGTCTCCATTGCTGACTGCTCTTTCCGGCGCGCGTGGAACGAAACGCGCCGTCGACTCGGGGCCGGTTCTGATCGGACAGCGAGCTACCCATGAGTTCAAGCTTGAGGTGGAAATATACGCCTTTAGCTCCCTTATAGCTCTGGTTCAATATAGCCACTATTTGTAATGGTTCTTTCGACCCACAGATTATTCTATATAGACTAGTTATCAGCTAAGCGAAAGCAAATGTTTTGAAGTATAGTAACTTTGGAGTATCGTTAACGTAAGTGAATTTTGAACACAAAAAACTACAACCCCATTGTATTTTGGTTTAATTTTATGCGACACACAATTTGCATGATTCAAAAATATGAATATAGTATTCAATTCAAATAAACATTACATTCGAAACGAGTACTGTAATAGTAAAATTCACTCATATTAACGATAATTTTATACGTCAAGTTACTATACGTCAAAACATTCGAGTTTGACCCTCAGCCCACCGTCAAGGGCTGATGATCGTTAAAAAATCAAGGCAGGATGACTTTAGACAAGACAGAGAATTAAAGAAGAAGAAAAAGGGATTTACATAAGCAGGGATTCATTTCCGAGAAAAATAGCTCACACTGACACTAGATAATCTATTTTCAGTCTGAGGGCTTATTCTACAAATTTTTAAGCAACGTTCGCATTAGCATCTCATTCGCAATCTGTCAAAAAAGCCTCAATTTCCCTATATGTTTGACAAATGCGATGCAAATGCGATGCAAATGCGAATGCTGTTTAAAAATTATTAGAATTGGCAGTCATTTCTGACCCACTGCAGGACCCTTTCTTCTTTCCATTCCTCTCAACTTTGGGTAAGAGACCAATCCTGTTGATAGGCGTCAAGCTCCTCCGCAATCATCGCTTGGGCTTAGAAGTAAAATAAGTTAAAAGTAGTACATTACATATACCGTTCCAACAAATATTTAGAATGTAAAATTATTAACGTGGAAATAATTCTTCTTTATTATTATCTACTTGTAATGCTGTTCCAATACGGAAAAGGAATCAATACTAACAATTGAATTTGTTGGCCTTCGCTGGAGCTGCAACAAAAGAACTTATGGGTCGATACGAGATAGTTTCTAGGGCGCGAACAAAAAAGTCCAGGTTAGATTAATGTTCTCACACGGATTGAGTGGCGGCCTGTCTGTTGGTTTTATATCTACACCTGAGTGATTCGGGCCTGATTGTTTTCCTGGTATTCGGCTAGACTAGGTCAATTTCAGTAGTCTATTTGGAGAATGAAGTTGTGGGTATTAAAGTGGTATTTAAGGTAAGGTATTCTCATTTGGTAGAATATAATAGAATAGAATAGAATAGAATACTCGTTATCATGTACAGCATTTAAGTTACAGAAAAGATAGATGAAGATAACATTACATAGGGTGACACAATGGACAGCCTTATGTCTTTGGTAATAGATAGCTTTTACTTTGCTCTCATGATAGACAAAACTGTTCTACGAGAATATACTAACGAGGTAAAAAGTATTCTGATGCCTGCCTGGTCTACCCATTGTTTCAAAGTTCATCCAAATCCATTCAGCCGTTGGGGCGTATATAAGAAATATTAATTTTAGTTTTCTCATAATTTTATTAAAGTTGTAGCAAGATTAGATGAAGATTTTTTTCGTCGGGAGTAAGTTACAACGACTACTTAAACGAAGATAAGTATTTTCTCAATAGTTTTATTTACTTCCATCTTTTTACATCTAGGCCCAAGATTGTATGAAAGCGTATCAATCTCCTTAAGAAAGCACAGACTATTGATTTGCTTAATAAATATGTTACAGTAATTAATATGTCACAAGTTAAAGGGTTAGCAGCATATTATGTTGCCAGCCTAAATGTAAGTTTGTGCCTACTCTGATCCTAATAGGATTATGGACGGCGTCAACATCAACCTAACTTGATTTGTGTGGCTCGTCTCCGGTAGTGCATCGGCGGTCCCGAAGGGGTTGACTCGGGCTTGGTATCCTTTGGGGGTGACATGACCTTCCCTAAATATATTAGGGTTAAGTCTTGACGTACGTGGTTGGGCAGTAGTTTTAATTGCTTGTGAGTAAATATGAACTTACTGGTTGGTTTTACAATTTTTGTTGGTTGCTTGTTGTTATCTATCTGTATTTTAATTATCTGTACTAATATTATAAAGAGGTAAAGTTTGTGAGTTTGTAAGGTTGTAGGGGGTAATCTCTGGTTCTACTGAACCGATTTTGAAAATTATTTTTGTAAATTTTAGCCACATTCATGAAGAAGGCTTTAGGCTATACGGGAACGGGAACGGGAAACAACGAGATATACTCGTACGAAGTCGCGGGTGAATGCTAGTTCATTATATGGTGGACAAAACGTGTCAAGTAAAAAAGGATTTAATATTGAAGCATCCTCAGCTAGTCAACCTAACATGACTAAATTGTTATAAAAATACGTAAAATAAAAAAAAAAACTTTTTGACAAAAAAGTACAACCGACTTTCAAATAAAACCGCAACAAAGTACAAATTAACTTTAATTTTGGAAATCGGTGTTTCTTGTGTGGTTTCTTCGTTTTTTCACACCGACTGAGATGGGCAGGGCGTAGCTAGAATTTTTTCAAACTAATTTCAATTCTTGCCCATCCCATCCACGCCTCGCCTCGCCGATGTAAAACCACCTTATGAGAGGATTTCCCGAAATTCTTACAGGTGTGGGAAAAACGGGATATTATGCGCGTACAAAGTCGCGGGTAAAAACTAGTAAAATATATTTTATTTATGAATTTTATAGGATAACTTTTAGATTAGAAATTATAGGTGAAAGCTTATACATTACTTAGTCATAACTATTCTAATCAATTAAATATCTATAAGAGAAGACTTTTGCAAGTTATCCTGATTTTTACCTACCATAAGCCCTGCCAAGTTATTTTCCAATTATGTATGTTGGGGTCGGCGTCTAGTCATCACATTATAAACACCTGAGGGCATATCGCGAATGTTTTGACGAAAAGCGTAACAATATTGTTAATGTGAGTGAATTTTACTATTATAATACTCGTTTCGTTGTTTAAATTGGATACAATTACATATTCATATTTTTGTATGATACAAAATTGGTTATGTCGCATAAAATTAAATCAAAATAGGGTTGTTAGTTGAGGACCGGACGTGGCCCATCTGGCTCCCCGAGGCCTTAAATTAATTTGAGGTCACCACAGGATAGTCCGGTTAAGCAGTTACCAGCCCCGTGCTGAACTGCGAGTGGCCATATAAAATATAAAATAAAAATGGGATTGCAGTTTTTATATTCAAAATTCACTTAAATTAACGATACAAGTATCGTTACTATACGTTATTAAACGTAAAACTATTCGTGCTAAGCCATCAGAATACCAGTAGGTGCTTGACATGGCGCGGCTGCCTATCTCACCTCCACAGCCCAGTCACTGAGAAACACGATACATTTGACACCAGTACTGAACTCCTGATAAAGGGGTTTCCAGGAGTTCAGGACTGCTGTCAAATTTTCCGACTTTCTGACCAACCGTAACGACTGTTATAATATAAAGTTATTAATATAATTTTGAAATAAAATAATACAATTGATGTAACTATGTCCTACTTATTTTTATTTATAGTTTTCCATGCCGCCATACACACCACGATTTAAATGGCAACCGTGCTTGCGGGCTTCGCTTGAAGCTCGCACAAGTTATCTTGTGTGATGTCGCGTGAACCAGTTCACCTCGCCGGTGAAGTATACTTGTGCCAGTATGCAGATAAACTCACTCTGGGTGCTTCAATGAGTTATTTATAGTCAGCTAAAATTAGGCGCGTATTTAAGGGTGTTGGTATTATGTTGAACTAATGTTCAGTCTAGGCGTGGAGTTTATAAATGAAACCATTTATCTATACATATTACTATGAACAAAACAATTAAATGGCTACTTTCTACTCACACATATCAACAAGTTTTATTTTTATTTTGATTGTCAGCATAATATCAGACTTATAAAATTAACGCTCACACAACCAATCGTCTCAGCGCAGTTGTAAATTCCATGACTCAATTACCTAGTATATCAGTCAGCCTTATTAGGCAACCATTCAGATTAGGGATGCTATGAATTGTTACTTAGCTAAGTTACTGACAAGGCCTCAATACTTAAGTAAGAACCAATAAATGAATTTCTTGTCTATTAAGTTGTGGCTAAAACACTAGGAAGTGGTGACAGGCGAGCGTTTCGGGGGCCTTCATGTAAACGTTGACCTGATTTGGATAAAAGACTTGTTTTGATTTTATTGTCGGTACCGGTTTATATAATGTGAAAATTTGGTTGTTATTGGATTTTTTCTGCCGTGAAAGGACTGACAGATGTTTATAAAAAACGTGTCTACTTTTTGGCGTCCACCATTTTATATAAGACGGCAGGGTGCTTTCAGAGGGGCAATTCAGGTAGGTATTTTTAAGGCGTCCATTACGCGGTAGGTTTTACTGTCAGTTTGACCACAGTCAAGGCTGTGACTGATGGTTGCATGAAATTGATTGACAAAAATTTGGATATTTCTTTAGTCACGAGTTCACGACTTTTAAAGTGACTGGCTCTGTTTTTATATGAGAAAGAAAGAAAGAAAGAAACAGAGTTTATTTACGCCAAGCATGACGCACACCATAAAAATAAATGGGTATATATATAAAAGTAAAAAGGGATTTTGAGGAAGATATGCGTCACATCGGCGCAAAACGGCCATCGCTCAGCAAAATGCTGGAACTCGTGTGCGAGACAGAGCCACAGCGCTGGTTTTCAGCGACAGCCGGCTCAGACTGAGAGACGTCGGCCGGAGCAGCCTAAAGGTAGTTGAATAAAAAAAATAAATAAGAAAAAATAATATATATATATGGACAAATAATAAACTGTTGCGCAGACAATCGCAGGACATATGTTTATGGAATGTCTAATAGTTCAGTCCTTGTTCTTTTTCGAATCCCGTTTAAGTATACAATGTGTAACAGAATGAACGCAATACCTGGTAAGTGGTCATTGTACTTATCATTATGAACGACTTTTACTATGGGACCAACACCAAATCGCGAAAAAAAAATCAGCTGTTCAGTACATTTTGTCGAGTTATGCGCACAGAAATGTATGAGTTGGTTCCATAGTAAAAGTTGAGTACAATCTTCCTTTTTTTTTTTAAGGAAGGGATTTCATCAAATGACCTACCGCTCTGGGTGGAGCGGCAGGGAGTGTCAGACTTTTACTGTCTAAAACCCATCCATGCTCCTCCTAGTGACTTTTACGTTCGTAATGCTTTAAAGTAGGAAGATTGACCTTCAGGTCATCTGTCATTTCATCTTACCTACATAGATTCTGGTTTCCCGAAGCCTCTTCGTTTTTTACAGTTTTCTGTCAAATGTTATGTCCGTGACAGCTTGTCGGCAGCAATTAAATCAGGGGCAATTCTACTAATTTTTAAACAATGTTCGCATTAGCATCTCAGTTGCAATCTATCAAAAAAGCTTAAATTTCCACACATTTTTGACAGTTTCTGGCTGACAAGCGAATGCAAACGTTCCTTAAAAATTAGTAGAATAGGCACACAGTTCTCATAACTTTAGAAACCATTAATTGAACCTCGAAGTGCCGAACTGAATGTTTCTAGAAAAGGTCTGGAAGAAGAAGAAACGGCCTGATTCGCATTCAAACTTTTCTAATGGTTAAAAAAAGTTACCAGCATATACTGCCGGTCGATTCTGTCGTCATCTCACGGTGTACACCTAGGCGAAGTGAACGACAAGTGAGCTGTCATTCTATCTTATTTGTATGGTTTGACAACTCACCCGTCGTGCACCCCGCCCAAGTGTTCACTTCGACATGTTTACAGCCGGTCGATTCTGTCGACATCTCACGATGTTCACCTAGGCGGAGTGAACGACAATATAACTGTCATTCCATCTTATTTGTATGGTTTGACAACTCACCCGTCGTGCACCCTGCCCAAGTGTTCACTTCGACATGTTTACAGAATCGCACTGCTGTTCCTATATGTGACCAACCGTTACCTGCAAGCGGTGGTACGGCTCTCCTATCTAATCATGACGTTTGTGGGGTTGGGTTTATGTTTGCAAGTTTTGTCAAATACATTTTCGCAGTACATCCGTCTATGCATCAGTTAAGTTTGAAGCTCTAATGCTAAAGCCTAAGTAACGCTCCAATGTTAACCACCAACACTTGATGGCGCTAAGCGGAAGCCTTAGTTAACTGGGTAAGATTAAGTGTTAACCTAATTGCGATAAATGTATGGTAGGTTCTTGGCGGCGGCGGCGCTGGAAAGCAAAGGGCACTAGGAAGAGCACGGATGGGTTTTAGTTAGTAAGAGTCTGACACTCCCTTCCGCTCTGCCCAGAGCGGGAGAAGTCATTTGATAATTTCCCATCCATAAAAAAAAAATAGGTTTCATTTGGCGAACAGCCATAGTAAAGTTGTTGTAAGAGATAAAGTACGGACATCGTGAAGCTTAACTTTACCGTAACAAACTGAAAATTAATTAGATTATCGTAATAAAAGCAATTAAACTAATTGAAATATAGTTTATGTGCTGATACATTGGTAAACCGTGAAGATCGTGTATGGAAATCTAAAGGAAATCTGCAAGCATTGATTCTCAATCCAAGCATAAATTGACCAGGACCAATAGACTGACAGATCATAGGAACAATGTTAACCAAAATTAAAAAGAGTTGGTACTCACTTACTGATTGTTACGCAAGCAGCTTGTCACATCACCTATTTATTTACAAGTCCTAAATTATTTTAACTTTTATGTCAACCATTAAAAAGTATATCAAAACTAAAACACTGATTCTAAAAAATAATTCCAACTTTGAACATCACAGCACTCTTGCAGTCATTGTGTCACTGGCACACGAACGAAAAAAAAATATAAAATTCGAAAATTAAATTTCCAAGATGGCGGTATCACTTTTTTCGTGGAAAATTTGCGCGGGTTTTTGTGATCGGTTGTTATAATTTGCGGTATTTAATGGTTTTTTGTTGAATTAATTTGTGTGAGTGTTAGTTGTTGGCGTTGTGCGGGGCGCGTGCATTCGGGCGCTCGGCCGGGGGCGGCGCTGGGCGATCGACGGCGCGCCGGCGCGGGCGTTGCACCCCTGCGCGCAGGGACGGACTACAGACCGCCGCGCGATATTGACTGACACACATTTCTAAGTTTAACAGCTGGTTTGTAGGTTTTTCAATAGTCACATAACTTTTACTTGAGGATTAATTATGACCGTTTGACAGATTTTATAAATAAAATATCTCGATCTATCATATTTATTCTTCCGATTAAACTGTTAAAAAATCAGCCCAAAATGTTGGAAACTCAAAATCTGGCTGGGAAAAAGTGGCTATGAAGCCGGCTTCTGGTGAAACCATGTAGTTGAATTACATTTTTGCCTGGAGCGACTGTCGTATGATCGGCAAAATCGAATGACTGCTTTTATAAATAATGTGTTTCATTAACTGACAATTAAGCTCAACAGGCCTTTTCTAAATTTTCGTCATTGTCTTCAGCCCTGTCGTTCAATTTACTAGTTACGAAAATGAGACAAAAAAATTAGAATAAACAATAATTTAAGCAGGCGTCATAAACATACACTACAAATACCATTCCCGCCTCATCTAGCTTAAAATGATCAAAAAATATTGACGTGTAAAAGTGTTATGTTTAACCTACTTTCAAAATAAATATCATTTATCATTTACCATTACGTAACATTAAAACCTAAAATAAAGACATCCAATTTCTTCCCCAAGTTGGGCCCCTGCTGTCTGAAAAACTACGGAGGTTCCACTCGCAACGGAAACGCCCGACCGTTCCCGAGATCTGCCGAAGTCCGACCTGTCTGAAGTTGTTACAGTGCCCAGTATAAGTTCAGCTCCTTCTCCGCCCTTAAAATCCCTTTTATAAGGTGCAAAGAACGTAATAATGTTTGACATTAGAGTTCGCTTTATCGTGGTCGGGCCCGACGCGGCGACGGCCCGACGCGCATGCCGCGCGTCGCACATCGATGGATCGGGCAAAGCCAGGTGTTTGCAGAATATTAGCCGTTTATTGTATTAAAATATAATTATATTTGGATTTGGGCCAATAGTGGCTTTTCTAACGACTTTCGAAAGAAAACATCGTAAAATGATTACTCAAACTTAAAGCAAGAAATATTTTCAAAGTGCTCTTGCTTCTTTTAGTGGTGATTGCATGAAAATTAATTTAAATACCGCGTTGGTACCCCACCTCGAAAGATTTATTTTTGCCTGGCAACTACTGCAAGGGTTGCTAGTGGATTAGTAACGTAATTAAAAATGTTCTTTTGATTAAGTTGGCCGCGAGCTGTGCAATGAAGTCTCTCTGAAGGTTTCTAATTTTAAATGTTTTTGCAACGTTTAGATATTTATGTTAAACGGAATCATACTTAAATAAAACAGACTGATGCATAAAATGTACTGGACTGTTTTTTACTGAAATACGTCAATCAAAGCGGTTTTTGGTGTTATTTTTTTTAATACAGCTTGAACTTTTCTCATAAAACTCGTATCCTATCCTAAAAACAATTAAATTACCCGAATCTTAATTATTTTTCCAAAAACAATGTCTTTTATTTTTATTAAACTGGTTCACTAATTCTTAGCTATAGATCCTTAAGCTAAGATTAGTAACTATAATCACGATTTATTGGTAAAGTTAAAATTCTACGTATGTACAATTTGACAATATTTTAACAACGCATCTTAAAACGCTGTCTCTTCTTCATCTGCTGGTTCTCTTGTTGGAGCCGCATCTGAAATAATGAATTTAGTTTGATATCTATCTTTAGAGAACAAAATGTCTAGGTTCATTTAAAAGAATATAAACAAATTGAAAATAATAACTAAAATTAAGAAATTAACTAAACTTATTACAAACTAAAATAGAGCATCAAAAAATTCATCCTCAGCGCTGTCAGCCGGTGCCCAAGAGACTGGCGGTATTGCCACGTTGTATGGCAATGCTTAGGCTCTGGCCTAAGTAAAAGCCTTGGCTAACGGGAAGTGTCAACCAGCCGTTTCGAAACTTATTTAAAAAGGCTATGAACACAAGGGCCCGATTCGACCCCAAACGGCTCGAAAATAGTCACCAATAAGGTGATTGTGGTATTTACGCCGCTTGAAGTTTTCCGCAGCCGCAGCGGCAGCGCCAGTGCAATACGATGAACTAGGAAGATGAGATTACGCAAGAGTATTGACACTGGTTGCGTCTCACACTAAAGGCCTGCCCATCTTCCATCGAAACAAAGACACGCCGTCCGGTATTTTGCCATCGTCAACGTGCTTGAACGCCGACGGTGACAAAGGCTCGTCGGAAAATTACGTTTAAATTTAACGTGATGCGCAAAATGGCCCGCACTGCAACTACAAGATAGGCCGTGGTGCCCGAGGCTGTTAACAACTTCACTACAGTGACAGCAATGAGGAGAACAACATGGGGCTCCTAAAACAAGGGGTAAAGGTGTCGTAGAACAAAATGCCTAGGTTCGGCGACGGTAGTGCATGAAGCCAAAGACCCGACTCCAATTTTCCCACAGCCAGCAGGCGCGCACGCTCAGCAGTAGTAGCAGACGTGGATAGTAAGCTATTCTGAACTACTCTGCAGAGTGGCTTGTGCCTCTGCATCTCGGAAGACGGTTTGTCAAGTTTGCCAGAATTCGGGCAAGCTAGTTTCCAGGCATCGATAGCATCGGTGAAGCACGGCACATCAAAAACAACCAGTGTGGAAGCCAGGATATTCCTGATTAATTTCTCAGTGCCGTGAACCGAAGATATGAAAGCCGGTAAATTTATACTAGAAACGGGTCTGTGGCGTAAACTGTGTTCAAAAGCCCCTTAAAATGAAGATAAAAAAAATGTACTGGAAATTTTGCGGAGCCCTCCCATGCGTATAGGAAGAGAAACTTGTGCCAAGCTCGGTTGTTCAAGGCCACATTCAAAATTAATGAAAATGTTTGTGGACTAATTTGATCTTATGATGAGTGTGTTTCTATAAAATGAGAAGCACGTAGAAAATATGTCAATTTAGGGCCGAAACTGCAATTTAAATTAATTACCTATCATTTTGTAGCATTCTCCCTACACGAAATTAAAGAACCATTCGTTTCAGGATAGAATCGAACGGTTGTTAAAAAAATGTGTAGATATCAGAGGTTCAAAATCGAAATGCATAAGTACTTCTATCTTCTATAAAATTGTGTCCGTGTGATGCATGGTGTGATGGCTATAAGATAAATCTTACATCATAAATTCCTGGATCCTAATGATTAAAATACAGGTACTCAAAAATAATTACTTACCGTACTCTCTTCTTTTAGGCCAAACTCTCCACATGATTGCCATTAGTATGGCAACACCAATCATTGACAATAGACCTATTAGAAATATATTTTCTCTCTCAGGACTTCCTAGGGAAAGACTATTTGGTCTTGCACTATTCGGGATGTCTTTTCTTCTATTAAAAGTTACCTCTAGGTTTTGAACTCCTATATTTTTGTATTTTTTCTTGCTTGCTATTGCTTCAGATATATTTTTCAGAACTTCTTTATTTTTAAATGGTATTTTGGTACTATCTTCATGACTTGTGTTGTTAACAGTTCCTTTATTTTCAGTAGTTTCGTTTGTACTTAATTTCCCATTTTTATGGATTCCTACTTTATGACTTCCAATGGTTTCGACCATAATCCCATTTTCTTTTGTCAGATCCTTATTTATATTTCGGTTTGTTGTCTCACTTGTATTTTCAGTAATTTCTATGCCCGTTATATTATAAAAATTCAGATCTATTGACTCACATTGTAATGTTGTTTTACTACTAGTAGCGTTGCTACTTGACTCATTACTAAGATGATCACATCGTAGTAGTATTCTTTGTTTGACATTTTTATCTTCTGAAGTTCCATTGAATTGTTCTAGATTTGAAGCATTTAAGGACTCGTTTTTCAAAATAATGGTCAGTTCTGCATTTGAAGGTGGTTCTTCATTGTTGATTATAGAAGAGTTACTATTCATACAGTTGGAGAGTATTAATTCTACATTATTATTTTGTACGATTTTCTCTTTATTGTTTACTCCTAAGTCAATGATTTTTCCTTCATCAACGTTTAATGATGTGTTTATACTACAATTATTTGTATTTTCTGTAACAAGAATTATCATCATATTTTCTGGATGTCTGTATGATGAATTATCTGTGTTTCGTTTTTCTTCTCCAGTAGAACTTTCTGTCTTCTTCATTTCAGTATCATACTTTATTAAAATACTAGGAATAGTTGTGTTCTTACTATTTGGATTTGGCGTGATATGACTGTCTGCAGATTTAATTGAATTATCAACGATGTTTGTCTCTTTTGAACAATTTATAAAATGCAATGTGTTGTTCTCACTGAGCTTTGAGGATAATATTGTATATTTTAATTGACAATTCCACATTTCTTTCTTTGTTGGTGACGGAGTTGGTGGAGTTGGCAGTGTTTGTACAATATGTCGATTATGTTTTTCAAATGAAATATCTTCACATTTAACATTGAGAACATTTTCCGAAGAATTCGATTTCTTTGTACATTTAGGATATTTCGATATTGTGTTATTTTCGATGTAATTGGCTTTCCAGTACACATTTATTTTCATTTTTTCTTTGCAATTGTTATGTTTTGGAATTGAACATGGTGTGGACATAGTTTTCAAGGATTTAAAATTACCATTATAATTTGTAGAGCTATCGCTTGATGATTCAGGAAAATAACCAGTAAAGATTGGTTGAACTGAACTGTTTTCATCTCGATCAATTGTTATTTGAAGTGATCTTGTGAGTTCTTTGTGATGAGTATTAAAAGTAGCATCATTGAATTCATTTGATGTATTATTTTCAGGTTCTTTTTCATCAAGACAGACTACTTCGGCATAATCACAGTACAATGTTTCATTACGGGGTGTCTTAGTTATTGTCTCAGACCTGTTTTTAATATCATTTTCATTAATAAAAATTAAGCTTACATCATACGTTGACGCTTTGAATTCTTCATCCAATGTTAGATGTGGTGTCTCTGTCACAGTTATCTTGCTTGTGGTAACATCAGGTGCTTCTGTTCTGATTGTGCTCCGTTTCCCGGTCTGGTTGTCAGCGATGAAGTAATGTATTTGTTTGTTTACTTTTTTTATATGGTCTTGACAATTCAGCTCTGTTCCCACGCAGTTGAATTCTACAAGACAATCCTCCTTTTTAGGATTTCCTTCTTCCGTAGAATTGCACGGGTATTCTACGTTATTCCAATGAATATCTTTTCTAGAAAAAAAACTTATTTACGTCTTAAAATATACTTTCTGCATACATACCTACATATCATAACTCTGTATTATCCAAACGGCTAGGTAAGGGTGCATATACAAATATTTCTTGCTTAATTCCATTCATTGGGCTCAAAATCAGACTCAAATTAAAATTGAAATAAAGAAAATGAACAACACTTTACTTGATTTGGGTATCGAACCCAAGACTTAAAGAATGCTGATTGAAAAATAAACAAGATTTGACATTCAAAAAAGTTTTACTTTTGAATATAAGTTTTGCGAATGAAGATAATTTTATTAAAACCGTTATTATTTTCTTCTTCGTGCCAAACCAATTTTTGAAAACTCACTTATTCTGTGGTTTTATCTTATAAATTGTTCCAACACCAGTTTTGGAACAAGTCGTTTCTTCTAATACAAGCACGTATTTGTCGCATTCGGCGTCACAAACTTCAACAACGCAGATGATCTGAAATGAAATAAATAGATGAAGACTATTATTAATTTTGGTTCAATATAAACTTTGTGATTTCTGGACACTTGCCCCCCGCTTCGTTCGCGTTTATGTATTTTTGCAAAAAAGTTGCCTTTAACCTTCCCCAAGCTCCAATCTGTAACGCGCGCCTCAAAGAGATGTCAGCATATTGGACTGTGTTCGATAGGGCCAATGCCTGCCAGGGTTGCGAAATTGTTCGATAGAGGCACCGCGGCCCTAGAACGCAAAGGGCATTTGAAGGAACACGGGTTTAAGTTAGTAAGAGTCTAACAGTACCTTAGAAGTCATTTAATGATTTCCCATCCAGAAAAAAAGGCCCATCTTACTCTGTACCAAAATTCCTCAAAATCGGTTCTGCAATTTATGCGTGACAGCGACTTTCGCATAGAGTAAAACCGGCCTATAGATACCACACTTTTTGAAATCATTTTATATCTCCCAGTACAAAAATCAAAATATTTTATTTTCAAAACTGGAAATTACTTTGGTTTTTTATCTACAAATTTATGAAAAGTAAAAAACATTATCTTTTATATTTCCAAAGTATTAGCGATTTTTGCGGACCTCTACATTTTGGGACATCTATCCCATATATGGGATAGTTGCCTAGTCCATATAAATCACGTTTAAGATAGACAACCTGCTGAGAAACAGGGTATCTATCCCGAGAAAACTTTGATCGCACTTTGCCTTCCCATGCAATCGCACAGAGACATGAGACACAGTCCACGTAGTAGTAGTTGGAAAGTCTCTCGATACATAAATTATGAAGTACGCGATTCATCCGCGAAACTAGAAAAATTACAATTGGGGCACCTATACCACTGGGGCATCTATCTCGGCTTTACCCTATAAATTTGTAAACCCATTTCGGGCTAGGTAACCAAAAATTGGACCACCACACTCACGGTGAGAAGTCCGCAACAACAACCACAAGGCAACCAGAAACTATAGCGAATACTTTTTAATTTCCACTATAACTTTATCATCTATACTAATTTTATAAAACTGAAGACTTTGTTTGGTTGAAACTATTGGTTCGAATTGAAAATTTATTTCAGTGTTGGATAGCACATCGAGGAAGGCTATCGGCTATATAACATTACGCTAAGACCAATAGGAGCCTCCAGCATTAAGGCCGCCACAGGCAAGTCCGGTTAAGCAGATGACAACCTCCTATGTTGACCTGCGAGAGGCCACTCATAAAAAAAAAAAAATAGGCGCGGAGCAAAAATGTGACGCAGACGAAGTAGCGCGGCTTTGCTAGTTCGGAAAATATGAAGATCGTCACCAACAACCTTATTTAAAAAATCGCTAACCATATAGTCCGATCAATTTACTAATATGGTTTCTTATATGGTTATATTCTGCTCACGGGCCATTCACTTTTTGACCGATGTGGAACTAGTGATTGCAGCATCGTAACATTTCGATTATCTACTCGATTGCAACTATAGGTATTCTACTGAAAAATTCCGTCAGATAGATTTCCAAAAAATATTGAACACGTATTTTTTATTTTTTCACGTAAACAGAAAATTACGAAGATGCGATGAAAACTCTCATGAATTCACTACAATAGTAATTTTTTTACTAGCGACGTTTCGTCACCAGCCTCCGCTCTTGAATTTTGATGCGCTTTATCTTTATCGTTTTTTAGCGATTTAAAATGGAAAAAAAAAGTGTCCAATATTTTTTTGAAAATCTATAGAACCTACTAAATATAATTATATTTTACTTTCTTTTTTTTTTCTTTTTTTATTTGTACCTTGTAGAATACGCTATTGGCACATGGTATCGATTATTTGCTGTCGAAAAAAAATTGTGTTAGCGTACGCCGTTTAAAGTTCGCATATGTTCGGTAGAAAATTTAAAGACTTTCTCTACAGTCTTTATCATATGGTTACATAGTTTTTATAAATAATATGGCCCCAGTGTTTCATTGTTGAATTTTAACCACACATGTCATAGATTCTCCTGCGAGGGTCAACATCTTTTATATAAACAAACACATCTTGCAAATATTAAAATAATGATCTGTATGTAGTCTTTAAAAATAATATTAGATTTGTGACAAAAGCATGTGGGTTCATGGTACTTTATTAGAAACACTTCAAAGTTAATGAATATAATGCTTATAATACTTCTTCT